>CM070552.1:45371739-46571739 GCA_036346405.1 Phyllostachys edulis | reverse complement strand
TGGCTGCGATTTAGAGGCTACAATGCATGAAAGCGGTATTGAGAGATGCGGACCGTGCGATTCGCGATGAAGGGCCACGATCCACGCGTTCAGAAGCGGTCCGATCGTCCTAATCCATATGGACCGTCCGATTCTGATCAACGACGCGATTGTGGGCGCCATGGTGGTCCGTCGGCCCGTCGATTAGGATCGTTGATTTAAATCAGCGTCGCTTCAATGGGACACGCGTCAAAGCTTTGCAACGCGGTCAATACGAACGTTGGATTTAGATCAGCGGTTGGCCTTCACAGGAAAAAAAGATCTCGTAACAGATCCGGATGCGATCTCAGAGGATTTCAATCAACGGTGGAAATTGACTTGCGTGTTTGGGATGACCCGCACGCTTTACAAATCTCAGCCGTTGGCAAGGAAATCAACGGCTCACGAGCAACAGAGGCGGCGGTGCTACAGCGTCGTGACATGGCCGGATCAAACGCACCAGGCTGGGTCGCTACAATGCTCGAGCCCTGTTTAGACCGAGAGGTTTGACCTGGTTTGATTCAAAATTTCAATTGGTTTGGTGGGTTGTTTAAAATAGCAAATAAATTTATAAAATTACGAAATTTTGTAGAATTGCTCTTTGGGATGATGTATTTCCCAAATAATTTTTTTAAAATCACGCTTCTTCTTTATAAATACATAAATAATTCAATTAAACTAATTAAGGTTTATTTAAAGACAAATATTTTTATGAATATCAAAATAATTTCTAAAAATTCAAAAAAATTATTTTTGGCCAATATAATTTATCGATTTTCAATTAAAATAATTCCCAATCATAATACCAACATTGGATGGTATTTCCTTCTAAAATTTTTATCAAGTTGGAATTATAATTAAAATTTTTGGGAAAATAGTTTACAACATGTTACCTAATTTGCTAATTTGAGCAAAGAATGACATGAGCGATTGCTTCATTATTGTATATTAGGGTTGGGGCATTACAAACCTACCTCCTTAAGAAAATCTCGTCCCGAGATTTCTTATAATCGAAGTTGGACAAAGATGAAGTTGCAATGATGTTCTTTAGGAACATAACATCGATTGTCTTTATTTCTTTCAAAGATAGAAAAGAAATTTTTACATAACAACATAGTGCCGTTATTACAACTTATGTTACATTGCTTTGTTTAACCTTGCCTTTCTTGATTCAAAGGCAAGTATTAAGCAACAAAAAGGTGGGGGTGCTCGATTCTCATCGGATCTTGGCGCTCCCAAGTGGCTTCATCTTGAATGATTAGCCCATGAATTTTTAAGAACTTGACAAAGGCGATTTCTTGTCCTCGTTCCATTTAAATCGAGGATACGACTTTGGTTGTTCTTGATATGAAAGATCCGGTTGCAGATCAAGATTCTCATAAGTAGTGGCCTCGGTGGGAACACGAAGGCACTTCTTTAATTGAGAAACATGAAAGGTATCATGAACTGCCGACCACGTGTCGGGAAGTTCCAATTGATACGCCACGGCCCCTCGCTTTGCGATGATTCGGAAAGGTCCGATATAACGAGGTGCTAGTTTTCCTTTCACCTGAAAGCGATGAGTACCTTTCATCGGCGACACTTTAAGATAGACATAATCATCTATTTCAAAGCTTAGCTCACGACGTCGATGATCGGCATAGCTCTTCTGACGAGACTGGGCAGTTTTCAAACGGTCTCGAATTAGACGAACTTGTTCTTCAGCTTCCAAAACCAAGTCTGGGCCAAAGAACGGTCTTTCACCAGATTCTGACCAATTCAATGGAGTCCTACAAGCTCTTCCATACAAGGCTTCAAAAGGTGACATTTGAATACTTGCTTGGTAGCTATTATTGTAGGAAAACTCCACATCTGCAAAGATTTCTCCCAATTCTTGCCATATGCTAAAACTGAGCTCTCGTAAGATCTTCCATTATTTGATTCACCCTTTCGGTTTGACCATCGGTGCGAGGATGATAAGCGATCTTTGAAGGATAATTCAGTTCCCATTGCTTGATGAAGACAATTCCAAAATGGGAAGTGAATTGAGATCCACGATGGCCTCAAACAATAACTTTAGGAACACCGTGGAGACAAACAATCCTAGCAATATCTGACTACCGCTAGTTGCTTGCCATTGAAATTGGTTCTAACAGAAGGAAATGAGCCACTTTCGTTAGTCGATCAATTATGACCCATATGGCATCAAATCCATTCGGGACTTGGGAAGCTCGGTAACAAAATCCATACTGACTTCTTCCCATTTCCATTGTGGAATAGGCAAAGGTGAAGGGTACCAAAGAGGTTTCAAGTGCTCGGCTTTAACCCTTTGGCAAATATCACATTCAAACAACATCTTGAGCAATTTGCCTTTTCATTTTGCTCCACCAAAATGTTTTCTTTAAGTCTGGTACATCTTAGTACTTCCGGATGTAATGAAAACTTGGAACTATGAGCCTCTTTAAAATTAGCTCTTTCGGGGTGGATCTGAGGTACAACTAGGCGATTGCGATAGCGAATGGTACCACGAGCATCTTGAGAAAATTCATTGGCTTTACTGTCTTCATGTTTTCTTTGATCTCTGCTACCTCGGCATCGGTTTTACGGGCCTCGAATCGATCTTGAGTGTTGACTTTACTTCCAAAGTAGCAAGAAATCCATCTTTGACCATTTCGAGACTTAAGCTACGGAAGTCGGCACATAAACTCTTAGTCAAAGGAATTGTGGATAAGCAATTGCCTTTGTGACTTCTGCTTAGAGCATCGGCCACAACATTGGCTTTGCGGGATGGTAATGAATACCCATATCGTAGTCTTTGATCAATTCAAGCCATCTTCTTTGTCTCATATTCAGGTCAACTTGAGTGAATATGTATTTGAACTCTTATGATCAATATAGATTTCATAGCGATTGCCGAGAAGGTAATGTCGCCAAATCTTTAATGCATGGACTATCTTTGCCAATTCGTGTCATGGGTAGGATAATTAACCTCATGAGGTCATAGCGCCTAGATGCATATGCCACAACTCGGCCCTCTTGCATAAGCAACAGCCAAGTCCACGGCGAGATGCATCACAATAGATATCAAAATTTTATGGATATACGGAAGAGTGAAACAGGAGCTTGATCAGAGCTTTCTCAAGAGTCAAAATGTTTTCACAATCCTTGACCAAAAGAATTTGTTATCTTTCTTCAAAAGTCGAGTCGATTGGTGCGGAAATCTTGGAAAAGTTTTCAATGAACCTCACGGTAATATCCTCGCAAGTCCAAGGAAACTTGAATTTGAGGAACATTTTTGGTCGCTTCGATCTAGTACATCTTGCACTTTGCTGGGGTCAACTGTAATACCTCCTTCGGATAATACATGACCCAGAAATGCAACTTGCTTGAGCCAGAAAGCACACTTGCTAAATTTGGCATACAGCTGATGCTTGCGAAGTGTATCTAGCACAAGTCTCAAATGATGCTCATGCTCTTCATCAGACTTGGAGTAGATAAGAATGTCGTCAATAAACACAACAACAAACTTATCCAAGAAATCCATGAATCTGAATTCATTAGATTCCATGAAATAAGCAGGAGCATTGGTTAGACCAAAGGACATAACAGTATACTCGTATAATCCATAACGAGTAGAGAATGCTGTTTTAGGAATATCCTCAGTTCTAACCTTGATCTGATGATAGCCCGATCGTAAATCAATCTTAGAAAAGACACGGGCTCCAGTCAACTGGTCAAATAGATCATCAATTCTAGGCAGAGGATACTTATTCTTGATAGTAACCTCATTTAATGGATGGTAATCTACACACATCCGTAAAGTCCGGTCTTTCTTTTTGACAAAGATGGTAGGGCATCCCTAGGGTGAGAACTTCGGTCGAATGAAACCTTTGTCAAGAAATTCTCCAAATTGTTTCTTCAATTCAAACAGCTCATTGGAAGGCATGCGATAAGGTCTTCTCGAAATGGGAGCGATGCCAGGACTAGTTCAATCACAAACTCTACTTCCCGATCGGTGGCATCTGGGAAGTTCTTCAGAAAGACATCGATATTCACACACCTCTGTAATCGACTCTAAGGTAGGAGTGATATCGACTTTCAATGCACCAAGGTGGGAATGGGTGCTCTAGGTTGAAAGATGGTGAAAGGCCGTTTTTATTAGTGAGGATATAGCTCTCTGGGCACAATTAATTTGACCAAAATTTTTGGACAGACCAGTCCATACCGAATGACATCTATCCCTTTAGAGTTTATCACAATTAGGTCACCCAAAAGTCTACCCCTTCAATATTAATGTTGACATTTAGGCAAATTTGATCGACCATGAATCTTGAGCGGTGAGTGAATAATATGAGGTGGATGAAGCGGATGCATGACTAAGCGATGTTGAGTAACAAGCGCCTACTAATAAAGAATGGGATGCTCGAGTCAAATAAAGCGAAGAGTGAACTGAAATTAACTAGGAGCATACCAAGGATAACCTCAGGTGCCTCGGCCGCTTCTTCAGCAGTCAATTGATTCACGCGGCCGCGGACAGGAACAGGATCAGGCTTAACAATTGCCTTTGGGGAAGGTGCAGGTCGCACAGAAGCTGGAGCTGGCTGAACCGGTGGTAATCCCTTTGCCTTAGCAAAGCACTGATTAGCGAAATGTCCCGGACGACCACAATGATAACATATCACCCCTACCGACATTGCCGGTGATGGGTGGCTGTGTCCACTAGGTCGGGACCGCCCGATAGATGGCGGTGGACGAAAAGCAAATCTGGCATACAGGTGGAGCTGGGCGGTGCTCGGAAAGATTGAGGTTGCCACGATCGCGGTCTAACCGAGCGACCACTATATGTGAACCGAGTGGTCTTATGCCGCCTAGTGAATCTTCCAAGGCTTTACTCTTTGTTTGACAATTATGGCTTTGTCCACGGTGTTGGAAGTTTCAAGTCTTGTATTGCCAATGCTAAGCGCAATTCTTGAGATAGCCCATTCATGAAAGCGGTTTCGACGGCGAGTGTCGATCGAAACATCGTCGAGCATACCGAGCAAGGAAATTAAATTCATGAAGATACTCGGTCACCGACTTTCGCCCTTGTTTGAGGCGAGGAATTCCTGCTTTGCTTGAGCATCATCACTCCCTCGGGAATATGGGCTTGAAAAGCCTCCATGAACTCAAGCGGTGGGAGCATGTCCGGTGGGTTGGATAGCCGATAATTATCCCACCAATTACTAGTTGGTCGGTCGGTGGTAGCTAGCATATAAGACCTTCTCCTTTCGAACATTGGGCAATAGTCGACTTCTTTTCAATTTCGAAGCCAATCCTCTGCCTCCAATGGATCACAGGGGGCTGGAGAACCTTGGCGGGTTAGTTTTTGAAAGTCACGAGACTACCTGCCCATGTTGAACTCTGCTCGACCGGTGGTGTCGAGTAGCGGAGGTATTACGCATAATCTGCTCCAATATCGCTGTCGATCCATGCGGTTGCGCTCAATTTGCATGAGCACGTCCGCCATAGTGGGTGGTGGAGGAAGATCCTCTTCCGATGACCACTTTTGGACCATGAGATCCGGAAGGGTCGATCTGCTCTCCCCGAGTTTGGAGAACGGGGTGGAAAACCTCTCCTCTTGTTGTGTTCGCGATCGAGTGGTTGGTCTGTCATCTGTTGCCATATAATGGTTAACAACATAACAAGGATACACTCGTGCTAACACATACAAGATTAGGAGATAGAAATTAATTAAATACTAAACCTAAGCATGCAGTATGTCATGGTATGCAACCAATTAACACCAAAATAACACCAAAGTGAGTCTGACAAAAGGGCAGCATTACTTTATTAACACATTAAGTCCAATACACATGTCAACCACTACAATACCAAGTTCCAAAATACAAAAGTTAGTACCCAGCATTTATACAAAACATAGGCCAGACTATTACACAATACTACCTATTACACAACTAAGGCCGAATCTCACATTCAGCCCCTAAGTGTAGTCGTTACGGTTAAAATTCACCGAAACTCATTTAACATATGAGCTCTGGTGAACCCGTATCTATGGGATCCCTAGGGTGATAAGGCAGTAGGGGACCTAGCGACAAATGATGTCCACCGGGGTGTGTAGGGCGTGAAAGCGAGAAATCCAGAGACATTCGTGCTCGGCGATTTAATCGACTAAGGATGGAACAAGCCCTGCACCTCTGGAAGTCGCAATCCACGTGGTGCGGTGGCGGTGGAGGGATCTCATTGTTGCCATAAAGCACGCGTTACGAGGAGCGGTTCATGGCAACACCAAGCCTCAAATATTCACGTGCCTCGTGCGAGACGGCGGCGGGTTTCCCATAACTTCGCACACGAGGCGGTGATAGGTTTGGTCCATGATACGGACCAACCTCGCTAACTTCAGCGTACATATGGGTCCTCTCCGAATGAATCTCATCAAGCGTAATCACATCCGACCTAGGGCCATGTTTGGAAGTGTACATAGGGTGGTGAGACAACTCCGTCGATCATGACGAAGGAGGCCCATCATCCCACGCGCGACTTCTGTCTGACCATAGACTAGGAAGTGGCACGACGTGGATCTGATGAGGAACACTACCCACCACCGCCTAGCGATCACATTAATGATAGCTTGGTATTCTTCCATACCGGGACCTCGGTCTCGACGGTAGATGGCATATTACGCCGTCGTGAAATTAGCACGCCACATCATATCCCGAAGTATATTTGAAACCCATCCACTTCTTCGCTCGAGTCTCCTTGATCGGATACCGACCACTCATCTCTGAGAGAAAGACAAGGTAGATAAGAGACTAATCTTGAAAAATCCAACAGAAAGGTGGATAAGAATTGATACTAAAAGAAGATAAGGAATAAAAGATAGCAGACTTAGATCTTTTAAAAATTAATTTAAGTTAAAATAATGCCACAGAGACTCACTAAAGGTGACAACCATGCTAATTCTATTCTACAGGCAACCGTATGCTCTGATACCAACGATGTGAGACCCTTAATTATTGGGATTGTGCCGAATTATAATTATACTGGTAGCATAATTCTTAATTAAGGAGCGATGTAATGTCCTTAATAAAGATCATACTAGAAGCATAATCATAACAAGTAACAATCCAACAATTAGGTTCCGGATATATGTCATGCAATAGTTCCTGTGATTAGTGACTATTAGCATATATCCTTAATCAACATTGCATCAATCACATACAAGTCATACATTCACATAATTATACATTAATAATTACATCTCCAATTTCGGTTGCTACAGTACCAGGTTGCTACAGTAACCAAAATATGAACAGATGACCTTGGGTCATTTACAAAAAAAAGTAACAAATGAAGCGAAAAGATAAAAACAAAACCACCAATGGCCCTATCATCCCATGAGCTATTGCGTGGAGAATAAAACTAAGCGCTACTCGTTGGCGTCACCCAGATCGGCGCTAACGGGCATCTCATAAAGATATCCATCCTCACCTGCAACAAGAGGTCATAAAACCCTGAGTACGAAAGGTACTCAGCAAGACTTACACAAACTAATAAAAGAAAGTGGTTGTTAGAACCTATACAATGGAATAGAAAGTATATATGCATAAGGTTGACAATGAAGGTTTAAATGGTTCAGGTTTGCATAAGCGATACATCTTAACCTACAATTGCTATATTTTGATAAAGCGGTTTTAACAAATTGATTTGGACTAAAACGGTGAATAAGTGTAATTGTAAACATAAGCAATAATAAGAATAAATAACATCTCACGATTAATTATGCAGAACAATCATCATGCCGAACCAATTCCCAAAGCCCAAAATTAGAATAACTTCTATCTGGTGACATCAATCCAAGCGTTGTCGAATAGTGGACACGGCTATTCAATAGTTTTAACCTGCAGGGTGTACATCTTTACCCACACGACTTAGTTAGCCCGTAAGCCCCGGGATAATAGCACACCGCCTTTGGTATGCCGCCGTAAACTAAGATTTGGTATTTTTCAACAAGTTAACACTATTGAGTTGGATGACCCATGTGAAATTAATCCCGCTTAAACAGGTGATAGCATACATTCAACTGGGGTTCACATGTTGTACAGGGAATGCCGAGCCGATCAATTAAATGCAAACTCGTGTTAGCCACACATATTACACATGATCGGGGCCTGAAGGAACGTACATGCGATGTAACACATCTACGCCTTACCCATCTAAGAACATCGATATCAATATAAGCTCCACATGGCATACGACACGCCCAAGACTTAAGCATCTATGCCATATGAAATCAATACACATGTCCTTACTCTCCTGTATCCAACTCAATAATATTAACCCTTTACTTAACCAAACAGCGCCCATACTGCGTGTGGAAATGCGTTAGCTCGAATTGGGCCGTCGAGTTCGGTCCTTAATCAACCCGACAAGACATCCACATTTCCCATTCTCGCACAGAGCACCATCACTAGCATCCACTTGTCCAGATTTGAATTGATTGATAACGAGATTGAAGCATTTCCAAATCAAATAAACTGAACAAAGATCAAAATAAGTATAAATCATTTGTTATTCCCAAGTCTGACAAGCTAAGCTTGCCAAACTCTAACGTTCTAGGGACTGCATGGCTAAGCAAAAGTGAAAATTAAATATAATAACATCACAAACTACCTTAGGTTGAGTGTATGATATAATTCAAGATAATCCACAAGTTCAGGTATAACTACCTAAGAACAGAGCACAAATAAATTTTAGAAATTTGCATGCACAGTGTCCTTTGTATTTTAGAATTCTAAAGTTCAAAAGATTAGGTTCAACATGGTGCAGAGAGGAAGCTTGCCTTGATAGTAGTATATAACCTCTTGCTCAGGTTCTTGAGGTTCAACAAAAGATTCAACTAACTCAGAAGAACCAGAATCTAAAAGAAGATAAAAGAATTTCAATAAACAAAGGAGAAAGCAGAGAACATGATGCAAAAGAATGTATGATCAATTGATAATGCATAGGTAATAGTATGCTTAGGTTATAGCTAATTTATTAAGAATAATAACCCATCTACTATATCTTGACAAGAGTTATCCGATTTTTAGATTTAGATATGTAGCTACAAGATGTCGGGTTTTATGTACTAAAACAGACGCTTGTAATTAATTCAATTATTTAGCTTAGTTGCATACAAATGGGATCTTGGATGCTAGTTAAGTATACAAAAGTCGATGCTATAATCTAAGGGTATTTAATATTTATAAAGAGCGGTTTTAAGGATTTAGCTTTTTGCTATTATTGTTGTTGGTTTGGACAATAACCCAAAACAATAAAAATACTTTATTCCTTTCTCGGTTAACTTGGGAGCTACACAATCGAAGGACTTAAATAAAGGTTAAAGTTGACAGGACGTAATAAATACCATAACCCTCTCATCTTTGATCTAACATGGTCAACTATAGAAGATAAGGCAAAATGGACTCTTTGTCGGTTGAGTTGACAATAGCGTAAAGAAAATGTTTATACTAAAGAGGCTCTAGTAATCATATTAACCACAATGGAGGTCTAATGTTACTAGGGTTTCTCTTAGGATCTAACAATTTAAGATACTGGTATGAAAAAAAAATCTAAAGTTTTTGAAAACGATAAGAAAGACCGAAAAGTTAAAATATAACTTTCCAGTTAAAGAAAGGTTGAAGCATCACATGATCGGTGAGTGATGTACACAGGTGAGTGATGTTCTTAAAGAGCTTATAATGATATGAAGCAAAATGTAGACTTACCAGCTAGAGTTTAGAAAGAAAAGATTAGTTCAAGGTTAAGATAGTAAAGATTCAACTTTAATCTTTGATCTCGCACAAAAAGAAAATGATGTATCTAAGATGAAAAGGCCATCGGTCACTTTCTTGATGGAAAAAGATGGACTTAACTCACCCAGATGAAGTTTTCACCAAGGTGATGCCCCACGGTTGAAGTTGACCAAGAAAATGACCTTAAACCCAACCTACAAGAAATGCCCAAAATCATATTAGTATGTGATTTAGGCTTTCTTGAAGTTGAGCAAGATAGAAGAACAAGAATGCTTCTTTGTGAAGGAGGACAAGGTCGAGGCTCTTTCTTTGGTCAACAATGGCAGAGAGAAAAGAACTAGGGTTTATATAGGGATAAGGTCCTCTCGCACAACCGAGAATTCTCTAGAATGGGTTGAGGTGGCATTAAGGATAGATATTTGAGAAAAATATCACCCAATTCACTGTACACTATCTCCAATTCGATGTGAATGGTACTTACGGTGTCTGAGGAGGAGATGAAGCAAAGTTGTGCCACTTCCATGTGGGTCCTAGTGGCAAACACACCATGCGGCCTTCATGACAAGTCCAATTACCTGACCACCGATTCGATTTCATTTGATTGGCTGCGATTTAGAGGCTACAATGCATGAAAGCGGTATTGAGAGATCGGACCGTGCGATTCGCGATGAAGGGCCACGATCCACGCGTTCAGAAGCGGTCCGATCGTCCTAATCCATATGGACCGTCCGATTCTGATCAAATAACGACGCGATTGCAGGGCCAGAGTGGTCCGACGGCCCGTCGATTAGGATCGTTGGATTTAAATCAGCGGCCGCTTCAATGGGACACGCGTCAAAGCTTTGCAACGCGGTCAATACGAACGTTGGATTTAGATCCAGCGGTTGGCCTTCACAGAAAAAAAGATCTCGTAGCGTATCCGGATGCGTCGTCAGAGGATTTCAATCCAACGGTGGAAATTGACTTGCGTGTTTGGGATGACCCGCACGCGGTTGTAAATCTCGGTAGTTGGCAAGGAAATCAACGGCTCACGAGCAACAGGCGGCGCAAGTGCTAGCAGACGTGATCATGCCGGATCAAACGCACCAGTTGGTCGCCATCTGATTTCGAGCCTGTTTAGACCGAGAGGTTTGACTGGTTTGATTCAAAATTTCAATTGGTTTGGTGGGTTGTTTAAAATAGCAAATAAATTTATAAAATTACGAAATTTTGTAGAATTGCTCTTTGGGATGATGTATTTCCCAAATAAATTTTTTAAAATCATTGCTTCTTCTTTATAAATACATAAATAATTCAATTAAACTAATTAAGGTTTATTTAAAGACAAATATTTTTATGAATATCAAAATAATTTCTAAAAATTCAACAAAAATTATTTTTGGCCAATATAATTTATCGATTTTCAATTAAAATAATTCCCAATCATAATACCAACATTGGATGGTATTTCCTTCTAAAATTTTTATCAAGTTGGAATTATAATTAAAATTTTTGGGAAAATAGTTTACAACATGTTACCTAATTTGCTAATTTGAACAGTAATGACATGAACAGTGC
This sequence comes from Phyllostachys edulis, assembly GCA_036346405.1. NCBI lineage: Eukaryota > Viridiplantae > Streptophyta > Magnoliopsida > Poales > Poaceae > Phyllostachys > Phyllostachys edulis. The sequence goes on along the minus strand of CM070552.1, from coordinate 46,560,391 downwards.
TTCATTACTATATATTAGGGTTGGGGCTGTTACAACAACCCACATCCTCGGCGCTTTGCTTAGCCCAAAGATTGGGCCTTGATTTTAAACCTCGGACAGGCATTGTCCAGGCATGGTCACCCCCCTAGAATGGTTCACGTGCGTCGGTCGGCCCTGCATCGGGCATCCCTGGCGTTCTTGGACCACGCCCTGGTGTAATGCCGCCACAGGCCTTTGCCGCCTTCCTCGATGCACCACTCGGTGTTCCATATTACCTAGCCAAGTGGTGGGAGAGCAATTTATAAGATAGAGTCATTGCCAACCCTTGAAATATGTGACACATGGCATGGGGTGACATCAGGAGGACAATAGCTAAAGTCACACACAAACACACACACGTACGCACATGCAAGCGTATTTTCGTGTGGCAATCGCGTGAGTTGTGACTTGCAACACGCGAATGTGAACGTGTCGTAAACCTAGTCCACTTTTCTTTTGCTAACCGTGCATTTCTCTCGGTCGAAATAATATGATCGAAGCCATAGACCAGTGTGGTCGAAACACTGGTCGAAATAATGTGGTTGAAGCCATAGAACAGTGTGGTGGAAACACTGAACACTATGGTTGAAATAAAGTGGTCGCAATACAGTGGTCGGATCCAAAGATCAGTGTGGTCGAAATACACTAGTTGAAGATGTAGACCAGTGTGTAATTAGGATCTGATAAACACTACTTAATTATCATTAATTGGTTTTGAATTAGCAGTTACTAGTGGTTTAATATGTGCTTTATTATGCAGTTACTAGAGAGTAATTGTCTTGACCTTTAAAAGATCTGGAGACGCCTAGACCTGTGATCGATTGATTCACTTCTATTTTCTTCTTCTTCCTCTCTATTCTACTATGCTGGAGAGTTGTGCTATCGAACCAAGCCGCCCCTTCTCCTCGGCATGCACCGGGAAGGAGGGTGAGTGTAGGATCAAGGATAACCGACTAGAAGGGGGTGAATAGGAGGTTTTTAAACTTTTTGACTAATTAACAATTTAAACCAATTTAAGAACTAAGTCCAAACTAGATACAATTCTAGCTAAGCAATTCAACACAATATCAATGCTAGAATTGTAAATGCGGAAAGAAAAGACTAGAAATAACCATAATAGAGACAACGATGTATTTCCCGTGGTATCGAAGACTTGTCGGTCTTCACTAATCCACATTGAGGAAGCTTGAACGAATCAAGCCGGCTCCACGAATTAAGCCTTCCCTCGATCACTAGTGGTTTTTCTTCCTCCGCTCCAGAGATAGCGAACACCAAGCCACTCACAATCTTGCTCTTGTCGAAGTTGAAGCTTCTATGTGGACGTCTTCTCATAAATTTCTTTATTCTTCTCACAAGAAAGGCAAATTCCTCTTCGGAGTCTCCTTCTTCATCCTCATCGTCACTTGATTCCGCTTTGGCCTTAAAAGCGATAATCTTCTTCTTTGAGGAAGACGACTCCAAGAGCTCTTCCTTGTCTTTCTTGAACAACTCATTTTTTATGAGGTTGCCTAAAAGTCTCGTTGGCGTCATCCTTGGTAACTCGAGAGAGTTGAGAAATAACGTCACCAACGTCTCATACTTGTCTGGAAGAGCCCTAAGTATCTTGCGCATAATACCAACATCAAGAAGGTTAGTGCCAAGACCTTTGAGTTCATTCACAATGTTGTTGAGTCTTGAATACATCTCATTGATGTTTTCATGAGGCAGCATTATGAATGTCTCATATTTGATCCGAAGCTTATACTATTTGGCCTCTTTGACCGTGGATGTTCCCTCATGGATTTTCGAGAGGGTGGTCCAAATTTCATGAGCGGTTTCCAAATTGCTCACTCTATTGAACTCATCCGCGTTCAAAGCACCAAAAAGATCATTCATAGCTTGGGCATCTAAATGAGCATTATGCACCTCTTGATCCGTAGGAATTAGTGGATTAAGAGGTATGACATAACGCTCATTTACGATTTTCCAAATGCTTGGACTCATGGCCTTTAAATAAATTGACATTCTAATTTTTCATTAAGCATAATTTGAGCCATCAAACAAACGAGCCTTTCTTATAGCAATTCCCTCACTAGCCATCATTTTCTCTCTTCGACGGTTAAGTCTAAATCAATGAGAGACCAAGCTCTGATACCACTTGTAGGATCAAGGATAACCGACTAGAGGGGGGTGAATAGGAGGTTTTTAAACTTTTTGACTAATTAACAATTTAAGCCAATTTAAGAACTAAGTCCAAACTAGATACAATTCTAGCTAAGCAATTCAACACAATATAAATGCTAGAATTGTAAATGCGGAAAGAAAAGACTAGAAATAATCACAATAGAGACAACGATGTTTTTTCCGTGGTATCGAAGACTTGCCAGTATTCACTAGTCCACGTTGAGGAAGCTTGAATGAATCAAGCCGGCTCCACGAATTAAGCCTTCCCTCGATCACTAGTGGTTGTTCTTCCTCCGCTCCGGAGATGGCGAATACCAAGCCACTCGCAATCTTAGCACCGGACCTCTTCACAATCTTCTTGAAGAGATCACCATGCAACCTCCGCAAAACACCAAGAGTAATAAATCGATGATCTTTGCTTGATGGCACTCAAGTGCAATGGATCAATCTAGTATGAATGCACTTGAAATGGCTCAACTACCTCACAAAAAATGCACAAGAGTATTTGAGGAGTTGAATGAATGCTCAAGGCTCTAAGGATGTTAAATGAGGTCTTGCACATTGTCCTTGAGCAGGTGGAGGGGTATTTATACCCTTCGCCAACAAATACAACTGTTGGGGAGGAAATCCCCAACTTTCAGCGATTTATGGTACTATCGCTATGTACCGAGCGGTACTACCGCTCTTCACCAACCGCTCCGTAACGGCTATAACAGAGGCATTAACTCCCTCTGACATAACTGTTTAAATCGCGGTGCGGTACTACCGCCAACCAACATGCGGTACTACCGCTGGCTAGTCGTACCGCTCAACAAGGGCGATACTATCGTTTCTCAAAAGAACCAAAATAGATGCTCTCTGGAAAAAAATGTACCGCTCAACATTTCGGAATTACCGCGGTGCGGTAGTACCGCTTGAACAACGTCGGTACTATCATTCATAGGGTTTTGCAAATCAAGCTGAAAAGGTGTCTCTCTGGAATTTACGTACCGCCAACTAAAAATTGGAACAACTGGGTTGCGGTAGTACTGCACCACGAGCCCGATCGTACCACTGAGCGGTAGTACCGCTGACTTAACGTCGGTACTACCGATTTTCCTGACAATGCACAGTTGGCTTTTCAAAACAAATTCGAAATACATGCATGATCCTAAATTGATCCAAATGGCACAAGAACATGCTATCAAGCTACTAGTCATGATCTCTCTTAATAGTACGGCGTTTAATCTAAAAGCCGGTCTTCCAATCATTTCTCCTAAGACCGGTAAAATATGAAAAGGATCCTAGACTACTTGTACCTTGTCTTTGAGCCATCTTCATGTTGTCCTTTAGCATGCATCTTCAAGTCATCAAACTCACCATTTGGACTTAACCTTGTAAATACTTAATAAACATGTTAGTCCCATATTCACATATTATCATTAATTACCAAAACAATTTTTAGGGGCCTAGATGCTTTCAGTGAGCTGGTACTGATTGTCTCTGCTCATACTGATTGTTTCAATGAGAACGATTAGATAGAACAAAAACTTGAAAATAGCAATTTCCTCGAAGAACAACGGAACCAAGCCCTCATATGATCGATAGTTTACCAACAAACCATATGAAGGTACCACAGTCGTAAGGTGCAACCTCGTAGCCTAGCTGTAGGTTGTTGATGGTGTAAAACCGAACACAAGTAAGAGGCGGGGCGTCGGCGTGCTCACGGGCCTCGTCCATGAGGCGGCGTAACACAAGGATTTATCTGAGTTGAGGGGTCCGGAGGACCGCCCCTACTCTGTCGGTGACTGCGGGGTTCGAGGATCCTCAGAAGGCTCACCTAGTGACTTGCTTGTATGTATTGCTCAAGAGACCTCTCCTCATGAGAGGGATACATGGGGTATTTATAGGCTCCTCGCCTGTACAAATGACCAAAATGCCCCTTGGGGGAAAAACTAGCCTATAAGTACAAATGAGGGGTATTACAGTCTTTCAGGAGTATAGTAGCATTTCTTGGATCTGTATAAAAGACTGTGCGTACGCTGAAAGGCGGGCCCTAGATCTAGGAGCGATGAAATATTTCTCCAACAGTAGCCCCCCTTTAGCGTTTGAAGAGAATGCCATAGGGTAGTTTTGAATTGTGCCTTTCATGCGAGAGTCCATACTCGGATTTGTACGGTGGTCGTGTCCTTCTCTCTGTCACTATCTGCCTGACCAAGGCACTCTGGTGAAAGTTATATCTAAAGCTGTGTCTTGAAGACAACATATCTTCAGGCTTAACACCCAAAGTTTAATTAACCCAGTTATGTCACGGCCACCGTTCGACACGATGGCAGGGGACGACGACCACTGAGGAGCAGATGTAGCGTCCAGATTCCTTGTTGTACCAGATTGGACAGAGCCATGCTCTGGCCGCACCTTCCTTCTTGGACTCAAAAGAAATAGACGACCACCTTTAGACCGGATTGGACATCTCTTTTAAACATATCCCTGTAGACTTGTCCGGCTCTTTGAGGACCATCGGCATCGGATGCTTCTGAATAACCGAGCTAAAGCCTGTTGGGGCTGCTGCCTGTCCCTTTCAGTTGCTTTTAAAGTGCTTCTTCTCCACAAAATCCTTCACCTCTCCTCTCTTTCTTCTTAGTGCCGCTGCTTTGGGGTGTTCCCGACCGGCGCCATCGACCCAGCCTTGACGTGGCCGTCGTGGCCTGCCGGCGTCCCCGTCCGGCCGCCTCGTAGCCTCCTCACGGCTCACGCGCCGTGAGACTTCTCGACCGGCCGCATCGACCAGCTGCAGCCTTGCGGGCGCCGTCGCGGCCCGGCCACCGTCGGCCTCCCGGTCTCAGCGCCCTCGCGGCCTCCTCACGCGCGCGTCGCTGGGGCTTCCTCGACCGCCCAGCGCTGCCGGTGCTTGCCGGCCTCCTCGGCTCTCCTGCGCGCTGCCTCGCTGAGGATCGCCACGAGCTCCGGCGGCCGACGCTCGCCGGCCTCTTGGGACGACGCCGCCTCGTCGGTCTGACGAGCCGCCTCTCCGGCCAGCGCCGCTTCAGAGCCGCCGCCTACACCGTCGTGGGCCTCTCCGGACCCGCTCATCCTCGGCTTGGGCTTGGTCCGAGGCGGTTTGTGCGTCGGCGCCGCCACGGGTAGCTCTTCTCTCTTTTCCAAGCCGGCGCCGCCTAGGGGGGTTCCAGGCTCGGCCGCCGCCATCGCCGGCCTCTTCCACTGATGGAGCACCCTCGTACCGCTCCTCTGGCTCCCCTCCGTCCGGCCGCCGTAACCACCGGCTGACACAGGCGTCGCTGCGCATGGAGCCCGGCTTTGAGCGTCGTCCGTGAGTTCGGCTTGAGCGCCGCCGTAGTCTTTGGTGCGGTCGGAGTTTGGATGGCCGCCGGACGGACGACCGCCGACTGAAGCGCCACCACGCAGTGCCTGTGAGTGCCCTTATGTATGTTTTTCGTTATCTTTGCTTCTCCTTTTGGCATTTCTTCTTTTAATGTTGGCGAGGCGCGATGAGGACGATGGGCATTGTTGATGGGGAACACTGCGTCGGCCTGGCAGCGCAGTGGCGCGCGCGAAGCGCGGCCGACGCCGACTCCTTGGTGGAGGGAGGCCGCCGAGGATATCTGGCCGGCGTGTACGGCCTCGGCGTGGTGCGATGGTCGGTGTCGGGCGGCACCACCGACATCGGTATCCCCTTCTCGCTTCGGCGTGCACGCCGCCTGTTTGATAAAAATGCCTCTATCGTTGTTGTTTGATGAAAATGCCTCTATCGTTGTTGTAGTAGATTTCTTTTTCGTGTGTATGAACAGTGATTGCGGATGTGTTTTGCTTATGTGTACGAGCAGTTTGCTTGTTTATGATGAACAATAAGCCTCGGGAGCGAGGGTACGAGCACGCGAGAGTGCGCGAGGGCAAGCGAGGAGGATTTTGCGAAGGCCTCGTGAAACGAGGGTTTCGCGAAGTCTTCGAATGCGAGGGTTTCGCGAAGGTCTCGTGAAATGAGGGTTTCGCGAAGTCCTCGAATGCGAGGGTTTCGCAAAGTCCTCGAATGCGAGGGTTTCGCGAAGGCCTCGCGAAACGAGGGTTTCACGGAGTCCTCGAATTCGAGGGTTTCGCGAAGGCCTCGATTGCGAGGGTTTCGCGAAGGCCTCGTGAAACGAGGGTTTCGCGAAGGTTTCGATCGCAAAGGCACGTGATGGTGCGCGAGACACGTGGTAGCGTGATGCATTACACGGCGTGCATGATGTCTTTCATGTTGAATCCATTAGTGAGATGTTTTATTCCATATAGTCTATGTGTCTACCGGTGTTCCTTTGCTAAGCACTTATCAATTTTTGCATTGTTGTCCTCGTAGGTTCCTCTCGCTTCGTGGCCGCGTCTAAGGACTACGGTCTCTTCCGTCGGGGAAAAGGAGACAAAGACCGGGCTAAGGCAGCCGTGATGGATACGCCATGCGATGATCTTGATGAGGACGTCGAGATCCTCGATGACGTCCATGGCAAGGAGGCTCCTGTGGGGGTCGAACCATCCTCACTCACTAAGGCGGAGAAGGCGGCGTTGGTGGCCCCTGGGAGCCGCCTCTCATTGGACGACGTCCGGTGGCCGGGGCCAGACGAGCGCCCGCCTCGAAAGGTACAGTTGCACTCAAAGCTTGGTTTGAGGTCGGCCTTGGGCTTCCTATCCACCCCTTCATTCGGACCCTCGTGAGGCACTACCAGGTTGAGCTCTCGCACCTCTCACCCAACCTCCTTGCTAGGGTGAGAGTGTTCATGTGGTGGCTTGAGGCAATCGAGGGCAAGCGTCCTCAAGCCTACCATTGCGACCTTGACCACTTCTTTCGTCTCCAGCAGTTGAACGGGAGGTTTGGACCGCTAGGCACGCTGACCTCGATTGCCCAGAACCAGGGTGAGTATCTAGTCCATGCCACCAAGTACAACTGGAGTCGCCCCGGGAAGAAGTGGTTTTATTTGAAGGTAGAAGGCTTTCCATACACCGGCGGCCAACCTAAGATAACCCAGGATGGTTATCCTGAGATTCCTCCTCTCTCGGACACCGATTGGGAGCTTATTCGTGCCATATCTGATGTCCGCCAGTGGAGCGGCGTTCGGGATTTGATGAAGGAGATGACCCTTTTGGATGCTAGCCCCCTGGTTGCTGAGAAGCGTGATTATTCTACATTCTCCAAGAAAAAAGGTGGGCCTGGTTTGGCTAGTTTTCTTCTTTACTTGTGGCTTGACTCTTGATTTGTGAATCTGAATCATCTTGTTTAACTTTGTGCAAGTCGCCTCTTTGTAAGGGCGATTGAGGAGGCCGATGGATTCTCGGGGAGATGTGAATGGCGAGTATGAGGCTCTTGAAGAGGTCGGCATCTTTGATGGTCGAGGTGGAACAGCGTTGCCAATAGCTTGAAGTTGATGATGCCTCCCGAGGCAAGCTTATCCTGACAGACGAAGAGGAAGAAGGCCAAGGTGTCGATCCGAGGGCCTTGCCGAGGCCCTTCTCGAAGGGTCGATTGACAACGAAGCCTTACACAGGGCGCAAGGCCTCCTCTGACAGGTGGTGGCCATCCTCGTGCTCCTGGAACCGCACGACCTCCCTCGGGGCATCCTATACATCCTCCTGCCTTTGGTCATGCTTCGTGTAGGGAGAGGATTCAGGATCCCAAGGCACTTCAGACGTCGTCTTTGCAGAAGAGGAAAAGAGAGCCCTCTAGTGGTGATCACTCTCGTGTTCATGCCACTGAGCCCGAGCGCGGGGTTACTGAGGAGCATCCTCAGAGCCGTGGGACTTCTCAGGCCACATCCTTTTCTACGGGCTCCAGCTCCCCGTCTTCCACCGGCTCCAGCTCTGTCGGGTCCCTTGGACGCAAGGTGGAGGAGCAGATGGAGGAGGGAGAGTTGGGCTTGACTCCTCGCGGTGGTTCGGAGGCACCCATTATTTAGTATCGTGACGCCTTCGACTCTCTCTTCGGCGCCAATGAAGGTCAGATGCATTTTTATTTTTGTTTACCTTTTTGTTCATTTGTTGTTCATTGCCCTCTAATGTTTTCTGTTCGCCAGATGTTGCAGAGGTAGGAGCACAAGCTGGGGACGCGGGGGATGTGATGCCCAAGGCTCGGAGCCCAAGAGGAGAGAAGGCCCTTCCTAGCCTCAAGATTCAGGTGCACGAGGATCGTGATGAGGCCGCGAGCCACTCCTCCAGTGTATTGCCCTCCTACGCTGTCCCGCTTATTGATGATGATGATGCGGTAGCACAGATCCGTCGTCTCACCGAGGGGCGTGTCAACAACTACATGGCTCGCTTTCGTGATACGCGAGACGTTGGAGAGTTCTCCCAGCTTCTCAAGGACCGGCTGGGTACTGCCGTAAACCTCTACTTCCAAGTACCCTTGTGGTTATTGCCTTCCTCTACTCAATACCCGCTTTACAATCATCTTCTAACGCTGGCATTTTGCATGCTCCTTGTAGGCCACTTCCATCTCTAACATCATTAGGGATGAAGCCCCCCGAATCATAGAGGAGATGTTTCAGGAGGCAGTAGCTGACGCTCGACGGAGTGCCCCACCGTTAGATGATGAAAAGCTAGCATCCGCAGAGGAGAAGCTAAAGGCTACAGAGGATAAACTGCGGATTGCTGAAGACAAGCTGAAAGCTACTGAGGAGAAGTTGAAGGTTTCGGAGGAGAAGGTTAAGGTCATTCGACATGTGAATGTGAGCTTGGAGGAGGGCGTGACTAAGTCTGGCGTGGTGAACTACTTCTTGAACTCGAGGAGATCACCCTAGCTGCTCAGAGGTCCTTGGAGAGCTTGGGAGTGATGGTTGCCCCAGTCCCCTCAGGGGTGATGCGGCCAGAGGCGTGGGTTCCCCTCCTTGCGGAGCGAGTCCATCTGTTCTCACAGGCTGTAAATGACCAGAGCCAATCGCCCGCTCTGGCAGCTTTGTGGCAGGGCCCTTGCTATCTCCCACCACTATGACGATTCAGCAAGGAGGCGGTCTTGCGCGAGGCCTCTACGCTCCTTTACCCCAGAGGTGAGAAGGCGTCTCGAGGGAGCGAGTGGCTGAGACCCCTTGGCGAGTTCGTGAAAGCGTTGCTTCATCTTTGGCACCAAGAGCTCATGTGCCCGCCTCAGAGACGGAGAGCGTGGCGCCCGACTAGCGATGACCTGCGCCGACATGTTCTCGTTTGTATAGACTTTGTAGTGATATCATGCTAGGTCGCTTAGCGCTCTTTTTGTAGATGAGTTAGGCACGAGGGCTTATGCAGCCCCCATGCAAGAGCATGGCTACATTTGCATTTATCACTATTATGAAAATGACATGGCGATGTTATACTCCGTTCAGGGGCATGTTTAAGAAGGTGATTGGCATCAAATATAAGCGGTGTCTTGCGGAGGGAATAGCGCTGGCCGTCGAACCCGACCTTATGAGGGCTGCCCACAGAGGGTGGGCGGTTTAGCCTTGGGTATGATCGTCGAGGCGCCGATCCCCAAATAGGCTCCCTTTCGCTCGGCCTTAGTGGGCGAGGTAATCAGGAGTTTTAAACACTTCCTAAAAGTGTGGGTGCCTTGTTTGTGAGGATTTTGTGCGCCAGATGTAATAAGGAAGCGCTCTTGGGCCCCGAGAGGGCATGCCTCTCGAGAACACATAAATGTTGTTGGCTTGTATTATTGTTTTGCTCAGAGGTATATGTTCGAGGATGTGGCGTCTTAGGCACAAGAGCCTTTGCTTGCGTTGGAGCAAGGCGAGAAGTGATCTGGGGGTCGTTCGGCACATAGCCTGGAGGCTGAAGGGGGACTAATCCTTAGCACATCCATAGACTCGGGCGCTAGGCCCAAGCCGTCACTTGCGCCCTGGGTCCAGCAGGACGCAAGTCGCCAAGCAGAGGCGGCGGACGCCCGAGCTGCCTAGGACTTAGTTAGGGGAGACCATAGGGGTCGTACGCCCTACACACCACGGGGGTTACACCCTTTGTAAGGGAAGGGTCAAGCAGGACTTATGAGATTACTCGGTAAGGACGGCTCCTTGGCGGCGTGTTAGGAGCAAGTCCTTACAATTGGTTATGGCGTGCTAGTTAGGCGATCTCTGAAGCGGTGCAACCTCCCCGACAACATTGTGTTAGGGGTGGCCTTCCAACAAACAACGTGTTAGAAGGCAAACTTTTCAATCGCCGACGAGCATGTATTTGGGAACATACACCAAGCGGACATGTCCCTTAACAAATGACATGTTAAGGAACTACCGGAATCGTGGCCCGCCCTTAACAAATGGCGTGTTAAGGGCTATCCGAAATTGTAGCATAATTGCATACATAGAGGGATCGTGCCGGAATCTCATGTCTTCATTTCATTGAGCAAGATGGTGTTTACACTTTGATAGGTGCCACGGAGGGCATACAAGAGGGTTTTAAGCGTAAAACTTGCGGAGCTTATCCGCGTTCCATGCATGCTTCAGCTGATTGTCTTCCAGGGTAGCAAGTCGGTAAGCGCTTGATCCTAGGACTGAGGAGACGCGGTAGGGCCCTTCCCACTTGGGGTGAAGCTTCCCTTGAGTCGTCGGGTCGGTGACCCTTTTGAGTACAAGGTCGCCAAGAAGAAAAGCACGTTCCTTCACCCTGCTGTTGTAGAACCGGGCGGCCTCCTGCTTGTAAGCGGCATGCTTGAGGAGGGCTTGGTCGCGGATCTCCTCAACGAAGTCCACCTCAATCCTGTGGTTGTCCTCATTTTGGATGAAGCTAACAGGTGATGGCCCTGAGAGCATTTCCACTCGGAGGGAGCGGTGGTGGATTTGATGGGGAGGGAGGATAGCCGCCAGACACGTGCAGTGAGAACGGAGTTCTCCCAGTGGCACGACTAGGAGTTGTGCGTAATCCCCATAGGATGCTGAGGAGCTCCTCCGCCCATGTTCCTCGCTTGAGGGCACTTGCCTCGAGACGACGTCGTATGCCTTGCAGAATTAGCCCATTAGCTCTTTCCACAGCCCCGTTGGTTTTTGGGTGAGCCACCGATGCGAAGCAAAGGGTGGTCCCAATGGAGTCGCAGAAATCCTGAAGGAGGAGGCATCAAAGCGAGTCCGTTGTCCCTGTGAGTTCCTTGGGAACCCCAAGCGACACACAACATTCTTCCAAAAGAACTTCATGCGGGCGAGATGTGATGGAGGCCAAGGGTTCGCCTCCACCCACTTGGTGAAGTAATCCACCGATACCACCACATGCTTGTAGCCCCCTTTCGGTGGGAATGGCCCGGAGCAGTCCATTCCCCATCGAACAAGCAACAAGTGATCGGTATGGTGCAAAGAGGGCTAGCAGGAGGCGTTGTGGTTGGTCGCCATCCTTTGGCACCCCTTGCATGTCTTGAGGACGTCGAGGGCGTCTTGCACCATCGTGGCCCAATAGAAGCCTTGACGGAGGGCTTTGGCTGCGGTTGCCCTTGGCGCAATGTGAGAGCCGCAGAGGCCCTCATGCACATCAAGGAGAAGAGAAATGCCTTCTTCTCTTGTGACACACTTGAGAAGGGCGGATGCTCCGCGCTTGTAAAGCTTTCCTTCAATGATCACGTAAGCCTTGGCTTTGGAGTGTAGCCTACAGGCCATTACTGCATCCTCAGGCTCTTCTTCTCCCTGTATGCACTTGATGATGGGAGTCATCCAGGAGGGAGGAAGGACCGAAGTCTCGTTGACCTTTGGGGGTAGTTCGGGATTAGCCACTTCTTCCACTAATGGCGTTTTTAACACTTCAAAGAAGACCTCTGGAGGAAGGGGTTCCTGAGAACCTGCGGCACGAGCCAGGCGGTCTGCTCGGTGATTATCTCCACAGGGGATCCGACGAGCTTCAAGTCCGGCAAAGTGGTATTCTATCTTCCTCACTTTGTCCAAGTATTTGGCCATTTTTTGATCGAGGCATTGATATGTTTTATCCATCTGATTGACAACCAACTAGGAATCCCCTAAGATGAGAAGGTGTCGGACGCCCATGGCCTTAGCAAGGCGTAGACCCAAGAGTAATGCTTCATACTCGGCCACATTGTTTGTGGGGTTGAAGGATAAGTGGGCCGTGTACTCAAGTGCCTTCCTTAAGACTTACTAAGGCAGCGCTGCACCCCCTCTGCGCAGACGCTTGGACCCATCAAGTATAACGTCCAATGCTTGCTAGGGGTGTTTAGGGTGCTTCTTTGGTGCTTCATGGTCAATTGGGGATGCACGATCCATTCACCACGAAATCGGCAAGGATCACGAGATTTGATAGAAGTCCTCCCCACGAGCTTGAGAGAGAAAGGTGCTAGCTCCGTGGCCCATTTGCTATCCTTCTGTGGCCTCTTTGTTCCTCATCACCTCATTGAGGGTAGCTTGTTGAACAAAGTGATAGAATATCCCAAAAAGTAGTGTGAAGCTTTCTTGAAGCCATAAGCGAGCATAGCATATTTTCTCTATTTACGTGTACCTTGCCTTTGCTCTGCCAGGTTCTTGACATAATATACCGGGTGTTGAATTCCTTCTTTTTCCTTGACTAGGACCGGCGCTCACCATGACGGGGGTTGCAATGAGGTATAGGAGTAAGCGCATCTCTGGTCTTGGACTTGTGAGGAGTGGAGGTGCCGGGTAGGCTTTTAGGTTCTCGAAGGCCTTGGGCTTCATCGGTCCATAGGAAGCCTTCAAGCCACGGAGAATCTTGAAGAAGGGAGGCCCTTTTTCCGCCGAACGTGACAGAAGCGTCCGGCGCCATGCGCCCATGATTTGGGCGTCTTTGGTGGAGCGGGTGATTCTATGTCAAGGATTGCGCGAATTTTTCAGATTGGCCCGATCCCCATTGTGAGACCAGGAACCCTAGGAGCTTTCCTCCCTTTACCCCGAAGGCGCATTTTTCGGGGTTTAGTTTGACGCCGAACTTGCGAAGATTGGCGAATGTCTCTTGGAGATCTTCAATATGCGACAAAGCTTGAATGCTCTTTACGACAGCGTCATCGACATAAACCTCCACATTGCGACCTAGTTGGTCCTTAAGGATGAGACAGACGAGACGTTGGAAAGTGGCTCCAGCATTCTTCAACCCAAAGGGCATGCGCAAGTAGCAGAAAGCGCCTACAAGGGTGATGAAGCTTGTTTTTTCCTCATCTTCTTTCGCCATGTGGACCTGATGATACCCTGAGTATGCATCTAAAAAACTCATCAACTCACACCCAGCGGTGGAGTCAACGAGTTGGTCGTCTTGGCGGAGTGGGTAATGGTCCTTCGGACATGCTTTGTTGAGGTCGGTGAAGTCGATGCACATCGCCACTTGCCGCTAGAACTTTTTACCAAAACAGGATTAGCTAGCCATTAGGATGCCAAACCTCCCGAATGAGGCCGGCCCTTGAGAGCTTGTCAATTTCATCTCTAATTGCTCGACACCGCTCTAAAGAGAGCTTAGAAGCTTTTGCTTAGCGGAGGCACCAGGTCTCACCGCGAGGTGATCTTTGGATCACCTCGAGGGGCCGGCCATGTCTGACGGTGTCCAAGCGAACACGTCAACACTGGATTTTAAGAACTTAACGAGCTCTTTCTCCACTTCTCTTGGGAGATCAACCCCGACTCTAAGAGACCGCGGGTCGTCTTGGCCGAAGAGTCGTACTTTGTGAGTCCCCTCAGAGCGAGGCTTCAGACAGCATCTCCCTAGGGGATACGTCCTTGGCGTTCCCCGGTGAGAGAAGTGAGCGTGCTCCTTCGTGTGGCTCCTTAGTCTCGAGGAAGTTGATGTCGCCGGAGTCATTTGCCGCTTTGTAGTATAGACGGCGAGCTAAATCTTGATCGCCCCTCACGGAGATGACCCGAGGGCCTGGTATCTTTAAGCACAAGTAGTTTTGATGGACCGCTTGTGAGCGGTTGAGAGTTGCCCTTCCCATGATAGCATTAAATGGGGACTCGATGTCAACGACATCGAACTGACAACTTCCGTCGCGGTGATTTTCTGTGTTCCAAATGTCATGAGGAGCTCGATCCTCCCAAGGGGTTGAATGGATTTTCTGATGCGAAACCGGTGAGAGGTCGTCGGATGGCGGCGGGATGCCATGATGATATCCTCCCGTGACTCCCATAGTTCCTTGAGTGCACGCAAATAGAGTATATCTGCAGAACTTCCTCCGTCGACAAGGATGCGGGAGACCTCGCAATTGGATATTGTGGCGGTTAGTAAAAGGGCATCATCATGAGGGAACCTTAAGCCCTTTGCATCATCAGCTGTGAAGCTAAGAGGAATGTTTGCCCACTTGGGAGGGATGCTTTGAGGAGTTGCCCCTACGACATTGACCTCCCGGGCGTACCCCTTTCGTTGGCGCTTAGACGCATGCCCGGAGGCCGAGCCCCCTATTATGACGTTTACTTGTCTTTGCGGTGCTTGAAAAGGGAGTTCATGCTCAGCATCCTGCGGCTGCTACCCGGGGGTTAGATCACCAAGGGCCTGTACTGGGGGCTGTGGAATTGCTTGAAGAGGCATCGCTTCTGCGGCCATGGGACATGATGGCGACCCATGGCGCGGCTCAGGGCCGCGTTTGAGAAGCTTCGCTATTTCAGCGGCATACTGGCGACACTCATTTGTATCATGCCCACGCATCTTGTGGTATGCACACCAGCGTCCGTCTCCTTGATTTGGATCACCTCTTTTTTCATTGCGGCCTTCACCAGGGCGCCCCTTCCAGTGCGTTTTAGGCCCCGATTCCTTCTTGGGTCCTCTAGTGGAGTTGCCCCACGCTCTGTGAGGTCGTCGGTCATAGCGAGGACTTTGGAGTCGCGTCGCACCGGATTGATCCTTCCGGTCCTTGCCCCTCTTTCCGGAGGAGCCTTTTGACCTCCTCCCTGGGGAGATGCTTTCATCTTGCGGGTGAAGTCCCTTCTTGGCCAGGTCATCTTCCTCCCCCCGGGCGTATTTTTCCACGACCTCGAAGAGCTCATGGGTCGTCCTCGGGGGATCTCTTCCAAGCGCGCGGTTGAGTTCTCCCGGGAGCAGCCCTTCCTTGCAAGCGTTGATGACCGTTGAGTCTGGGGCATCTGCGACTTGGCTTCTCACTTTGGAAAAGCGCTTAAGAAATTCTCTTGTGGATTCACCCTTTTGTTGCTTGATAGTAAAGAGCTGGTTGGGGAGCATAGGGCGTTTATAGCTTCCTTGGAAATTTGCGCTGAACTCTTCCCTCAGCTGGTCCCAAGAATAGATGGAGCCTTTCTTTTGGTTGAAGAACCAGGAGCGTGCCGTTCCAGAAAGGAACAGCGGGAGGCAGTTGCACATCTCTACTTCTCCACCTCCCGGCCCGAATCGCGATGGAGTATACTTCAAGAATTGTATGGGGTCGAGTCCCCATCGTAAGGCCCGAGGTTATTTGGCGGAACTTGATCGGAAAGGAGTTTTGCAGATGTCTCTTATGAGAGGATTCGATCTCTGGGGCGCCCTATCCCTCGTGCGCACAGTGATGGTGATCGCGGCGGTGCGGCGACGGCGGTGGCGGGCTCTCTGGTGGAAGAGCTAGATACCGCCGGTGGCGCGATGGTCTTGAGCGCATTGGCGAGTTGGGCGCCTGCGCCGACTTGCAACTTGATCTGGCCGGAGATTAGTGATTGACATCCTCTTCTTCGTGGCGGTGGTGACCGTGCTCCCAATGGATCGATTGGTGGCACGGGACACGCCTAGTGCCCGCAGAGTACATGCTCTTCGACCGCCTCGGCCCTGCCTCCTTGATGTGAATCCTTACGGCTTGATGAGTGCACTTGGGCCATGATGGGTGGAATGGTCCTTCCACAGAAAGGTCTTTGGAGGGGGCACCGGGAGCAACTTTGGCCTCACGGGCTCCCTAGTCGCCCGACCATGTAGCACCTTGAGGATGGAGCCCAAGACTTCTTGGGGAGTTGACTCACCATCTCGGGTGCTGGCGCATTTGCCCAAAGCGGAGGAGCTTGGAGGGAGGTCATGGGCGCCTGTTCGAGGTATGAACTCGGGCCTTGGAGGTGGGGCGGCGGATGAATTGCAATGGAAAAGGTGAGCTCCTCCCATCGAGTTTGGTGGGTGCATTGGCGATGGGAGCCCGCTCATCACCGCTTGGCGTGGGCGAGTGGAGGGAGGTTGTAGGATGCCCCTGGCCCTCCTCGAGGAAAAATCTCAGCGGCCGGGTCGGTGGCCACTTGGGCAAGGCGGTCTTTGGGAGGCGGAGACGTGCCGAGGGCCGCTAGGAGTGCGATACGTGGCCATCATGTAGTCCACCACCTGCCTTGCGGTTGCCTCCACCATTGCTTTGCAATTAGCGGTGTCGAGCCCCCCAGGAGCGGTGGATGGCCCTGGAGCTTCAGCAACATTTCTGGCCTCTTGCCTTGGGCCAGACACCGCGCCAGCTTGTGCAATGGAGGTGGGGATGCCTGGCAGCCCGGGAATGCGCAGGACGTTGTCTGTCCCAGGATGAATAGCTCCGATCTCCGAAGATAACCCATGCCTTCGGCTTCTTCGGGGAACGGACCGGTCGTCCGCGGGCTCCCTATGCTCTGAAGTGAGAGGAGGCCTCGCGGACTTGGAGTACCTCTTGGTAGGAGCCATAGCCTTCTATTGATCAGCTACGTTCCCCACGGTCGGCGCCAATGTTGATGGTGTAAAACCGAACACAAGTAAGAGGGCGGACGTCGGCCGTGCTACGGGCCTACGTCCACGAGAGCGAGCGTAACACAAGGATTTATACAGGTTCGGGGGTCCGGGAGGACCGCCCTACTCCTGTTGGTGACCTGCGGGGGTTCGAGGATCCCTCCGAAGGCTCACCTAGTGACTTGCTTGTATGTATTGCTCAAGAGACCTCTCCCTCATGAGAGGGATACATGGGGTATTTATAGGCTCCTCAGCCTGTACAAATGACCAAAATGCCCCTTGGGGGAAAAACTAGCCTATAAGTACAAATGAGGGGTATTACAGTCTTTCAGGAGTATAGCAGCATTTCTTGGATCTGTATGTGCGTACGCTGCAAGGTGGGCCCTAGATCTAGGAGCGATGAAATATTTCTCCAACATAGGTGATCTGATTCTACGATGAATTCAGAATCAGGATAATCGCAATAAACTTTCTCCCAAATGGGAAAGTCCATATACTGTGGTCGAAGTCACCCGACCTAGTTCGGTACGACTAGCTATGTCCGACGGGCGTGTTTTGTCCAACTCTTGGAATATTGACCAATTGCATAAGTTCTTTGTATAATTGTATTTTCATTATTTCAATTTATTAATAAAGATGCATTTCCTTTACTTTACAACGAATGATGTTGTCTATATGTCTATCTTATCATCTGGTTTTATACTATCGTTGCCTAATTGGTCGGAGAAGAACAAATTCTCTCTGATATCCTTTCTAAGGGTCTCTATTACTCTATGGCTACGACTTACTAGTCAAATGCTGTAAGGGTCCTCGTTGTGACCATTCACACAATGGTTCTCACGCGTGACTTACACTCTTTTCTTAAAGAAATATACGAGTAACCAAAGCATCACACAAGCAATTATATATAGTACTTCACACGCATAAGATTTCAGAGACTACATTTCATACGTTTAACATTCTGTTCAACTCCTATTTTGGCTACTGGTTGGGACACGGAAAGCCTCCTAGTCGAAGTCTCTCCTTCTTTGCACGTGGTCCTGCCCACTGGAAGGAGCTTCTTAGCGACGGTCCATTTCTAACGATTCTCGCTGTCAGTCGGAACTTGAGCACAAACATGTTTCACGAAGTGTTTCTTTTAGTCTCTAGTTCTTAGCAACCCTTACGACCTTTTTTGGATAAGATATATAAATATGTTCACTTGTTGTTTTTTGCATACATGTTTGCATATTTTCTTATCAATCAATACAAGTCTTATTCATCTTCCAACCACACAAGTTACTTCACAGTATTTCGATTATGGAAATGACCTAAAACTAGTTGAAATCACACGCTGGTTCCGACCACATTGATTTCCTAGTGATACTTAGATCATTTTTTATAACATAATCAGCATATGCGCTGTACCGTGGTCATAGCTATTGCTCATTTTTTTGGTCTATTGCTTCTTTAGTAAAGTTCTTCTATTAACACAAGCAGTCAAGGGCTAGGAAATATATGAGTGTTTGGCAAATTTAGGAAGAAAAAAAAACAAAGACTTCATTGATGATAAAAAGGTAAGTTTTATTTACAACTGTCAAAATATTACAATCTTTTACTTCTCGGAGCCACCAGACTGGTCACTACGTGGAGACCCGACCTCCATTTGCTCTGCAACCTTATGTCCGAGAGGCGTCATTTCCTCGAACACTCTGGTTGCTTCCTCTCCCGCGCAGTTGAAGTCTTCCTCAACAGCTTAGAGATTTATAGAATGGTCGGAGACTTTCAGTTTTGCCAAAGCAAAACTAACTCCATTATTGACAGCGTCAAACATGGTCTGCGCATGGTTCTCCTGAGTTGTCTTGAGGACACTCCTGAGGTCTTCGAGCTGTTGGCCAAGGTAGTTGATCTTCTCTATGGGATCTTCTAAATTGGGCAGTTGCGTTCCCGATCTCGTATCGAAGAGCATCTTGTTGAAGGCCTTGAGCTTTTCTTCAAGATTTTGCCCAAAGGCTGTGAAGGATCTAGACCTGCCATTATATGTTAATGGAATATTTTGGTGATTAATGATAAATCTATTTGTGAGACTAATATTTCTATTATTGTACCTATTGTTTAGTCTCAATTGGATTAAAAAGTGAAAATCAAAGAGGTATGCATTCAACTTCATAATTCTTATATCTTGTTGCATTCCTCGGATCCAAAATATAGGATGAACTCCACTAAAAGTCTAACTTGAATATGTGCATATGTTCCTATTTCACATTTGTGTATGCACACATTTAGGGGAGCTCACTCCAAATTCCTTTTCCAAATATATTAAGGATCTTTACTTTGAAACGTATCCTTTGAATATATTTAACTTGTGTAGTTAATATATTTATGTGAGTATATAAGACTTGTGTAGTCTATATATACTTATATGTGAGTATAACATAACTTGTGTAGTTCATGTGTACTCACATACCCTTGAGTATATAAAACTTGTGTAGTGCTTATATACTCATATCAATCTACATTCATTTATTTGATATTGAAGTGATTATCATCAATTATCAAAAGGGGAAAGATTGTGGTATCTTGTCCCCACCATTATGAGTTAATGGTATGATGTGGTAATTAATGATAATCATATTGTGGAACTAATATTTTCCATAAGTTGGATAAGCAAGTTAGGTTCCATGATAGTGAAGACTTTGGATGGCATCATGAGTTGATCGCCATCAAGTCAAGAGCTTGAAGTAAAGAATGCATCATGTGTGGATGCATATCAAGAAAAGGAAATCATCATGTGTTGATAATGATTCAAGAAGAGGAGATCATAAGTTGATCTTTGAGTCAAAAGAAGCTTCATCATGTGTTGATGAGTATTCAAGTCAAGGACCCAGACTTGAAGTGAGGATGTGCGTCATCAAGCTTCAAGAAGATGTGCTACGCAAAGGTATGACTAGCTAGGGCTAAGGATATGTTCCTAGTCTTTTATCGGTCTCGGTGATTTGTTGGGAGACCGGATTGCTAGTATAGGTTGTCGTACTATTAAGAGGGGTCTTGATTAGTAGCTTGAGTTAGTCATATGTTGATAGCTCATTGTGATTGCTCTAGCTCACTGCGGCATGTTGCCTATATTTGCGAATGTGATTTGCAAATAGCTGAGGCTCATGCGAAATTCTTGCAGCTTGTGATTTTAGTTTGCAATTGTGTCTTGCAATTGGTTTAAGTCTTTGTATCATATTTCTTGTGGTGTTGACTCTAAAAGTTAGAAAATGTGTTTTGCAACTTGTTGAGGATCTTGCTGTTAACGCTTGTTTGCATTTGGTTTGAGTTTCTGGAAAAATGTTTTTGAAAAAACAGTAAGACCGCAAGTGTTGAGAGGTATTACCGCAAGTCGGTAATACCGAAGTTTAAATGGCAGTATAACTTTTCTAGAGAAGAAGTTTTGGAAGATTTTCTTGAAACCCCAAAAATGGAATGACCGCTGTGTAGGAGCGGTATTACCGCGAGTCGGTAATACCGAAATAAAGAAGCGGTACGTTTTTAACAGAGAACGTGTTCTGGGAGTCTTTCTGGGAATCTTGAGAGCGGTAAGACCGCAAGTGTAAAGCGGTATTACCACAGTACGTTTGGTCCAAAAGTGGCGGACGGTCAGATCTTGATCCAACGGTCCAAATCGCAAGGAACTTTCGAACCATCCGAACAGTGCTAAGATCGAACGGTTAAAACACGCGGTCCAAACAGCCCATCGAATCTAGGCAGTCCATGTGTCGGACCGAATGTTTCCAAGTGTTTTGGCTCTCTGTAAGAATCGGTATGACTGCACCTAAGTAGCGGTATTAACGCAAGTCGGTGATACCGATGTTTGAATGGCGGTTCATTTTTTCCAGAGAAGATGTCATTCGTGTCTCTCCTGAGATTTCTAAGTCCCTAGAAATCGATAATACCGATATAGCCAAGCGGTATTACCGTTGTGCGGTTATACCGAATTATTGTTGGCGGTAATACCGCATCACTTTTGTAACGGCTAGTTCAAAGTGCTTTTTACTGTTGAATTCGACCGTTGAGCCAGTTGCGGTAATACCTGAGTTTCAATGGCGGTATTACCAGAAATCCTGATTTGTTTAGGAAGTTTGTCCCAACGGCTAGTTTGTGTGTATGGGCTATAAATAGCCACCTTGGCCAGTTAGGAGAAATGGCTGGTGTTGTTGCTAAGGTCATAGTATGTGTTTCTAGTGCCTTATTCATTCCTTTGAGCTAAGAGCAAGCCATCTCTACTCTTTAGTGCATGTGTTGCACTTAGTGAAGTTAGAGAGCAAACCCTAAGTGCATGTGTTGCCTTAGGTAGTGGATTGTGTATCTACTTGAGCTTAGACACTTGATTAGGTCAAGTAAGGGTCTAAGATTTGTTACTCTTGGTGTTTGCTGACACCTAGACGGTGTGGTGGAGTCGTGCGTTAGTGATCTTCTCAAAGAAGCTTGTGAGAAGGCCCGAGCGGTTTGTGAGTGGTGTGGTGCTCGCCATCTCCAGAGTGGAGGAAAGAGCAACCCTAGTGGAGCGAGGTGTTGGTTCGTTTTGGAACCGGTCCAAGTGGTTGGACTTACCTCAGAGGCGGGTGCTCAATTCGTGGAGCCGGTCCAATTGGTTTGGGCTTGCCTCAACGTGGATTAGGGGAGATCGGCAAGTCTCCGATCACCACGGTAAAACATCATCGTGTCAATTGTGGTTTGACTTCTTGTGTTTTACTTTGTGCAATTTATATACCTTGTATTTAATTGCTTATTTATATTGTGTATGATTGCAATAGTTATTCATTACCTTGTGTTATTGTCATTGCTATAATTGAATAACTTACAAGTTTATGCTTGATTGCTATCTTTTCTATAGTCTCATATTGTTGGTGCACATAGTAAAGACTAGTTGATTTAGGCTTTAATTGTGCAAAATCTTTTGATATTATCTTCTGCATTAGATATCGGTTTTAGTCAAAGAAGTTTTTAAAACCGCCTATTCACCCCCCTCTAGTCGGCCTCCTCGATCTTACAGGCTACCTCCTTGCCGTGCTCAAACTCGAGAGCCTTTTCTGCTCGTCCCAATGCTTGGGTTTGTTCTATTCGAGTGAATCAAAAGATAAGTACATACGACTAGTGAAAGAAAGCATACTGGTCGTGCTTACGATCGGTTACCTTGGCACTTCTTCTCAATAGTCTCAAGGACTTCCTTATGTATGGTCGTCAAGTATTCGATCGACCGGTCTTTGTTCTGACATTCTTCTTTAAGCTTGGTAATTATGGCTTATTTAGCCATAACTTCTTCTTTAAACTTCTCTGAATCTATCAAACATGATAAAGGGGAGAATTAGTTGAAAGGAAATGAGCCGAATAGTAAAGAAGAAGAGAAGTGGACACTAAAATAGTGCTTATTTTCTAATTCGGACTTCTTTTTCTTTAAGATTTTTATACGCTGGGTCAGTCCTCCGACCACAGCGAAATTCTCCACAAAATGCTACAAACAATAGCAAACTCCTTTAAGTATTTTCTAAGGGAAATGCTATTAAACGTGGTCATGGAATATTACCTCAATTGTTATGTCATTATATTCAGCAAAAATAGAGTCTAGACTCGTCTTTGCATGACGGTCCGAAATTCTTCCCCGCGCTTCGTTAAGCTCTTCATCTTTGAAGATTCGAAAGCGATGAGGAAATGAGACTTTGCGAGAAGAACTCTCAGTAGGGGTCAGAACATGTTGAGATTCCTCAAGGACCACCACCTCCACAGGTGTGGTCGGAGCCACCACCTCTACTGGTGTGGTCGGAGCCACCACAGGTTCCTAAGCTGGTACTGCTACCTGCTCGGGGGCTGGCTTGATCTCATCAGGAGCTTTTTCCTGAAGGTTGCTCTGGTTGTCATCAACCAGAAAACCAGAGGATCTACAACGACAAGAAGAAAAGGAGGTTCAAGACTCTAAAAAAACACCAGAGGTAATTACTTACATAAGTCTTTATTTTGTGTATACATACCTGGTCGTTTTCTTGGTCTTAATTTTAAAGTGCGCCGACGCAAAATCTGTCGCACTTGCCTTCCTCTTCTTTTCGACCGACTTCACCGGTCCTGGTCCGGTGGGCTTGGTTAGACCTGCTACGTCCTCTAACCGAATGTCAGAAGAAATGTTCTCGACCAACTAGTCGAGAACGAGATCCCTGATCATCAGGTCGGAGGGTGTGGTCTCATCGGTCTCCAAAACAGTTGCTTCAGTAGCAACTGGCACGTCCTGAGCGACCACATTGGAGTCCACAATAACCATCTACATTAACAAATCAAAGTTAGTTAGGTGATAAACATCCTTCATCTATAATGTACATTTCTATTCGGTCACCTACCACTGTAGGACCACCATCTTGGATGGTCATAGGAGTGGTCGGAGCATCAATCGGCTCACAACTTTCAGTGGCCTCATTGATACTCAATCCGACTGACTGCACATCAAGGAGGGTTTTTAGTAAAACCGATCGGAGAACATATAAAGATGAAAAGTGGTTAATATTTTACCTTAAGTCGCTCAGCCCTCTCTTCAGCGGAAACAATTGCTAAGATCTGAGAGTAATCAGCCTTTTCGCCAGGCTCTCCAACACAGATCATTTTGATCCAGCTTCTGATCTCATTAGGAGACAGAGCTGTAAGGATAAACAAGAGACTTTAGAATCACAGAAATAATTAACCAATATAAGCAAACTGGTCGGAATTCTTCAAGACTTACCCTCCTTAGAGTCTCTGGTCGCATCATCACAACCAATATACCAGAGCATCGAATATGCTCGGGCCTTCAAGGGGCTGATCCGGCGCATGAAAAAGTCCTTTACTACATGCCAGGAGGTTAAACCCCTGACATCAAGGAGTTGGATGGTTTCAACCCATCTCCCCATTTTCCCTCCTTCTTTGTGGAGGAGCGTCATTCTGGATTCTCGACCGCATTCTTACCAGTATAATAAATGTCGTCTTTCTGAGTGACTGTCATGTAGAACCAGCTTTTCTTCCTTGATGGCCACGAAGACTTTGAGTACATAGGAATGTACTCATTAGTTTTTCCATAGTGGAGGCGCAAGGTACACTCTCCAGGCGTCCCGGTCGTCTTCTCCGACTTCGCGATCCTGTAGTAGTACTTGAAGAGATCCAGAGTTGCAGGAATCCCCAAGTACGCTTCGCAGAGATAGACGAAGACACTGAGGTTGGCGATGGCATTGGGAGCAAGATTCACCAGTTCAACTCCATAATGCTCCAAAACTTTAGGAAGAAAGGAGTGAACTGAGAACCTAAATCCGCATTCGATATAGAGGAAAACAGGAATTTTTCCATCTTCACCACTTGGAGAATGCTCTCCGACCGCTGATCTCCAAGAAATCAGGTTCTTGTCGGAAAGCAACCCGATCTTCTCCAAGCTCTCAAACTTCTTCTCGCTCAGATCAAAAGCCGACCAGTTGGAGATACGATCCGACATGGCGGAGTTTTGGATGAGGGAAGAAAGAAGGTCGTAGAAGGTTGTAGACAAAGGGAGGTCGGAAGCAATTGTTCGCTCAGGAGATGAAAAGGGAAAGCAAGAGACGTAAAATTCAAAAGCCCTGCGCTAAAGGGATTTTATAGCCCCAATTCTTTAACCGCATCGGGGAGTTACTAAAGTCCAACGGACCGAAAAACTCTTCAGGTCCCAAGGCAGTTTCTCAACTTTAAAGTGAATACAAACCACCTCGTGTGTCACGACACTTAATGAAGGTATGCACGATACGACTTCATCGGGAGAAAGTGATCACATAGCCAATTCATTTAAAGTTCGGGGCTAGCTGACAAGGATTAAAATATCTATGTATTATTTTAATACATAATAAAGGACCGTATGCCTTCATAGTCATAACTCCTAAGGCTCACGACCCCGTAGTTGTAAGGATTCCAGAGGTTACATCGTGGGAAACCTGGTCGGATGAGGTACTGTGCCTAGTCCCCGACCAGATAACTGCTCGTAGAAGCAATGAACTGGCATCCGAATCTAACTCCGGGTATATTCCATACCATGTGATGAATGGAACATATATCATATTTGATCCATATCACGCGACGTTTCATAAACCAAAGACACTAACAACAACCACACTATGGTTATGTGTCTCACAGACGCATAACCGTCAAACGGTTGATACTTTATCAATCATTGCCTTGCTCCGACCAGTCGCGGCTCTTCTAACATGCGTCTCTTCAGGGAGCAACTGTCATCTCTTCGATGGTTACTTAAAGATGGAGCGCAGAAGACAGTGGGCATCGGATTGAAGCACTACGATCAACATTAGATTCATGTTTCAACTCTGATTTTGCAATAGAGCAAGCATTACACTCAGTGTAATTAGGATTAGTCCTCTACCTTGTCGAAGGTAACCCCTATAATAGCCAGTTCATAGTAATAAAAGAACAGTCCCATTCTCTTCTAAGAACTTTCTGTCATTTTTCTCTTTTTATTTCGTAAGATCGGCGACTTGATCGTCGACAACTATATCAATCAAATTAATAATGTTGTATACACCGTATTTACCGAACAAACCGAACAAACAACCCTACCGAAACATTTATGAAATTTTGTAGAAACACGTGGAATGCACCTGAAACATGTGAAATCCACTCCGGGATGATGAAACCAATCGCCTGAAAATTGATTGAAACTCACCGAAAACCAAAAACTTGATGAAACGTGAGAAACATATATCCTGAAGCTTAGAAGAGCGGGGAGCGGCGAAGTTTGAAGCCACCAACGACGCGAAGGAAGGTTGATGAAAGTCGCCACGGCACCGCGTGCGGAAGAAGCCGGCGAAGTTTTAGGCTGTCCGCGTCGCTCCCGAAAGACTGCCGGCTATGTTTGCAGCTCGCCATGGCATCACGTGTGAAGACGTAAGCGAGGTTTCGAAGAAACGATACAAAATATACATTTTTCTCCCTCGTCTCTATATTCTCCGAAATGTTCAAAAGTTTATAGGGGTTCTGTTCCAGCCAGTCCTAAGTGTTTTCCACATAGTAATTTTCTTCTCTCTATCTATATAGAATCTTCTTGTCATTTGCAGAAAGAAGGATTGATTTGCGGCAATAGATGTCTTTCACATAATCACATACAACTAGGAAAAAAGTAATGTTGTGCGCGCCGCGCGGAGGTCGGCAGGTATTTGCACGAAGCCAAACAGAAACTAGCGGAACTAGTGTTGTGTGGGTTGACCGCTGGATCAAAGTCTGATCGAATGGCTCACAGCTATCCCGTCGGAAAGTGGATCCGACGGAATGCCGGGGCGTAGCCGCGTCCTACCAATAATTAGCACATATATATAACTACAGGTCGATCTTGAGCCGAATAGTGTTTGAGTGGGAGTCGATCTGATTTGAGTCCCTTCTACGGTTTTTTTTTCCCATTCATTTCCGCCTTCTTTTGGGTAGGATATTGTCAGAGATGGTGACAGGCGTCAGGCGCTACCTACCTTCGATTACGTTGCAGTCGGTGTCAGCATGCATGGCATAAATTGCTGGTATATCCATTTGCTCTTTTAATTCTTCGACGAAAGTGACACAAAAGTATACAACATTGCAACCCCTGTGGGATTAATCATTGCCAAATATTGCTTTCTCATATTCCTAAAAAAGATTTTATTTTTAGAGTCCCTAAAGATTATATTGATTCCTTGTAGGACCATATAAAATACAAACCCAAAGCTTTAGGCTCGAGAGCTAATAAGTTAGGGGTGTTCGGTCTAAATGTTGGTTGTAGCTTCTAAAATTTCTCCACTTTACCAAATTACCCCCCACAACGACTTAACCTTATCTTCCCCCTCTCCATGAGGGCAAGATTGGTATTTCTCCTCCTAAAATCATTTGGAGATGGTGGGGCCACCGTTCCCTTCTTTTTTTAGAGTACACCACGTCCGCACACACTCACCACGCGTATGTCTACACATACGTGAGCGCGTCCTAAACAAACGTTTAATCTAGAGTGGCACGTGCTTTGACTACGAAATGTATTCACGTGTGTGTGCACTATTCCCTAAAGCCACTCGAAAAATGAGGCGCGCAAGTTCGATCCCAGGGATCGAACCCGGAAAGGCTGCTCGCACACCGACAGAGCAAGCCACCCGAGCAAACGCTCGGTCCTCATCACCATTCTCTTCTCTCCCCTAGTGCAAATTCGGCTCGTTAGGAACCGGGCTCCTATGAAGCCACGCTTTGGAGCTTGAGCGTTTGGCCCAACAGCTCGAGTTTGCAGCTACAATTCTATAATTATCATACGATTTCGATCTGGTGAAACCGAAAACTGCCCCAAATTTGAAGTTTGAACTGAATTCTAACTTGAAATGATACTATTACATTGCAAAAACCAAAGCAAAGGTGTGAGCAATTTATGAAGTAAAGAATTGAACCGGAAGCCGTCACATTATTAGTAATAAGTTTCCAATAACAAAAAACTTGATACGATTAGCAATTTAGCATGAGCGATTGCAAGATGAGCAACCACCATCACGCCATGCTGCAGAGAATCCGGGGGCCACGGGAAAACCACTTTGCTGATGTGGCACCGACTGGCATCTATATATATATATATATATATATATATATATATATATATATATATATATATATATATATGTATATGTATATGTATATGTATATGTATATATGGAAAATTATCACTTGCCCCATCTTTCACACTGGCTTCAACAATTTGTCACTATTTTGGATGCGGTTGATTATTTGCCCTATATTTCACATTTGGCTTCATTACTTGATATTTTCCGTCTTTTTCTCATTTTGTAATTCATTTTCACATTTTACCCCACCTGAAATGACAATTATGCCTTGGAACCGTTTGGCACATGGCATATAATTCGGTCGGACCCGGTGGACGCATTGACCGTGTCACTCCCTGACCTCCTCTTCTGACACGGCCATGGACTGCGAGTACCTCCGCGGCATGAGGAGCACGTCGGCCATGGACTCTAGTACACCGCCATCTCCCTCTTACATATGGTGGCGTTAACCTTGCAGAAGATGGTGAGCACCGGGACGAACATCCCATCCCTGGGGCTTAGCCCGGTGGCTTTCATGCCCCCTTGTCAATCTACCCAAGGCGAAGCATGACGACCCTAGGGTAGAGACACACCAGCTGCTCGACTCGTGTGGCTCGTGCCCATGCGTGCGGAGGGGGGGGGTCGCGCGATGGATGATGCTGTCGGGGTTGACGTGGAGGACGATGGGAAGGACGGCGGCGACGACTCGAGTGTCAGATCCAAGGACGGTGTGGAGGGTGGGGTGAGGTGGCTGTAGCTAGAGGACATCTTGAAGAGGAGTGTGGCGGGGAGGCCGACAGAGCGGAGGAACTCGAGGTTGGGAGGAGGGTCTTGGTGGTTGGTGGGGTTCGAGAGGAGGGTGGCGGAGGCACCGGGAAGCCGTGGCGGCCGAGGGGGAGAGGCGGCATGAGGAGACGGTGGGGTTGGATGAGGAGGTGGAGAAGAAGGCTCCTCCTCTCATGACTGCTAAGGCGACCAAGGCGGCGACATTCTCCCCTACACCATCTCCGGTGACAGATGTTTCGGAG
Source organism: Phyllostachys edulis (assembly GCA_036346405.1). Classification (NCBI taxonomy): domain Eukaryota; kingdom Viridiplantae; phylum Streptophyta; class Magnoliopsida; order Poales; family Poaceae; genus Phyllostachys; species Phyllostachys edulis. The sequence goes on along the minus strand of CM070552.1, from coordinate 46,532,067 downwards.
GGCAGGGCACGGTCGATGCATGCACCGGACCCGACCAAAACATATGCCCTAGGCCAAACAGTCCGAGGGGCGTAACAATCATTTCAGGTGTGGTAAAATACGAAAATAAATTACAAAATACGAAAAAGACCAGAAATATCAAATAATCAAGCCAGATATGAAAGATAATACAAATAATTAATAACTTTCGATAGTTTTTTTATTAAAAAAAACTATCACTTTTCTGCTCGTTAGATGTGCTATAAGATTCGTGTTGTTGATGTGTTCTTCATTCATCTTAATATTTCACAATACATATATGCACGTATGGATCGATGGATGGATAGATCCAAAGCAACGAGCTGTACAGGTACAACCATCTCGACCAACGAGTACGAAGTACAAAGGCATTTTTGTAGCTCGTACGTCCGTACGTACCTGAGAGAGGATGCCGAGGGAGACCTTGGCCGCGTCCATGTCCGGGTGGTCAGCGCCGAGCTCTCTCACCACGGAACATAACAGGTTCACCACATTGCCGTATTTTGTTTATATATAATTTTATTTTTTGTTTTTGTTTTTGCTCAACCTCTTAAAGTACATGTGAAGAACATAACGGGTTCACCACATTATCGTATTTTATTGGTATATAATTTTATTTTTTGTCTTTGTTTTTACTCAACCTCTCAAAGTACATGTGAAGAATATAACAGGTTCACCACATTACTGTATTTTGTTGGTATATAATTATTTTTTGTCTTTATTTTTGCTCAACCTCTCAAAGTGCATATAAGATTTTGAATCATGTGATAGAAATATAAGTTATTAAGACTTTCAAGAATAATTACAGTGACCAAGAACCAAAATTACATAAATAATTTACTGTAATTTATGTATAATGTAGTTGTTTTTTTTGTATTTGTTTTTGCTCAACCTCTAAAAGTACATATGAGATTTTGAATCATGTGATGGAAATATGAGTTATTAAAACTTTCAAGAACAATTATAGTGGCCAAGAAAATGATTTACTGTAATTTATATATAATAAAGTTGTAAATGAACTTTCACAATATAACAGTTTTTTACAGGAAAAAACATGCGAATATCTGTGTAGTCAGATCCATTTTATATATGTAGAAGAGACCTCTTTATCTCTCTCTCCTCACTCTCCAATTCCCTGAAAATTTACTGCCATCCCCAACTCCCAAATTCGCAACATTGCAAAGATCAGATAAACCAGACAGGTTGATCTTAGCCCCGATTGCGCCTTGCCGAAATTCCATGTGATCGCAGCATCCCTGGCCCTTAATTTTGTTCAGATTTTTCTTTTTACCATCTGTTGGGATCTTTTGGTGTGGAATTTGTGGGGTCAGGGAGTCTTGGGGAATCTGATGAGGTGGGAGTGGTTCTTTGATCGCGTTAATTCGATCTATGCGGGAAAGGATGGATCTTTCGTTTGTTCGTGGAGTCCTTTCAGCTTCTCCAGTTCTTTGTTGGTGATTGTGTTGTGTGGAGTTGGGGTTTTTGGTGGTGTAATGGGAACTAGAGATGGTGGATGCCTTGAAGATGGGATTTTGTGATCTGGACCTTGATTGGATTGTGGGATTCTGGTTTCTCTCTTCATGATCATGGATCATCTCTTTTTTTTCCTTGCTTGAATGTGTAACTGTGTTGGTGTTGAATGATCTGCGGGATGATCATGAACGGTGATGTGATGTGTGATCCATCGATCATGTCAAAATTTGTAGGCCTTTTTTCTTAATTAGTGTCTATAGGAGTTATAATCTTTCCTTGCAGTTCGTGTTGTGCATTGGAATATTGGATTCTAGGAGCAGTATAGTAGTCAAAGTGTTTGATAAGCTTCTCTTAAAATGCTGGGATACTCTGATAGACCTGTACGATCAGCTTGAGGAGTGGCCAATCTCAGCTTCAGAATTGCTGAATTTAGGATCACATCTCGCTATATCATGCTGTATGATCATTATGTACTTCTATCTTTAACAACAAAGTGTAATATGAGTTACATAACCATATAATCAGTCGCTGTTTTGTATTCATTCAAACTACAATGCATTTGACTAATTACTCTCTATAAAAATGCACTTGGCCAGTTTGCTAAGGACTCAAGAGTTTATACATGATTAACTAGTAGTCATATTGGTCCATTTGGCTACCCAGTGTGTAATTTTCTTCATTTTTTTCTTGGCAGCTCTAGTTCACTCCCAACTTTGATCCCACAAGGGCACTGCTAGAGTGCTACATCATGCAGTGCCCAATGGATGCCACAGCAAGCAAAGCTGCTCTGGTTATACAGTTCCACAAAATAGTCAATGAGGCCACCTCCCATTCGGTAGTGGAGCACTCTAAACGCCAATGCTATGGAAATGAAGCCACGGAGCAATCCCCCTTAACAGTGAACCCGTCCATTCTCCTCCATGTTCTCTCATCCTGCGAGCTGGATCCTAAAGATCTTGCTGCTTTGGAGGTACAGCTACATTGTTATGCTTTCAGCGTCTAAGTTTTGAACTGCTGCTGCTGATGTCGATGGAGAGATCCTCTGTTGTTTCAGGCTACATGTAAATTCTTCAGAAAATCCGCAATGTTCCTACCAGACTTTTCATTGCCTCTTCCAGAACTTGCGGCATTCGATATGTGCCAGAAAAGGTCCATGTTTAAGCCAATGAAACAAGAAGAGAAGGATCGGCTGAAGCAGTGGTGTGGGGGCTCTTGGAAGCTTGTACTTAGGTACATTTTAGTTGGCGAGAATAATTACCGCCGAGAGAAATCCCAGGTTATTGCTGGACCAGGCCACAGCATTGTTGTCACAACAAAGGGGGAGGTATACTCATTTGGGGCGAATTGCTCAGGACAGCTTGGCCTTGGGGATACAGAAGACCAGTTCAAGCCATGCCTTATCAGGTAATATATTTTAATTTGGCCGAAATAGAGTTATGTGCCATGGTCACAAACTGTGGCTGCCTTGTAGGTCTCTGCAAGGCATCAGAATCACACAAGCTGCAGTTGGATCAAGGCGAACAATGCTTGTGAGTGATACTGGAAGTGTCTACACATTTGGACAGGATATTTTTGGGGGGTTGGAAATCTTTGGGACGGCTGATGTTAACTACATTAGCAGTCCTAAGTTGGTGGAATCACTGAAGGGCATCTTTGTGGTGCAAGCCTCTATAGGAGGCTACTTCTCCGCAGTTCTGTCCAGAGAGGGCCGGGTTTATACTTTCTCTTGGGGCCGTGCTGAGAGGCTTGGTCATAGCTCAGATCTTGCGGATGTTGAGCCTCGGCTTCTCTCTGGACCGCTTGAGGATGTTCTTGTCGCGCAGATTGCTGCCGGCAATTGCTATCTCCTTATGTTGGCCTACGGGCCGACTGGAATGTAAGCATTTGCTCCTTTGCCCTTTATTCATGGCTGGTCTTGTTGCTACAATTTTATCTAATAAGCATGTCCATTCACATAACTGAACAACCTTGCTTTGAAAGAATTCAGGATCATGGCCATTTCGTGATTTGGATAATTCCATTATGTTGAGTAGAAAATTTGATTTTGCATGTTAATATGCAGGTCAGTGTACTCTGTAGGCTGTGGTTTAGGAGGCAAACTTGGGCATGGAAGCAAGAATAACGAGGGCATCCCTCAGTTGATTGGACATTTTCAGGCATTCAACATAAAGCCAATGTCAATTTCAGCCGGCGCTTGGCATGCCGCAGTCCTGGGCTGCGATGGGCGTGTATTCACCTGGGGATGGGGTACCAATGGCTGTCTGGGACATGGAGATGATGAAGAATGCATGGCCCTCCCCACGGCAGTGGAAAGCTTGAGCAATGTGAAGGCTGTGCATGTTTCAGCCGGCGAATACACCACCTTCGTCGTCGCGGATAATGGGGATGTCTACTCCTTTGGATTGGGGGAATCCTTTAATCTAGGCTTTCAGGTTTGATCATTATCTCTAAGATGCTTTTGATCCTTGAACAAATTTTGGCAAACTTACAGTAACATCCAACCAATATCTTCTGAAGTACTGAATCTCGTTTCATCGCTCTTGGTTTCAGGAGTTCGACACGATAAATGACTATGTCCCAACCCCCAAGTTAGTCACTTCACTTACCGGGCTAAACGAGAAGGTTGTGCAGATTAGCCCAACCAACACCTGGGACTGGCTTAACGAGGATATGGGATTGTCTCATACAGTTGCCCTCACTGAATCCGGTAAGCTATACGCCTTTGGGGGAGGCATCAAGGGCCAGCTTGGTGTCAAGCTTGCCGAGGGCCAAGAAACAATGCCGACCCCGGTCCATGTCGCCGTTGATCCCCTCTAGTTCCTCCAGCATCCGCCTTACCAGTTATTTCCCATAGTATCTCGTGTGGGAAGTGCATTCTGAAGTTACTAGGGTAAAAAAAAGGTGGTCTTTTAGAATGTAAATATCGGGGAATATTTGGTTCATTTTAGAGTCTGGACTCTAGGTTTTGTGGTGGCATCTCTTTGAAACATTGGACAGATGATGACAAACTTCTGGTTTGTTTCATTCTTGATTCTTCATGCTCTGTTAATGCCAAAGAATTGGTTAATCGTATGCCGTGCGTGGTAGTGATTAGTGAGAAGGAAAAAAAAAATACATTCTTAGCACTAGCAGCAGCAGCATAAGAAGTTAAAAAAAAAGTAGTAGCAGCAGAATGTAGTAATTTGTTTTGTTTTCTTCTTTTTGCAAAGGAGCTGCGAAAAAAGGGGGGGAAAACCAGAAAAAATAATGCAGACAGGGAATGGAGCGCCCTACAGAAAGGATACAATCGGCAGCAGGAGAAATAAAAAGAGAAATCAAGAGGTTGCGTAGGTACACCAATACAGTCATAATTAATTGGTTGTGATTTAAAAGGCCCGGATAACATATAATGGTCGTGATTTAATCATAATTAGGTCTACCGGTTTGGGAGCTAGATGATAGATCTCATTTTATCTGGTGGTGATTATTTGGTTCAATAAACTGGACTTCAATTGACAATTCACAAAATACTCAGGTAGAGAGTGTGTTGTTTGATCAGCTTCATTTTTCTGGTCTGCGACAAAAGGTATTCGAATTCAGAAATAACGGGAGTATTCACTTGGATTAATCATTGGCATGCTGTACAACAGACCACTAGCGTTATTTATTCCTTTCATGATAGAACTGGAAATAGGCTCTTCATGTCTCTTGTCAAATCTGCATAGCCAACAAAATCTGACTAAGTCCAGCCTACAGATGAATGAGTTCCTCAGTTGTTTTATCAATAACAACAACGCGCTCGGTGCAAACGTCTCAGTTATGTAGACTGAATCCCAGCCGCAAACTTTCCTCAAAAATTGCTGCCACAGGTGTCCAAATGTCCAGCTACGGGCAAAAACTTTACTTCGCAGAATTTATGTGATCGTGATCCATCCAGTTTGATCATCCATTTCTGCATTCAAAGAGCAACAAAAAAAAGTTGAATGCTTTAAAAAGAGTTAGGGCTCGACACTACAGGACCCCCAAAACCATCTTGTTTTCCCCTCGATGTCGTGCTATCATTGTTCACTTTTCCCCGGCAGCGACGTTTGTGCTGGCTGTTGCAGTAGCTGTCTACAACTATGCTTGAAAGTTGCAACAAAGCACCTGCTGATGTGGGGCATAGCTCTGGCACAGATGGGGTCAAGAAACCACATGACCACTAGTAACCGAGCAAGCAAGAACTCTGAATTCACATGGCTTCCTGACGTAGTGGTGCGTAAATATAGGGTAATGTACCAGTTAGATGGATTGTTTGGGGCCCCTCCAGCAGAGCAGATTCGAACCAAACCCCGAGTTCTTGATCGACCTGCAGGAGAAACAATGAGTTCGGCACTGAATTATAAAACTTGCAGACAGTAATGTGATTGAGTATACAGTTACATGCAGTTCTCTAACTAAAATGTTCCTTGCTGTAGAAGTGTTAATGAAGACTATCAATCAAAACACTGTGAAGTAATATCAAGTGCATTCAGATCGCTTACAAGTTCTCATCTCTTGAACTGTAAGTAGCTCGTGAATTTGATCTTGAACACTGCTCATAAGGCTCATATGTGCAGAAATATGTATCAAATTCCTTCTTAGGTAGGAAATCCATCTTGTTGTGCGGCTGTATCCTCAAACAGATTGTGTGTGCTGCATCCGATGAGAAGAGCCTCTTTTGAAGCTTCAATGTTCGTGAGAAGCAGTTCGGTTGAAGGTCAGGCTCCTGGATGCTATCGAAACGACCCTGCTCACTGACACCCTTTGAGTAGTTAGTCTCTGACCTGCATGTCCTTGTCAGGTCATCTGTCATTGATCTGTTCGATGTCAAGGTGCTCCGAGCATCGTCCTCAAACCCATGAACAGTTGGTTTAGAATCAATGTGTTGCATGATGAATGGTGATTGCTGCTGACTAGAGGAGTAGCCTTTGAGCGGTGTTTCTCTAGCTCCATGCCTCACATCTTCATCTTCATCAGTCACAGCTGAATCTGACAGCTCTTGCTTTCGACCTGAGCAGCTGAGTAGGCTGAATGATTGTCTCTTCAACCTTGCATCTTTCCTGACTGCACCGGGTACAAGTTTGAATCTGATCTCCACATTGCACCCAAGAACATGTTGTAGCGCACTTCCTATTAGGTTTTGCATTTTCTCTGCCCTTGATAGGTGATCTGGGTGGCTAAATCCAACTTCCGCTATAGCCAGCTCTGAGAATTTCACATGCAGTGTGTCATACTCGGCACAAACCTATGAGAAAGCTAAAATCAAGAACACTAAAGATGGTATGCGTGGATTACCTTCGGTAACATGGACTGATGATAGGAAACCTTCTTTCCTGAGGAAACTTTTGGCTGACCTTGATTGGCACTTTCCAATGGCTCTCTTCCAGATGTTTTCAAGCTTAAGTCGTCTACAGTGTCTCTCAGAACAGTTGGACTTGTTGCTGTTGCATGCATGACAGAAATTGGAGCTTGAGTTCACCTTGGAAACCCAGTCATCTGCACAATTGGATATAAAAAATGGTTACGATTCTGTATGGAGATCAGAATTATACATAATATCTTTGATAATACTTGCCTGTATATCCAGTTGCTGAATGTTCATGCATGTCATTCGATTCTGCGACTAGGTTAGATTCATTGGTGCCAAACTGCAGAAGCGCAACTGTAACCCAAGTAGCCTGATTTCTTGATGTCCTCAATTGTTTTTCAGTTTCTGATAGTATTTTCAGTGCATGCCTTAGTTTCTTTATTCCAACCTCTGCTACTGAATGATCATAGCATAAAATCATGTAAGGGTAAAAAACCACATAAAGTCATGTAAGGGAAAAAAAACCTTAGTGGAACAAAAGGCTATGTGGATAGCAACCGTTTGATAGTTCAGGATGCACTTGTGATCAGAACAGGTCATACTATGAGTGGTTCTACAATGCAGACTTAAGAAATGCGAGCATGCAACTTTCCCTTCATCATTGATTTAATGAACTTGCGGCAGGAAACAATAGCAGTGTGCTGATATGTGAAAGTAGAAAGAAGCATACACGCATATCTTCCCAAGAAACTTTTGCTGATTTCAGTGACTGCAGATTGACATCGTCCTGAGAGAATGTCCATAATAAGGTTTGCCAACTGAGAGACCAGCTGCAGAGGATCAATTGCTGACCCCATAAGCTCTCGAGCTCGTCTTACCGTATTGGTGGTGTCCGATGACAATGCTAGATCAAGCAATTCAATCAATTCGTCATCAGACACTGATCCTACCTGCAAATAACAAAGGTACAAACATGGTAATACTGACTACATAATTTACTTAGAACATCAAAGGTAACACTACTCACAAGCTCATGCACGAGAGAAATCATGATCTTCTTCCCAAGCAAACTGAGCTGATCAAGCATTATTTCCGCATCTCTAAGAGAACCATTAGACTTTGCAGCAATGAAGTACAACCCATCATGGTCAAATTCCATTCCTTCCTCTATGCAGATTCTCTCCAACCTGTAGACGATGTCTGCAACCTTTATCTTCGGAAAATGGAACTTCTGGCAATGTGTGATGGAAGTCCGAGGTAGGCTATCTAGGTCAGAAGTAATCATAATGTACACAGTATGCCGATATGGCTCGTCAAGACTCCTCAGCATAGCTGACCATGCATCCTCTTGCAAGAGATGGCATTCATCAACAATGAAGACCTTGAAACGCGATGAGTACGGGACAAGAGATGCACTCTTGAGAAGCGCCTTTACTCGACCTAAATGATCCATTTTCGCCGCATCAAGTTCTTTCACATCTCTACTCCTCCCGGAGAAGAGAATGACACACTCTTTACAGAACCCGCATGGCCTTTGCTCTTCGAGAGAGAGGCAATTTAGAGCAGCTGCGAAAATCCGTGCAGTGGACGTCTTGCCTGTACCCCGGGGGCCATGGAATAAGTACATTGGAGCAACCTTTCCTTTGCAAGAGGAATATAAGAGAGACTGAGCAACCACACTGAGGCCAATCAGCTCACTGAAGGATCGAGGGCGAAATTTCTGGCTTAAACACCTTGGCGTCTCAGTATATGGTACATTGTCCTGAAACACTGCCTCAGTCTCCTCAGTGGACAAGAGAGGTTGCTCTGGACCATCACTATCGGAATAAAGATTGCGGTACTTCGATGCTCCAGACCAGCAGTAGCTTATCCCGCATCCACTGAAATTTGATCCAACAACATCATTCGACCTCACTCGTGTTTCTTCAGTTCTTCTTGACCCAACTGAGCATGCCTCACTGGCTGACATACAAGGGCTACCGATACGGCTCATTGCAGCAGAAGACTTGTTCCTGAATTTAGAATAACCTGGCATTTTCACTTCTTCATCAGTCTTCTCCGGCAACGCGAGATCTGGTCGTTCATAAGAATTCACTTCCTCTTCTTCCTTCTCTTCCATATTGTTTACCATATTGTTTGCCAATTGTTGAATAGAGCTATGATTAGAGTGGTTAGAATCCACGGACTTGCGATGACCACCTTGGCACACACGATGAACTTGCTTGTTTCTTGGCGGGTTTAAGCCTCTGATCTTGACAACGCAAGATTTCCTATAAGATGCAGTTCTTGCATTTGGTGCCCGAAAACTCCGTTCTGACCCCATTGTAGCTTCAGCTTCCAAATCTCCATCTTCTTCAATCAATTGATGGTGTGCTGACCTGCTTAGCTCCAGTGTGTTGCTAGAGGCAGTCTCCCAGATCATATTGTCAGAAGCAGATGCATACTTGCTCAAAGAGTTTGTTGCTGGATCCTGCAGCGACCTCACTCGCTTGAGCTGCACTAAGGTTCTTGACAGTGGAACATCTACTGAGTGGCGCCTCATATCCGTCATTTTGAGTATGTACCTTCCTGTTCCGACTTATCCAGCAATAGTGTATGATACTATGATTCAATGTTGGTTCTTTTCTTGATTAGGACTGGTTCCATTTTAACCATGTGGCAAGAACCTGCAGCAAATCAGATACAAGAAACATAAGAATGCTGAAGTTTCAGATTATATTTTTATTTCCCCATGCAAAGAAAACAAGAAGCTCCCATTTTGGCAAAGTCAGATCCAAGATAAGTTAACCATAGCTCAATACATCAAAAGCGCAACTTCGAGAAGTAACATGGGGAAAAATCATTCGTGGTTTTCAGATAAATCCAAAGAGGCCCGCGTATTCGGCCCTACAGAAATTAAATCCGGGACCCCAAGATAGGATGATCACACACACAAAAATTGTTTGTCTACTGAAGACAATGTGTAACGTAATCTTGGAGCATTTATATACACAAGAACAAACACATAGCAAAGTGCGGAAAACCCCAGGCTGCAGACTTGCAAATCAAGGTGGCCAAAAATGGTTTATCCTGCTGTCAAGCAAACACCGTTGAGGGAACCTTTTCCGCTGAAAATACATAAAGTAAAAAGGTACAAATAATCCACACATTCTCTCCTTTTCTAACCAACGTGACCCCCGCCCACCACCCCCCACACACACAAAAACACACAAAAAAAAGAGACAAATAACAAGTGTGGAGAAAACGAAAAATGGTCAAATCCTCCTCCAACTGTCTGTAGTACAAAATAGAATAGCTGCGCACAATTGCAAGTACCAATCACCAACATCCAACAAGTAGATATCTAACATGACACAGAAAAAAAAAGCTCCAAATAAAAAACTACACAGCCAAAACCCCTCTCAGAACATCAAATGGAACCATTCAAGAGTACAAATGGGCCAAATCTTTCTTCCATTCCCCCTCCAACTAACAATAGGTTTGTTTTACATAAATACAGCAAAACGCATAGTCCTCCTCCTCTCCTCTCCTCTCCTCTCCTCTCAGAAACACATCCCTGAAGCCAAGCTCAAAGCCACAAATTTGTGCCGCATTTCCCCCATAGCCCGCATTGCAAGAACCGCAAGATCCAGCACCAGATAGAACAAAGAAATGCAACATCGAGAAGCTGAAGAAACCAAGAACAGAGAGGAACCCGTCAGGATCAAGGAAACAGAGCAAGAAAGAGAGAACGCCTGCTCACCACAGAGAAGCCTCGGCGCACGGCTGGAAAAGAAGAGATCACGGCAGAAGGCGGCGGCGGCCGCACCCGCACGGCAAGAAAAAAAAAGCCAGGGCTCTGGACAGGGCGATGTGAGCTAGCTCTGGTACAGTGCGCAGTATGGTACGCTACTATGCTGCCAGTACAATTAGCTTTAGCTCAGCTCAGCCTCAGCTCGGCTGGATTGAGCGAGCGAGGAGAGGTGGTGACCTGGTGACTCGGTGAGCAGCAGCACTGCAGTCTGCAGCAGTGTGGTCATGTGCTCAGTGGCAGGATGGTAAGAAAAGAGCAAGTTTGGGGGGATTAAACAGACCCCCGGTTACCGAGAAGCGGAGAAAAATGTGCCGTAAATAGCAGGAAAATTTCTTCGAGAAGGATGAAAGGAAGAGAAAATTTTCGTTTGCTGTGTGCCTGGGTATCATCTACCTAAGGACGTGAAAGGCTAGGGAAGATAGCGGCATCTCTATCTCCATTTGCGCCGTGCAACCACATGGCAGTCAGGCAGTAGGAGTATGACTCGACGTCCAATCAAAATCCAGCCTCATATCCTGCGGCCACGGAAAGTTTTCCACTTTTTGACCGGGATAAACCGGAGTGCTATGAGATTGCGATGGTCTAAGCCCTCACCATAGCGCCAACCACAGTGTTTTCATTTTCCTCTCCTAGAAGATTTTTCATCTTGGAAAATTAGTGCAGACCTGCGTAGTGCCTTAGAATACATATGGTGGTATTCGGAAAGCGGATTCCTATATGAAAAATTCTTTATCGTTTTTTTGTTTCCTCAGTAGACTTGCACGGTGAAGTATTTAGCGAATAGATTTATACTGAGAAATAGAGAAAGGACAAGGCCTTGTTTGGAACGACTTGTTTACTATGAAATACCTGCAAAATTCATGTGTTATAAGCGGGCCTTTCCACATGCTAAGTAAGTCCATTAGTAGTGGTCCGTAGGGTTTGTTTGATTGGCTCATGCATGATTAGCTTAGCTAAGATGGAACTTGATTAGCAGCTACTTCTTCTATAGGCAATCAAATTCGTCCCCTCGTTTGCTAGCGTGCTGCTGGTAATGTTTGCAGCCGGATTTAGGCCGGTGGGTCGGGTCTACGACGCTTGGCCCTAAAACAAAAATATATTTGTTTTGCTGTGTAATTTATTTGATTTTAGTATCTCCTTCCATCCCCGCACTTGTAATAAGGTAGCTGACGCTTTGGCTGGATCCGTGTGCCGTGATGTTTTTGGCACAATTCGGTTCCTCTTTTGTACAACCTTGGTGCCCGGCGATTTAGCTCGTTCTCATAGGACAGACAGAAGCCGTGCAGCCGTGCTTGACATTACAGTAGGAGACATCCGTGTTCTTCTGACCATAATACGCTATCATAAACCAGCTTTACTTTAATTACTCCGTAGTCTAAACTAATCCATTCCACTTTCTAAGCGACCTCTAACGCTCCAAGTCCACGTGCAATCACTACCATCCCCCAAGCTTTGAACATCGATGATTGTGTCGTATCACGTGCCAAAAGGCTATCAAAAGATTCTCCTTTCTCTTCTCTTCTGAGGTAGTAGAACTAATCTACATTGTTAGTGCATTTTTCTTGTGCAATATCCCATTCTGGCTAACGAACAATCCCTGTAAATTTCACACTGTGTAGCGAGCTTTATAATAGCCACAGTTTGTTTTTGTAGAATTTCCTGCTCTTGTGCATGAAAGCATTTTTGCTAAGGACTTGATTGGGTTACGAAATTTAACAGGAATTTTATAGCAGAGGACCTAAACGTGCAACAGTACCGAATGCATCATCCCCTGAACAAGACATGGCAAAATTTATGCACAAGACCTGTATTATCTGTGGCTCTGTGCGAATACCGCCTATTGACAAGATCTTTGAATTTCTTGAAGGGGTAAATATCACGTAGAAACCCAAACTGAGTGTAAATTTTTGCGGAAACCATGCGTAAAAATTTTTATTAAAAAAATCAAAAAAATTGTTGACATAGAGGAGGATACATTCATACATCTCATATTCCCGTGTGATTGACTTTGGTACTGAAATTTTACATGACTAAAGAACACCACCTCCCCTATCCAAAAGTTTTTTGAGAATTTTTTAAAACGTTTTACCTATGGGTTTCCACGAAGTTTACGTACAATTTGGGTTTTCCCCTGGTATTCGTCCTAAATCTTTGTTTGTTCATTTGCTTAGCAGCGATCAAACTAACCAACGATAATGCTATAGCAAGTTTACCTTAAAAACGAAGAAACTGTACACATATATTTGAATCTCCCACAAACATGTTTCGGTCATTCCCATGGCCCATCGCGAAAGATTCTTGGCACGAGCCCGAGCCGAAGGGAGGGCTCCAGCTCGCCAAACAGGCAAGGCTCTCCGTTGTCTCGTGCGTCGCCGTTCGCGATGGGAGGAAACCGGCGAGCAGTTGAGGCTTTTGAGCACGCACCACCACCATCTCAGCCTTGCACGGCCTGCCTTGGATCCTCGAGCGACGAGAAGGGGTTGGATTCGTGTCGATTTGGAGCCACATGAGGCGATCATGCATGCGAGGATAAGATCGATGCAACGGAAAATAAACTAAAAAGAGTGCTTCTAAGTACTCGGACTCGGCTGGCTTACTGGCTCTGCTTGTCTCCTTGCAGTTGTCGTCCTTGTCCTCCGCTCCCCTGCCGGGTCTGGATGCTGCTTTACTGCAGAGAACTACTGTTTGAAGAGTGTTTATGTTTGTGTGAGTAGTGATCAGCAGTAGTACTGTATTACTTGGTGCTGTATTATTTGATCTAGGCTGATTATTTCGGATTGCAAGGTGGAGACAAGGACCTAATGCATGTTACTGTGCTCCAAAGAGCCCGCTTCCCTGCCACTTTGGTGGTGCTCACAAGTGACTGTTGGAAATTGTAACATCCCGTTTTTCTGAGCCTTTTTGAAAATTTTCAAAATAAAAAGAATCAATTGATTTTGTTGAAGTTTTAAAGTTTAATCTGAGATTTTGGTTTTTAAAAGGGTTTTAAAATGACTAAATCGAACTTCAATTGATCCAAAAGTTTGATTTATTTGGAGTTGTTTGAGTTCTGGTGTTATCTTTCCCTTTCTCTTTTCGCTGTGTCTCTCTCAACCCCGCTCCTTTGTGTCCAGATCTCTCTCTTGTTTGGACATCCCTTTGTATCGAGATCTCTCTCTTATTTGTTTGGATATCCCTTTGTGTCCAGATCTCCCTCTTGTTTGGACATCCCTTTGTGTCCAGATCTCGCTCTTGTTAGGACATCCCTTTGTGTCCAGATCTCTCTCTTGTTTGGACATCCCTTTGTGTCCAGATTTCTCTCTTGTTTGGACATCCCTTTGTGTCCAGATCTCCCTCTTGTTTGGACATCCCTTTGTGTCCAGATCTCGCTCTTATTTGGACATCCCTTTGTGCCCAGATATCGCTCTTGTTTGGACATCCCTTTGTGTCCAGATCTCCCTCTTGTTTGGACATCCATTTGTATCCAGATCCCTCTTTTCGTTTGGATCTGAGGGTCCAGACCTCCTTTCATTTGGATCCGAGGGTTCACACCTCCCTTCGTTTGGATCTCAGGGTCTAAGCCTCCTTTCGTTTGGATCCGAGGGTTCAGACCTCTCTTACGTTTGGACCTCCCTCTCAGTGGAGACCTTTGGGTGGTCCTGGAGTTGATCGCGACCTTCCTTTGGTCACGACCTCCTCCTTTTTGTCGTGACTTTCCTTTGGTCACGACCACCCTCCTGGTCTTTTTGCAAAGACCACCTTCTTGGGCCGCGACCTCCCCTTTGGAGTCGCGACCTCCTCTTTTGTCCTTTAGCCGCGACCTCCTCTTCCCCCTTTGGTCATGTGCACCATTTGGGTCACGACCTCCTCGTTGGTCACGACCACCTCTGTGGTCACGACCTCCCCTCTTGGCCCTCCTCGGTCTTTTTGCAAAGATCATCATCTTTGGTCTTTTTGCAAAGACCACCCTCTTCGGTCTTTTTGCAAAGACAACCCTCTTTGATCACGACCACCTCTTTGGTTTGACCACCCTCACGAGCGTTGACCGACCCCACCTGTCAGTCCTGCTCACTTTCTTCTCCCTCCGTCGTAAAAGTCTTTGCGCATTAAATGTCGTTGCCTCTGTAGCGACGTGCGCATTAAGTGCTGACCGTGTCGCATTAAATACTGTCGCTTCTTGTCCCCTTCTCTACCTGCTTCCATCTTCTCCTTCACCTACCTTTGACCTTCTTCTTCACCCACCTTTGACACGTGTGCTTCCGAGTCTTTTAGTGTCTTCTCCGCCTGCCCTGGCTATAAATAGCCTGAGCAGTCATTCTTCATCACCTTTTTTCCTCACTCAACTCTCTAGCTCTCGTCCAGTTTCCTCCGTACCTGAAGCTTCGTCGCCAAGGAGTTCGCTGAAGCCTGAACCGCCACATCCTCATTGCCAAGAAGTCCACTAGAGCCAGCACCGTCTTCAACAATCTCGTTGCTGAAGAAATCACCGGAATGCCCGCGCCGCCTTCAACCATCGCCGCCGTCCATCGACCTCCCCTCTTTTTCAGTCCCTCTCTCGGCCCTGGTGAGTTTCCCCGTGCCCTATTCTTTTTCCTTGATTCTTACGACCACGTTGAGTGGTTGTATCTTTTTGTATTCTTCATACGACCACTTTGCGAGTCAGATTCTTTTGTATTCTCAGACGGCCACGCCGAGTAGTCGATTCTTTTTGTATTCCTGTACGACCACGTCAAGTAGTTGTACTCCTTTTTGTATTCTTGCACAGCCACATCGAATAGTTGTAACCTCTCTTGACCTCTCAGGACCTCCCTCGACCTCTCTCTCTGTTGGACCTCCTCCTGAGAGCCCGTTTCTAGTTTTCTAATTCTGTTCTTTGCTGTTGTTTCTAGTTCGGTTTGTTTTGGAGTTCATTTGGATCTTATTTGGTCGTTATTTGAGTTTGCTTCGTTCTCTTGTGTAGATTGCGACGTCTCCGGGGAGCCCGAGTTCTCCGAAATAGTTCCTCAAGCTTTCGAGCAAGACAAGTTACACCCTTGATCATATTGGACCCAATATTTCAAGTTAGTTAAATTCAGTTTTGAAATTATTACTGCATGCTTATTTAAATTCAAGTAATAACTTCATAGTTATTCCTAATTCCTTTATACACCCGAACTTGATTGTTCACCGATCACCCCTTGTCACCGTAGTAAAGAGCTAGTTGATACATTAGTATGAACTAACCTGTTGCAAAACTCTGTGCTTAGCCAAGCTTAGACCAAAACCTTGATTTGGGAGTTTTACTGCCAAAAGACCAATGTTGTCAAAATGTTTTATCCATAACATTGGGTTGTCGTGGAAGCTTTGAAAATATTTTTGGAAATCAAAGAAAAAGGAAAATCGGTTTGGACTTGAGCGAACTGGTTGTTTGGATGGGGTGCATGTTCATGCACGGGATCGATTCATTTCTATGGTCGATGCCCAGGGTTCTGTGGAAGTCGTCCAGGTCAGTTAAGGACCGGTGTTCGAGCCGCACCATGCTATACCTTACCGTGCAACCACATATCGAGGGTGGAGTGGACCTGACCAACTAATTTGTAATGTTCGATCGTGGTCGTTCCATCCGGTTGTGTGGGTGGTCTTTCACGACTTACGTACATGCATTTCCAGTGGTGCAAGAGGGGGCTCAAATCCTATGGGTTGCAGCCCAAAGGGAGCGAAACCTTAGCGAGGGGGGGCTGCGGTGGAATGGCGCCTTGTAAAGGCCTTGTCACGTGCTCTAGAACACTTACCTTCGGTAGTGAGTAGTGGTATCGACGGATGCCAAATAAACTTAAGAAGTCGTGTCTTGTGGGTAAAGTTGCACACCTCTGTAGAGTGTAAAACTATTCGAATAGCCATGTCCACTGTCATGGACATGCTAGCAAAGCCACTCCAAGTTAGATCTTTGGTTTTGTTTTCACAAGGTTTTATGAAATGGTTTTGGATGTCTATCCAAATGGGTTTTGGGCGGGGAGCCTTGTGATAGGAGGGTATCCTTCACCACTTGTTGATGAATATTATCCAACTATAAAACTGAGTTTTAGAAAATGAATTTTAGTTATTGTATAACTGCCTTTGAACTTAGTACATGTATTTGGAAAGAAACTTGGCTTTATGCAAAGACAACCCTATAAGACCTCCTTTGAGATATCCTTGTATGCATGCATCTAATCTGCTATTTAACGGGTGTGACTTACGAGCACGGTGGTTGTGCTCACTCTTGCTTGATTCTGTTGAGTAGGAGAGGACGTCTTCGAGGAGCTCGACGACTAGGACGTCTAGGCTGCGCCCTCCAGCCGATTGCTTGTGGCGAATCGTGTGGTCTGCTACTTTTAGTCTTCCGCTGTGTAAAGTTTTGTTGGCTTATAAGCCACTCTTGTAATCAACTCTGTTGTTAATTAATAAAGTTTACG
This sequence comes from Phyllostachys edulis, assembly GCA_036346405.1. Classification (NCBI taxonomy): domain Eukaryota; kingdom Viridiplantae; phylum Streptophyta; class Magnoliopsida; order Poales; family Poaceae; genus Phyllostachys; species Phyllostachys edulis. Next base: position 46,515,062 of record CM070552.1, on the reverse strand, counting down.
TTTGATGGATGTTACCACTTTGTTTATTGTGTGAGCTAGCCATTGATCTTGGGACTAGCTCAGTTTGCACAGGGGGCTTGGGGGGACCTCCCAGGTCCGGGCTTGGGACCTCCCGAGTCCAGTCTCGATAGGACCTCCCTGGTCTGGTCGTGACAGGACTCAGGGACCTCCTGGGTCCGGTTGCGGCAAGACTTGTAAACCTCTCAGTCTGGTCGTGACAGGGACCTCCTGGGTCCGGTTGCGACTAGGCGACCTCCCTGTCGGGTCGTGACAGGAATTTTGTGAAATAGGAGATTTAAATCACGCCAAAGCGCTTTCCTAAAGTTATTATTTGCACCTTATCTAAATATTTTGATGGTCTATTGCAAATAAGCTAGTAGGATAAGACAAGCTTGGACAAAATTTGCACTAAAGCAAAGTGAAAACTCGTCGTGAACAGAACAAGAGAATGGGATTATGAAGTGCTTCTCAAAATCTGAAGGACATCTCTTTATATTGAGTTTGAAAGGATGCAAAATGAAGAGACACGACTCTTCGAATGCACCCTCCCGTGTAAGGATGCGAAATAAAGAGACGCGACTCTTCGAATGCACCCTCTCATGAAGTGACACAACTTGTTGTTTGAAAACAACTTCCAACAATCCCCCACTTGTTTTAATATAAACAAGTTCATACATGGTAATAAAAGAATATTAATACTGTTAGGTGTATCTTTCGATTTGAACCTAACCTTAGTAAATACACAACAAAGTTTTGATGAAATTAAAGGTAGCATAAAAGCTTTGAACCAATTATTCCTTATATCAAAACCGGTCATGTATTACACATATTCTTTACAACGTTCTGTCCACAAAAACACGCTTAGCACTATTAATGGCCATGTGCTCATCCTGTATTAATAAAAAATAATGAGAGAAACTCTACTCCCATTTAGAGACAGCACCATCTCATTTTTCATATAGGCGAAATTCTTCCAGTATCTCTGCTACTTACAGATACTTGCCCTCAACAACTGAATCTTATTAAGAGTAAAATACTCAACCCTCAAACAGTAACAACCAACATTTCACAATTAGACAAATGTTGAACCATCCACGTCACAACTTGTTGTTACCCTTTGAACCATAAAACTAGTTAGTTACTAGTGTTAGGTTGGGTTGCCATTGTTAATGGATTTATTATTGAGTTTAAGTCCTATTCCCAAGGAAGTCTTCTTTACCAAGTCTATTGTGAGAGGTTTAGTAAAAGGATCAGCAAGATTAACATTTGTTCTCACAAATAATAAAGAAATTATTCCATCCTTGATTAATTTCCTCACATAATCATGTCTTAGATTCATATGTCTAGACTTACCATTGTACACTTCACTATACGCTCTAGCTAAAGTAGCCTAATTATCACAATGTATTGATAGTGCCGATACATTTTCACATGCCAGTGGAATTTCTAAAAGAAGATCCCTTAACCATTTAGCTTCTTGTCCTGCCGAAACAAGAGCCACAAATTCAGATTCCATAGTAGAATGAGTAATACAAGTTTGTTTCATAGATTTCCAAGAAATAGCCCCACTGGCCAAACTAAATACACATCCTATTGTGGATTTGCTATCTCCAGCACTTGATATCCAACTTGCGTCAGAATATCCTTCTAAGACAGCAGGAAATCTTATATAATTTAGACTTAGATCTTTGGTTTTCTTAAGATATCCAAAGACTCTTCCAATTGCTTTCAAATGCTCAACACTGGGGTTGCTAGTAAATCTGCTTAATTTACTAACTGCATATGATATATCTGGTCTTGAACATTGCATCAAATACATCAGACAACCAATAGCACTCGCATATTCAAGTTGAGCCATGGCTCTTCCTCCATTCTTTTCAAGTTTCACACTTGAATCAAATGGGGTGTTTACTTCTTTAAAGTTTAGATTTTGAACTTATCAAGAATGTTCTCCACGTAATGAGATTGACTAAGTTCAAATCCCCCACTATTTTGTTTCACTTTGATGCCCAAAATAGTGTCCACTTTTCCAAGATCTTTCATTTTGAAACAAGAAATCAGAAATCTCTTTATTTATTTTATGCCTTTGGCATCATTGCTAATGATCAACATATCATCAACATAAAGGCACACAAAAATCATAGTGTTTCCCACAACTTTACAGTATAAACATTTATCAGAAATGTTGTGAACAAATCCATTTGAAAGTATGGCTGAATCAAAATTTTCATGCAACTTCTTAGGTGCTTGTTTTAGTTCATATAAATACTTAATAAGTCTGTATACTTTTTATTCATTTCCAGGTAAAAACATAACCTCCTGGTTGTTCCATGTAAATCTCATCATCGAGATCTCCATTTAGAAATGTTGTTTTGACATCCATCTGATGAACATGTAAGTTATGCAACGAAGTAAGAGCGAATAATATTCTTATTGTAGATATTCTTGCTACTAGTGCATAAGTGTCAAAATAGTCAATTCCTTCTCTTTGCCGAAATCCTTTGGTTACTAATCTAGCCTTGCAAGTATTTAGTGTACCATCCGCATGATACTTTCTCCTAAATACCCACTTGGATTCAATTGTTTTAGATCCCTGTGGTAAATCGACAAGCCTCCAATTTTGGTTAGATATTATAGAATCCATTTCATCTTGAATGGCTTCTTTCCAGAAAACTAAGTCTATAGAATTCACTCCTTCATTATAAGTGCTGGGATCATCTTCCACTTGAAGAATAAGAGGTACCTTTCAAATAAAATTCTCTCTATTTCCTTCAACTAGAAATAAGGAAATACGATGAGAATCTATTTCGTCTGGTCCTAAAACCTTAGTCTTACGAGCACGTTTACTCTTCCGAACCTCAAGTTGTTGTTCAATAATTTCAAAAGAATTCTCCTCTTGAGAGTTGTTTAAATTTGATTGTTGTTCAACACCCTTTGAAATATTCTCCTCTTGAGAATCTCTAAGTTTTTGAGAATTTTTACCTGTAGTGGTTAAATTCTCGAAAAACTCCACATCTCTGGATTCAACAATTACATTGGACTCTAGGTTTAAAAGCCTATAAGCTTTGTTGTTTGCGGCATAGCCTACAAAAGCACTCTTTAATTCTCTAGGACCCAACTTGGTCCTTGTAGGATCAAGGTTCATATAGTAAGCAAGACACCCCCACACTTTAAAATACCCAATTACATGCTTTCTTCCTTTCCATATCTCATATGGAGAAACTTGACTTTTCTTCAGAGGAATTCTATTTAGAATATGAGAAGCAGCAAGTAATGCTTCACCCCAAAGACTAAAAGATAACTCTGAATGCATCAACATAGCATTTATCATCTCAAGAAAAGTTCTATTTTTACGTTCTGCCAAGCCATTTTGTTGTGGTGTTCTTAGAGCAGAACTTTGGTGGATAATACCATTCTCTTCACAGAATACATCAAAAATATTTCCGAAATATTCTCCACCTCTGTCACTTCTTAGGATTTTAATTTCTTGACCGAATTGATTTTCCACTTCTATTTTGTAAACTTTGAAAACACCAAAAGCATTGTCTTTATGTTTCAGCAGATAAAACATAAGTATATCTAGAGCAATCATCAATAAAGGTAATGAAATACCTATTTTCACCTCTAGTTAATATGCTATTAAGTTCACATATATCTAAATGTACAAGATCTAATAAGTTAGAACTTCTTTCTACACTATGAAAAGGTTTTTTAACCATCTTTGATTTAACACAGATTTCACATTTATTAAACTCATCAATTTTGCAAGAAATCAAACCATGTTTAACCAATCTTTTCACAGTGCTTATATCAACATGTGCTAATCTATCATGCCATAATGAAAGAGAGTCAAGCATGTAAACAGAATGAGAAGATTTATTTATTGTTGCAATATCAGCATTGTCAACAGTACATAATTTTATCATCCCATTACATGAATACCCTTTTCCTACAAATACACCACCACGGGTCAAGATTAACTTGCCTGATTCATACACGGTTTTGATACCCGGCTGAACAGTGTCACATGTATCATACCACCATCCAGGAACTTTACCTTGTACCGCCATGACTTCACTCACAGCGGCGATGATCTCATCATCATCCATTTTAGTTGCACATGCTGCATTTTTTTATTTGCACCCTTGCGGTGCCTACAATCACGAGCAAAATGCCCATTCTTGCCACAAACATAGCAACTTTTTCCTTCTGCACTTTTCTTCTTAAAAGCATCTTTGTTTTTCTTGGGTCCGATATGAAAACCTTTATTTCCACCTTTCTTGTTAGGATTGCTATCACTTACAACATTTGCCTTGGAGGAACCGGCGTTAAGATTTACCTATCTTTATCGCCTTCAGTTTATTCACTATCACTTGTAACTCATGTACTTAAGAAAGAAGGGATTTATCATCATTCATTTTTAAGTCGAAGTACCTAGAGATAAGGAACTTCTTTGTACCTTCCTCCTCTGCTTTGTATTTGCTCTCCAGAGCATTCCAGATGTCTCTTGCCGATGGTGTGTCGGTGTAGAGATCATACAGCCAGTCGGAGAGGGTGTTGAATATGTGTCCACGGCACATCAGATCATCATCGTTCCTCTTTGTTCTCTCTGCCTTGCGTTTGTCGGTGTCGTTCTCCTCAGGCGCTGGTACTAGAAGAAGCGCTGGATCAAGAATGTAGAAGAGCTTCATGGTCGTGAGGAAGAACTTCAGCTTGTCTTGCCAGCGGGTGAAGTTCGTGCCATCGAAACGATCAAGTCGCACCATGTCTTGATTCATGAACTTGATGGCGGAAGCAGAAGCCTCGGACTCCATTATAATCGCTTTAGATTGTTGGGAATTTTGTGGAGTAGGAGACTTGAATCACGCCAAAGTGCTTTCCTAAAGCGATTATTTGCACCCTATCTAAATGCTTTGAGGGTCTACTACAAATAAGCTAGTAGGATAAGACAAGCCTGGACAAAGTTTGCACTAAAGCAAAGTGAAAACTCATCGTGAACAGAACAAGAGAATCGGATTGTGAAGTGCTTCTCAAAATCTGAAGGACATCTCTTTATATAGAGTTTGAAAGGATACGAAATGAAGAGACGTGACTCTTCGAATGCACCCTCCCGTGAAAGGATACGAAATGAAGAGACACGACTCTTCGAATGCACCCTCTCATGAAGAGACACAACTTGTTGTTTGAAAACAACTTCCAATAGTGACTAGCAAAAAAGCTCATTATGGGCTCGAATCAAAATTGATTCTAGTTAATTGGTTAAAATTGAAATGTGTCAATTTTGAATGTAAAAAAGTTTAATGAGGCTCGGTTCGGTAGTGGCTCGCACTACTGCAGAAAAGGTATTTGCAAACGGTTCAAAAATATCATTACACACGGTTTTGTCAGCCGTCTGAGTTTATGGGTCAATAATAACACGAGGTCATCACAGACAGTTTTCGGATCGTCTGTGATGCATACTATGACAGACGGTTTGTAGATGAAACCGTCTGTGATGATCTTTCTCTAAACTAAGCAAATAGTCGGGGGCTAGGATAAAGTTATTGATATGACTTCAATTCTTAGTCTTAATTTCTTTTTTCATTCATTATCTTATGAGTTACTAACTACTCGACAAGATGATTTGTAGGAAGAATAAAGAGTTATATATATATATATATATATATATATATATATATCAACAACAACAAAAACTTGTATTTATAGGTTTCTAGTACAGACTACTCTGACGAGGGAGATCCTATTTGCATCTCCTCGGTGACTTCCTTGCTGACCGGCTGCATATCTTCAATCAACCGCTCCGCTTCTGCTTCAGAGCAGTCGAAGTCAGCTTTGATTGGTCGCAGATCAAGATTAGGGTCATGAGCTGTAAGTTTTGCCAGAATAAAACTTATTGCACCTTCGACTGCCTCTCTTATCGAATCAGCTTTGTTGGTATTCAGAGTAGTCACCAACTCTTGCAAAGTCCTGACTTGTTCTCCAATAGTAATCGTGTGAGCAATCATCGTGTCTCCACGAGGAGTGATTTCCTCAGCACGTAGCCCACCGAGTAAATTGTTCAAGAGAGAAATGTTGTTTAGAAGGTTGACCTTCATCGACTTCATCTTCTCCTGATTACGAGTCAAAGCCTCACGAAGTCGTTTTATTTTGACTGCTTGCTCTGAAAAGAATAAGACTAGTCAGATAAAATGACCCCAAAAGTAAAACAAAACTGGTCGCACGTAAAGACTTGCTTACCTGCCAGTCGAGAATCTAACTTCTTGACTTCATCGTCATGAGAGACAGTGCTCTTTGCATAGCGCTCCTCCCACGACTTGACCTCCTGATTTTTTTTTCTCTGGCGATAAGGGAAATTTCGTGAACAACCATGGTCTTTTCTTTGACCTCAGTTTCGAGCTTCCCCATTTCGACCTCTTTTTCTGAAAAGGAATAAGAGTTAGAAAAACAAAAAGAAGGTCATAAACGGTTTTAGGTTCCGCACTTACCATTTATTCGTCCCTGTAACTTTTGAATTACAGAGTTTGCCTCCTAAAGCTTCTTCAGAAGGGCTTCTTCCTCTTTCTTTAGCTTTTTTTTGTCTCGACTTTCTCGTAGTCGAGTGAATCAGCCAATGTCTTCTCGTCGCTCCTGAACCTACAGTGGAAAAGAGTAGACATAAGCATAGAACAAGCGGTCTTAAGTCTTTCTACTATGGGTACCTAGTTGTAAGTTTTTCTATGACAATACTCTGGTCGTAAGTTTTCCTACGACCAGTACATAGTCGTAAGTTTTTCTACGGTAATTATTTAGTCGTAAGTTTTTCTACGACCAATACCTAGTCGTAAGTTCTTCTATGAAAATCCCCAGAAGCACTGTGTAGGTGGTCGAAACATAAACGGCTACGAGTAGCAGTTACTTACCATCTCTCTACCTGCTCGCAGAGTTCCGCTTTCTCCTATCGCAGCTCTAGAACTCTCTACATAAAGAAAGACAGTGAGAAGCGAGAAAAGCCACATATGAAAACCTTGGGAGGTAGGTACTTACGTTAATGCTCGTTCGAGCAAACATGGAGGATACGCTTGTAGGGTTCTTCAGTTCATCAATCTTGAACCCGATTCCACCACACCTTTTCGAGATGCTCGTCATCGAAAACATTCTCCTATTAGGAATGTCCTTGGGGTGGGGAACTCGGTTACGAGACCAGAAAGCAGAAGACCCCACAATGGAAGCCGGGCCGAAGAACTCAGAAAAGAAGTTGACATATTCTTCTTCTTCTGATTCGATGATGGTAGCTCCTTCTTAGGGACCGGGAGGAACGTTAGCAACGACTTCCTTCCCGACGCGGTGGCCCAATGATCCACCGACTTGGCTGATGTCTCCGCTGCATCATGCGTCGTTTTTGCCTCGGCCTCTATGATCACTCCCGTGGTCGCAACTGCTTCGGCAGCAACGACTTCTTCCACCACTCGGACGGTGGACAACCCTTCGACCACCACCACTGTCATTTCTCCGACTGTCGGAGAAATAACAGTGGATTCCTCGATAGAAACGTCCTTGAGGGCTAGAGGAGTCAGGCTAAGATCACAAAAAGGAAAGCACATCAAATGCTAAAAAGCAAAAGGTAAATGTTGTTCTTACACTTTTATCTTTTTACATACCTTCGTGTGCCGGATTTGATCTTGAATCTGGAATAAACCCTCCCTAAAGAAGATTTCATCGACTTCTTCTCTTCGACCACGTCTGATCGAAACTCGAGTTGAGGAATAGGATAAACCACGACCACATCTGGTTGTGGGTCTTAAGCGAGCACTACTACTCCTTGAGCCTCCTGGCTCTCCGGATGGCCGAGACCTGTCTCGACCACCTCAAGGGCAGCTCTGCAAGGTAGTCAGAGTCGAGATCCCGAGTCGGATCGATTTGCCTCCGGTAGGATCGAATCGTAGTATCGAATCGTAGAATCGGCGATTCTACGGATTTGTAAAAATACACATATTTAACATCTATACTATAAGTTTGTATGATTCTTATAAGGTTTACCACTTACTTATTACCAAAAAAGGGGCAAAACACTTCTTATCACACAACAGAAAAGCATAATGGTACTGACATGATGGGTGATATAGTTCTGAACTACAAGAGAACAGCCAATGGCCTTGATTAGTTTACTACAATTAATGAGAAATGTTCACAAGTTTTGTAAATCAATATCTAATTGCAACGCTTGCATGTTCCTTAAAAGCAGCTAGACATACTACAAGAATAAAAATAGCTTATCATTATCAAGCTCAAGATTGCTCGTGTCATAACAAAATATCAGCAAAATCGGGCCCCTAAAAAATTGCAAAAAAAAAGAAAAAAATTGCCAAAAAAAAAAATTTGCGACTCTACCATGATCCTACTCTGCGATTCTACACGATTCTACACGACTCTACCCTTTGGATCGCGACTCTACCCCGATCCTACCTGATTCCGATCCGCAGTGCGATCTGGATCGTTAGGTCGTCGTGGGATCGTAGGATCGTACGACTTTACGAGTAGAATCGCGATTTTAACTACCTTGCAGCTCTGCCCTCGACCACAGGCACTACTAGTGCAGCGATTTCCTTTACAAAAAGGCATAAAACTCTTTCAGTTTTAATTTTTCTTATTGCTTGACAAAGCCACGGGAGGCAGAAACTGTAGAAGTCTTATTATCGTAATAGAAGAGTACATTGATCTTGGAAGCTTTGTGTTTGAGTGCTATAGCCGCTTTGGGCGACCTTGCCTTCTCTACAGCAGCCATGTTTGCAGCGAATTTTGCAAAGGGCCCGGTCGGAGCAGCAGAGCTTGAACTTGTGCATCCCTTGTCGGCGACTTTCATGAGACGACGCTTTTTGGCCGAAGGAGCCTCGACTTGCTCCACCACTGCGCCAACAACCATCAGTTCGACCTCTTCGTCGTCTTGACGGTCTTCCATGCCTACTTTCTGCAGAAGTCAGAAAAGGAAATTTTACTAAGTAGTCGTAAGTTTTTCTACGACAATCCTCTGATCGTAAGTCTTTCTATGACCAGTACCTAGTCGTAAGTTTTTCTACGATGATCCTCTGGTCGTAAGTCTTTCTATGACCAGTACCCAGTTGCAAGTTTTTCTACGACGATCCCATGGTCGTAAGTTCTTCTATGACTAGTACCTAGTCATAAATTTTTCTACAACTACAAGATCATAAAGATGAAATTAATTCTTGATTACCTTTAGGGGCTCCATCTTATCCTCTGCGGACAGGACTGCCAGGATTTGAGGAGCCACCACATTAGGTGATGGGATTTCTCACAAATGAGCTTGACTCGAGCGTCAATTTCCGCTTGTGAGAGATCTGCAGAAGTAAGTAAACTTTCAATAGCCAAGTTCGAAATGAACAAAAAAAAGGCTAAGATTGGAAATTTACTTGCCCTTCTCGTAATCTCTGATCAGGTCTTGCGGCCCCGACTATATCCACATAGGATGAGCCCTCTTCTTCAGAGGGCTAATGCGGTGCGTGATGAAATCCTTCACCACGTGCCACCGGTGAGCCCTTCTTCCTTCAAGTCTTTGATGGCTTGAATGTAAGGGATGATCCAGTCGAGATCCTTAGGAGTCGAATCCCAGGAAGGAATCTTCTCGGCACAATTTTCGGCGAAAGAGAGGTTGTCTTCACTGGTCGTCTCCCAGTAGAACCACCTCTTCTTCCATCCCAGCCACGACGACCGGGTGAACATCTGAATGTACTCATTCGACTTCTTGTCGTGGAGCTTAAGACTACAGCTACCAGCGATTCCCGCTAGCCTGGCCATCCCGTAGAAGTACTGGAATAACTCCAAGTCAGCCGGAATCCCTAGGTAGGCCTCGCATAAGTAAACGAATACACCCAACATCGTGATAGAATTGGGAACGAGGTTCACCAACTCCACTCCGAAGTGTTCGAGTACGAGTGTGAGGAAAGGGTGAGCAGGCAATCGAATGCCACACTTACAATACGCTTGGAAGACGAGAATCTGCCCAATCACCCCCGGCAGCCTCAATCCACTTGGCGAACTCCCTCATCGGGATCTTCTCGGTGACTACCAAAACCTTCATCTTGGCCATGTCCATCTTCGATTCGGCCCACTGGGAAACGGCTCCGGCCATTTTCTCGAGAAAGGGAGATTTGGATTTGCAAAGGTCTCAGGAGGGCATACGATTTGGTCGACAGCGGAGAATGCAAGAACTTAATGAACAGTGGAAGCGATTTAAGGAAAGGTAAAAAACTCTAAGTCTCACCCACGGTAAGTTAAAGACGTGGCAACCAAACAGTTGCCATCTCTTCGGGAACTACTCCAACATATAGGTCTATGAGAGTCGATTGAGATTCTTGAATTTGTTTGTTCGAGAAAACCGAGTATGTCTTTACACCTCAAGTGAAATTACCTTATTGACCAAGTCTATTTCTGGTCAAATGAAGTAGCAGTCGGAAAGGTTTTACTTCTGATTACAGTACTACACTACTACGATCACTTTGTAGTCGTAAGATTTTCTACGACTACCTTGTAAGTCATAAGATTTACAACAACTTTCTTGACCAAGTCTATTTCTGGTCAAATAAAATACCGGTCGAAGAGCTTTTCCTTCGACCACCATTCTATGACCACCTACTGGTCGTAATATCATCTACGACTTCTTTTCCAAGTAAATTATTTTCACTTGAAACTGGGGGGCTAGATGACGAGGATCTAATAATCCTCATTTAATTATTTATCTGTAATTCTTATTATGGATAATAATACCGTCATATGGTTCTTGGGTATACCCCTTAATATTCATGAGGGAGAAGCTGAAGGTCGTAAGTTCCTCTACGACCACCCCGTGGTTGTAAATCTTTCTACGACTACCCCATAGTCGTAAGCCTTTCTACGACTATCTCCCTGATTGTAAGTCCTCCTACGATCAATCTGTGGTCGTAAGCTTTACTACGACCACCACCTGGTCGTAAGCTATTCTACAACCAGTCTCTAGTTGATGGGGCTTACAGACATATGGGCCTAGTCGATTGGGGAATCTTCTACACCATATCTAAATATATGGGTTGTTAATTACGTTATTATTCTCTAGAATAATGGCATGATTTAACTCGCTGTTCTGGTGATAACTGTTTGGTGACGTGGGAACGTTATTACCCCCGTAATAATCTCCAGTAACGGCTCCATCATCTGAAGCATTGAGGCGCCCTTTGGACTGGAGAAACAACAGCCCACTTCGAGTACTGTATAAAAAGGTGGAATCATCAGGAGAAGAGGGGGCAGCGCAATCAGGAGCACAAGACATCACACTCGAGTCTTTCTCTTGATTTGTAACCAGCATACTCAATATATTCACACAGGAGTAGGGTTGTTATTCTCTCCGGAGAAGGCCTGAACCTGTATAAAAATTCTTGTGTCTTTCTCTCTCCATGATTTGAGTCTTGGAGACCCCTGAATCAAACAATCGTTACGTAAGATCGGTCCTAAAACACCGACACATATATATGGTCAAATAGCGTGGTCAGTCGCTTCTTACAAAGATTTTTTTTAAAATAGAAACATAAATAATCAAAGTTTTTCTAGTGGCGAAGGTAGCATGCTATCTCCGTCTTCAAAACTTCGTAGGTGACGTTGTCGGCATCGGACGATTCGTGATTATCAGCGAACGAAGCCAGAATTGCATCCACCTGCTGACGCGCTCGTTCGAGTGTCTCCCGGAGACCCTTCGACTATTGAATCAAGGGCGCCCATAGGGTCTCTTCCCTTTCTTGAGAGGTCTTGGCAAGGTCGATTCGGTCGCTCGCCGTCTCAATTAAGCGGTCCAAGTGACGGCAAGCCTCTTGGAGATATGCAACGTTGTTACGGAGGATCACGTCAATGACGAGGTTAACTCACTGGATGTGGGAGATCACCTGAAAGACGCGAATGAGGAGGATGTCAAGACGGTAGAAGGTGGCCGTTACCTACTCCGACAAATCCTCGGATAGAGGAGTGAGGACACTGTTGACACAGTGTCCTTCCACAGCATCCACCAGTGTATGGCCGAAGAGGTGAGGTGCTCGTACAGTATGGCCAGGTAGGCCATCAATGCCGGCGACAAGGAAACAAAAGAGGGAACCATTTCTGCTTTAGAGTACGTATAGAGTGATGTGGGGATGATCATCTTCGATGGCGGATTATCCTTTTTATAAAACAAGGAATAAATTCGGCATGTGAGACGAAGAGACGCATCGGCGAGCTGAGCGATATTATCACAGACGGTTATAATTAAAAATCGTCTGTGAATTCTACAATTATCACAGACGGTTTTAAACATGAATCGTCTGTGATATTGCCTTTTCACATACGGTTTTTAGCATAGCCAGTAACACAGATGGTCGCTAAACCAAAACCGTCTGTGATTGTATTTAACACTGACAGTTTTGGTAAACCGTCTGTGATGAGATGTCCAGTATTAGTCTTTTTTTGTAATGGTGTCGTTAGCTCGCTTTTAAAATAATCACTTATAATAAATAAAATGATTTTAAATCGAACTATGTTAATTTCAAATGAAGCTCGATAACAGCTCGTTAAGTTCGATAGCCGGCCCACACAACACAAATGCTAACGGTACATCTGGCCTTTCAATCCTCGCGAAGGAAGGGCTTTTGTTCATGGAGCATTGATCGTGTGATGGGAATATGGGATGATGTTTGGTGCCTTTGCAAACTGTTCTGGATCGCAGTGAAGTGTTCTGCTCCGGCCTGCTACTCCGAAGTGATCTAGATCGCTAAATAATTGCATGTTGCAAGGGTGCAGGTGGTTGGGAACGAGTAAGCGTAACGAAGGAGCAATGCATCTCTGAGACTCTGACCCTCTGGGCGTTCCGGAGATTCCACGTTATTCAGGCTGGGATTGGACGATCACATTCGCCGGCAAAAAAATGGAAGGCGGTTCATATTTCGTAATGTAAGTAGTTCGTTAGTTGGCGCACAAGGCCCGGCCTGTTAACTTGTTAAGACCTAAGCCCGGTCACTCTCCACTCCAGCCGAGCCAAGCCCACCCTGCCGACTGGACGAATCACGAAGCGGCGAACGGTTCAAGGAGACCCCCGGCCAACTCCCTAGAGATGAATTAATTCAGAATTTGGCACCGTGAGTAGATGGTTCATAATCCATCCCTCATATGTGTTGATAAAACTTTTATTTATTAATTATTTTATTTTAAAGTTAACCTTCCGCGAACTTTATTTTCAATTCTGATCTCTTTGGTCACGTTACTACCCATAACGTAACAAAACAACACTATCACGCGGTAGGATAAATCCGTTAAATAACACATTTTATCACGCCACGACCCGTGACGTGACAAAACCATACTGTCATGTCTACGGGTTGATGTGACAGTGTTATTTTGTCATACTATGATTGGTGACGTGATTAAAGAAGTCAGAATTGAAAATAAAGTTCGTGAGAGGTTAACTTTAAAATAAAATTTTAAAAAAGTTTAATTCATAAAAAAAATCGTGTTGACATGTGAATTTTAAACCCATATGGATGGATATCGTAGACGTAAGGAAAAATCTTGAAATCCTCTAGACCAGTAAAACCCAAAACCCCCCGGAGCCCACGACGCAGGCAGCGAAGGATGGCGGCGGCGGCCGGCGGAGACCACCAGAGTGGAGGCGGCTTCCGCCTCCGAGCCGCGGGGCGCCGCCGGAAGCATGTCGCAGGAGGACTGCGTGGCTGGCATCCGCTCGGCTCTCAAACGTACGCGAGCGCGCGCTTGCGCCGCCCTGGCCCGGCACCACCACCGCCCACCGTTTCTTTCTTGCTGTAGACGATTCTGTGAACCTCCACGTCCTGATTTGTTCTGTGAATTTTGATGGATAGATCCCACGGTGCGGTTCCTGAGGGAGCGGATGGAGAAGGCCGGGTGCCCGGTGTGGCCGCGGCTGATCCAGGCGGCAACCTGCTCCTCTGCTGGGGGCTACGCTAGCCGGGAGGGGGTACGCTGTTCTTTCCTTCCCTTTTTTCCCCCTCTCTTAGGAAGTATGTCTGGTTGTGAACTTGTGATTGTTCGTAAGTCTTAACAATTCAGTGTGAAGCAGGACGATAATTTCCTTGCCCGATTCTATGCATCGGTGTTTTTTTTTTTTTTTGCTTTTCTATGAATGGTGCAAATAAACTGACTGGGAATGACAACTGAAATTGAGAATTTTCTCATCTGTTCAATATCGCGAGTACTGAAAGTGTTCAGAAGCTAGATTCAACTGTTTTATGTAGGTTGATGGAGTTCTCTTTTAAATATTAATGTTAATTTCAGATTTGTACCTCAATTGGCAACATTTACACCAAGGGTAGGCAGAGCTGGTTCCCTGTTTTCTTGTTCTCGGTACATGTTGATAGGATTTGCTACGAGTTCATAAAAGCCTACTTAGATTGCCATGCGATATTGTAAGTTGCTAGCACATTGGGTCACTGAAACTTCAGTATTTGGGCTGCATAACATTGTTGTGTAATGTATTATTTTCCTTTACTAGCAAGACATCAGCCAAGTTCTTGGTTGACCCTGAGAGCAGCCTCCTTTTGTTTTCTCAATAGTATCTTAATAGCTAAGCCAGTGTAATTGTCACACATTATATTCTTTTCTTCAATGTTTTCCTTGATTGGCCTTACACTTTGCTCATGGATTCTATTTCAAATAAACTACTAAAGATAGAACTGCCCTAACTTTCCAATTGTTTATGTCCAGGTAAAAATTTGTTGTAATCACATGCAATTTCAAGATGAGATAAATCAGGTCCTAATTCATGAATTAATACATGCCTATGATGACTGCGTTGGCAAGAACTTGGACTGGAAGAACTGCGCTCACCATGCTTGCTCTGAGGTAAACTGGAGTTATTGGCATGTTATCGTGACACAGAAACTTGTGCTCAGTTGTGAGTTGTGGTGATAATTGACTTACGGTTTGTTTTTCTATTCTTAGATTCGAGCTAACCACCTTAGTGGCGATTGCCATTACAAACGAGAATTGTTGCGTGGCTTCATGAAGATAAGGGGGCATGAACAAGTAAGTCTTTTTTTTTAAGTGAAAGCAAGTGAGTCTTTTTTACTTTCTTGTTATTGAGCCCATACCACATATGGCTTTGGTTCTTTGCTACATGAAACCTAATCTTGTCTAATGTTCTTTTTTATGTTCCATACATTGAACTTCCAGATTGCATATGAACTATCCAGATTCATTGAACTTCTGTTGGCAAGAAAATAGTTGGTTACTAACTTACATTAGTCAAATATAGGGAGCCACTAATGGTATTAGCTATTGAGATTTGTTTTGAGCTTCCAGTGGTTCCCTTAGTACTTGTAGCTAATGAGTGTGCTTTCCCGGTTAAAAAAAGTTGCAAACTGATTTTCTTGTCTATTGTGACATTTTCTGCATTTCTGAAGGAATGTGTCAAAAGGCGGGCTCTGATGTCTGTCAAGAACAACCCCTACTGCTCGGAGACAGCTGCAAAAGATGCAATTGATGCTGTGTGGGATATATGCTACAATGACACTCGCCCATTTGACAGGGCTCCATGAAGTATGTTCATGACAGCAATAAAGTGAACCAAGTTTGTGCACGCCTGCTGGGATAGTTTTGTTTCCCTTCAGAAGATTGTAGTTCAGCAAATTGTGACAACAAAATCCAGAAATTTTGTGCTAGAGCAAAGCTTGTGTTCGTCACGATACGAGTCCACGAACAATGTAACAAATTATTTAATGTAATTCAATTCTTTTACATGACATATTGTGACAAAGTTTAGCGAGCCCCAGAAAAACGTGGTGCCATGGCTAATTCTTCTCAAGGAAAATGTTGCTGAATGTGTTATCTGGTTTTGTTTCCTTCCCTTTTTTCCCTTTTTGAAATTCAAACCATGTGGAAATGCATTCAGACCAGTCAGGGTCATTTTTCAAGAATATTGTCTGCATAATTTTTAAGTTTCGACTCAGCAATACTTTGAAGCAACTTCTACCTGTATTCACAATTTCACATCATATGGTGCTAATCAAGTACCAAGCTATCATCTACATCTGCATGGATTTCTATGAATAGCCAAAATGGCGCTAGTGATACACCAATACAAAATGGTTGCCAACTAATGTAGATGACAAGATATTACCAAATATGTCTCGTTTGAAAACTCTCTTGCTAATTCGCTATACCCTGAAATTCTTCTCAAGGTCCTAGTTAGTTGTTTGTCTCGCGGCGAACTGGCTATATATATCAAAGGAGCGCCCAGGACAAGAACAAATTGGTAGATTAATGTTATTCCAGCTGATTAGGTGATTGCCATAAATGCCATATTTGGCCAACAATCTGGTAGACTAATGTTGTGAGCAAGGGATGATCTAGCGCGGCATAAATGACGATATTGAATCTTGAGTATCCTCAATGTGCATGCAGCTCATGTAGAGCATGTTAAAGTTAAGTGGGATAGTGTCTCAAGATTCTGATACGGCAAATGGCGACAGTATCATGTTATATATGCTCGACAATCTTGATCATCATCAGGTTACTTTTGCAAAGTATCAGGACACTAGAGCATCCATAGGCACAAATACTAGTACGTCTGTTTCAGCTAAAGACAATTTGAGCATGGCTAATACAAGTAGAATATATGAAAAGCTATCGACCATGGCTACCCAATGATATTACATTCGACAGTGGCATGCCGATCTTGACGACAACCGAAAAAAGGGGGCAAATAAAACATATCCCGAAATGTTTCCCCTGTCAGAAAAGAACATCGTCAAGGCATGATCTATCCTGACTATCACTGTCAAGCTAGCTACTTTCACAAACTATCAGGGTACTTAAAAGCAGCAGCAGTAGGCAATAGCCTCCTCTTTTTCAAGTTAAAAACAGCCCTGAGGACATCCAATCTCAAGAGGCCACTGCCAGCTGGTAGTAATAGCAAAACAATCAACCAATGGCACTGCAAAAAAATTTCTATTCTACATGTGCATGACACATTACACACACTAGCATGCGAATCTTGAGCACATCCAAGCTAGTACCTACACCCAGAGACCATGAGGCTACTGAAGAAGCTAGAACACACAGTGCTAATTAAACAAAAACCATGTTTACTTACACCTTTTCTGAAATCAAAACCACATCCTCCACTTCACTATGGAGTACCACTACTACACTAGTTAATCTCGGCTTCGGTATTCGTGTTCGTGCCGGGGCTTAATTAGTTAAATGCCATGTGGTTCGCTCGGCCGAGTGGAGCTCACATGAGAGACGCCATTAAACTAGCTCATCAGCTCTCGGCCCCAAAAAGCCAAGGCAAGCCGCGGGCTTAAATAAAACGCAAGAGCTCCAGAAACTACTGATTCTTCCCCATGGGATGCGTCACTCTCCGAAGACAAAGGCCGAGGAGGGGGACAGGACGGAGGTATTAAAACTCAAAGCTTTGTACCGGGAGCCAAATCTCCTGTCCTTTGACTTGCGAGCTGCCTTGCTCAAATGTCCTTGACTTGAGCCTCGCTCTATATATACACTCACTCACAGATGCAGCAACAGGTAGGTGAGAGCTAGCACAGGTGAGAAGGCAGCATGAGGTTAGTTGGGATTGTGAGGCTGGTTGCTTTGGTGTTTCTGCTGGTCATCAGTTCACCGCTTCATCAGCAAGTAGGTGAGTCGTCTGCTTAACCTTCTTAATTTATTCATCTTTACTGCTAGCTCTGTAGTCCTAATGTGAGATGTTTAGTAGTGATAGCTGAGTTCTGAAACCTTTCTTTCATTGTGGATTGAGAAGGTGCTATCAGGCTGCATGACAGAAGGCAGCACGCGGAGCAATGGGCGGAGGAGAGGAAGCAGATGAGGTCGTTCATGACCATGGACTACTCTCATGCGAAGCGGCGCACGCCCAAGCACAACTGATTCAGATAGCCCGTAGATAGCATCAGAAATCCTGAATCTTACGACTCTCCGATCTCCAGGCTCCGGCAGCAACGATCTATTGAAGCTTGATGACAGGAGAAGTTGATCCATCGTGTGCTTCTTTTCTTTCTTTCTTCAGTATGTGTATTTATGTGTCCAGCGTGCAGATGTGTGCACGCAAATTTTGCCCCCTGACCAGATGTTATTACTAGGATATATATACGCAGCTATAGTACTCTACTAATGCTTACTTTTCGTCACATTTTTGTAAGAAGGTCTTGTAGTTTCGGTTGGCATAAAGTTTCTGCTTCTTCTGTAGGTGAAATAGCAGCTGCTAGCCTGTAATCTCGGACTTGGAAATGCTTATGTACTGAACATGTCAACCGTAATGGAAGTACACTGAAGGAGCATTTGCTATCTCTGGCAGTTCGATTAGCCTATTTCTTATGCGCCCTTTCTCATGACGGATTCTGTTCGCTCATGTTATTGATCAAACTGTTCACTGTTCATAAGTCACAACCATTGTAATGAATTCATGTTCCTTAACAAATCGAGGCATATGATTCTCGCTTTTGCCAAATACTCTATCCGTTTCGCTATATTTGTCCACAACCCGACCAAGTAAACACTAAGTCTAAGAAACACTTAATGAAAAATGACCATACATACCCCTATTGAATGACATACACCACTTAATCTCTTCCAAAGTATTTAAGTAAGGATACATAGTAAAAAAATTGCAATAACTACACTCTAAATTTTCTCAATGAACAAATATAGCGAAACAGGGGAGTAATACTTTTGGACTCTTTCAGAAGATGACATGCAGGGAAATGTGATACGTGACATGAAAGCTGTTAAATTGCCGTTCGTATGGCTAGTATTTTCACTTGATTTGTGTTATGCGCATCGTTTGAATAGAATGATTGTGCGTATCAAAAATTATCAGTGGAGATGCAGGCAGGCAAATAATTTTAGCCGTATAACTTCTCATGAAATGACGCGTATAATGATAGTCTCAATTCCAGTCGTTCCGCTTCCGATTAAACGGCTCTTTTACTCTCACAACAGAAGGCCAGCTTAGTTAATTAGACTCCCCCCTGTCTAACCAGTGTCTACGCCCTATCACTATATTACCTTTCTAAACTTATCCTGAACATGTTATTTCAGTTATTTTGGCAGCACAAAAAACAATGAGTGCTCCACTTCACAGTCATTTTACCTTTGATTCCCACAAAATGCCTTGCTTTTGGTCTGTAAACTGCAAAAAGACAGGTGGCGGTGGTTCCTTTTTCAGTACGAAAATAGGAACCGGAGCTGATGCTCTTTGGTTCTAAAAAAACTCACTTGTCAAGAGATGCAAGGTACTACAACAGTAGTACAATTTTACAAACCTCCGAACGAGCAGAAGAAGAGTTTAGCATTTTTCTGGAGTTTCAGACAGAGAAAAGGTACTTAACGCTCCTACTTTACTGAATCTACCGCGAAATCACCGAGCACTACTACTCTAATTCACCGGGTCTCGCTTGTCTGTTTGCCGTACTACTAAACGAAAAGGGTTTCATCGATCAAAAGCAAGGATCACATGGATCATCTAGGGCTCCGTGGAACTACGTACAAGCGTCCTTCAGAACGGTGATTAGGCTTTTGACCACCGGTTTCGCCAGGATTTGACCCCGACACGGCTGCTTCGTAAACGTTGCCTTTTTAGAACTGTTCAGACGTATAGTTGTACGGCTTGGTCGTTAGCTTCTGCAAGTGATGGGCGTACGTACACAGGAAGGAAGGCACGCGTACAACTGTACTTGTACGTACAGTTGCAAGTGATGGGCGTACGTACACAGGAAGGAAGGCACGCCTACAACTGTACTTGTACGTACAGTGACGAATCCAGTTGAAAATAGAGGAGGAGTTCTACTGTTGAGATTTTAGCACAATATAAGCATACCAATTCTACGTCTACTGATATTTTGCTATTGGAATATCAAATTCATACATAAATAGGAAGAGAACAAATTAAAAATGTACAATACAATAAATTTAGTACCTCGTTAATAGATAATATACCCTAAATGTTCATAAAGATGTGAGTACCGATCTGAGATAAGAAATATCAAATTTAGTGATATAATATTAAATTGTGAATATTCATAAACATTAAAAATAAAATAAAAATATACCACTAAGTCACTAAATCTGATTACGACGCAATTTCACTCTACGAGTTTTCATGTCTTGAAAGCGTTGAATGATTCTTTTATTATCAAGACTTCTAAATATCTCTCGCTCAGTGTAGCACACCATCAAGTCATTGAGCCATTCATCTAATACCTTGTTGCGCAAATCTGTTTTAATAATCTTCATTGCTGAGAAAATTCTTTCAACTGATGCCGTTGCCACTGGAAGGATCAATGTGAGCTCGATAAGGCGATAGACCAATGCGAAAGTTATATTTTTTCTGGTTTCAACCATCTTTTGAGCAACCTTTGCAAGATCACGACATTCACGAAATTCAACACTTCTTCTAACATTAAGAATGAATGTTTGAAGTTGATTTCTTAACAACAAATAGTCGGCTATGGTGAAATCTGCAGTATAAATATCAGCAAGGCGAACTAGCTTTTGCATATCAAACTTAGAGAATGAGTTACTTGGATCAAGACAAGATATACATACTAATAACTCTGAAGAAACTTCATTGAAACGATGATCCATCTCTGCCATAATGGCATCAAGAGCAACATTGAAAATATCAATACGATAACAGTGAAGGAGAGTAACCTTATGCTTCCGACGTGCAGATTTACCCTTTACCCCAATGTGATCATCCATACTTGGCACATCAATCTCATTTGACTCACAAAAGCTTTTTACTGTGTTGAACAATGGCTCCCACCCATTGTCCCTCATGTCTTGCAAGCGCGTTTTCACATCCACAATCAAACCTATGGCTTCAATAATATCTTGATCCCTTCTTTGCAAAGAAAATGATAACTCATGTGTAATGCTCAACAAGTCTATCAAGAAAAGCATAATGAACACAATTTCAAAGCTCTCCATCTTTTGTATCAAACTTGCTGCTCCACCATGACCTGAAGGATATGCTACATCTTTACATATAATCTCTAACACTGCAAGCACTGACTCCCACATTTGGTACATACGAAGCAATGTTTTAAGATGTGAGCCTCATCTAGTATCTCCAGGTCTAGCTAGGCTAATTGCCTGATTCAAGTCTGTTCCTGTTGAAAACACATAATTCTCCAATTTCTCCAATAAGACTTCCTGATGCTTTTCCATCAAAGCATCATTTCTTTTGCAAGATGCACTCATAGTGGTCACTATCAAGGGAACATAGTTGAAGAAATCAGCAATAGCACTGCTAAAACTTGCGACAATGACAACTATTAACTACAACTGGTAAGCGAAACAATGGACATAGAAAGCATAATGATTCTCATCCCGTATTAATCTCTGCAAGCTATTAAACTTCCCTCTTATATTTGAAGCTCCATCATAACCCTGTCCGCGTAGCCTAGAAATAGGTAGATTAACCTTAGCAAGCACACAAACCAAAGCTTCCTTCAGTGCAACAGATGTGCACAAAGTGACATGCTCAATACCAATAAACATTTCCATAATCTTCCCTTCTTTATTTATAAACCTACA
Organism: Phyllostachys edulis; assembly: GCA_036346405.1. NCBI lineage: Eukaryota > Viridiplantae > Streptophyta > Magnoliopsida > Poales > Poaceae > Phyllostachys > Phyllostachys edulis. Next base: position 46,493,486 of record CM070552.1, on the reverse strand, counting down.
TAGCATGAATTTTACCGAGTTAAAACAAAATCACAATGCACAAATCATAAATGATAAGACTAAAAAACATTATATGTACAGCTAACCTCACGATCACGGACATATGCTCCTTTATTGATGAATCATGAGACTCATCAATAAGGACTGCGAAGTTCCTATCTCCAATCGCATCCTTAATCACTTGTGTGACCTCATGTGCACAACATTTCGCAAGGTCCTTCTGTATATCTGGACAAAGCATCAAACAATTGCCGCCACCCTCAAATTCAAAAGCCTCCTTCACATCTGCCTTTTTTATCTATGTACCAATCCACCATCTCTCTAAAATTGCCCTTGTTCATAGAAGTAGAAGATTCGTCGTGTCCACGAAAAGCTTCACCTTGCTGAATGAGATATCTTGTACAATCTAAAGAAGCAGTCAAACAAATATTGTATGCAATTTCGGACTCCTTGCTATAAGTATTTAATTTATGATCTACACTTGCTCTTTGATTATAAAAATCTTCACGATCTAGCATTGCAATGTTGTGGACACTAGTAGGTCCACCAACATGTTGATTGAAAGATTTCATAGCACTTCTCTAATTCACATACCCAACTTTTTGTGAAGACATCCCTCCCAAAGTGAGTGGGGTGTGACGGTTTCTTAAAAAGAAAGCAATAGAAACAAAATGCGGCATCCATTTCCACACTATATTCCAACCAATCGAACTTTATATACCATGATTCTTGAAAGGATCTTAAAAGTGAACCTTGCGATTTTTTTTGGAAAATCATCACTAATTGGTTGAGTTGAACCCTTCAACAAATATGCTCTCCTAACTTGATGTCTAATCTCATTAGGATAATCTTCAATTGGTTTGCGACATGATGGATCGGCAATAATATCATCTGGATTAAATTCATGCCGAACCTTTTTTTTGCTTTAGTTCTGCTTTCTATGGTTGGAGGGTTATTGCTCGTTGCATTATTTGAGAAATATTTGTGCAAAGTTCGCTTCTCCATTTTCGCAAATCTAAGAATAATTAAACAACAATGAGTCAACCACTAATTAAACAAATTGGCTAATGCCTACTGTCAATTAAACAACAATCTGCATCAATACAACAATCATAAATTGAGGATTCACTCATTCACAGATTCATTCACTAGAATCACTGCCTCACCGGCTCACGCAGTCGAGTCACCCTCACCTCAGCCTCAGGTCTCACGGTCAGTCGGTCACGACCTCACCCTGTCACCTAGTCAATAACACAGCACATGATTTAGACAACTACATGAGCACATCTACACAGGCACAAGTGCACAACACAAGCCACACATGGCACAATGCCACAACCCAAAAGAATTGGGGATTTCACTGCTCCTCACCTCGTTCGGCGTTCGCTCCTCAGCAATGCGCCGATGCCACCAACACCGACCGCCTCAAGTGCAAGTCATCATGGTCATCGCCTCGCTCTCGGAGCCTCCCCTCCGCTCATGGCTGGCCGACCGCCTCGGTGCCTCCTCTCCGCTCCACGCCGACCGCCTCCAGCCTCCTCTCCGCTCAGGCCGACCGCCCCATGCCTCCCTCTACTTCAGACTGGGCATGTGTGCCGCCTCTGGCTCGGCCTCCCCTCCACACCGAGTGGCCGACCGCCTCCCCCTCCGCCACGCCGGGCTACCGAGTCGATGCCTTGACAGTGAGTCTCTCTCCGACTCGATCTCTCCTTTGCTCCGTCTTTCAAAGAGGCCAGAGAGCCAGAGACCTTATCTGTTGAGTGTTGACTGTTGACTGTTGACCGTTTCGGCATTCGGCTGCTCGCTTGCTCCCGTTCGCTTGTAACGCCTGTTCCTCTTCCTCATGTTCTAGCTTTGATTTGGGCCAGGATTCGCCACTGCTTTGGGCCGGCTGGGGCGCTGGGCCTTAAGCGACTGACTAGGCCTTAGCCCTTAAGCGGCTCTTCTTCAACCGGGTCTTCTTCAACCTCCATGCCTCAGTTTCAGTGGGAGGAGGGGATACTAGGGGTACGGTGGTGGGAGGAGGGGGTGCTTGAGCACCCACAAGCACCTACGGTGGATTCGCCCCTGTGTACGTACCGCGTTAGCTAGGCGAATTTTTGGCAGATACAGGACGTTTTTAACTCGTATTTGTAGAAATGACCACTGAGGTCGCATATTTGTAGAAATGGCACCGTTGGCGCACAATCATCATGTGCCAACGGCTCCTGCGCCGCCACGTGGCGTTGGCGCATGGTCACTGTGTGCCAACACCGTCCTGCCGCCACGTGGCCCTCCTGGCCGATCCCACCGCCATCTCAGCACATTGGCGCACAGCCACCGTGCGCCAACAGCTTGTGCGCCGCCACGTGTCCCTCCGCCGCTAGGGTTTCGAGAAATTAGGGTTTCACGGCTGTTCATAGAAATTATAAAATATAGCAAATGAATTCAAAATTTTTTTTGTGGAGCCTCCCAACACAGTGTACTATACAATGTAAATTTGCCATAATTTTATTTGTTCAGAATTTTTCTCGCAATTTCATATATATGTACAGTTTGTACGAATTTGTAAATGTAGAAATTGAGCTCCAAAAATTTTGAATTTAATTTTGAAGGCTCATCACGCAGTGGACTTGATTGTGTACTCTTTGGACAATTTGATATGTGTTCTGGAATTTAGGTCGCGAAAATTTAGGATTTAGGTCGCGAAAATTTGGATTTGAGGTTTCGGAAATTAGGGTATCATGATTTCGTGTGATTTGGAATGTATGGAAAAAATCTGCATTACAACTCCATCCGAGATGTCGATATACAATATGGTGCAGGAGTACACACATAACAACCAAAATACGCGTACATATATAGCAAAACAAAATATGAATACAAATATTCCCAAATATAATCGCATAACACAGGATATACCAAAGTCTAGATAACATTGTGCATGAACCGGGATGAAGGAGGACGGAGTATTATCACATGTAACCTGATCAAATATGACACTTTGTTAATTTTTCAGTCTATTGTGTTGGCGCCGGGAATTCCGTAAGTGTTGGCGTCGGAATTTCTGGGCGAGGCAACAGATGTGCGGAGGAGGGAGGAAGGACAGTGGGAAAGATGGCCACCGTGCGGTTTTTTAATTCTTCGCAGAACAGTCTGGGTGCGTGGCGGGTGAGGGGCGCGTGTCGGAAGGGTGTTGCTAGAAAAATTCTGAGCGAATAAAATTATGGAAAATTTACACCGTATAGTACACTGTGTCAGGAGGTTCAACAAAAAAAAATTATATTTTTTTGAATTCATTTGCTATATTTTATAATTTCTACGAACAGCCATAAAACCCTAATTTCTCGAAACCCTAGCGGCGGAGGGACACGTGGCGGCGCACGGGCCATTGGCGCACGGTGGCCGTGCGCCAACGCACTGAGGTGGCGGCGGGACAGGCGTTGACGCACGATCACTGTGGTGTTGGCCGTACACCAACGCCACGTGGTGGTGCCATTTCTGTAATTATGCGATCTCTGTGGTCATTTATGCAAACGTGCTATATCTGCCCAAAAAATCTTGCTAGGCTGGCTCTGTATGTACACTGTACGTCGCTGCTTATACCGTTGCCAGTTGAAGTGCACCGGTCACTGGACCCCGCAATTCAGTGACGGTTCAAACAATTTTGTGCTACTTGTAGAAATCCAAAGCAACATTTTTTTCCCGCATCTTCGCCAGTTACGTAAAGCAAGCAGTAGTAGACTGCTCATGAACCAGGGCCAATCACTGGGTGCCGGGCTACTGCGATAGGGCGGGCAATAAAGCTGAAAAAGGTCGCAGACAAATGATACATCGCACTGAAATATTGTGTGACGTTGCGAGCTTAAAGCAGCAAGCCTTGCTACCGATCGAGCACGCAGAAAGGGGGTCCTAACAACACATTTGTATGGGACGGTCCTGCCCCTCCTGTCGTTTATCTATAAACAGTGATAAAGAGGTGAAGAGGATCAAACGGTAGGGAGGAGGGGTCTTTCCGTGAAACCCTCACTCATAGAATTGTTTTCCACATACCAACCGTGCAAAGGAAATTTGCTGGTGAGGTTCTTCCTTAATTTTCCTTCCATTAACAGAATCAACGGCTGATAAGCATACGATTGACGTGAGATCCTATCAAAGAAATTTCCCCCAAGTGTGAGCACATTCGCCGCTTCGCCAAAAACTTCACCAAAGTTCGAATTTTACAGGACAGGGGCGGGTATCAAGTAGTAACTATCAACTACAAAAGCCTTTCTCCACCCGAGGAGTCCGTACAGCGCGCGCGGTTAGAAAAATCTTAACGTCGGAGTCGGTGAAACGTACGTGCCGGACGCTGTCATGCGTGCGTGCCGGTGGGTTGGCCGGGCCGGGGAGACGTGCGACTTCGGTTGGTGTCGCGCGCGGGCGCGGGGTCGCCGTGGAGACCGGCGTGGCGTGGCGTGGCGAGGCTAGAGATTGGGGTGAGCCGGCCGGCCCTCGACACGAGGCCTGCGCGGTGCTCGCCAACGCCAATGCCATCTCCTTCCCTCTCCTCTCCACGCCCCGAGAGATGCTGATGCCGCCTGCCGTTTCGTTGTTTCGCTCGTCCATCCCTCCATGTGGACCATGTCCCTGCCGACGGTGAGTACAAAAGTGTTCTTTTGGGGGCTTGCAAAGCCGGAAAAGCGGTGTTACCCGCGGTCGTTGCAGGTTGGTCGTTCGAGGTGAGCCAGTGTGTCACCCTGACGAACAATGGCCGATCTTTGATTCTCGGCGACATTCTCCATCGGCCTTAGGTGCGTGCGCCACGGTAGTCATATTGGGCTAGCGTTACTGTATAGGTAAGGTAGGTAGAGGCCTTCAAGAAGGAATTAGATGTTTGTAACTACGAAAATGTGTTGTTTTGGGCCTCTGGGGCCGAGGGTTAGGAGGCTTCAGGCTCTCTTTTGCATACTAGCACTAAGTTTTCGCTGTACAATTGTTTGCTACGTTCCCCTAAAAAAGGATCGTTTGCTATGTTCGTGCTTAGATGATACTAGCGTCGTGCATGGCAAGAACGTATTTCAAATAAAATACTCCCTCCGTTTTTAAATATATGACGTTTGATCAAGCGTACAGTCAAACTTATATAACTTTGACCATCACTTTTCATATGATTTTGTTAGTAAAAAATTACAAAATTATTATATTATGAAAATATTTATCATGACAAATCTAATGATACTATTCACTCATGATCAATCTAAATAGTTTTTCATATATTATTAGTCAAAGTTAGATAAGTTCGCTTAGTCAAACGTCATGTATTTAAAAACGGAGGAAGTATAATAGAAGTTATAAACTTAGAAATCAATATGTATAAGGTAATTATGTCTACGAATTGAAGTTTCATACATAATTTGAATCCAATCAACAAGCCACGTAGAATCTTATCACAAACCGCAAACATAGGTAATATAATTATTCACAGAAGATCATTCAAATATTTTATACATGTGTACACATATTTATCCACAAAAGATCTCATCAACTCAAAAGAAAGTAGATGACAGACTCACCACCACCGCTAAATTCTTCTTTTATAATAGTAAAGATAATCAAGGTAACTCAACGGCTGGTGATATCTAAAAAGCTGTTTGCTGAAACTTGGAATACACTCATCATCTCGAATGTAACCCAAACATCCCCTAGTAGACCAATCTTTTTCACGAAGATCGACAAATGATTAAAAGAACAGCATGACTCCTACAACACTAACTCTATACAACCTAAATTCGCTACCACACCTCCCTGCTTTCAGGCTTACACTACAAGACCATGACAACGTGACACGATGCTACTATGTTGCAGCACTCGTGACGATTACGGCAAAACCACGCATGGCAGTGGCAGATGGGAAATGGCCATGTATGATTCTCTTCTCATATCGATTTGGCCACTCTGCTGCTGTGCCTCGCCCATGACACGGCCACGACCTCCGGTACCCTCCTGTCGTCCAAGCAAGACATCACCCTAGCCCTCGTCACCTTCTTCACGAGAAGCTGCCATGTCTTGTCCGCTTTCTCCGTCTGCATCTTGGCCTTGAAATGGCTGCGCAAATTAACCAACCACAACAAAACGTCAGCTCGCGGTCCTCTGATCTAACCGTGGCACGCACGTAAAAAAATCTAGGGGCGGCACACTCGAAATATCTAGTACTAGATCTATTAGGCACGCGTCGATCAGATTCGTCGTGCAATTTTACGGAGACTAGCCGCCTGTGCGCTCGTTTCCGTGCGCCGAGAAAAAGCGCGGCTGGTGGGCCCCGCGGTCCATCAAGCGGCGTGGAAATCTCGCTAGCGAGAGGCTCGCACTAACGCGCACCGTGCGTGGGGCCGTGCGTGGAGAGGGTTGCGTGTTCGGCCAGTGCGGAGGGCAAAACCAGCGACGGATCGAACGGCGATAAAACGAAGCGATACAGGATCGGGTGGCTCAAAAAAAAAACATCGACGTGGTATGTCTCTCCTCTTCTCAAATCTGCCTCCAATTAAGACGGAAAGATTCTTCTTGTAGCGTTGCCATGACCGTTCATGTCATTTTCATGAGAACGAATGAAACGTCCAACTTCGCAGTACGAAAAAATGAAATGAATCCCGTTCGCAGAAAGGGCATCTCGCCAAGCTGATTCTTGGTTGGCGATCTAGTGACATTTTCTCTGACATACGTCGTACTGTCGCCGGACTATTTTGTAGCGACTCGTCGAGCCATCGTACTCGTGCACAAATATCTCGAGTGCACGATCGAAGTAAGATTCACAGATTTACCACGTGAAGATGTGTGCCATTTTTTTTTGGTTTCTCACCTGCACAGCGGCACACGGCAAGCCTGGTCCGGCCGGTCGCAGACGGAGGCGTGGAGGCGGAACAGCTGCAGCATGCGCTTGCAGCGCGTGCAGCCGCCCGGCGCGATCTTCCTCGAGCACGTGGCGAAGTGCCGCATCAGCAGCAGCAGGCCCCGGCACGTGCGGGCCGTCACGCACGGCGCGCGCTGCCTGTCCGTCGACGGCGACGGCGCGTCCGCGCAGCCGTCGTTGGGGAAGATGTGCTCGAGGGAGGCCATGGCCTCGCCGAGCTGCCGGCACGCATCCTGGGACGCCCTCTCCCGCGCCCACCGCTCCCTCCGCTGGTCGGCATCCTCGAGGAGCTGGAGGAGCTCAAGCTCGAGCGCGGGGTCGTGGCGGCGGGCGAAGCGCCAGCCGTCGGACCACTCGACGGCGGGGAAGTCCTTGGCCGCGAGGCGCGCGCACTGCAGGTACAGCCGCGGCGCGTCGCAGAGCCTGGCCAGCTTCAGCATGTCCACGGCGCGCTCCGGCGCGAGCCGCGCTGACACGGCCGCCTCCGCCGCCCGCTTCAGCCACCCCACCCGGTACGCGTGCGCCAGCGCCAGAAGCTGCGCGCCATGCACGCCCACCACCTCCTCCTCCTCCGGCGCCACCCTGCGCGTTCTAACGTGAGCAGAAGCGTACAAGCTGTCCGATCAAAACAACGGACGTTTCGCAAATTACCTGGAGGCGTAGAGGAAATGGAGGAAGGCGAGGATGGCGTCGGAGGGGACGCCGAGGACGCGGATGGTGCACTGGGCGTCCCACCCGCGCCGCGCCCTGTTGATCATATGCTCCAGCACAGGCGACGCCGAGGCCTAATCGCCGCAAAATTCCAAACCAAAGAATCAACAACGATGCAAAGCAAGACCCTGACCCAGAATTAAGCATGCAAAGAGGAAGAAACACGGGAACCGCTAAGTTTGCTTACAAGAACGTAGGAATGCGCGGCGATGCTCCGCCCGTCCGAGGTGACGATCCGCACGTTCGCCGCCGCCGCCGCCTGGAGCGCGTTGAAATCCTCGCAGAACGTCATCAATCCCTTCTAAAAATCCTCTTAACCCCCTTGCCAAATCCCTGCGTTCTCCTGATCAGCAAGGCGCACCCGACGTCTAGCTAACAAAAGAACTGCTAAAAAAACCTAAGAAATGAAGCAAATGAATCTCCTAGAGATATGGAAGAGGAATGGGAGAGGAGAGCTCAAAGCCTCAAGCTCAGCGACAGCTATATAACGGCATGGAGAAAGGTAGCCGAGGCGATACAATGATACATGCACAGTGCACTGCTGTACGCGGGTTGGAACAGTATTGCCTTTGGACCGACAGAAGATATGTGGATCAATAATTTTAACCGAAGCTTCGGTAAGAAAGAGGCCGGAGAAACTGAAATCAAATATTTTGGAGGTGGAGCTTAATTAATGACGATAGGGATAAAGTGGTTTGGTGTCTTGAGAAACGTGGTGTTTTCTCTGTTAAATCCTTATATAGGCATTTGGTTTTTGAAGGGGTGGCAAGGGGAGACTACTTGTTTTTTTGTGTGGTTCTGATAAAACTATTAACCATGTGTTATTTTCTTGTATTCTGGCATAATTCTTCTGGCACTGTATGATGGAAATGTTAAGTTGGGAGAGGACTCCAAGTTCTATAGATGATTTCAAAACGAATTGGTTGGCTAAGAGGGGTGCTACTGATTATAATTTTGTTTTGTTTAGTTTTACAGGTTTGGCTTGGAATATTTGGAAATGTAAGAACAGAATAGCTTTTGACAAGCGTTTTTCTAAGCATCCAATGGAAGTGATCTTCAATTTTCTATCTTTGCAGCATTGGAGTGTCCTCATTCCAAAGGGTGATAAAGCCAAGATGAATTGATTCTTGTTGACAGCTGAAGATTGGGCTAAGGACTTTTGTAATCGAAGCAGTTCTGTTAAATCTTCCTATAATAACCTAGGTTAACTTGTTTGTGTTTTACTGTCTCGGTATCTAGTCTGTCTCTGTGGTTTGTTTTCCCTAACTTTTTCTCTGTAAGAACCGGTCATATTGCTTTGTAGTAAAAGCTGGGTTTATCCTTTTTTTTTAAAAAAAAAACGCGGGTTGGAACCAAACGGCAAAACAACGGGGAAGGTTTGTTCGAGCGTTGCGCGTCATTTTGGATGGGCGGATGTAATAAGTTAGTAGCCAATAGTTATGGCAAAGCACAAACCGGCCTGAACCGCCAATGATGATTTGTTGAAACAGATTAGACTGTTCAGAGACTCATCTCAAAGAGGAGGATCCGAGTCAGCAAGTGGACCGGGGAGGCCGCGACGGGCGCAGAATTTTTTTAAAAAATAATATTTTTTAAAGATAATTACGAAAATAAATAATCGCCTCAAAAAATTGCAAAAATATGTTCCTATCGCCAGTTCAACTGGCGATTTTTCTATCGCCACATGAACTGCGCGACAGGGACCCTCTTCCCCTCCTGTCGCCGGTCCAACCACCTATCGCCAGTTGAACTGGCGACATGAGTTTTTTTTGTAGCCAGTTGAACTGGCGATAGGTGGTTGGACCAGCGACAGGAGGGAAGAGGGTCCCTGTCGACAGTTCAACTGGTGATAGGTTTCTGTCGCCAATTGAATTGGCGACAGGAACATATTTTTATAATTTTTTGAGGCGACTATTTATTTTTGTAATTATCTTTTTAAAAAATATTATTAAAAAAAAATCGACGGGCGCACCGCAGCATGACAGGCTGATGATGCCCCACAGGGCTGCTCAACCGCCGCGATGCAACACACGTGGTGGTGCAGAGGGCACGGATGTGGACACGTAGGCGGCGCGCTTGTGGCCAACTGGATTGGAGAGGAGAGGAGAGGAGGGATTTGCGTGGTTTGGCTCCTTTTGGCTGTATAGTTTGCTGACTCGGACAAACATGTTAAATCCTACCTCTTTTATTGGAGGCATATCCAAAGTTCCAACCGCATATCCAAAGTTCCAAGCACGGTACTACATAATGAGGTCGTGGATCACTACCCGTCGGATAGATGAAGTTTATCCTGAAAATATACTTGCATTATTATTATTATACTAATTGAGCAGCAATTTTTTTATCTGATGGATAGATCGTATTATGTATCATTGTTGTTTTGGGAGACTCTTAGTTACTACAACCGATCACAAATAAGTGTGGTCTCAGATGTTGTCACGGCCACCAACACGTAACTTTGATCAAGAATTTGAATTGTAATCTATTCGCAAAACCAGACAAAATTATAATATTATGATAGTTTTTGCTACCTCAAATCTACTTACATTAGTTATCATATGATCGATCTGAATATTCATAAATATAAACTGTTGATCAAAGCAAAAGTAGTTTGACTACACACGTTGTAGAACAACACTTATTTTGATCTTAGAAGAATTTCTTTTGAAACAGGGGGAGTGATCCCGTCCGATTTCTATCATTAGAAACCACCGTCTTACAAGAGAGAGAGAGAGAGAGAGCAGAGTTTACAAGCATTAGGACATCAGGTGTTGAAAATAAATTCTCTAGGGGGGTTTTCGTGAGGTCTCTCTCCAGCACCATCCGATCGAGGGAAGAGATAAAGGGGATCCAACGGTGCGCCCAGAGAATTTATTTCCTCAGTTGCTCTTCTTCACGCGAATATGACCGAGCACATGACCTACGACAAACCTGATATTACACTCACAAGGTGACAGAGCACATGATCTTAGAAGAAAATGACGACACTTATTTTTAACCGGAGGGTGACGTTAGCGTCAGACGCTCAATTGTCTCGCTGATAGCCAATCGCGATGGTGGAACATATCGATAGGTGAGGTAGGATATCAAATTCCAGTCGACAACAGTACATCACACGACGAGCGAATCAAATCATGGGTGCCTCACATGGAGACGGAGCAACAACTGGAGCCAGAGGGGGCCATGCCATTGCGCCCCGACCGCGACCAAAAACACAGAGAATTGTAGGAGCGCTGGCTAGAGCAGAATTGAAGCACGCAGTGGCGCGGAAAACGCCATTAATCTAGGCTCCCTCTGTTCTTTTTTACTCGATATTTTTTTACTTTTTGCGGTAACTGAGATAGATTTTGACCATTACTTTTTTATGTCTTAACATTAAGATAAAATTATAAAATTATTTTTAATGACAAATCTAATGACATAATTTTTATATAACCAATCTAGATAGTTTTAAATCTATCAACAATCAAACTTTAGTTTGACGGTGCGAATTATCGGACATCGAGCAAAAAGAACGGTGGAAGTGCTAATTAATCTCGTGCGCGCTTAACCTGGTCGAGACGGCACGTAAAAATATCGATCCTAGATTCCTAGGTGATTGGCGCGTCAATATTGGCCGCCGGGAAACTGACGGCTAGCTATAATAATGGCTGGCAGAGGCTGGCTTGGGCGGGCGGGTAACACACGGTGTACCGTAAGCGTCGCTGTCGGAGCATTTGGTGTGAGAGGTAAAGTTGTTTTAGTATTTGTCTGCTGTCACTGTGTGTCTCTTGTGCATCGAGCTCAAGTGGGATGCATGTGATATATCATATATGCAACTGTGCAGTAGAGTTTAGACCCTAGTGAGCAGCAGTCAATTCTTACGGTACTGAAACCCTTGAAAACTTTGTGCTCTTCCATTTTCTCGTGCGTACTTGAAAGCGATGAATGTTGGGCTAAACTGATTGCGAAATCGCGCACGGTAACGGTTCGTGGTTGCCAATGCATCGCATTCAGAGCACATCTCGTTCGCATATGCTGAGGCAAATTAATGATTGCACGACGAAGTAGTGGTGACCTGCACTCCTGCAGTTCTCCTTTCTTCTGGTCCTAGCGAGGAACTAGGATGAAAGCGTGCGCCGCGCCGGTGAGTTTGTTTTGAGCTGTAAAAAAGAGTTCAGTTCGCACAAAGCCTATATGATGTGTATATACATAAAACGATCTATGATTTGCATAGCTGATTGGTGCGTGGTATACCGAAGTCTGAGAACAAAAGGACATGATAGTAAATATTAAAGACTATCTTTTACAAATGGGAAAACAAATAGGACAAGAAAATCTTAAAGCATAATTACATTCAAAAAATAAAAACCAATACATTAGCAATACGAAAATGAATGTAAAACAAGCCTTGCTGATCAAGCTCCACAACATAGGGCTCGTTCAATTGACGTTCATTGAATACAACCTTCGTTCTCTTACAATACTTGCAAAATTGAGTTCTTCTGTAAGATAGAGTGTCTTATGCCAGGACGACAACATGTAAAATATGGGTAAGGGTCGGTAGTTGGATTCTGGAACTATGAGGCATCACCTTCATACGTTCATTATTCATATCAACTGATTATATCGGTGCCTTTTCATCTGACTATATCGTTGCCTTTCCATATAGCCATGTATTCTACACAAATGTTTGAGTATTTAGCTTTATGAAGAAACTTGAGTTTAGATTCTCTGCTTGTACTTGCAAGAATTCTAGTGAGCTAATCAGTCTCGACCCTCGTCTGACAACTATAACATTCTGGCCTAATAGAAGGTTCTAAAAGGAGAGGGGCAACAATTCTTGCGTAACTTTTTGATATGAAACAAAAGGCTGACTAAATTGACTACACCAGAACAGATGGAGTAAAATTTTCAGATCAAACAAGTCGGGTAGTACTAAGTGCCACTTTCTGTTATCACCTAGCGTACCAAGAATTGCAAAGCAGATAACACTTGGATCACCACATAAGGCCAGATGACCTCAGTACCTCCGTATTTCAGTACAATACGAAGTTACCAACCATTAGCTATTGTCAGGGGCGGACCCTCGATACCGAGTTCCCAACCATTAGCTGTTGGGCGGACCCTGCCTCCGAGCATGGTCAGACGGCTGCCCGAGCTGTCCTTAAGGATATGTATAATAGTATAGACATCTGCTGTCTATAGAAATTTTTCATGTCACATGTAGACAACACTAAAGACATCTCATACAATGGTACATACGGCTGTTGTCTTTTTAGTTGTCTTTATAGAACACACAATCTTTTAATGCTTTTCTTTTTTCTTGTGCTATAGTCGGCTACAGGATTATAGACGACATCTTTCTCTCTTTTCATTCTCTTTCATCCACGTCAGCAAAAATTCTACATGGTAATGACTATAGACGACTGACATAAGCCCATTGTACATGCTTTAACGTCCACATGCGCACTGGTAGGGTTAACTAATGTCATTTATCATGGTTTTATGGAATAATAGAACCGAGTATTTGGCCACACCTTTAACAAGATTACTCTTATTCGCAAAAAACAAAAAAAGAACAAGATTACTCTTTGTTGAGGTACATTTTAGTGTCTAACATTAGATTTTTCTATGTTAGTTTTACAAGAAAAACAATGTTTGCTCGTAAACAAAAAATGATATGATGCTGTGTTCTTATAGCCATCCCTAACGACCGAATTCTATAAACCTGCTATAGGTTAAGCATGACTGCTATATGCTAATGGAGGATGAGGGGACTTACTCGCTGTCTGGTTTCATAGCCAAAAAGAATTCAAAGAGTTCCATTGCTTCTGATGTGCTTACACCTTACATCTGAAAAGGTGTATACAAAAATCAGATACTACATTGCTGGAGACAGTATGCACGATGCTTAGAAAAGGGCCAACATGCAAAAGAAAACGCCGCATAAAGCATTAAAAATAAAATATCACAGTCACGAATTATGCTTCATCTAAAGGGATACTCTAAACACATCGGAAATCATGCACTAACCCAGTTCGTAACACAACATTTTAGTCACCTCGGTAATAACATAATATCTTAGTCTCGTGTTATTTTTTTTCATTGGCTTGATTTTCTTGGATAGTTCCCCATAATACTTGACATAAGCATCATCATATGTATTAAAACATGAGTAGTGGTAGTCATCCTGACTGTGGTACTCACAACCACCCTGCGCTGAAAAATGCAGAAGGATTAGATGAGTAGATGACCTATCTGAAAATCCATTTAGGGAAGTGCATCAACGCTCTCTAAAAACGAAATCGCGCCTTCAATTAAGTTTCAAGTAAAATGAGGGCTTGATTAATAACTAAACACTATGATATAAACCATTATTTTGGATATATTCCAACTAATTACCTGTCAAAGAAGGGCGAGAACAGATGGGGGATTGGTTACCAGCGAAAGGAAGGGGATGGAGACAGACAAAGATCGAATTCGTATGAGCAGGGCAGACGACCATCCGTGACGGGACGACCATGCTGGACCACAGTCGTAGATTCATCTGTTGGTGTCGGTGCCGGCACCGGTGCCGCCACGAAGAAGCCCTAATCTAAGAGACGGCGGGCGTGGCGCGGCTGAAGAGGAGGAGGCGGGTGGCGGTAGGCGGCGTGGGCGAAGGGGAGGGGCACCGCGCGAGGGCGAGGGTGATGCAGGAGCTAGGGTTGTGGCCTGTTGAAGAGCGCGCGTCGCGATCCGTGCGGCCTCGATGTGGACCAGCAGGCTGGCAGACGAGAAGGTGATCTGGCCGATCCTATGGCTCACACGCACGCGAAGTGGAGCTACGTGCTCCTAGCCGAGACAACACACGTCGGCGCACGATTGGAAGGAAATCGCCGGGAAACGTGGGGAGCGCGCGATTGCTAAGCGCTATAAAGAGAGTAATATACATTCAGAAAATCGAGACGACAGTTGGTTCTATGTATGATCACGACACAGTATATGCGGATACAAATCATGGTCCATGCGCATGAAGCTTCACAAAAAGGTGTAGTGTAACGCCTCCAAAATCTGGGACCATTAAACTTTTCAAAACCACTCAGGATGTGCAGTTGCGAAGTAAGCAGTGTCTCAAGCAAGCTTTCAATTACAACAAAAGCCAACATTTTATTACATAAGATTAAGGCTTAACAGTCAGTTTTAACACTGACACGAGCACCCAAGTCCAAAGTTAATATAATACAAGACAAAAGAAATTCAAACCACATGCATGCTTGAGTGCAGTCGAGACCTAAAAACTGCAATCATCGCTGTCTAGTGATCCTACCAAAGCCTTCTTCATCAAGATCCTCGAGGTTTTCCCATATTTCCTCTGTAGATGATTTTGTAAATTATGCAAGAATGAGTACAACTTTCTTACTCAACAAGCCACATGGAAAAGCTAAATAATTATATGCAAGGAGTTCAAAGGATGATTAGGGTTTACCTTAACAGGCATATGTGGATGCAATTTGCAGTTAAAGCAGTTTACATTTAAAACAGTAAAACAATAATAAATAATAACATTAGGGGTTTCTCAACGAACTCAAACCAACCTACCATCTCAAAAACTCTACTTGTGCCTCATGTACTGGAATCACCCATTAATACAGCTTCATTAACCGGAAGCACGGTGTATTCGAATACCTTTAATTATACACTCTGCAGAGTTGCCCAACTTTACTCACAAGATATCTCAAACTTATACTGTCATATCATAGACACGCAACCCGTTAGCGTGCGATTGAGTTGAGATAACAAAGTCTTTTCACTGCTCAACCTTTCTAGCCTCTACCCGGTAGGTTTTAACTCCATACAGCCCTAGGGAGACTCCACCGGCCCAGTGGATCTCACACCCCCTATGCTGATAGCACCTAACGTTGTGTGTAGACTACCGAGTGTCCCTTCAGGCCCACTCCTGTCACACCCCAGTTCCGCAACTACTCTATCACACAAGAGCAGTTACCTTTCCAGTAGATATTCAATCGGATGAGCAGTGTACTTAGCCAGGGAGTAATGACCACGCTTGTGGTTGAGCGATTTTCTGTGTCTGTTACTTTGGCACAAGGTTCTGGTCCTTACTTGTCTCCAGTGAGGAAATGGACCAACACCAATTCATGGTTGTCCACCCGCTTGATCTCACTGATGAATCACTTTTAACACCAGTCTATTGGGTTGTCCAACTTTCTGGACACAACCCTCAACTCTCCACCAAAACCATTGGCGAACCGCCAATACTCTCTTTTGATTGATAAATACATTTGTGTGACAAAGCTACTTATATAGCTAATATTTTATGTGAACTTGTCAAGGTGAATATGGCCTACAAGTGCTGGGTGGGTTTGTATATGGGGTAATAGGATTTATCTAATTATCATGGCATTCAAAAGTATTATTTGAATAATTAAAGTAATTGGCACAAATAAAATAATGAAAGTAATAATAAATATATGAAATGTGGGTTTAAAATGATCAAGGAATGCGACTTGCTTTCTTGTACAAAGTCCTGTTGATACTGGTCTTGTTCGACGTCTTCTGGAGCCTGGTCGTCAAAATCGTGACCTAACGAGAAGCAATACAATAAAATAAACCAAGTAAAATCCGGCTCGACAAGGAATGAGCATAGAAAATGAATCTAACTACAACAAAAATATAGAAAAGAGATAATGAAATCTATAGAAAGGTGAAAAGATTTATTGAGAGCTTGGTATAGCTGAACGGAGTCAAGAATGGACTTGTTGGGCTCGAGATGGTCAGAATGGGCATAAAATGTCAATTTAGGGTTTCGATGAATAGCAATCATTTTACTGTTCATACATATGAATTAGATTATGAATAGTAATTAACCACTAATTAATCTAGGTTTAGGAATAGTAATCAATTTTACTGTTTGAACAGTGTATGGGCTGAATTAAAAAGAATGAACAGTTAATGGGTTTTTCGGGTGGACAGTAAAGGAAAGTACTGTGCAATGAACAGTGTTGGACCAAAACTGGAATGAATAGTGATTTTGAATGAACAGTGTTGCACAGTGTTTGGCCGAATTTGTAATGAACAGTAACGCGCTACGCACAGTGTTGGGCCACGGCACTAGTGTATGATCAAGAATAACCGACTAGAGGGGGGGTGAATAGGAGGTTTTTAAACTTTTTAACAATTTAACAAATTAGACAATTAATCACTTAGTCTAAACAAGTTATATTTCTAGCTAGGCAAATTAATCACAATAAACAAGCTAATAAACAAGCTAGAAAAATAAATATGGAAAGTAAAGACTAGAGATAACCACAACGACACGACGATGTTTTTCCCATGGTATCGAAGACTTGCCGGTCTTCACTAGTCCACATTGAGGGAGCTTGACGTCTCAAGCCGGCTCCACGAATTAAGCCTTTCCTCAAGTCACTATGGTTGTTCTTCCTCCACTCCGGAGATGGTGAACACCGAACCACTCATAAGTTTGCACCGGGCCTCTTCACAATCTTCTTCGAAGAGATCACCGTGCTCCACCGCCAACCGTCTAGGAGTGCGGCAACACTCCAAGAGTAATAGACCAAAGTCTTCACTTGACGGCACTCAAGTGCACATGGATCAACTAGGAGAATGAATGCACTTGAATGTATCTCAACAAGCTCACAATGAATGCACAAGAGTGTTTTTGAGTGTTGAGTGAATGCAAGGGCTCTTAAGGCTCTATGAATGTCAAATGGACACTAGCAGCCTTGACTTGAAAAGGAGGGGGTGTATTTATAGTCCCCATCAACAATTGTGACCGTTGGAGACGAAATCCAAGTTTTCAGGCGAAATCGAACGATCATGATTCAAAATGCGAGACGATCAAGACTTCGATCGAAAGCACACCAATCTGCTAGAACAGATACTAAAAAAGGAAAAAGCTAGCCGTTGAATTCCCAATCGAACGATCATGAGTAAACGCAGCAGACGTCCGACGGTTCCCGATCGTCTGGTTTATCGAAGCAGACGACCGCTCGAGGGTTTTGAGATTTGCTTAAGATTTGCATTGGTTCGGAATTTTGTACCGCCAGTAAAAATATCGGAATGACGCATAGACCGCACGACCGCTCCCTAAGAGCGGAACGTCCGATTTCAGATTGAGTTTTAGAGCAGATTTGCACTTGTTCGCTTTTTATTGAACCGCCTCACAAAATTGAACGATCGCTTCAACGTACGACCGCTGCCCATGAGCGGTACGATCGTTTTCCATGAGAGATTCTGAGGCGATTTGCAACGCTTCTGGTTTTATTGAACCGCCAACTAAAATGCGGAATGACCGCGATGCGGTACGACCGTTCAAGGAGCCGGTCGTTCCGCTTGAATATTTATTTGGCTGTTCCCTTCAAAATGCGGTATTACCGCCAAGTGAAGTCCGGTCATACCGCACCAAGCGGTACAACCGCAAGTATAACTGCGGTACTACCGATTTTGGACAGAAACACTTAGAACTTTTCAATTTTATTTCAAGTTAAAATTCAAATGCATGCATGATCCTAAATTGATCCATATTGCACAAGAACATGCTATCAAGCTACTAGCCATGATCCCTCTTAATAGTACGGTGTCTATCCTATAATTCGGTCTTTCATCCAAAACTCATAGACCGATAAATGAAAAAGAGATTCTAGACTACTTGTACCTTGTCTTTGAGCCAAAAGATCCTCGTGTAGTCCATTTTGCATGTCACTTTGCATCAACACATTCACCAATGGGATTTAACCTTGTAAATACTTAATAAACATGTTAATCCCATATTCATATATTGTCATTAATTACCAAAACAATTTTTAGGGGCCTAGATGCTTTCAACTGGGCCGAAGCCCATTCGGCAAAACGGCCCGAGGCCCATATCGCCCCGCGGCCTTAAGGGCCTTTGGGGCGTTGGCCGAAGGCCATAGTGTCCTCGGCGCCACAAGACGGATTTGAGGGGCGGCCGATGGATCCAACGCACATGGCAGGCAAGAACGCCCAAGCAGGAGGAGAGGCGGCATGAGGAGGCTCCACCTGTAGGTAGTCCTCCTCTAGGGTTTTGCTTGGGTTGAGTTTTGGGGGCTGGTTTCTTGGTTTTGGGTGGTGGTGGCCGTAGGGAGAGGGGGCGGCACCGGTGAAGCTTTCATGAGCTAAGGGGAGGGTGGGGAAGGGGTCCGGAGGTAAGGGGTGGTTCTGGGTGTTTGAATGGGGTGGATTTGGGTGGGGAGGGTGAATCGGCTTACGGGGAAGGATGAACCGAGGCGGCGGCGGGCACTTGTTGGCTCTAGGGACGAAGGTGGGTGGGAAGGGGGGAAGGGCTTGGTGCGAGTGGAGAAGGTCGGGCGGGGGCGGCTTTTATAGGCCTTCGGGGAGAGGCGGTGGGAGCAGTCCGCAACACAGGGCGGTGGCGACATGGTTGGGCGAGAGGGATTGGGCGGTGCCGGACGGAGTGGTGGCGGCATGGGCGTGCACGTGGGGCGGCATCGTTGGGGCTTGGCTCTCACTGAAATTCAGACGGAGGAGGTGGCATGGCGGGCAATAACAGATGGCGTAAAGCATGGCTGGTGCGGCTTAGGCGGGAGCCGCATTGAAGGCAGAGGGGGAGGTGGCGCGGCGAGGTGGCGGTGCATTGGTGGGGCTTTGGCATGGAGCAGCGGCCAGGAGCGGTGGCGGCGACGTCTCCCATGGCGACGCGCGGCTAGGCGACGGGGTGAAGGTGGCCTGGGGCAGGGGCGTTTCTGGAGAGGGGAAAACGGAAGGGAAAAAGGGAAAGCAGGGTTTTGATGAATTTTTCTGAGAATTGGAAGAAAATGAAATTCAAATCAAAACTCAAATTGAAATTTGAAATCTTCAAATTTTGCAGGTGTTTCATGTAGCACCCTTCGGTGTTTTGGCACAATTTTTTTGAATTTTGCCAAATTAGCTCAACACGGATTTGAATTTGCACAACACAATTTCGAAGAGAGAATAGAGAATGAAGGGGTGCTGAATTGGGGGGGGTATGGTGGCTATTTATAGAAAGAATTTTGAAATTTTTCGAAATTTTTTGCTATTTTTTAAGTCCCCAACGATAAAAAACGGTCAAAAAAAGGTCAACCCCCACCCCCCCAACGGCCGAATTTTTCGGGCCGTGCCGTGCCGAGCACGGCCCACGAGCACGACACGGCCCGGCTCGCCCTACGCTCGTCTTCTTCTCCCCCAACCCCTCTCTCGCTCGTGCTGCCCCACGTGCGGTAGTGCTGCACGGCTCGTCGCCGACCCCGCCGTCTCCTTGCCTCCCCGTGGCCCCGCCGCCTCCTCACCGTCGATGACCCCGCTGCCTCCTCGCGAACCCACCGCCTCCTCGCCTCCCTGCGACCCCGCCGCCTCGACGTCGTCGACGACCTCGCCACCTCCTCACCTCCTCACGCGCCGCCTCGACGACCTGCCGCCTTGCCGACCCCCATTACCGACGACCTCGCCGCCTTGATGACACAAGAAGTGCAGACCGCCTCGACGACCCCATCGGCCCGCCGCCTCGACGCCTCCTCCTCCTCCCAAGGCAAAGACCGTGAGCCGCCGGCCCGACCCTCGCCTCCGCTTCCCATGATCGTGCCTCTGGGCCGCCCATGCCGCGGTTCGCCAAATTTCATCGTCTTAGAGGTGGACGCCCAGCACGACCCGGGGTCTCGTCTTTAAGACGACCCATAAACAAAGGCGGGCCATATCGTGCTTGGGCCAGACCTATAGTATCGTGCTTCGTGCCAGCCCGGTAGGCCTGGCCCATTTGGCCAGCTCTGCCCCCAAATCATCGTTCCTATCGCGCATTCCTCTCCCTACCAGTTAACTCAGAAATCTATCGGTTTCTCGCCCCTGCCTCCTCCTCCTCCTCCTCTCTCTCTCTCTCTCTCTCTCTCTCTCTCGAACCGAACTTCAATCTCTAGCAGAGCCGCCTTCATGGATGGTGAGATCCACTCATGTTTTTTTACCCCAGCATTTGAAGCTCCGCCATCGGCCCATGGTCTAACATCGCCACCATTCACGCTCATGGAGGCCGTCTGCGATGACCCGAGATCATGTGGAGGTATTGCATTCCAAGGAGTTACCAAAGCTTGTCGGATCTGTCACTACCGCAGCTGGAACTCGCTGGATTTGGTGGGGACAAGCCCGGAGGAGATGGGGCAGCGGAGGGCCGGTGACAAGTTGGTGATGTGAGGGATGAGGGGGAAGGCATCGGGCCAGCTGCCTCCTCCTCCGACAACATCGGCCTTTACCACCCACCCCCGGCATCATCTTCCTTTAGTAGGACTTGAACTGCCATGGCTGGATTTTTTTTGTTACAGTTGGTTTGCGGATTTGTTGCACTAGATTTTTTTTGTTGTAATTGGGTTCCAGATTTGTTGTACAAGAATTGATGAGAAACTTTAGGTATAAATTATGTAAATCTTGTGTAATATTTTCGATTTCTTGCGAATAGTGTCTCTAATTGTTGCATGAGTAATTATAAAAATGTTGTGTTTTCAAACGTTGGAATGTTGTAACAGTATAAATTTGTTTGTTTGGGATTTCTGAACTGGTTTTAAAATGCTACTAAATTGTATACTCACAGTTTCATCCAATTTTGGTATTGTAGATATAGTTCATGCATGTTGCTTCTAAGTGTATACGTTCGAACGCTAGTTGTACCCTGTTGAATTTTGGCGATGGCACGATTACGGCAGCATGGATGTGAGCAAGCTAGAGTGCGAGAGCAATGGCCAATGGGTAGGTGAGAATTGCGAATTGTGATAGTTCCCTACAGGTGGAAGATGAGATAATACTAGTAGACCTGTCGCGCCGTCTGGTGCGCGACGCGTGGAAAAGCAACACCCGTGGGGCCCGCAGGGAGTAAATGCCACGGAAGCAAATGCATGTGCGCTCCATCGCTCGCTCGCGCGGCGCGGCAGCAGATCAATCGCATGGATCCGACGGCCGAGAAACGATCGAAAGAAGATCCGACAAAAAAAAAAAAACGCGATGACGTGGCCTAGCTAAATGAGCCTCAAACTGCTCTTCATTTATACCGGAGGTTATGGCTGGAGAGTGGTGGCCGAGCTGAAGCATCGCTAGCTGGCCGCACGTCCACTGCACGGTGGGGTCAGACCGGGTCGGAGGATCGGATGGAGCGAATCTGTTCCGAGCTTTGACGCATGGAAACCGTGGCATGGTCATCAACATCCTTATCTACCGCTTGCCGCTGTGCGATGGTCAAGTGTAAACCTGCTAATGGGTTGAGTTGAAATGGATGAAATAGGGATGAAATAGGATGTGTTTTAATTTAGGTTAATTTTGGATGGGTGGAAATGGACTGAGGTAGCTAACAGATTGATTTGGTTTGGGTTTGCATTAAAAACATGCTGGTTAGGTTTGGCGTGGGTTCAAAATTTTCAGGTTCGAATGGTTCAACTAGGCCTGTTCACAGGCGGCCCGACCTGAGCCTGACAATGTCCGGGCCAGGCTTAGGATTGGAATTCCGACCCGAAATATAGAATAAACACAATAAAAAAATACAAATATGTTTTTTTAATCCTAGGAATAAATTAAGTAATACCTTTTTATCCCAAAAAATAATTAAAATAATATATATTTAAATTTAAAAACAATTTTTCAGACCGGACGGGCTTAAACCTGTCCGTTTGTGACTAGGCTTTTTAAGCTTAGCCCGAAGTTTGGACCAGTCCGGCGTTGGAACAGGTATAGGTTTAACCCATGAATTTGTTTTGGGTGGGTTGGCAAAACTTGGCATGGGTCTCGCCTGATGGGTGTGAGGGGTTAGCTGCCGACTTGGAGTTGGCGAGGCGTGAGGGCTAGGTTCCAGCATGACTCGCCGACTCCCTCCTCCTCCCACGATCTCCGTCGCTGGCGGCTGCCGCATACCCCCGCCCCTGGATCTCCTCCGCTGCATCTTCACTGCCGCGCCCCCCTCCTCTGATTCTCTGTGCGTCACCGCAACCCTCAACTCCCCTGAATCTCGACCGTGGCGTGCCCCCTCCTCATTTTTCCTACACCACCGACAAGTCCAAGGTCCCCTCCCTTCCCCACTCTTCTCTCCTCCCTGTCCTTGAGGGTGGTTCAAAGTTCTGATCTTGCATGGTCTTGGCCAAGATTCGAGACTGTTTCTTGCAAAGTTTGCTCATTCCAGTTCAGATCAAATCAAATTTGAAATTATGTATTAATACATTCTGGTCGTCGTGCAAATAGGACAGGGTTCTTGTAGTGGTCAAACTGTTCTTGTGTTGTAGTATTTGTGATTAGTTAAACAAGCCACCAAGTACCAATTAAGGTGTATCAAACCTGAATTGGTTTATTTTATAGGAACCAAATACTGTACAGTACAATCAAGCTGTTCTATACTTGGCTTGTGTGAATGTCCAGTACTAATTTTATTTTGTCGGAAATGAATGCATGTGTATCCCTGTCCGGTTCTTTGCATTTATCTCGTCACAACGAAACTGGTTTGAAATCCTTTGTAACAGACACATTAATCAGATGAGGAGAAGAGTGTTTCCAAGAATATGTGCACTGCTGCTGTTGGCTTCAAGTTGATGCTTAATCAGGTGAGGAGGCATTTTGTTACTTCAAGTGGTTCTTGACTGCACAGTATGATAGTATTACTGAGGTAGTAGGATGCATTAATTAGCCAAGATACAAATCAGTAGCTCTGAATGGGTAATGTTTATACACTGTAGGGTACTCTAATAACATTAACTTAACTTTGCCCAAAATTGGCCACCTTGATTTTTTTTATCCTAGATACTTGATCTGATGGCATGTCCATCCACAATTGCTAATGGTCTTGTGGTATTAGCGTGGAAAGTGACTACATACAGACTATACTTGCTAAGCATGCTTTGATTTGCTTTCTCTGCTGTTATATGTAATCTAAAGTTAATCACCCTTTCTTAGATACTAATCCGATCGTTGCGCAGTGCGTCAAATTCTTCTGAAGCTAATCACGCTTTTCAGTTTTAGTGCTATGGACAGAGTAGCTATGAAATGAGACTTACATTTTTGAAGTAAATAGTTTATCTTGGATACACTATAGATTTTGGTGTGGTCAATGTTATGCTATAATGACCTATGTCATTATTCTGTCAATTTTATTGTGTCATTTGTATGGTTATTGATTGCTCCCATGTGCTTAGCAATGCTGTATATCTAAAGAAACTTAATGTAAATACAGAGAGGAAACCAATTGGAAAGTAGGTGTTAGAGATATATGTATAGTTTGTTATTCCCCATTGTTATGAGGAGTTCTTTGCATATTCACCACATGTACTTTGTGTATATATACCGGCCCATTGGCCTCATATTGAATATAAGCGCTATTCATAACATGGTATCAGAGCCTACCTAGGGTTTTGGGTTTTCCGTCACGCGCTTTGTCGTCGGCTCCTCCCACAAGGCCAAGACGCCAAGATCCTCCTCGCCAAGACGTCGGCCTCCTCCCGCCGGTCCGCTCCTTGATCCGGCCTCCGCCGCCAAGACGTCGGCCTCCTCCCGCCGTCCGCTCCTTGATCCGCCTCCCGCCGCCATCTTGTCATCTTGTCGTCATCTCCACGCCACCGGTTCTCTCGTTCGGATCTCGCCACCTCCCGCCGTGAGAGACGCCGCCATCGAGAGTGCCGCCCGGCCGCTCCGCCGCCTCGTGGAGCTCGCCTCGCCCGCCGCCATCGAGAGGAGCGTGCCGCTCCCGCCGCCTCGGCCGCCACACTCAGCTTCTGCCGCCGCCGCCGCCGCGCCCTCATTCAGCCGCCGCCGCCATCGAGGCTCGCTCGCCCCGCCGCCATCGAGGAGCCCGATCGCCTGCCGCTCCTCGCCGCCGCCGCCGCCGCCGCCGCCACCGAGGCGCCGCTCAGAGAACCCTAGGTTTCTGCTTTTGCTTGTTTGTGGGCCGAACCGAACCGCCCGTAAGTAAGTAAAAGAAAAGAAAAAAAAAAAAATGTCGCTTAACCGCCGCGTCCGCCCAAATACCGTTAGATTCGTTTCTTTGTCGCCGTGCCGCCCAAAGACCGCCACCAATGGGTACTGCTTTCCTCGCGTTCGGTGATCTTCGATGGTGTTAACTACACCGACTTCGTGTCTCACATGCGCATCCATATGCGTGGTCTTCGTCTCTCGGGCATCCTCTCTAGCGATGTCATCGCGCGCTTTGCCCTACTCCTCCGACGG
Organism: Phyllostachys edulis; assembly: GCA_036346405.1. Taxonomy (NCBI): domain Eukaryota; kingdom Viridiplantae; phylum Streptophyta; class Magnoliopsida; order Poales; family Poaceae; genus Phyllostachys; species Phyllostachys edulis. Next base: position 46,468,729 of record CM070552.1, on the reverse strand, counting down.
AGTTTACGCTTATCGCGCTACCCCGACAAATTGACAAGGTCTGCTGTTGAGGCCGCCACCTTGCCGATGATGAGGCTACTCGCCTACCAAGAGGCTCGATTCCTACAAGGATCGATCGACCGCCTACACTCGCGGCACGACGACGACGCCGGCCGCCGCTTGTCCTCATTGCGCTGCTCAAGCCTCGGTTCTCTTCGAGGTTGTGGGACTCTCTCGCTTTCAGATGTGGACTCACCTTCGGCCTTCACGAGCCCTCTGGTGATGCCTTGTACTGTCCGTGGTCCGCCAGAGCGCTCTCTTCAGCAGGTGATGCTATTGTTGACGCCTTTTACACTCGAGCTCTGTTCGGGCGCCGCTTGACTTCTCCCGACCGCTTGGTTGTCGTTTTGTCCGTGGCCGCTTAGCCGCACGTACGACTGGAGTTTCAGCTGGTCACGAAGTTCCTTACTCGCTTTCGCCCCGAAGTTCGAACAATGGCGTGCCCAGCTCCTTGCACGCCACCTCGTGTCACTCTCTGGAGGTTTCTTACCGAGATACGCGGAGGAGACTTCGCCGAGTGGTCTTTGGTCTGCCGCCACTCTCCTCGTGCTCGCCGCCGCCCACTGCTACACCGCTCGCTTCCACGCCAAAGACATCGCTTGCCTCTCCAATGGCCGCCACAGCGGTGGTGGCCGCTCCATCCGAGGTGGCCGCCTCATCGCTTCCTATCGCGACAAGGTCGGCCATTATTGAGTCGATGCTATAAGAAGAAGCGCATCTTTCACGCCGTTCTTCTACTAGCATCACATCGGTGCTTTACATCGACGTCTGCGATCGACTACTTCAGTTAGCTTTCTCATCGAAAGCAGAGATAGCGACTTCGACGCCGCTTGCCGCTTCCGGTTCTCCTCGACAGTTCTCGCAGCTCACATCGACTCTTCTGCACCGAGAAACCACCTCTACACATCAGTACCTCCCGTGGATTCTTGATTCGAGCATCTTTTCACATGACTTCGATGGTTCCACTCATTCTTTATTACACCTCTTGATTCTCCTGTTAGTGTTCTTATCACGATGGTACCTCTCTCTCTCTCTGGTCGATGATCTCTTAGCAACTCATCCTTCCATGTTCCGTCTGTTGCTCATGTTCCTCGTCTTACCATGCGGCTTCTTTTCTCACGGGATGACATCGATCTTGGTTGTCGGGTCATTTTTGACTCGACTCTTGTTGTGTTCAGACCGCCACACGGAGCTCGTTGGTTCTGCCCTCGGCGCTTTGACTCACAGCGTCTCTGGGAGCTTGACTGCTTCACCTTCCTTCCGCCGCCACTGCCGCCGCCAGTCTCTCGCCTCGCCACTTCGCTTCATCGGCTCTTTCCAAAGAAGGGCATCACCGCCTTGGCCATCTATGTGGATCTCGTCTGTCGCCTTTAGTTCGTCGTGGTCTTCGGGGTCTGCCTCAGAGATGTGTCTTTAGATTGTCGTATGTAAGTTAGGCAAACAACTTCACTTCCTTATCCTCATAGTGAGTCAAGATCTCTCATTCTTTTGATCTTGTTCATTCAGATGTTTGGGGTCCCAGCTCCCTTCGCTTTGAAAGGGGTCATCGATATTATATCATATTTATAGATGATTTCTCTCGCCACACTTGGATATATTTCATGTCTTCGTCGAGTGAGGTCTTGTCTATCTATAAACAATTTGCTACTATGGTCCGCATACGCTTCTCCACTCCTATTCGTGTCTTTCGTGGCCGACTCTGCCGTGAGTATCTTTCTCATCACCGCGCAGCCTTCCTTGTCGAAAGGTGGCACTCGCCGATTCTCTTGTCCCGGTGCTCATGCTCAAAATGGTGTTGTCGAGCGCAAGCATCGCCACCTTCTTGAGTCGGCTCGTGCTCGATGATTGCCGCCTATTCCACCTCACTTTTGGGCCGAGGTCGTTTCCATCGCCACCTATCTCGTCAACATCCAAATTTCTTCGCTTCTTCGTATGCAATCCCTTTTGAGCGTCTCTGTGGTCTCCTTCCGACTACTCGCTTCTTCGTTTATTTGGTGCGTTTGCTACGTTCTTCTCGCCTCGAGAACGCACCAAACCGACCGCCACTGTTGAGTGTGTTTTTCTAGGATCTGATGCGAGCACAAGGGCTATCGGTCTTTGGGATCCTGTTGGTCGACGGATGCGGATTTCTCGGGATGTGACTTTCAACGAAGTCTCGCCCTTTCTATCCACGCCCCTGCTCTCCTTCGCTTCCTCTGTGGAGTCTCTCGTTTTTGACCTTTCCAGATACACCTATATCTGCTTTTGCCCTTGCCCACTTTGCCCCATCGAGTCTCCACATATTCCCATCGTGGCCTCTCCGCCAAGTCGCCGCCGCCGCTTGCCTCCTGCGGCTCCTCAGTGCTCCCCACTACACTCGTGAGCTCTCTTCACGGATGTTGTTATTTCACCCCGAGTGGCAAGATGCCATGGCCAAGAGATTGCTGCCCTTGAGCGCATTGGTACTTGGGATCTTGTTCCTTTCCATCTCACTCTCGCCCCATCACGTAAGTGGGTCTATAAGATTAAGACTCGCTCGATGGCTCTCTTGAGCGCTATAAAGCGCGCCTTGTTGCCCGTGGCTTCCAAAGAGAGCATGGTCGTGACTACGACGAGACTTTTGCTCCCGTGGTTCACATAACCACTGTCCGCACTCTTCTTTTGGTGGCGCTCGTTTCGCCATCGGGTCTGCTTTCACAGCTTGATGTCAAGAATGCCTTTCTTAATGGCGAGTTGCGTGAGGAGGTCTATATGCATCGCCACCGGGTATTCTGCCTCGAGGGCATGGTCTGTCGCCTTCGTCGCTCTCTCTATGGCCTTAAGCAAGCCCTCGTGCTTGGTTTGAGCGCTTCTCCTCCGTGATCACTATCGCTGGCTTTTCCGCGAGTGATCATGATCCTCGCGCTCTTTGTCCACACTTCGCCTCGTGGTCGGACTCTTCTTCTTCAGATGTTGATGATATGATCATTATCGGAGATGATTCTCGAGTACATTGCCTTTGTCAAGGCTCATCTTAGTGAGCGCCTTATGTCGGATCTTGGTCCTCTTCACACTTCCTTGGGATTGAGGTTACTTCCACTCGGATGGTTTCTTTATGTCCCAAGAGAAGTATATTCAGATCTCCTTGATCGCGCCTCTCTCATCGATCAACAGATCGTTGAGACTCCCATGGAGCTCAATGTTCACCTCCGACCTCCGATGGCGAGCCTCTTTCTAATCCGACTCGCTATCGCCATCTTGTTGGGAGTCTTGTCTACCTTGTTTGTTACTCGTCCGGATATCACTTATCCAGTTCACATTCGAGTCATTCGTTTCGCTCCCACTCAGTTCACTCTGACCATCTTCTTCGAAGTTCTCGCGATACCTTCGTGGGATTATCTCGCCGCCTCTTCTTTCCACGCCCAAATTGCATGACCTTCAGCTTATTCGGATGCTACTTGGGCACGATCCTCCGATCGTCGGTCTATCTCTCGCCATCGTGTTTTTCTTGGTGGTTCTCTCATTGCCTCGAAGACAAAGAAACAGATTGCAGTGTCCCGTTCGAGTGCAGAGGCTGAGTTGCGAGCTATGGCTCTCTTGACTGCAGAGATTACTTGGCTACGGTGGTTACTTGAGGATTTTGGTGTTTCTGTCACTACACCGACTCCTCTCTTGTCAAACAGTACAGGTGCTATCAGTATTGCTCGTGATCCTGTGAAGCATGAGCTCACCAAGCATATTGGTGTTGATGCTTCCTTCATGAGGTCTTGTGTGCATGATCAGGTGATTGCTCTTCAGTATGTGCCTTCGGAGCTTCAGATAGCGGATTTCTTCACGAAGGCCCAGACTCGAGCACAGCACGGCTTCTACCTCTCCAAACTCAGTGTTGTTGATCCACCATGAGTTTGAGGGGGGGTTTTAGAGATATATGTATAGTTTGTTATTCTCCATTGTTATGAGGGGTTCTTTGCATATTCACCACATGTACTTTGTGTATATATACCGGCCCATTGGTCTCATATTGAATATAAGCGCTATTCATAACAGTAGGAACTAAGTGCGCTCAACTTTAGAGTTTATAAACAAACTTGTGTACAGTCTATATTCTTCTTGCAGTTTGCCAAATCAAATAGTGAGTAATTTCTTTCTTCTGTACAGTCTATATTCTGGTGATGTTTGATTCCTGAATTGCAAAATTCTTATTGTTCACAGCTAATGCAAAATTCTTTACCAGCAACATCATGCAGTTTATATATTGTAGCCTTTTGTTGTTGTCTTTTGCTCTTAACACGGCATTGCAAACTTTACTGCAAGTATTTTGACAGCTCTAAGTATTTTCTTCCTGTTTTTTTTTACAGGAGGACAGGAGGCACAAAAGCTACTTGGGGAATCACTGCATATTTAGATGAAAGCCTGCCGAGTTAGACTACATTGCATAGACCTTGCATGGACCTGTGATATCCCAGTTTCCTTGTGACAAGTTGGTTTAGGGAAAAAATAACTGGCCGGTAACCGAACCTATGATATCCTAGTTTCCTTGTGACAAGTTGGCTTAGGAAAAAATAACCGGCCGGTAATGGTTACCGCCGGGGGTCCGGGATCCAAAATCTTGGCCGGTTTTCCCTGGTTTTGCAAGTTCAAAATTCGAATTTCGGCTGGTTTTTAAGTAAATTTAAGCGAAATTCAACCGGATTTTTCCCGGGAAAACCGGTAACCGGCCGGTTGCCGCCCGGTTTTTTTTACCGGCCGTCCGGCGGGATTTCCTTCGGTACCGGCTTTTGGATTCTTGAGTTGGCTAGCTTAAGACAGACTAATACTATTTTAGGTGGAGAGTGCATTTAGTAGTTTGCTTGCAGAAATAGCTAGAAACTTTATGAGACATTTCTGGCATGTGCCACTGTATTATTTATTCGTGTATCTGTTGTGTGAGGCTTTAATTGCTGAACCTGTTCCAACGTTAATCTTGTTTTTAGCAACTCTGCTGGTTTTTATTCTTCTTGTTTTTCCGAATTTTCTTATGGTGTAATGATGTACGTGATATATCTTAAAAAAAGAGAAGACAAAGGTACATTAGTATACAAAGATTTAGTACATCGGTGGGCTACTGACGTTGCTTGTGGGTTGGACTTAGGGGGCAAAAACGGATTGGATAGTTTCCATCCGATTCGGACGAAAACGGATTCGGATGTTCTCGGATTGGATTTTTTTTCGAATAATTTTTGGATCGGAAACGGATTCAGATTTTTTTGTCGGAAACAGAAACGAATACGGTAGGCATGATATCCGGCGGATACAAATACGGATTCGGATTATCCGGATAAGAACTTGTCGGATATCTGGCACTCACTAGCCACACCCCCGGCTCTCTCCTCCCCCGACGCGATTCTTCCCCTACACGGCATCTCGTGGAGGAATCCCAGCTCGTTGTCGCGGAACCCCAGCTCGCTCAACTCCACCGTCTCGTTGATGTTGATGTTGATGCCGCTGTAGGCCTGTAGCCATTCTCCTCCAGCCCGTCCGCCTTCGGCGCTGTCTCCGCCACCTCCGCATCGAGATTGACGGCGGCCTCCTCCTCCTCCGCCTCGGCGCGGGCCCTGCCCTTGAGACACACCCCGACCTTATTCCTCGAGGTGGGGCGACGCGGGCGTGGCGGTGGGGAGGTGGGAGCGGAGAGGAGGGGAGCGGGTTGAATGGGGTGAAGATCGAAGAGGACCACTGTCGGGGACGCCAAGGGCCAAGCAGGAAGAAGGTCCAGTGTATACATGTCGGTCTTTGGGACGACGGGCGGCGCGAGGGGAGCTCGTCGGCGGAGAAGGGCGGCGGCAAAGGGTGTCGGGCAATGAGGCGGCGGCCGAGGTAGAGGTGAAGTAGGAGTGCACATAGCAAAGATCTTGGGCACGCGTCCGACGCGTCGTCCGAGGATCCGTTACCGGAGCCGACGACGGCGAGAGAGGTCGTAGCAGTGCCGGCAAAGTGGGCCATCTCAGGTTGGGTTTCTGGGGGGAAACGAGGCAGAGAGCGCTTGTAGAAATGCGAAGGTATGCGAGCATCTGTTTTTACTATTCAACAAGTATATGGAAATAGGGAATGCTGGAAGTGAAGTTTCATTCGGTATTCTTTGTAGCATGTGTGTGAGCTATACGGTTGTAAGTGGATTAGGTTGATGCCATATATGAGTTTCTTGCTTGTGCAATTCCTTGTAGAAAGTGAAACGACGTTGCTGATCTTCAGGAGTGATGAGTGTTTATTATTATGCGAGGCATTTTTTATCGCTAAGGAGATGATCTCATGGGAGAGACAACCACAAAGAAGTGAATGTATTAGGTTCATCTTTTCGTAATGACAAGAGTAACAATAATATTGACACATCTCTCATGACGCCAAACAGAATCATCATCATCAATGTCTTTGTACTTAATATCGATATGAGAACCTTTATCACCATAGCTTAAAAAGGCAATGGATATTGTAGAATCGTTGTTATAGATAATTTATCCTTATAAAATTTCACTATTGATTCCATGAATAATTGCTTTGATGTTGTTTAACTGGTAAATTTCTATCTCTTAAAAATGGTTGTAGTTTCTAATTATACACTTGGGGGTACATGTGAGGGTAGGGCAGGGTGCCTAACACTGCCGATGCCGGTCCCAAACCCGGAAAAAAGTGGAGGGGGTATGAACTATTTGTAATAATTATTTATTGTAATAAATGTTTATTGTAATAATTGTCGTTAAATATGCTAATCCTTTATTCACATGGTGGAGAAATTCGCGTAACATGTTACAATTCGGTGCTTGATCAGTTTTATGACCTAATTGAGGTTGGTAAGGTGTACTTGATATATAGAGGATCAATAAAACTTGCTCAGAAGTAGTTTACAAGGACTATGAAGTAATTCTAGATGCTGAAAACACGAACAATTCATGAATGTTTGCATCAAACAAACTAGTTATATGTTTTTGTTAATTTCTGGCATGCAATTTAAGGGGTTTTTATGTTCCGAAAAAATATCCGTGACCGTATTCGTTTCGATTTGTATTCGCTCCGTATTCGTATACGATATTATTCGCATTCATATTCATATTCGGGGTATCCGTATTCGTATCCACATCTAGGAAAAAAAATATGGCAGAACCATTATCCGTCTGTATCCGATCCGTTTTCACCCCTAGTTGGACTGCCTCTGTGGGCTGGACTGCTGGTGTGGTTTGGTGATGGGTTGAAACAGGTTGGGAAAATGGGTTGAACGGTTGAACCCATAATAGGGAAACGTGTTGGTTTGGTTTGGGTTTAAGTGTCATATGGTTTAGTTTGGGTTTAAGGACGACATTTCTGGTGCACATAGTGCAAATGGTGGACATATGCACATATAAAATCTTAGCCATCCATTCCAGATCCCACGGCTAGGATGCATCCCGTTGCTCCCCCACACCTCCCACTTCATTCTTTCGCAAAAAGCCCCCCCCCCCCCCGTGCAGACCTCATTTTCATTTCGGGCCTCCCATCGCCGCCACCTCCCCTCCATTCTCCTCCACGAGGTACTGTCGCCCCCGCACGGAGCGAGCTAGGGTTGGAACCTAGCGCCCCTTGCGTTGCCCCCGCACCGAGCGCGACGACGCCCGCTGGAGCCCCCGCACCACTGCCCCCGAATCGTGTCCTCGAATCCCCCCAGAGCTAGGGTTGGGGTGGTCCAGCGCCGCGCCTCCGGCCCAGAGCCTCCCCCTGCACCTCTGGCCCTGGCGCCTCCTCCCCGGAGCCTCCCCTTGCGCCTCCGGCCCTGAGCCTCCGACGCCCCCGCGTTGAACCCTCCCCTGCGCCGACGTCCCCTCCATCGTCGCCGAGCTGCTCTCTACTGGTAATGGCTTTTTGATTCATACTTGTGCTTTCTTGATTTTTCTTGAGATAGGATGAGATATTGATGTGAGAGAACCATTTGTGCTATGTGATTGATTTTTCGGTTGGGAGGCAATACTAAGTTCATGGAGAAGAAGGAAGTGTCGGGGCCTTGTGGGGGGATACAACTTGTGCCATGCCCTAAATGTGGTCAGAAGATGATTTGGGCAGTGTCCGGGAGCTCGAAGAATCGCGGAAAATAGTATTACAAATACCCTAACAATAACAGCGTAAGATTGTTTGGTTACAACCGGAAAAGAGCTACATTTACAAGATAGATGTTTGAGTTTCCTCCTGCCCACTTATGTGTAATCACCTTTCTATGCTTTTGTGAAGAAGAATTATGCAGGCTGCAACACTTTCATGTGGAAAGATCAATATGAGACACATTTGGCTGACCTGCAGTTGGAACAGGACACAAAAAAGGAACAATGTATCATATTCGGCAATGCACACCGAACATATCCAACAGCTTCTAATGTTGACAACCATGTCTTGGCACATTTAGCTGAAATGAACAAGTTGTTGGACAAGATTAACAAGTCAATTCTGAAATCGGCTGCGACAGATGAGAAGTTTAAAATGGTTCTTGTTGCATATTTAGTGTTCTTTTTAGGAATTTTCGTTGTGAATAATGTCATTTTAATGTGTTTTAGGAATTTTTCTTCCTTCCAGTCACGTCTAGCACAATAATACCACCTCCATTGCAAAACACCGTTTGTAGTCGCTCGCTGCCCAATACGAACGGAGAAGCCGGCAACATGCGCATATGCTTTGTAAAACTCAAGGGATGCATCCTCATCTTCAAAAATCATCCCCACGGTAGGCGTCAGATCGTCATTAACTACCGGTGTGGATGACGAACCCTGCAGTAGTTTGGAACAGTTAGCATGACATCGACATTACTCATTCAAATTTAAAAATTTCAAATAACCATACACTCACACAGAACAAAATGCTCGCTGCCTTCTGTGGTGTTTTACACAAACTGCTTGCAACGAGAGAGTGCGCATCGACCATTTCGGGATATGGCAACACTAGTGGGCGTACGGAGCTACTCACATCTTCTGTGGAATCCATGCGGCACTTGGGCTGCTGCAACCGAAAGAAGAATGAATCAATTACCACAACAGCCCTACCCTATTTCATCCCATCTCAACTAATTTCAAGAAATAACCAAAATACAGTTACCACTACAATACAGCTCACCTCAAGAAAGCAGAGGGCGCAGGACGGCGCGGATGTAGGGCGGCGCGCGGCACGAGCAAAGACTAAGGGTGGCCGCAGAACCCTAGCTCGTGGGGGATGGAACGATTGGAGCTCGGGCTGGGCTAGTGAGGGAGGGGGGGGAGGAGGGCCGAACGATTTGCACGGGTCTTTTTGCAAAGATGTCGGAAGTGGGGTGGGCTGGTGATCCACACCGTGCATTACAAATTGGATGGCCTGGATCTGGCTCGCTCAAGCTCGGACGAAATAGCGGAACGAGCCAAAAGCTCAGCTTGGCTCGGCTCGAAAATAGGCTTAAGCTGGCTCGCGAGTCCTACCACCTCTGCACTCCACCATCATGGTGCCGACGGGGTAGGGTCACGGGGTGGGGTGGACGGGGGCACGATGGATGGGAGGCGGCGGCGCGGAGGACAAGGTAGTGGCACGGAGGACGGGGAGCCAGGGGGAGGATGGGGGCGGTGACCTCGACGATGTTGGCTTGCTCGAAGAGCTGGGCGAGGCGCTCGATCACCTCCTCGACGGGCGCTGAGGCCTCCACGGCGGCGTCCTCCTCTAACGTGTACCCCTCGTCCTCCTCTTCCTGCTGGTCCAGCACCGGCAAGTCGGTCTCCTCGGCGGCAGCTGGGTCGGCGAAGTCAAGGGCCGCGGTGGAGTTGGAGATAGCGAGTGGGGCGAGGGGGAGACGGCGGGTGGAGGAGGAGGAAGGAATGAAAGCAGAGCGAAAGGGATAAGCGAATTTTGGGAGGGGAGCGCCCAATTTTGTTTAGGGTCGGGAGTTCGAGACAGGAGTAAGACACAGTCACACGGGAGTTCATTCATGGGTCTTTGTGGGCCGACATCTAGCCCACGAGCCGAACGAGCTGCTCGAGCTCGGCTAAAAATCTGGCGAGCTAGAAGCTATGTTTGGCTCGGCTTGAAAATTTCACGAGGCCGAGTTGAGCCGGCTTGAGTTTGGTCCGAGCCGAACTGGCTCGTGAGTCTCGAGCTATTTTTCTAGTCCTACTCACACGTCGACTGGGATGCATGTGTGTGTTTCTAGACTTTACAGGATGCCCCAATCTACCATGTGGTCCAAAACTAAGCTACGTGACAGTCTTGTGCGCTAACAGTCCTAGGATTATAGTCGATGAAATCAATTGTCCCATGGAGAAACCAATACGCTAGCCAAAGCAAGCCGACGACACTGTGCGTCTCGCCATTGCCCGTTGGTCCAAAGACCAAAGTCAGTCGCGACGAACTCACGATCGCGCCGCGCACAGGCTGAGATCCACGCAAACGCCGACCGTGCATACATCGTTGTCTCCTCACAGGTAACGGACTTGGAAACGACGACACCGGGCGATCGATGAATCAAACCATCTGTCTAGGCGGCGCGTGCAACCATGAACCATGCATGGCATACGTAAACGGTTTTACATCACGAGGGCTTCTAATCTAAGGTTAACCACACCCATACTTTTAGAGGACACATCAAGTTGTTGTCACGTGTCTACTCCTCGCTCCATCTCCTTCCTCCACCGCATCGGCCACTGACCCCATCTCCATCTCCTTCCCTGTGACAGAATAACCCGAAAAAATCAACTTGATTCAAATAAGGAAATTTCAACTCTGGAAACTTTAAAATCAGGGCAAATTCAACTTGCGGAAATTTCAACACTGGGGAAGATTCAACTCGCGGAAAAATTTCAACTCAAAATTCGAGAAACTTTAGCTCAAATCCGAGAATATTCAACTTAATTTGGGAGGAATTTCAACTCGTTTCAAGAATATTTAACTTGAATCAAACCTGAAAATAAAAAAAAAAGGGTTTAGGGTTTACCTTTCCCCTCTTGGGCGATAGCGTGACGTGAGCTTCTTTTGGCGATGTGGAGCTTAGGGGCGCTGGCACGGTGCCTGTGCGATGCAAGCTGTTTTTGCACAGTTCAATTTGGATGACGCTTTATTGGGATGCGGCCACAACACCTCTATGTGGAAGAAGTCACTACTACAGAAAATGTCATCACGGATGGTTCAAAATCGTCATCACATACGATTTTTTGAACCGTCTCACTTTATTGGTCTGTGATGATATGAGGTCATCACAGATGGTTTTTAAACTATTTTTGAAAAAACTATCACAGACGGTTCTAAACAATAACCGTCTGTGAAAAATATACTATCACAGATGGTTTCTTAGTAAAAATCGTCTGCGATAGTTTTTTCTATTGCAAAAAAATTCGAATTTTGAGCTAAACCAATCAATTGTTGGACAGTTGGACCTGAGTATCTGCATATGGTTGATTACACAGTCTGGAATGAAAGAAAACTCAAACTGGACGGCAAACGAACGACGAAAACGGGTGCAGAAACTTCAGATGCAGTTTTGAGGCCTTAAATGACCTTTTTTTTTTGGGTTTTCACTTTTTTGGGGACTCACAAAGAGAATCTACTCTTGACTTATGGATTTTCAGATTAAACTTTTCGTTAGCTTTCCAACGAGGCAAAGAACGTCGCAATTCGAGTTCGTATGCAAAAATTATGACTGTTTTACCATACAGTATGCGAAACTGAAATTTGTTCGGGTTCGAATTTGTGGCCGATTAGGAAAACAAGTCCGAGATGAAGAGGCGGACTATGGCCTGGTACTTGGAGTCAGGGATGCCGAGGTGCTCGTTGTCGATGTCCATAAGCTTCATCTCAAAATTCGTAATCTTATCTTAATCTATTTATTTACAAGAAAACCACGGCCACCACTGAGAGCCACCAAAAGCAACAAGGTAAGGGGAGATGACAAGTGATTGATCACTTACTGGCATGACGAATATCAACAAGGAAGAGAGGGGAGGGGATCGGATGGGGGATATCATCGGCAATAAAAGAGAGGCGGCGGTAGCGTCACCATTGTGTCATGACGATAACACTGCACAAGACACTCTTACGACAAGAGTGCCTTGTGCAGTGAACCGTGGCGTCACAATCGGAGGCGGAGGAGCTCACGGCGGTAGTCGGCGTCGTTAGAGGGACAGGGCGCCGCTTCTATTGGTCCTACGTGTCCCTCATCCTCCTCCTCATCGACTGTGTCTCCTCACCGAACCGCGCCGGGGAATCACGGGCGGTCGTCGGAGCTCAGCGTGGTGAGGGGAGAGGGAGAGACTGATGGAAGACAAGGAGGGGGTGGCTATAATATATAAGGACAGTGCCAAAACATTGCGCCTCTCGCGCACGCGTTCAAAAATTTCCACCATCCCGCGCTACGAATCACAGACGGTTTCAAACAAAAATCATCCATGATGACCATAATATCACAGACCGTTTGTGTTAAGAACCGTTTGTGATACTTCACAGATGGTTATAATTAAAAACCGTATGTGATAATTGCAATTATCATAGACGGTTCGTGTTAAGAACCGTATGTGATACTTCACAAACGGTTATAATTAAAAACCATTTGTAATACTTCACAGATGGTTATAATTAAAAACCGTCTGTGATACTTCACAGACGGTTATAATTAAAAACAATTATCACAGGCGGTTCTTAACAAGAACCGTATGTGATAATGATGTATCATGGACGGTTCTAGCCAGGGCTAGTAATATAGACGGTCACGCTTGTAAAACAGTCTGTGATAATTACAACACTAACGGTTTTCAGAAACCATCTGTGATGAGACGTCCAGTATAACCTGTTTTGTAGTAGTGAGTGGAGCGCAACGGAGGTAAGCCTCTCCCACGGCGATGTTGGCTCCGGCGATGCACCATACGACAGCGTGACCGCAAGATGGTATGGGAAGAGAAAGAAGGGGAATGAAGTGAACCGAAGAGAAAGGGAGGGAGTGAGCGAACGAGTTGGGTGTCAAGTTCCTTCTCTCCGCGTTGAGCGAGTGGGAGCCTCCACGTGTCGGCATCAAGATGTCTCTGATTCACACGTGTCATCATCGTAGCAGGCGTTCGTGAGAAACCACTCACGTGGGCGCTCGCAAAATAGCATTTTCGATTACATCATAGCCCTTGGTGGGTGACATGGCCCGATTGGACATGCAAACTCCATTGCGTGAAGTCATGGACTTTGTACACATCATATGCAGCTAGGGGTGTTAATATGTTGGGTTGACATGGGTTAAACAGGTTGGGTTTTAATTTGGGTTTGTTTTGGATGGGTTGATGCAGTTAACGGGTTGGATTGGGTTGGGTTTGCAGTAGAAACAGATTGGGTTGGGTTGGTGTGGGTTCAAAAATTTCGGGTTGAAATGGGTTTAACCCGTGTGTTTGCTCGATGGGTTGGTTTTGGGTGGAGTTGTGGAGATAAGGTTTACCGCTGTGGAGATAAGGTTCGCCGCCGCTGCCATCTGGGCTCTGGTTCTTCAACGGTGCCGTGCACCTGTCCACTACCGCCGCCACTGCCCTCAGCCTCTAGATCCCCACCGCCCCTATTGCTGGCCTCTGCCTCTCGATCTCCACCGCTACCTCGTCCTTCCTTCTCTAGCTCTCCATTGCCACCACGTAACCCTCCTCCCTCGGACCTGTGCATCCACCGATTTTCCCTCCTCTTCCGGCTCTCCGACGTCAAGTGACTATTGCTACGTCCCCTTCTTCTCATGGGTCTCTGCCGCCACCCAACCGCCGTTCTAGTTGCCTATGGCTGGAAGCTCACTCCAATTCATCCAAGAACAGACTCAGCTAGTAAGCCCTCTTGATTGATCTTTTGCCGGCTACTGAATTCTGGCTACAGAGACCGGACAAAAGCTGGATCTTGCTATTGTTATTTTTTTTTACTTGTTTCTTGTTCCTGGCCTTAAATCGAGCTTTGTACACAATCAGTATGGCATGTTATCTATATTCTGTTTGAACCGATCGTCACGGTATGAGACTACCAACCAGTATTCAGTTCTAGATTTATATTGGAAGCTTGTTTGTTCAGTTGTACACATGGCAATCTTTGAAGTTCTCTTCTTCATCTTGGAGCCATCTGGTTCAGGAGAGCAATTTTTTTTACGTGAGTGGGTAGGAGCTTGTGATAGTTGCTGTACCGAACACATAATGAGTTTGCCAAAGCTAGTCAGTACTTGTACTACTCAACTATTAGAATCCACTGTTTATGCCTCAGCAAAAGAAATTCCATCTTCTCTTTGCTTTTACAACATTTGTTGCTAGTTGGGATATTGTAATTACAAACAAGAAATGGAAATAAGGAGGACCCCGTTGGCAACTTGAGTGAATAATTGTTTCCATATTGTATTTGCAGTCTTTACAGACTTGGAAAATTATTTTGAACCAATGGGATTGTTTGAAGCTCTATATGTATGCCAGATTTTGGATGAACTATTAAGTGCTATTTCTGGAATCATTTTGGATCATTACTGATGCTGAAGTGCTAAAATATGTTAAAACTATCCATGTGTTTGGCCATTGCAATACGATCTAACAGTTTCCATGTCATGCTACTGTTTACATTGTAGGAAAGTGAAGATAGCGGCCCAGAAAGGCGAATCAAGCTGAGAACGATTGGGTGGAAAGCTACTCCTTTTCTTTTAGGAAGAACTACTTTTGTTAGAAGAGACTGTGAGAGTGCTTCCCGTGGATGCTTAATTTGGTATGGCATTATGGAGGTAACTAAAACTGTGGCAATTTTCTGAATTGTTCTTTATTTCCCGTGTATGTTCTGTATTTTTCTATTCTTTTTTTGGTGATTTTTCTTTCTTTTTGTCTCTCTTTTTTGGGGTGTTTTAATAATATTTCTTACTTTTCATAAATTTTCTAGGCTTTTTTTTGTGAACATGTTTTTATTTTCATGAATTTTCATTATTTTTGCTATTTTTTTCCCTAATGTACAACGTGGGCTGTGGCCTCCGGCCGGTAACACGCTGATGGGTTAGGGAATGGGTTGGAAATGGGTTGAACCCATATTGAGAGAATTGGGTTGGGTTGGTTTGGGTTGGAGTTGCATGTGGGTTGGGTTGGGTTGGTTTTTGTAGGTAAAGCAATGGAATGGTTTAGATTGGGTTGATGTGCTACATAGAAGTAGGTTGGGGCAGATTTAGGTGGGGTTTCAGTCCATTACCACCCCTATATGCAGCTGATGAAAAAATCTGCAAAATTATTGTTGGATAATAGGGGGATGCCCTAAATACCCACACTGAGGAGACCTACACACGCTACAACAACTATTCTAAGTTGGTTTGCCTTTCCTTCGTACTACTTGTTGCTTTATTAACTATTGGTTTCCGCGCGGTCGAGCCACTCACGTTGAAGCCAAGATCGTCCAACTTTCGGGCGACTGAGCTGCTCACATTAAAGCTAGGACTAATGTGATTCCAAGCGGCCGAGCTGCTCACATTGAATCACAACCGACAAGCACTAAGTACTAAGAAGTATGCGGGGAGACCAGCACCTACACACAAGAGAGGGATAACTCAATTCTTACTGATTACTAAAAAAACTTGATACAACAACCCACACTCTTCTAGTGGCTACCTATCTCACTACTATGATATTCTCATATGGTCATCCCTAACATCCTCTCATACTCATAGGCGGTTCATTCGTGGTACACACCAAGAGGGGAGGAACGCACTCCTATTTATAGTGGTACATAGCCATTAGATGGATGACACTTGTCATTATCCTAACTCTCAACATCTAAATATCTACTGTTATGGAACTTCTAGAACAGTATCTAGATATTTCATCTAAAAATATCCTAGCTCTAGATGATTCCTAACTTTGCCATGAAGAATAGTTCTTATGATTTCCCAACTATTCTAGAACTTTCGGAAGCATGCATTGCAATTCTGGTTGTAGTAAGTATGCATCTCTTTTAAGAAATCTTCCTAGTCATTAACTTTTTACGTTCCGTTCTAGTACACAGATTTGCTAGAAATAAGTCATATGATTTATTTTCTTTCAGATGTAAATCATATTTATGACATGAATATCCATCGAGATTCCATGCTCCAGCAGTGCGAGGGCGACATCCTTTTCTCTGGTGAGGTTCACCTATGGTTAGATTTTGGGTCAACCAAGGTTAGGTTTTGGGGTTGGTCGGACTCTGAGCATAGATTTCGGCGAGTTCGATGTTTGGTGCGGGAACATGATCGAGAGGACCGAGTTAGGTTTCGGGGTTGGGGGAGATGGATCGACGGCAGTGGTTCCACTGGAGAGTTAGGGTGGAGAGGTTGGGAATATTAAAGGGGGAGGGAGAGGAGGAAATCCATTGATTTTCGATCTAACTTTCACAAAATATGAAGCTCTAGTAGCATTGACTTGAAATTTTGAAGTCATTCATAATTGTGCCAATAATGCACATATTGTGGTCTAAATTTAACCACAGATCCGCACCATTCAGTTTTCATTGGAGCCAAGTGGCCAAATATCACCGCACTGTAAATTACAAGGACCTCAGAAAAGAAAAGGATCAGACGACCTGCTTAGAAAACCAAGAAATCATAACCCGGTCGATCACTGCCCAAGGTGCCAAGGACTAATCCTGGAAAACTCCACCCCCAATCCAAAATCACCAGCAGATCGGCCCGATCGACCCTCGTCACCATGTCCGGCCCCGGCGTCGACGGCGTGGCGAACGCAAACCCCGCCCTGGGGCCGGATGCTGACGCGCCGGCCGGCGAGGGCCTGGAGCTGGCGCAGTTCGCGGCGGGCTGCTTCTGGAGCGTGGAGCTGACGTACCAGCGTCTGCCTGGAGTGGCGCGCACGGAGGTGGGCTACTCGCAGGGCCACCTCCACGAGCCGACCTACCGCGACGTCTGCGGCCACGGCACCGGCCACGCCGAGGTGGTGCGCGTGCATTACGACCCCAGGGCCTGCCCCTACGCCGTGCTCCTCGACGTCTTCTGGGCCAAGCACAACCCCACCACGCTCAACAGACAGGTGCGTGCGAGCGACTACCACTCTACGTACGTAGGAGTACTGTGCACGCGCCCATGCCGGCGCCGGCCGCCGTTGGGGGCCCGTGGATGCAACGGCCGCGCCGACCATGTCGCCGGCGTTGCAAGGTTCAATGAACCTGCGCAATTGTTTCCTACCAGTAGTTATTTGGCCTGTTAAACAGAACAGTGAATCTTCTCATCTTCTGTTTTCTATACTCCTACGTGGCTTGCTAATTATCCGTTAACGGTTGACCTAGCTAGCTAGTTTCACATCGCCCAGATCTTCCAAACAACTTGGTGACGGAGTTTGTTACAACAACAAAAAACCATGAGCTTGTGATGATCAAAACATCTCAATAATCTATCTATATATGTAGTCTAGACAAACAGCAACTATCTCTAAAAATCTCAATAATCAAGATCTATCTATATATGTAGTCTAGACAAACAGCAACTATCTCTAAAAAAGAACTTGGAAGCAGGTTCTTGGAAATAAATCTTTGATCAATTTTATATCGAACAACAGTACATTTTTGTTACTATTTTCCTTGGAGAATAACTAGATGTTAGGTCAGAACCCCTCGTAGCATACCATGTTACTAACGTGAGAACAACGTACTAATTAAATTGGAAATTTGCCCCTACCTGTTTAATTTGGCATCGTTTTGGTCTAAAAAACCCATCTAATTTAACACTTAACTGTGTAGTGTATGCAACTGGACTACCGGAGATAAGTAGTTCTCAACTAACCGTTGATTTGTGGAATACAATCCTGAAATACAGTCTTTGATTTGTGGAATACAATCCTGAAATACAGTCTTTGATTTGTGGAGTACAATCTGAAATACAGTCTTTGATTTGTGGAGTACAATCCTGAAATACACAATCGTGAAATACAGTCTTTGATTTGTGGAGCACAATTCTGAAATACAGTCGTTGATTTGTACTACAAAAACTGCTAGCTGATGAGCAGTAGACAAGCATGAGACAGAACATGCTATTAGGCGCACTTAGTGAGGCCAACCAACAAGCAAGAGGACACCCCATGTCCCCATCAGAAATATTTACTACCATTAATTTGTCAACGAGGTAGAGACGACAGGGACATTTAGTCTATTGTGTCGCGATTAATCTGGCACTAATTTGATGAGGTTTTGGCACCTCTCCCGGTTAATTTCACTTGTGTTTACTCCGGCCAGGGCAACGACGTCGGGACGCAGTACCGGTCGGGCATCTACTACTACACGGCGGAGCAGGAGAGGCTAGCGCGGGAGTCGCTGGCGGAGAAGCAGCAGGAGTGGAAGGAGAAGATCGTGACGGAGATCCTCCCGGCGAGGAGGTTCTACCCCGCCGAGGAGTACCACCAGCAGTACCTGGAGAAGGGCGGCCAGTCCGCCAAGAAGAGCTGCACCGAGCCCATCCGCTGCTACGGCTGATCCACGACGCCGGCCGGCCGGCCGGCACGCCCGCCCGCCGCGCGCGAGATACAATGTTCCCGTACGTCGCCCGCGGGTGTACTCGCCTGGCCTTGCATCTATGCATGATAATTAATACTACTATCATCATGGACCAGCTATGTCGCGTACGTGATTGTAACATGTCTTTGTGTTGAAACTGTCGTCAATATAAGATTGGACAGTAAACTTTTACACACCTCTGGTCGGATGTGTTGACCGCCGATGATACGAGGGAGCTCAATGAGAATAACACACAAGAGGGTCGTACGGATGTATTATATATGTGTGGTAGAATTTACATGTTGATGATTTAGTATTAATCTTATGAATGAATACTAAGGGCTCTTCTATAGCGAAACAGCGAAACCATATATAAAAAGACACGTGAATTTTATACAGGTTCAAACTTTCTCTTGAGAGAATAATAATCATACTCTTGTGTTTATAAGAGAGAGGTCACCGAATGCTAAGACTAATAACTCCTGTCTGCTTTGTTACTTGATCGCTTGATCTTTTGTCCTCTCTCTGTCAACTAACTTTACTCCTTATATAGCGCGTAAAGGGGTGACAATTGTTCAGACATATCCCCCACGTCACCTTGCGGTTATGTCAGAGACAGAGGTTTAATACCTGCAGGTACCTTTAGGAATAATGACACATATTAACTACAGTGTGTATTAAACACAACGCACAAATGTCCCTAATCGATTAGACCTACATGTCTGTAAGCTTTATCGATCATAGGGTGGTTGTAGATGACCTGGTCATAGAAGAACTTACGACTATAAGGTGATTATAGTAAGACTTACAATCAATATGTGGTCGGAGAAGAACTTACACCATACATGATGGTCGTAGAAAAGCTTCCAACCAGTAGGCATGTATGATCTTCCTCATTATTAATATTAAGGGAATAAGGGGTACCTTTAGAGGTTGTATATGAGACATTATTATCCATAATACTACAGACAAATACCTTAATTAATTGATGATTATTAGATCCTCGTCACATGTAGCCTCCTCCCCCATTACAAGGGGCACTATTTATAGAGTTGGAGGGGAAGATTCTTGAAGTTACATCGATGCCCTCGGGGCTTAGCTTGCTCTGGGGTACTTTCATCCATCATGTCAAGTGAGTCCCGCCACGTTCGAGATACATGACATCGTTGGCCTTCCATCTATGTGGGTGTTGACGGGACCTCGGCGCGTGGCTACCCTGGACCGGGTCCGGAGTGGATTCGCCGACGTGTCACGTCTCATCGAGGTTGATCCTCGGTCCTCGTCTGGGGTGGATCCCCCAATGTGTGATGCCTCGCCAGGGTTGGTCCCCGGATCTCGTCCAGGGTGGATCTGAAGGGATACGGGTAGGCTACGATAGCAACAATTCAAAATTTCTACCACATAAATCAGGAAGCCAAGCAAGAAGATGATCACAGATCGTTACCACTAGACGCGCAGAGCAGCGGAAGAAGCATCGGAGCAGCCTGGTCCGACGAAGAGCGCGTCGATGTACTGGTCGTAGTCGATCGTCCAACGTCAAGCACGTTGATGTAGTGGTCGTAGTCGATCGTCCAGCGTCCTCAAGAATCGATCGTCTCCTCCAACACCTCTGCAGTTCCTTGCGAAGATCGCGGATCGTCCTCAAGCACAACAATGTAGAAGCGCCTCTATGGTATCCACACATCTAGGGAAGGAACAACCGTACGCCGGTGTGCTAGCACCAAATCGCACGGCAAGGCTCTCAAGAAGATGGCGGCTAGGGTTTTGAGAGAGCAACTCATGTCAACTCTTCTGCTTCCCAACAGCCTCATGCATCTCCTTATATAGTGCCCGTGACGGATCCTATCCGAACACGTTTTACGAATCGTATCTGTACTGGTTTGTTCCAACCCATTAAGTGTGTGTCCCATTATGTTCATGCGTAGTTCGGTTGTGACTCGAAAACTCTTTCCGACCACGAGTCATAGCGGTTCCTAGCATGACATATTGATTCCCGAATACACATAAATTATATCGGACGAACCTTAATGCAATATGATCTACGACCAGGTCCTCATCACTTACGACCAGGTCCTATCTGTATATGACCAGTTTGTATTTGGTCACGACCAGCTCGTAACTTCTTACGACTTTATTTCGACTACTTTGTGATTACGTTCAACCAGTCTACGACCAGCTCGTATCTCCATACGACCAGTCCGTAACTGGTCGAACTAAGCGACCTATTCATGTATTCTCCCTTTGCCTCATGATATCTGGTTGAACTCCAGGTGAGATGTTGTGTCATTCATGGACTGTTCAATACTTTCTCAATCGAGTATCGGATAAACTTATATAGTCGAACTCTTCGACCACCAGTGGCATGGCCATGCACTTTCTTTATCTGACCACTTCGAGGGGCCCAGAGATATCTCTCCTGTTATGTTAGGAGGGGCAAATCCCATATCCGACCAGTCACATCCATCTGCATGTTTTATAGCATACCCGAAAGCTACCTTTATAACTACCCAGTTACGAGTAGCATTTGGCAACCCCTAAGAGTGCTATTTCACATGTAGGAAACTATGCTAATCTCAGGTCTAAGGATTATACATCATCATTGCTTGAGACCAACTAATGACACATAGAATCATAACAATCTCAATAGTGTCTCAAGGTGGGTCTTATCTAACACCATGTTCTCTAACATGTGTTCACATTATCGATTCGATATCTCTATATCTATGACTGGTGAAACATGGTCATCAATCAATACATGCGCTGGTCGTAGTGTCACTAGTGTTCCGACCAGTGACTTTCGACCAGGGATATGTTTTAGAACGACATCATCATAAGTTAAAAGAGCTTCACCAACAAGTCACATACTCGTTAATCTTCATAACTGATGATTCATTCGAGGAACAAGATAACATATTATCAAATATTGTGAACATAATGAAATATAATCATCTCTATGATTGCCTCTAGGGCATATTTCCAACAGTCTCCCACTTGCACTAGAGTCGATCATTTAAGTATCTAATACCAATAGCTCTTGTGTGCGCCTTATGCTTTGGCTGTGTGAGAGGCTTTGTCAACGGATCAACAACATTTAAATCCGTATGAACTTTGCATATCTTAACATCTCCTCTATCCACCAATTCGTGAATGAGATGATAACGCCTGAGTATGTGCTTGGACTTCTGATGGGATCTAGGCTCCTTAGCCTGCGCAATGGCTCTATTGTTGTCACAATAGAGATCCATTGGGCTCGAGGCACTCGGAACCACAGCCAACTCATCAATAAAATTTCTTATACAAACACCTTCTTTTGCAGCTTCTGAAGCCGCAATGCACTCGGACTCTGTCGTAGAATCAGCAACCGTCTCTTGCTTGGAACTTTTCCAGCTCACCGCACCTCCATTCAAAATGAATACAAAACCAGATTGTGAATGATAATCATCTTTGTCGGTTTGGAAGCTTGCATCGGTGTAACCATTTACAACCAGCTCTTCATCACCGCCATAAACTAGGAACGCATCCTTAGTCCTTCTCAAGTACTTAAGAATGTTTTTCACAGCTGTCCAGTGACCTTCACCAGGATCAGCTTCGTATCTACTTGTAACACTTAGAGCATATGATACATCTGGTCGAGTACATATCATGGCGTACATGATAGATCCAATAGCTGAAGCATATGGAATATCATTCATGCGGTCTCACTCATCAGTAGTCGAAGGACACTGACTCTTGCTAAGACTTATGCTATGTGACATAGGCAAGAACCCTCTCTTGGCATTTTGCATGTTGAACCGAATCAACACCTTGTCAATATAAGTACTTTGGCTTAATCTAATTAGCCTTCTCGATCTATCTCTATAGATCTTTATTCCCAATATATATGCTGCCTTTCCTAGGTCCTTCATAGAAAAACTATTTTTCAATGATGCCTTAACGGATTCCAGCATAGGAATGTCATTCCCAATCAATAATATGTCATCCATATATAGGATTAAAATTACAAGTGCGCTCCCACTAACCTTCATGTAAACACAAGGTTCTTCTTTGTTTTTGACGAAACCAAACCTTTTGATCTCCTCATCAAAACGTATATTCCAACTCCGAGATGCTTGCTTCAATCCATAAATGGACTTCTGAAGTTTGCACACTTTACTAGCATTCTTTGGATCGACAAAACCTTCAGGTTGTGTCATGTACACATCCTCACTTAGGTTTCCATTAAGGAAAGCCGTTTTGACATCCATTTGCCATATTTCATAGTCGAAATATGCAGCAATAGTTAGAATGATCCGTACAGATTTAAGCATCGCTATCAGTGAGAAGGTCTCATCGTAGTCAACTCCTTGAACTTGTCGAAAACCTTTTGCGACTAGTCGAGCTTTATGAATGTGAACATTTTCATCCATATCAATCTTTTTCTTATAGATCCATTTGCACTCAATGGTTTTAACACCATCAATTGGATCGACTAGGTTCCAAACTTGGTTGTCTCTCATGGAGTCTATCTCGGATTTCATGGCTCTAAGCCATTTCTTAGAGTCTGGGTCCATCATCGCTTCCTTATAAGTGTTAGGCTCATTATTATTCAATAATAATACGTCATGCCCATACCTTATAGGCAATTGACGTGGCCTTTTAGATCTACGTGGGACTGATGCCTCATCTATAGGTTCAACAACATTTTGTTCATCCTGTAGAGATTCAGTAGGAGTTGAAACACTTTCAGATGTTTCCCGAATTTCTTCGAGTTGCACCTTTCTCCTACTGACCCTTTTGGAAAGAAACTCTTTTTCTAAAAAGACACTATTTTGGGCAACAAACACTTTGCCCTCCTCTTGGTTGTAGAAATAATATCCTTTGGTTTCCCTAGAATATCCTAGAAAGAAGCATTTATCCGACTTGGGTGTGAGTTTATCAGACGTCAAACGTTTAGCATAGACATCACATCCCCAAATCTTTAGAAAAGACAAGCTAAGACTCTTCCCAGTCCATATCTCATATGGTGTCTCATCTACTAATTTAGATGGTACCCTATTTAAAGTGAAAGCGGCAGTTTCCAGAGCGTAACCCCAAAAATACAATGGCAGATCAGATTGGCTCATCATCGATCGAACCATGTCCAACAAGGTCCTATTATGCCGCTCGGACACCTCATTCCATTGTGGAGTACCCGGTGGCGTAAGCTGTGAAACAATTCCACATTGTTTCAAATGATTACCAAATTCCTGACTCAAAAATTCACCTCCACGATCAGATCGCAAAGGTTTGATTGTCTTGCCAAGTTGATTCTGTACCTCATTCTGGAACTCTTTGAACTTTTCAGACAATTCCGACTTATGCCTCATTAAATAGATATATCCATATCTACTATAGTCATCGGTGAAAGTAATGAAGTACTGAAAACCACCTCGAGCTGTCGTGCTCATTGGTCCACACACATCAGTATGTATGAGTGCCAACAAGTCGGACGCCTCTCATTCCGACCAAATGAAAGGTGTCTTGGTCATCTTCCGAGTAGGCAAGATTCACACGTTTCAAATGATTCCAAATCAAATGAGTTTAGAATTCCATCGTCATAGAGCTTCTTCATGTGTTTCTCACTTATGTGACCCAAACGACAATGCCAGATAAAAGTGGAACTCATATTATTAGGCCGAAGCCTCTTTGCATTAATATTATAAACAGGTGCATCATCAAGATTTAAAATAAACAGCCCGTTCAAAACAAGAGCATTACCATAAAACATATCATTCAAAAATATAGAACAACCATTGTCCTCAATAATGAATTTATAACCCGCTGCCATCAAACATGAGGCTGAGATAATGTTTCTACTCATGGCTGGAACGTAATAACAATTATTTAATTCCATAATAAATCCTGAAGGCAAAAACAATGGTAAAGTCTCGACGGCTAATGCAGCAACCTTTGCTTTATTCCCGACGCGAAGATCCATCTCGCCTCTTGCAATTCTCCTATTCTTTGTTAGACTCTGCATCGAATTGCAAATATGAGCAACCGACCCAGTATCAAATACCCATGAGTTAACAGAAGAATCAACAAGAAAAACATTTATAACATTAATACCTAAAGTGGAAAGCTTAGTCCCACCATTCTTTTTCAGATCAGCCAGGTATTTCTTGCAGTTCCTTTTCCAATGTCCTGGTTCCTTGCAGTAAAAGCATTCATTCTCTTGAGTCAGGCCAAACTTAGTCTTGGGCTTAGGCTTGTTAGTTTGGATCCCATTCGAAACTTTCTTGCCCTTCCTTTTGACCCAAGTCCTAGCCTTCTTCTTGAAACTTGTACTCTTTTGCACTATCATCACATGACTGTTGCTTTTCTTAATGCTGTCCTCTGCAGTCTTAAGCATCATATGCAGTTTGGTGAGATTCTTGTCTAAGCCATTCATATGGAAGTTCAGAATGTACTGACCATAGCTTGCAGGAAGCGAAGCAAGAATCAAATTTGTAGCCAACTGTTGACTAAGTGGAAAACCAAGTTTTTCCAAGCTCTGTGTGTAACCAACCATCTTGATCACATGTGGGCTCACCGGACTACCCTTAGCTAGCTTACACCCAAACAAGTTCTTTGAGATCTCATATCTCTCGGTTCTTGCTTGTGTCTCAAACATGCCTTTGAGCGCCACGATCATATCGTAGGCCTCAATGTTCTCAAACTGCTTCTGAAGGTCTGAGTTCATCGTAGCAAGCATGAGACAGCTAACATCAAGGGACTCATCACATGCCTTTTTATAGGCGGTTTTAAGAGTAGTAACAGCATTATCAGCAGGCACATCTGGAATTGATTCCTCTAGAACATGTTCCTTTTTATCTTGCCTAAGAACAATTCTTAGGTTGCGGGACCAATCTACAACATAAAACATGCAAAACTAAGACATATGTTCAAGAAAAGTAACTTCTATTAAACAATTTAATAAAGATACTCCCACTAAATACCATATCCCTCTTATGACATTTAGCAATTCAAGATCCACAATCAGGTAATCTACTAGTGAGCTTTGGCATCACTGCTAGAAGATTAGTGAATTCGATAAGCAACCCTTTGCTAATCATATCTCTATATGACTCTTGTTGTTGGGCAACATCTCTATGCTTCGGCACTCAACCCTATGCCCCAAGGTCTATAACCATTATGATGACCTTGTCAAGTTAAACCAATGGAATGCGTGTAAGTGTCCGACACAAACTCATCTAGTCAAGGAAAGTTAATGGCATTCCGCTTTAGCAAGACATACCATTAAAATACAAGACTTTTGATGGTGCAGCTTATTGGAAGGGCATCAATTTAGCTTAACATTATGTGAGGGAATTTTAATTTTATCATGTTAAAAGCATCTAATGAAAAACATGATTTAATATCATGACAGGAATAAACACAAACATTCACAGATAATCATATCACAGTGAAATAGTATGGCCCTTTAACATGACGATCTCCATCAGCATGCTTCCTGTCCTCCGACCACCATGCTTGAAGTCTCCGACCACATTCATCTACTAATCAATTACTCCTAAGAGCTAGTAATGAATTACATAGGATATTATCAAGCATCACATGTCGGTACGCAGACCGTTATACAATAATATGTAGCTCGATGGCTATCTCACAACATGACACGTAGGTCATGAAAATCCATACATGCATCACATACACAATGGGGCATACTATTCACATCAATCCCTGCAAAAAACAAGTTACGCATAGAATCCAATTCTATCGGGCGACATGACCACATACTACCTATAACGCGCGGTACGATTAGCCAACACGGCGGTCCCATCTACTACCACCGAAAACTGATCGATCTAATCGACCAGGGCCTAGGTTACCAGACCCGACCAGTAATAGATCCAATCTACTAATACCACATATCAAGTATATGCGACTGATCTAGATCAAAAACTACGTAGGATGGCTCTGATACCACTGAAGGGATACGGGTAGGCTACGATAGCAACAATTCAAAATTTCTACCGCGTAAACCAGGAAGCCAAGCAAGATGATGATCACAGATCGTTACCACTAGACGCGCAGAGCAGCGGAAGAAGCGTCGGAGCAGCCTGGTCCAACGAAGAGCGTGTCGATGTACTGGTCGTAGTCGATCGTCCAATGTCAAGCACGTTGATGCAGTGGTCGTAGTCGATCGTTCAGCGTCCTCGCGAGTCGATTGTCTCCTCCAGCACCTCTGCAGTTCCTTGCGAAGATCGTGGATCATCCTCAAGCGCAACAACGTAGAAGCGCCTCTATGGTATCCACACGTCCAGGGAAGGAACAATCGTACGCCGGTGTGCTAGCACCAAGTCGCATGGCAAGGCTCTCAAGAAGATGGCGGCTAGGGTTTCGGGAGAGCAACTCACGTCAACTCTTCTGCTTCCCAACAGCCTCATGCATCTCCTTATATATTGCCCGTGACAAATCCTATCTGAACACGCTTTACGAATTGTATCCGTACTGGTTTGTTCCAACCCGTTAAGTGTGTGACCCGTTAGGTTCATGCGTAGTTCGGTTGTGACTTAGAAACCCTTTCCGACCACGAGTCGTAGCGGTTCCTAACAGAACATAACGATTCTCGAATACACACAAATTATATCGGACGAACCTTAATGCAATATGATCTATGACCAGATCCTCATCACTTACGACCAGGTCCTATCTCTATACGACCAATTTGTATTTGGTCACGACCAGCTTGTAACTTCTTACGACTTAGTTTCGACCACTCTGTGATTACATTCGACCAATCTACGACCAGCTCGTATCTTCATACGACCAGTCCGTAACTGGTCGAACTAAGCGAACTACTCATGTATTCTCCCTTTACCTCACGATATCTGGTTGAACTCCAGGTGAGATGTTGTGTCATCCATGGACTGTTCAATACTTTCTCGATCGAGTATCGGATAACCTTATGTGGTCGAACTCTTCGACCACCAGTGGTATGGCCATGCACTTTCTTTATCCGACCACTTCGAGGGGCGAGATATCTCTCTGTTATGTTAGGAGGGCAAATCCCATATCCGACCAATCACATCCATCTCGCATGTTTTATAGCATACCCAAAGCTACCTTTATAACTACCCGATTCATTTAGTAGCGTTTGGCAACCCCTAAGAGTGCTATTACACATGTAGGAAACCATCTCGATCTCGTGTCTAAGGATTATACATCATCATTGCTTGAGACCAACTAATGACACATAGAATCATAACAATCTCAATAGTGTCTCAAGGTGGGTCTTATCCAACACCATGTTCTCTAACATGTGTTCACATTATCGATTCGATATCTCTATATCTATGACTGGTGAAACATGGTCATCAATCAATACATGCGCTGGTCGTAGTGTCACTAGTGTTCCGACCAGTGACTTTCGATCAGAGATACCTTTTAGAACGACATCATCATAAGTTAAAAGAGCTACACCAACAAGTCACATACTCGTTAATCTTCATAACTGATGATTCATTCAAGGAACAAGATAACATATTATCAAATATTGTGAACATAATGAAATATAATCATCTCTATGATTGCCTCTAGGGCATATTTCCAACAGGATCCCCGATGGGTAACGTTTTGTCGAGGTTGGTTCCCAGTCCTTGTCCGACGTGGATCCCCTGATGTGTCATGCCTTCACAAGGTTATCATCGGCTGAAGGTAGCGCGAAGACCCTCTCAAAAAAAAAACAAACTCATGGGTTGTGTGAAGGTGCGTTGAAGTACAATAATATTTGCATGATCGATCTGTAATTAATTTCGTACTTCCCGTGTTTTTTTAGGTCACAAGGGCCATTATATTAAGGGAAACAAGATACAGCAAAACAATACAAGTCCCTTGCTTTTGCAGAAAGAACCCTGCATTAAACCACAATTATGACATAGTCCCTAGGATTCCTCTAGCACACAACGCAATCTCGATGCATCTGCAACGATCCACTGCTCTGGCAACTAGAGAAGGAGAGCGCCAAGGCTCACCGGGACAACACCTGGTGAAGCCGGCGGAGATCCCATACGCTCTGTTCACTACAACAGTTGGTCCATGCTGGAGTCGATGAATCGATGAGAGCCTATCAGTCGGGCCACCGCCACCGTATTCCCAGGAAAGACAACCGATGCCGCCGTCTCAGCCGGCCAAGACCGGCAGTCCGAGAACCAAACCAGGGCCACCGTTTCAGCTATCCAAGAACGGCGACCCAGATACCAAGCCGGTGCCACAGACGCAGCAAGCCGCATCCGATGGCCCAGCACACAAAAACCCCAAGCACAGGGACTCAATATCCAACATCTAGAGTCGATCGATCCGAAGATGTTGGAAGCAAAATCCTTCCATCCTTGCCAAAGAAGATGGCGCTCCCGCCGCCGGCACCAGAGAAGATGGGGGCAAACTTTATTTCGCCATCCGCCGAGGACCTCAATGGAGGCAGCATCTAGGACTAAACCTAACAACTAGTACCTGTACACAGGCCACCCGACGAGGAACAGGTCCCCTCTCCTCCAGACAGCAGCGAAGCCGCCGGAGGGGAGGGGGACCGGTGATTTCGTCGGCGGAGATGAGGAGGTTCGGGGTCGCCTCTCTACTGTGGATGGGGAAAGTAGGAAGGAGAGGGAATCGATTGTGGCTCTCTTCGTACTTCCCGTGTTAATGTTACCTACTTGACCTATTTGCACGATCGATCGGTAAGCAAGTTTATTTAGGTGCATGCTCATTGCTTCTGTCATAGTGTACCTACTTGATGCATTGTCATTGACACTGACAATAAATTTTCTTAGGCTAAGCTAGGGAGCTCTTTTACACGCCTTTGTAGTGGTAGAAGGTACCGTAGAAATTCTCAAGATGGGTTCGGGCCGAGGCCAACTAATTAATGAGACCTACTGCTGCTTAACCATCGGAACGAGAAATTGTCATACATGTCGCGGGGGATTCCTACTACCAACCAAACTTGACAGTTCACTAGGAAACACCATCCCAAATTCCCAATCTCGTGAGCGCTCCGGGATCCCGTACACCACAGCACCGCAGTCCATCGGTTTGCTGCTACACTCCCAGACTTGACCAAAATGGCCGGCGGCGACCTGCGCAGCCTGGCCACCGTGGCAGCCACGATCACCGCCGCCATGTGCTACATCCGTTTAGCCGCGCGCCGACTCCGCCCAGGCCTCCCTCTCCTCGCCGCGTTCCTCCCTATGCTCCCCATCCTCCCGCTCCCCCCCCCTTGCCTTTCGTGCCCTCCACCCCCACGCCATCTCTTGGTTCTTCCTCGCCTGGCTCTCCACGACACCAACACCTAGGACACCCCAAGATCGTTGGGCCTTGGCCTCGTCTCCTCCGCCGTTATGGCTGTGTGTCAACGATTAAGTCAGCGATCTTACGAAATAAATAAAGGAAAATGACAAAGAGTTTTTGAGAGAGAATTAGACTGCTCTTTATTGCTATGAATTGGCTATTACAGGAGGTGCCCTCGACAAGGTAGTGGACTAATCCTAATTACACTGAGCGTTATGCTTGCTATGCTGCTGAATCAGACTTAAAACATCAACCTAATGCTGATTGTTGTGCTTCAATCTGCTACAGTCTGATCCCCTCGTTCCTCCGTGCTCCATCTTTAAATATCCGTTGAAGAGGTGGCAGTTGTTCCTGGAGAAGGCGCCTGTTGGAAGTGACGCGACTGGTCGGAGCGAGGAGATGGTTGATGAAACATCAACCGTTCGGCGGTTGAATGTCCGCGAGATATTTCAGTCACATGGTGGTTGTTGTCAGTGTTTTAGAACCATGAAACGTTGCGTGGTAGGTAACAAACATAACATGTATTTTATTTATCATATGGTAAGAAATATACTCGGAGTTAGATCCAGATGCCAGTTTATTGCTTTTTACGAGCAGTCATCTAGTCAGAGACTGGGTACAGGACCTTATCTGACTAGGATACTTATTATGTAACCTTTGTAATCCTTACGACCATATGAGTCGTTAGCCTTAGGGGTTACGACCTCTGGATCGGTTCCTCATATTTGTATATCTAGGATCTGGTGTCCCAACCCGGTCATGGATGTTATGATATCGTCTTTGATCACCCACTTGGTTTAGATGATGCCTGAGATCGCCTGAATCAAGTGGCCATTCCTCTTGACGAGGAGGAGTGGCTGCTATGAAGAGCCGTCTTCCCTCGTGATTCGCTGGTCGAAACCTACTAGGGGGTCTTGGTGTTGATTGATGCTCTGCTCGACTGTGTTGTCCCCTATTGAGGGAGGAGTGCTGGGGCGAAGTCATCGTGTGACTTTGTGAATTCCTCTACTCTTGGTACATTTCTGTACGCTGCATGGTTTGTTGGAGGATCTCCGACACCTGACCTACAAACTGAATATAACCTGGAGTTCCTGCTAAAGAAAGGTCTGGATTATTCAGAATATCCCGAACTCGTTGCAGGTTTTGTATCATTACCGAAGGTCGTGGAAGATTTTCACTTGCAGTGGGCGTTCGATGAGTTGAATTTTTCCTCGACCTACCGGTCGGCCCTGCCTGATTTCTTACTCGCGGTGGAGTAGGAACAAGTGAATTAACTGATACACGTCTATCAACTCGGTTGCCTCCGATAGTTGGTGTTTGAGTGCCCGTACCATTTCTATCAGCAAGTGGTGACGAGTTAACTTGTGGAGGATCGTGCATGGCATCCTGATTGGTATCTCCGATTATGTTAACTTCGTGACGCCAATAGTGATCTTCCGATGAACTCCCATCATAGCTAAGGGAGTCTTCAGTGCTTCTACAAGGAGCCTGCACGACGGGGAGCGATCGGAGATTACTGCCTTCAGTGGGCTTTGTGGTGGACTCAGCCTGATCCGGTAGATTGCCGATCGTATGTTGAATTTCACCATGCCGCTTGGGCCCCAGAATACGTAGGAGCCGTTGGCGAATACTGGTCGCCCATGACAATATCGAGAGTACATGGACTCTCTGATTATAGCGTTGGGCTTCCATTGCCTTTTCTGCCGGTCGGATCGATCGAGCTTATAGAGGCGTTCCGACGTTCCGAACCGGTCTGAACGAGCAGTTCCTCTGAGAGCTCCATTGTTGATGGCGGTGTATCCTCATCCATCTAGTCGATGTTGCTAATCTCTGCGACTGGTGAGTCGGTGGAGGAGGAGGATGATGATATCCCGTTTTCTTCCATAGCGCGGATGCATGCATCCTTATCGAGGTTGGAGTAGTCCGTCAAGTTGAACCAGTTTTCCTCATCCCATGTGCCTGCCATGTTCGTATGAGTGATGATGGAGTAAAGGAAGTAGATGATGAATGCTTGAGCGAAGTAATCTTCAAGAACTCAACGTCTTATTCCCCACGGACAGCGCCAGCTGTCGACGATCAAGTCGCCGATCTTATGAAATTAATAGAGAAAAATGGCAAAGATTTCTTGAGCGAGAATGAGACTGCTATTTATTGCTATGAATTGGCTATTACATGGGGGTGTCCTCGACAAGACAGTGGACTAATCCTAATTACACTG
This sequence comes from Phyllostachys edulis, assembly GCA_036346405.1. Lineage (NCBI taxonomy): Eukaryota > Viridiplantae > Streptophyta > Magnoliopsida > Poales > Poaceae > Phyllostachys > Phyllostachys edulis. The sequence continues at coordinate 46,436,769 of CM070552.1, read as the reverse complement.
AGCGTAATGCTTGCTATGCTGCTAAATCAGACTTGAAACATCAACCTAATACCGATTGTTGTGCTTCAATCTGATGTAGTACGATCCCCTCGTTCCTCCGTGCTCCATCTTTAAATACCGGTAGAAGAGGTGGCAGTTGTTCTTGAAGAAGGCGCATGTTGGAAGTCACGCAACTGGTTGGAGCGAGGTGACGGTTGATGAAACATCAACCGTTCGGCGGTTGAATGTCTGCGAGATACTTCAATCGCATGGTGGTTATTGTCAGTGCCTTAGAACCATGAAACGTTGCGTGGTATGGAACAAATATAACATGTGTTCCATTTATCACATGGTAAGGAATATACTCGGAGTTAATCCGGATGCCAGTTCATTGCTTCTTACGAGCGGTCATCTAGTCGGGGACTGTGTACAGGATCTCATCCGACCATGATACTTATTATGTAATCTCTGGAATCCTTACGACCGCAGGGGTTGTTAGCCTTTGGGGTTACGACTATGAAGACATATGATCTTTTATTATGTATTAAAGTAATACAGAAAGATTTTAATCCTCGTCACCGCGCTGCTTGTGACCGTCGTGTTGCTGTACCGGTACAAGGAGCGGATGAACCAGTACCTCCTGCTCACCCTGTACGCGTTGCATGTGTACCTCTCACTTGAGCTCATCTTGGCATTGGCCACCGCGGCGGCACGAGCGCTGCTAGGCGTGGATCTGGAGCCGCTGTTCGACTGGCACTACTTCTCTACGTCGCTGCGGGACTTCTGGGGCCGGCGGTGCAACCTCAATTTTCATTCTTCTTATTTCATTTATTGGTGCATCATTCACCGACAATATTTTTAAATTCTAGCGGCTATGGAGCAGTCATTGTGTGCAGGGAAAACAATTTCGTTTTGAAAAAAAGTCAGAGGGGAACGAATTGAACTAAATTACCAAAATTTTGGTGGGTTTTCGAACTGGACGAAATTTGGACCGAATTTTGTCCAAAATCAAATTTAGGATGTAATTTGTCCAGATTCAAATATTTCCAATTTTTTTGAACGAATTGAAAAAATTTCGGAGGGGGACGAAATCACAATTTCCCAAAATTTCGGCTAAACTAATTTCCCTGATTGTGTGATGAACCTTAGTTCATCGGGGTAACTGCCGTACGGAGGAGGACCGAGACGACATGGCTGAAGGAGAGGGGCTTTAGGAGAAAGGGGAGACCATGGGCTGAGAGAAGAACCTTGGAAGAGAAACTATAATAATTATTTGTTATTGCTTGGTTCTGAAAGATAACAATATTCCTCCTTATATGGAGGCTCTCCTAACCAATATGGATACAAATCAATCTAATAATAATCTTCCTAACTAATAGATAGGCTACCAAACAACTGATATTTATTCAAGAAAACTAATCATACTATTCAAGGAAATAGATAATAAACAGTCATCTTAATCTTCTACATGGGCCTGCTGCTACAGTACTCATGGTACTGTTCACATGCAGTGTTTTTTGCACCTGCCAACTTCTCTCCCCCTTCCTCGACAGACAGCTCGTCCTCGAGCTGTGATGGTGGTCACGGTCGTTGGCCTAGGAGATAACACAACTACAACAAGACACAACCCTTGAGGGTATACCATGGAGTGGATGAAGCCTCCTACGTGATGTTGTTTGGTGCTGAGGACGTTACTCGCATCGCAGGAGAACAACGTGGGGTAGCAAAGGAACCCTGCCAACCACAGGATGCAACGGTGGAGGGAAAGATGCTACTACGTTGCGATCTCCCACTGCATTGCCGCGTTTCGCACCACCAAAGGCACGACGTTGGCCGGCAGCGTGGAGGAGGCTCGCATTCGTGCAGCCAAAGGTGCCGCTGTCGATGCAACTTCATGTAGCGCTTTCTTCTTGTCCCTCACTGTCATCATCTTCTTCAACATGTTCTTTACGTTCTCGACTCCAACGAGAATTTCTTCATAGCTAGTTATGGCTTTGGCAAAAGGACACTCGGTATCAAAGCCACTGCATCAAAAGTATGGTGAGTGGCTCTGATACCAAATATAATGAACCTTAGTTCATCAGGGTACCTACCGTACGGATGAGAGTCGTGACGACACGACTGATGGGGAGGGGCTTTAGGAGAAAGGGGAGACCATAGGATGGGGATAAGAACCTTGGGGGAGAGCTAGAATAATCCTTTGTTATTGCTTGGTTCTCAAAGATAACAATAGTCCTAATATAGAAGCTCTCCTAACCAATATGGATAGAGATCAATCTAATAATAACCTTCCTAACTAATAGATAGGTTACCAAACAACTAATACTTATTCAAGGAAACTAATCACACTATTCAAGAAAATAGATAATAAACTGACATCTTGACGAGGATCTAATAATTCTCATTTATTTATTTATCTGTAATTCTTATTATAGATATTAATATTCCCATATTGATCTTAACTATACCCCTTAAATACTTATAAGGGAGAAGACAAGCTGTCTAGTCGTAAACCACCTCATGGTTGTAAGTCTTTCTATGACCATGGTATAGTCGTAATTTTCTCTATGACTATCGTGTACTCATAAGATTTTCTACGACTTGCTCGGCTTTGACCAGTCTGGTTTCGACAATCCTATTGATAAGGTTTGCTGACCTGTGGGCCTAATCAGTTAGGGAGTATTATGCACCGTGTTTAACACATGGGATATTTAATATACACTGTTACTCTTTGTGAGTAACCGCATGAATCACTTCTGTCTCTAACAACAACTACTTGATAACGTAGGGGTGTCACGTCTTTAACGACAACTGGCATCAAGCGGTTCATCATTTAGAACGTTGAGGCGTCTCTTCACTGGAGAAACTGTCACTCCTCCATGCACTATATTAAGGCTGAAGTCAGAAGACAGAGGGAGAGATGAATTGATCAGGTGCACAAGACATTAGGCATTAGCCTTCCTCTTTATTGTAATCATCACACTCAATATACCATCACACGAGTAGAGCTGTTATTCTCTCCGAAGAAAGCCTGAACCTGTATAAAATCCATGTGGCATTCTTTGCGTGGTTTTATATTCGGGAGTCCCCCGAATCAAATAATCATACGTAAGATTGGTGCTACATCATCGACACATCTTAATTCTCTACATGGGCCTATTGCTACTGTACCCACAGTCCTGTTCACGTACAATATTTTCTACTCATCGCACTGCCAGAGTAGTGGATGACTCGATGGCACCTAGCTGAATACGGTACCGGTTCTTATGCCTTCATCAGTTGTAAAATGTGTGGCTACATAGGACTCTTCGGCAATCTACTTGGTTTGTCATTTTATTGTACAATCTGCTTAATACCTTGGGACTCTAATGTGTACACTGTACAGCATCAACATATTTGAGTACACACTACACGAGGGAGACGCACACACAGAAAAAATTACTGAACTTACTATCAACACACGCAAGTTTTGTGAGGCGTAATGGTACCTTGTTTTCTCCGTGTTCTATTATTCTCTTATCCCCAATGAAACAAACTGGTCACAATACTTTTTATAACTACAATATGACATGTAACCTCCTCACTAACTCATTCAAGTGGGCCACTACCATCACTACATACACTAGCTCCACTACATGCACTAGCTAATTACTCTATTAACTAATTAGCAAGCCACTAGCTCCACTAACTCTACCATGCAATTGACATACAAATTAAATTTTGATTGCTCCTAACAATCTCCCCCTAATCAAGATGACTTCACAGCAGCGCTGATTCGTCGTCGGCATCCGCCTCCACGAGATGTATCTGTTCCTCTTTCTTCTTGCGGCATTCGAAAGCAAAATATCTATAGTTGTTGCAGTTGTAGCATCTTACTTTACCCTTGTCGAATTTACGATTCCCACGACTTCAGCCACCATTGCTGTTAGAGTTGTCGGGCTCGCCATCTCTATTTTTCGCCGATTGAGCCTCCTATTTGGCGCGCGTTAGGAGAAGATGTTCATCGTCATTGTTGCCGCTCATACCGCGTAGACGCTCCTCAAACGCCTTGAGACGGTCGATCATTTCTTCTACCATTATTGTCTTCAAGTCCTCAAATTACACAATGGTTGAGACAATCTGTAGGTACTTGCTTGGGACGGTACGAAGAAGCTTCTTCACGACGTAGCTCTCCTCCATCTTGTCACCAAGACTGCTAATCTGGTTGACGACAGTCGTTAATCTCACGGCGAAGTCGTCCACTGACTATGTTTCTTTCATGCGCAAACCCTCGAACTCGCTCTTGAGAGTTTGCACGCGTGCCTCCTTAACGCGGTCGGTGCCGATGTGTGACGCCCGACCCAGGGGGCACCCGAGAGGTCCTCCAGGATCTCCTAGAAAGTCCATCAGGACCTTCCAGGAGGTCCAGTAGGACCGCTCGAGGGGATCTCCAGGACCACGCAGAAGGTCCGGTAGGACCGCTTGGAGGTCTGGAGATCAGACCCGAAGGTGTCCCAAGGTGAGCGTGAGGCACAGGAGGACCCCAACGACCACAACCTGACCCAGGGGTGGTCGAGAGACCACTTCTGAGGAGGTCGTGAGACCGGAGGTGGTCCCAGGTCCTCCCACGACCAGTCCCGAGGGTGGTTGTGGAGGGCTGGGATCACCCAAAAGACCTCCCACGACCAGACCCGAGGGTGGTCGTGGTGGTCAGGGATCACCCCATGCTCCTCTATGTGAACCGAGCTAGTCCCAAGGATCAACAGCTAGCTCTTCACAGCATACAACAGTGGTAACATAACTTCAGCAAAAGCTTTAATAATATCAACAAAGTTGTTTACAATAAAGGCTTACAAGCCAACAAACCAAAGTACAGCTGAAGATAAACATGAAGGCCATCTGATACACCACAGGCGATCAGCTGGAGGGCGTATCCTAGTCGTCCAGGACCTCATGGTCCACTGCACACATCACCTCAAGGCTTCCTCCCTGCTCGAAAATTAGTTTCAAGCAAGAGTGAGCACAACAACCGTGCTCGCAAGTTACACCGTCAAATAACAGAATGACATGCATAAATGGAGCTCTCAAAGGAAGGCCTAATATGGTTGATTTGTATAAAGCCAAGTTTATTTCAAATACAAGTACTAAGTTCCAAGGCAGATAACAATAGTTAAAATTCATTTTCTAGATCTCAGTTTTCAGTTAGATAACATTCATCACAAGTGGTGAAGGATACCCTCCTGTCACAAGGCTCCCCGCCCAAAACCATGGGATAGAAAATGGTAGTCAGAGTCGAGATCCCGAGTCGGATCGATTTGCCTCTGGTAGGATCGAATCGTAGTATCGAATCGTAGAATCGGCGATTCTACGGATTTGTAAAAATACACATATTTAACATCTATACTATAAGTTTGTATGATTGTTATATGGTTTACCACTTGCATGTTCCTTAAAAGTAGCTAGACATACTCCAGGAATAAAAATAGCTTATCATTATCAAGCTCAAGATTGCTCATGCCATAATATAGATATTTGTACTAGCATTACCACATCGATACAATATTTTGCATGCTCCTTGTTTATTTATAGTTTCATTCTCGAAATTAATATCAACAAATTTTGCTCTAAAATAAAATATCAAGAAAGCACGGCCTCTAAAAAAATTGCCCTAAGTCTCTACGAGTAGGATCGACGGTGAGATTTGGATCGACAGTCGTCGTGGGTTAAAGAGAACCGTAAGACTCTAAGAGTAGGATCGCGATCCTACCGACCTTGAGTAGGATCGGATCGGCAAGATAAGACTTGGATCGACAGTCGTCGTGGGTTAAATGAGAGTCGTAAGACTTTAAGACTTGGATCGCGATCCTAACTACCTATTAGAAATCCCAAAAACAGTTTATCCAAAACCTTTTGAAAACAAAACCAATATCTAACTTTGAGTGGTCTTTGCCAGCATGTCCATGACCGTGGACACGGCTATTCGAATAGTTTTCACTCTGCAGAGGTTGTACACTTTACCTACATGACATGATTCCTCTAGTTTGTTTGGCATTTGTCAATGCCACCTCTCACTGCCGAAGTTAAGAGGCCTAGAGTTCATGACAAGGCATTTACAATGCACTATTTCACCACAGCCCCTCCTCGCTAAGGTTTCGTTTCAATTGGATAGAAACCCATCGAAAAAGCCCCCTCTTGCGCCAGTGGGAAACATAGGTTATAAAAGACCATTGGCCATAAAAGACCTCCCACACATCAAAGTGGAACAACCGCGGTGGAACTTTGCAAATTAATTGGCTAGGTCCCGTGCCCCATTCTGGAGACATGTGGTTGTACGGTACGGCATAGCCCATTATAGGCATAGCAAAGGGACGCTCAAAGGCCGGTCCTCAAATGAATAGGGCGGCAACCACAGAACCCCTGAGCCTCAACTCTACCTAAGTTGAGCTCGTGCATGGACATGCACCAACCAAGCATCCGGTTCACCCCCAGTCCAAACCAATTTCCCTTTTTGTTTGCTTTTCAAAAACATTTATAAGCTTCCATGACAACCCAATGTCATAGCTAAAACATTTAAACAGTAGTTGGTCATGATGGTAAAATTTCCCAAACCAAATGCTTTTGGTCTAAGCAAGACTAAGTAATAAGTTTTTCAACTGATCCCAGTTCACACTATTGTATCAACCAGTTTTTCCCTATGGAGACAACAGATTTATTTCAATGTCAACAGGGGCCATAAAAGGGGTCTGGGTATAACTAAACTTTGAAGGTAGGTATTGAAATAACTAAGTAAAAGTAAGCATGCATTAATCTTTGAAATAGAACATAGTAATTTAAGATACTTGGTGCAAAATGGTCAAGAGTGTAACTTGCCTCCTGCTTGAAAGTTTTACAGGCCCTCTCCTTCACAGCGCTTAGGCTCACCAGCGACGTCGAGGTCTACACGTTAAAACAGCGCAAATCAAACCAAAGCCAAGTAAAAACCAAAAGAACTCCAAAGAAACATAAAATTAGAGCCAACAAAGAGGTTTGATGGGCTTGGAGGAGGTTCAAGGAGCTTGCTGGAGGTGGTCCGAAGCTTAAGGGAGGAGGTCTAGAGAGCTTTGGAGGAGGTCCAAGAGCTTGCTGGAGGAGCCGGAGAGTGGAAATGAGCAAAAGGGGTAAAGAGGAAGAGCTGCCCAAGCTTTTATAGCTAGAGCCACCGAGATTTCCAAGGGCTCTCGGGTTCTAAAGTAAGTGGAGGAAATGATAGGAGTTGGTAAAAGATAAGACAAAAGGTAACTCAGTGCTTCCAAAAGGTGATAGCATTTAATGTGATATAACCGACATTAAATGCGACAAACAGGCATTAAATGCTTTGAAGACTTCCAAGTGCAAAGGACATGGTCAAAGAATAAAGAAAGAGGTCGTGACTGACAAATGGGCCAGTCAAAGCTCAAGGGGAGGTCCTGTGGAGACCTAGAGGAGGTCCCGCAGAGGTCAAGGGAGGTCCTCACCCACGGGGGGAGGTCCAAGCACAGGACTGGAGGTCTCGACCGCAAGGTGGCCTCAACTTGCAAGGGAGGTCCTTGTGAAACGACTGGGAGGAGGTCCTGTGGACAAGGGGGGTCCAAGAGACACAACCACGTGAAGGTCCTATGGACAGGAGGTCTAAAAGACACAACAATGAGGAGGTCCTATGGACAGGAGGTCCAAAAGACACAACAATGAGGAGGTCCTATGGACAGGAGGTCCAAAAGACACAACCACGAGTCGGTCCTATGGACAGGAGGTCCAAAAGACCTACTCATAGGAGGTCTGAAGGTCAAGATCAAAAGCAACGGGGAGGTCTTGACGGTTAGATCTCCATAACGAGATCCCAACGGTCAAAATTGAGAGCAAGGGGAGGTCCTGACGGTCAGATCCACAGAGGGGAGGTCCTGACGGTCAGATCCACAAAGGGGAGGTCTTGACGGTTGGATCCGCAAGGGGGAGGTCATGACGGCTAAGATCTCCAAAAGGGAGGTCTTAACGGTCAAGATCTAAACAAGGGAGGTCCTGACGGCTAAGATCTCCAAAGGAGAGGTCTTAACGGTCAAGATCAAAACAAGGGAGGTCCTGAATGCTAAGATCTCCAAAGGGGAGGTCTTAACGGTCAAGATCTAAACAAGGGAGGTCCTGACGGCTAGGATCTCCAAAGGGGAGGTCTTAACGGTCAAGATCTAAACAAAGGAGGTCCTGACGGCTAGGATCTCCAAAGGGGAGGTCTTGGCGGTCAGGATGAACCCGAGGAGGTCCTGACTACCAAGATGAAGGACCAAGGAGGTCCTTAGGGACCCGGAGAGGTCCAAAAGAACACAAGAAGGGGCAATGGGATACAGGGAGATTCAAATGAATACAGAAGGGATTTCAAATGGACACAGGGTGGTCCAAATACAAGGGCAGTCTAGACACAAAAGAGGTCTAGACACACAAGATAGTTCCAGACATAGGGAGATCTGGGCTCCAAGAGATGGCCAAACAAGAGGGAGGTCTGGGCATAAAGGAATGCCCAAACAAGAGAGAGGTCTAGAAGGGGGAATTCAACCCAAAGTTTAGATTTCAAAGATCAAGGATGTTTGAAACATAAACCTGAGCTTAGGACATCTCAGGGGTAATTGTGACCCGAAGGAGAGGTCAAAACCGAAGAGAAACTAGAGAGGAGGTTTAGACCTAAGGAGGTCTAAACCAAATAGATTCAAGCCAATAAAGATGTGGTCTGAAATAAAGGAATCTGAACAAAATACGAGGGGAGGTCCAGACCACCAAAAGAGATTAAGAGAGAGATCCTGACCCAAAGGATGGACTGGACCAAGAGGGTGGTCTGGACAGAGAGGAATTCCAAAAGGCAAGAGAAGGTCTGAGCAAACAAGAAAAGGAGAACAGCTCCAGAGACCAATCAAGAGGGAAGTCTAGAGAAGGGCCGAGCCAAGGGAAGAGCAAAACAAGCTGAGGTGAGGGATTTCAACACAAGAGCTCTAACAGCTTCAAAGGACCAAACTTTAGGATTAGTTGATGTTTAGCTTAGTCATTTTAAACACTCCAAATTCTAAAAACTCAGGTTAAGCTTTTGAAACTGTAACAAAACCGAATGGTTCTTTTTATTTTGAAAATTCAAAAAGGCTCAGAAAAACCAGGATGTTACAAACCTACCCCCCTTAAGGGAATCTCGTCCCCGAGATTCAGAGAGGCTAGAGAGAAAAGGGGTAGCAGCAAAGGGCTTCACTGGGACTGGTCTTGAACAAGTGGCTTGGAGGTGCAAGAGTGGGTCTTAGGGTTCTTCTTACTAACTTGCACTTGATCTTCTCTCTTCCTTTTGTGATTCTTATCTTGCTGGTGGTAGGTAACTAGAAAATTGAACTCCTTGGGGTTGGTCCTTTTGTCGGCAAGGGCTTACAACTTGAGTACTTTGGGATTGGTCCTGCTGAACTTTAGTTCCTAAGCTTCTTGAAATGCTCAGAGAGATGAATCCATGGTCCTCTCTTTCTCAGCTTGGTTGGAAGAAGCTTGATACTCAACACACTGCTGCTGGACTCTGGCTCACTTCTGGACTGGCATACTTAGAAACCTTGCGGCTGGCTTTGCTTCCATTTTTAGAGTGGCCAGATTCCATTATCTGCTGGGTGCTTCAGAGGGTTAGGGAAAGAGTCCAAGGGTAGGTGAGAGTCAAAAGACCAAGAGGGGATAGAGTAGAACCACACCCCAAACAAAACTAACTGAAAAACCGCCAAAAGAACTAAGCAACTCAACGACGTTTTAACGGTCAGCACCTACCAACTGACGAGGTGACTCAGTACACAGAAAGAGCCTGTGCGGTTTAAGCTATATGGTTGGGCTGATGAGATGATGTTCAATCCTCGGTCTTCAAAAGTTCATCACTTTGATTGGCATGCTCCTTCTCTGCCCAAAGTCCATGGGATTCTCTTTCAATCCAAAAGCTCTAGATCACTATATTCAATCTTGATTTGAAGGTTCTCCCAAGAGACTCTTCTGAACCCACAACTTCAATTTAATCCACCAAATTATTTACCATTAACTATCTAGCAACCATTTAGATCATCGTCAAACTCCGAAAGGTACACCTAATCATACCTTCCAATATCCAACCATCACATTATTCCACAATATGATTACAACATAGCCCTGTAATTTGACCAAGGCTATTCCAAATTCAAATTCCGTAATCCAATTGTATCCAACTAAATCCGATACAACCCACATAGTCTGATGCAAGCTTCTAGTTAACAAGCAATCTACTCCAGATTTATGGGCAATTCAATTCATTCTAATAATCGAATCAGTACTACACAATCCTGTATCCTAGATCACACAACTTCATGCTCTGATCAAGACATTTATCAAAACATGACCCATATTTCCTTCAAGTCCAGACTTTCTAGCTAATCAAACTCAATTGGATTCACACAATCAACATACTTATTGTAAGCTTCTAGCTAACCTTACAATCTGTTTCAGCTCCTAGAGTATTCAATTTACTTCAATAATCAAGTCAATATTTCAAGTTCCTATCTCCTTCATAACCCCTAAAAACTTTCCATTACCGACCACTTCTACAAGCACAATCTATACAATCCACCAACTTGCTCTTTCATATTCCATTCGCAAACAAGGCATATCCTTCATCAATCCCCAGAATCCAATAGAACTCCTTATGATCAATTCTAAAATCTTTGGTTCCCCAAAACAAATTTACCAAGGCTCCTCTAAAGCTACCTAGCTGGGCCTCCAAATGCACTGGTGATTTAGACAAATATAGCTCCTAAGAGTCTGGAATGCTGGGTCTTGAATCATTTGCACCAGTCTTCCGGGGACTTCTAGAGCTAGAACACAAAGGGTTTGACCCTATAGAACTTTTCCAGAGGAAAGAGGATCTATTTAGCTTTTATAAAACGTTGAGGCAAGCAAAAAGATAGGAGGGGGGAATAAGAAAAGAAAAGATACAGAGAAGGAGATAAGAATAGAAAGATGACCCGGATAAGGAAAGAGCAAGTTATTGTTCTTGTTGTAAAATAAGTTTTGAAATCTTTGCTAACGACCATTCTACTAGGTTACGATCTACAGGCAGGATGCTCTGATACCACTTTGTAACGTCCGACCCAGGGGGCACCTGAGAGGTCCTCCAGGATCTCCCAGAAAGTCCTAGGAGGTCCTGATGGACTTTCCGGAGATCTGGAGGACCTCTCAGGTGCCCCCTAGGAGGTCCTGATGGAATTTCCGGGAGATCCTGGAGGACCTCTCGAGTGCCCCTTGGGTCGAGCGTCGCACGATGTACATCGTCTTGAGTGTGTCCCAAGCAGCTTTCGTCGTTTCTTTTTCGGCGAGTAGGAGGAGGGTCTCCTCCGAGACTCCTTGGAAGATGGCCGCAAGGGCTATTTGATCTTGGCGCTCATCAATATTGTCGGCCACCACAGCTTTCCAAACACCTTGGGCCTTTATGAACACATTCATCTTGATTTTCCACGCGCCGTAGTTGCTTTTGCTCAGCATAGGGTATTGAAGAGATACGCTGTTTTCTCTTCCCGGTACCCTCAATAGACCACCGCCGGTAATGATGGTGTGGCTCGACGGCGACACAGACGTTGCCCTCGACATGACTCTGATACCAATTGTTGTAGGAGGTCCTGATGGACTTTCCAGGAGATCCTGGAGGACCTCTCGGGTGCCCCCTGGGAGGTCTTGATGGACTTTCCGGGAGATCCTGGAGGACCTCTCGGGTGCCCCCTAGGTCGGGCGTCACACGATGTACATCGTCTTGAGTGTGTCCCAAGCAACTTTCGTCGTCTCTTTTTCGGCGAGTAGGAGGAGGGTCTCCTCCGAGACTCCTTGGAAGATGGCCGCAAGGGCTATTTGATCTTGGCGCTCATCAATATTGTCGGCCACCACAGATTCCCAAACACCTTGGGCCTTTATGAACACCTTCATCTTGATTTTCCACGCGCCGTAGTTGCTTTTGTTCAACATAGGGTATTGAAGAGATACGCTGTTTTCTCTTCCCAGTACCCTCAACAGACCACCGCCTGTAATGATGGTGTGGCTCGACGGCGACACGGACGTTGCCCTCGACATGACTCTGATACCAATTGTTGTAGGAGGTCCTGATGGACTTTCCGGGAGATCCTGGAGGACCTCTTGGGTGCCCCCTGAGAGGTCCTGATGGACTTTTCGGGAGATCCTGGAGGACCTCTCGGGTGCACCCTGGGTCGGGTGTCACACGATGTACATCATCTTGAGTGTGTCCCAAGCAGCTTTCGTCGTCTCTTTTTCGGCGAGTAGGAGGAGGGTCTCCTCCGAGACTCCTTGGAAGATGGCCGCAAGGGCTATTTGATCTTGGCGCTCATCAATATTGTCAGCCACCACAGCTTCCCAAACACCTTGGGCCTTTATGAACACCTTCATCTTGATTTTCCACGCACCGTAGTTGCTTTTGCTCAGCATAGGGTATTGAAGAGATACGCTGTTTTCTCTTCCCGGTACCCTCAACAGACCACCGCCGGTAATGATGGTGTGGCTCGACGGCGACACGGACGTTGCCCTCGACATGACTCTGATACCAATTGTTGAAACTAAGCTAGGAAACACATACGCGATTTACCTGTGGACGCACACTACACGAGGGAGACGCACACATAGAAAAAATTACTGAACTTACGATCAACACACGCAAGTTTTGTGAGGCGTAACGGCACCTCGTTTTCTCCGTGTTCTATTATTCTCTCATCCCCAATAAAACAAAGTGGTTATAATGCTTTTTATAGCTACAATATAATATGTAACCTCTCCACTAACTCATTCAAGTAGGCTACTAGCTCCACTACATGCACTAACTAATTACTCTATTAACTAATTAGCAAGCCACTAGCTCCACTAACTCTACCATACAATTGACATGCAAATTCAATCTTGATTATTCCTAATAAATGATACATTAGTAACTTTTACTCCTTTCTTAGTTCCTTACATGGGGCTAAGGCACGGTGATCTGCCGTGCTGCAGCTTGATCAGGTTGTAGTACAGCCCGTCACGGCCGACGGCGATGAGCTCGTGGTGAAGCCCTCTCTCCACCACCCTCCCATTCTTGACCACGGAGATCATGTCGGACTTCTGCACCGTGGAGAGCCGGTGCGCCACGACGACGGACGTCCTCCTCCCCTGCAGCATCCTGTCAACGGCGTCCTGCACCAGCCTCTCCGACACGGTGTCCAGCGCGCTCGTCGCCTCGTCCAGCAGCAGGATCCTCGCGTTCTTCAGTACCGCCCGCGCCAGCGCGATCCGCTGCCTCTGCCCGCCCGACAACTGCGCCCCTCGCTCCCCGATGCGCGCGTCGTAGCCGCCCTCCATTGCGCTGTTGCATCACCGGAATTAAACAGTTTCAGTTGAAGAGCAAAGGGGCGCAGTCGTCGTGCTACATGCCTGAGTGCCTGACAGAAGTGCGGCGTTTTGTACCTGATGAACTCATGGGCGTTGGCAAGCATGGCAGCGTTGGTCACCTCGTCCTCGGTGGCGTGCTCGTCGCCGTACATTATGTTCTCGCGTATCGTGCCGGAGAAGAGCGTGGGCTCCTGGCTGACGAGCGCGATGTGCGACCGGAGGTGCGTCAGGTTGAAGCTCCCGATGTCCTTGCCGTCGATCAGAACCGAACCTTTCTGCACGTCGTAGAACCGCTCGATCAGCCCGATCACGGTGGACTTGCCCGACCCGCTCGGCCCAACCAGTGCCACCGTCTTGCCCGCGCCGATCTCGAGGCTGAACCCGGCGAGCACGGCCACCTCCGGCCGCGTCGGGTAGCTGAAGTACACGTTCTTGAACTCGATAGCACCTTTGATCTGCTTCTGCTTCTTCTTCTTTGACTCCTCGGCTTCATTGTCTTCGTCCTTGATCATCGGTTCACGGTCCAGCGTGTCGAGGACCGAACGCACGGCGTCGCCGCCTTGCGCGAAGTCCGACGTCAAGCTCCCGGCGTCGGCGATGACCCTTCCCATGGTCATGAGCATGAAGAACACCTGGAACAAGTGTGTGGGGGTGATGAGCCCCCTGGCCAGGAGCTTGCCTCCGTACCACAGTGCTAGCGCCATGCTGCCCGTGTTGCTGAACTGGCACAGGCACAGGCAGAAGCCGGAGAACCAAGACTGCGCCATGTTGTCCTTCCTGGGCCCCTCCTGCGCGGCCTCGTACAGGCGAAGCATCCGCCGCTGTGACGAGAAAGCGGTGATCGTCCTGTGGTTCACCACGGCCTCACTGGCAAGCTGGCTCCCCTGCACCTGCGCCTTCTTGGCCTTCTTGGACATGGCCGTCATGAGCACCTTCTTGAAGTAGAAGCTCGCGATGATGAGCGGCTGCATGGCCATCATCACCGATGCGAGCCGCCACGACACGGCGAGCGCCAGCGAGAAGCCCAGCGACGCAGAGGCGGCTGCCTGCACCAGCAGGCACATGCGGTCCCCGACGAGGGACCGGACCTTGCTCGCCTGCGTCGCCAGCCGCGCGCAGATCGCCGCGCTCGAGTTTTCGTCCTCGTCGAACCACCCGACCTCGAAGGAGAGGATCTTGGCAAGCATCTGGCCCCGGACGCGCTCCGTCAGGCGCTCGCCCATCACGGCGAAGTTGTAGTGCTGGACGATGTTCGCCGTGATGCAGACGAAGGCAATGCCGAGGAAAGCGAGGGAGTACAGCCTGTTCAGAAATCGTTAATGATATCCCACAATGTGACAACAAGAACCGATGGACACAATGACAGTTCAGTAGTATCGGAACCTGGTCTTTGAACGGATGAGGCCGTCGTCGGCGAGGAAATAAACCACCGGCAACGAGCCGAGGCTGTACGAGTACAGCGGCAGCACCGCACCGAATATGATCGCGCCGGCGCACCCGAGCAGCGCCTGCTTCCACTCCGATCGGTTCATCTTCAGCAAGCGAAGCTGCGACGGCTTGCCGGGGCGTGCCGCATCGGTGCCCGCATCTTCGCTGTCTTTCACGGAGTGTTCGACCGACCGGAACGACGGCACCAGACCAGACTGGAGGTCGCTGGCCACCGACACGATCTCCACGCTACGGAACGACGGCACCAGACCAGGCTGGAGGTCGCTGGCCACCGACGCGATCTCCACGCTACGGAACGACGGCATCGCCATGATGCTCTCCTCTTGTACCATGCGGTGGCGTTCCTCCCTCGCGACGTACGCCTTCTGCAGGTGCACCATCTTGGCGTAGACACCGCCCTCACCTCCGTCCATGCCGACGAGCTCGTCGTGCGTGCCGAACTCCACCACGCGGCCTGCGTCGAGCACGGCGATCATGTCGGCCATGCGGAGCGTCGTGAGGCGGTGCGCCACGATGACCGTCGTCCGGCCCACGGACGCCCGGTCCAGCGCGTCCTGCACCGTCCGCTCCGACTCGGCGTCCAGCGCGCTCGTCGCCTCGTCGAGGAGCAGGATCGTCGGGTCCCGGATGAGCGCGCGGGCGATGGCGATGCGCTGCTTCTGCCCTCCCGACAGCTGCGTCCCGAACTGCCCGACCTGCGCCGGACAAGCAATGCCATGTACAGTACTGAAGCATGAGTCAAAGTATTTTGCGTTGTATCTAGAATTGTTGTGACTGTTGTTTGTATACATGTGTTTCGTATCCATGGGGCAATTTGATGATGAAGTCGTGAGCGTTGGCCATCTTCGCCGCCGCAACAATTTGCTTCAGAGAAGCCATCTCGTCGCCGAATAGTATGTTCTCCCTAATGGAAGTAGCAAACAGTACGGGCTCTTGGCTCACTAGGCCTATCTGGCTCCTGAGCCACTCCACATTGAGCGTGTCAATGTCATGGCCGTCCAACGATATCTCCCCCGTATCAGGGCTGTAGAACCTCTGCAGCAACGAGATCACGGTGGACTTGCCCGACCCGCTCCCGCCGACGAGGCCGACGGTCGCGCCCTCGGAGATGGTCAGGTTCACACCGTTGAGCACAAGTGTGTCCGGCCTCGACGGGTACGAGAAGTGCACGTCCTTGAACACGATCTGGCCCCTGATCCTCTTCTTGGTGGTGCCCTTCTTCCCGGCTGCTTCGAGAGGCCGGAGCTTGTCGATCATTTCTCGCATCCGGGACGCCGCCGTCGTGGCGTCGACGAAGTACCGTAGGTTCGGCAGCGCCATCATGATGGACCTGAAACATCAGCACAATGCCATTAGCCATTAGGCATACTTGTCCTGATCTTTTTAAAGAATGGAGTAGTTTGCAGTTGCGTGCTTACATTCCCGCCAAGACGATGCAGATGGAGGCGACGAAGACGTGGCCGCCCTGGGCGTGCTGGTGGATGACCAGGAGGCTGCCGAGCCACGACATGAAGGACCAGACGGCGTAGATGACGCCCATGCTCCCGATCACGGCGCCCTTGATGAGGCCCTGCCTGATGCCGAGCGCCGTGCTATGTGCCAGCGCGCGCCCGAACCGCTCCAGCGTCTGCCGCTCCCCGTTGTAGGACACCACCGTCCGGATGGACGACACCGCCTGCTCGGCGATGCCGCCCGCCGCCTCGTACGCCGCGCGCGCCTCCCCCGCCGCGGAGGTCATGCGCTTGCCGAGGAGCACGCTCGGCACGATGAAGAGGAGCGTGAACGGGAGGCCAGCCAGCGCCAAGCGCCACGCGAACACGAAGGACACCGCCAGCGCGCCGAAGAAGAACGTCATGTTGGCCAGAACCATGGGCAGCTGAAACACGAGAGGAAGCGATCGCCTGAGCAAAACTGCATACGCAAGCCGCTATATATGTCATCAATTCCGATGGCACGGTGAGTGCGTAGTGTGCAAAGTGATCGTGACCTTCTCGCCGAGGAAATCTTGGATGGTGTCGGCGTCGTCGGAGACGGTGGAGATGACCCGGAAGGTGGTGGCCTGCGAGGAGGGCGCGGCGTCGAAGAACTCCGCCTCCTGCCGCAGGACAGCCTCTAGGTACAGCCTCCTCATCCTCGACGCCTGCCGCTCGGCAGTTCTTGTCCAGCATAGCCCCTCTGGATATGTAACTCGAAGCCTCGGTCAACAAAATTTGCATTGTTCTTAAGTGTAATCATGATTACTAGTAGTTTTTCAGATTTGCTATTTTTAAGTCTTCTGAAATTTTCTTAAGCTTACGTTAATTGTTGTGACCATTGAATTTATGTAGAGATTGATGTGTCATATGATTGGATATTAATCAAATAGGTAAAAATCGTGACTTAGGCTTAAGTTAAGACAGATTACTAATGGTTTAATGTAAACCAACGTCTCAACTTGAAAGGTCGGTTAAATCTGGCCGGTCAAATATTAGAGAACTACTGTCACGTTAAGTTGCTTGCTTACCTAGGAAAGAGCAGGCACCCACTGCAACTGCGACGAACAGCAACCGAAGCGCAAACTGCAATTGCGTTGCGCACAAGAGTAATTAAGCTCGCTACACTTCCTACTCTGAAGCCGAAGTACTTCGCTACTGAAGTCTACCTTGTCGACAGCACCGGAGCTGAAGGTGCTGCGGGCGCTCCCGGCGCCGCCGTAGCTGTTGACGATGTCGCCGAGCACCAGCATCGAGAGCGGCTGCATCATGCCGTCGCCGAAGCTCCCCAGCACGCCCAGCGCCATCAGGCACCGGTCGTACGCGTCCGCGTAGCGAACCAGCTCCCGGAAGGATGCCTTCTCCTTGCTGCCCATCGATCCCAAGCAAACCAACCAACAGCTCGCCCGGCTTCTTAATCAAAAGCAAACTATTCGAAGTGAGCAATCAAAAGTCTGGAGTTTGGGCGATGCTAACAGAGACGACGGAACCAGCTAGCTAGTGACCGACTGACTGCCATTAGTTGCATGCTCAAATTAGATGGCTTAATTAACCGAGCTTCTTGTCGTGTAGCCTAGTGTCAGAGAGCTTTTCGAGCGAGGAATATACTTGGTTATATCGAACGGGCTTATCACTTATGCCTCTCTTGTGGGTTTTGTCCTGAGCGATGCGGCCAAATCGAGTTCATGGGAGAATACATGGGAGAATTCGATCGAACGTACCGGAGTAGAGAGAACTACTTGCCTTGTTTATTCCAATCTTTATCCGTGCCTGAGGTATGCGGGCTGTTTAAGACAGGTGTTTGGTGTCGTACGGTGTGGAACAACGACGTGTTGTTGCAGTAGCAGCCCAAACAAAACCGACAGAGTTGCAGCCAGATGTGCTTCTAACCAGTTAAAACTCTTTTTTGTTTTCGAATTTATTTTGTTAGGGGTGAAATGCCCGAAATTACCTAAAATTCGGAATTTCGGTTATAATTTCGTGAGCTTTCAAACAGGCACTTGAAATTTGTCCGTAATTTGTCCAAATTCAAATGTTGCCGAATTTAAGACGTAATTTGTCTAAATTCAAATGTTTCCAATTTTTTTGAATGAGACGTATTTATATAGAAGGATAAAGAAATTTCCGACATTTCGCCAAAAAATTGGGCGAAATCGTGAACCCTGCTTCTAACACGAGTGATGGATTCCGTTTAGATTCTATTGGCGTTTTCACAAGTGGAGGCCAGCTCACAGATGGACAGACTTTACATGATTGAATTAGTAAGATATCCATTGTGTATTCTGCCGGCCTTGTTCGTCATTTTCTATGTATCTGTCGCACATGTTGCCTTCCAACGATCCCATGGAATAGGAGAAGGGGAAATGACGTCATCTTGGACACGTTTGAAACGCGGGAAATTGAATTTTTTTATTTAATATTTTTTAATAATATTTTATAGTTAACCTCTCACTAACTTTATTTTCAATTCTGAACTCTTTGGTTACGCCTTGACTCAAGGCGCGGTCAAACCATGTTGTCATGACGCCATCTACCTTTACGTGGCCAAACTAACAAGAATAGTGTGACAAGTCTGTTTTGTCATGCTAATACTTGTGGCATGACAGTGGTAACTTAGGTGATGGTGCCCATCCAGTTCTTCATCCCCCTCCCCCCCCAGTCCCTTCTCTTCCTCCCGTGCGCCCTCTCTCCTCCCCGCCTCCAAGCTCCCCCATCGATTTGGAGCCGTTTCGGAGTCCGTAAACCCGTGGAGATCATCCCCCAAGGTAACCTCACTCATTCCCTCCTTTTTTTTTGGATTAAATCGGTTAGAATTGTGGATTTAGGGTTTATACCGAATTGGATGTTTGAGGTCAATTTGTTTGTTGCGACTTGTAGATTTAAATCGGTTAATTTTTGCCTTGTTTTTGAATTTTAATAGTTGATTCACTTGATTGGTGTACTGTGTCAATGTATTCAAATGATTGAGTTTCTTAGAAGTCATATATAATCATCTCTCAGTAAACTATGTATTTTGAAACCCTGTTTCAAGTTGGTGCCTACCATTCGTAGATGCATTGAAGCCCAACAATGGACACCTTGTTCCAGTAGCTTGGGTCTTCCTTGCACTTCTAAAAGAAGTTTTCAATCTTGTTGCCTGCATCCCTGCCGTTCATCGGGTTTATATGGAAACCCGAGAAACCATCGACAATGATCTCTGCTAGCTCTCCCTGATTTGTTGCGATGGTTGGCAATCCGCAGTTAATCACCTTGATGGCCGTTAGCCCGAATTCTTCATAGAGTGTGGGCTGAAACCATAGATAGTCATTGTAACTTGTAAGGCTAGAGTTGAGTTTTATGCAATGTTGGTCACTCCAAAGCTTTAGACTTCAGAGGATGCAGGCTTATGTTGTTCATGACTAAACAGTTAGTTATTAGGTTGTTGTATACCTAAACAAATTCACCCTTTGTGATGAGACCCTAAGTGCATCTACTATGGTGGTGAATATCTCTAAGTTGCAAGTGTGTGCTAAACCTCAAGTTGAGCCTATTTTGCATCAAAGGAGAAAGAAACAAGACTAGGTTCGGCCAAAAGCAAGGAAAGGGAGGTAGGCCCAAGGGGGAGCTTGAGCGTACATGGGAAGATACGACGATTGATGGCTTTGCATGTTGGAAAGTTTGCAAAGAATTCGACCAAGAAAAGACAAATGAACCAAATTCAAACTCAATTTCAAAATCAATGCACTTTCAGCCTAAGAATCCAAAATGGATTTGGATTGGAGCAATTCCAATTCGGATCTTTCTTTAAAGGAAAAGTTAATTTTGAAATTGCTTTTAAAAGGATAGTTTAATTTATTTTAAAAAATTAGAGTAGTTTAAATTTCGAATTAAAGTAGGAGTTTGCAATAGGAGTTAATTTCGGATTACTGTTCGCGCAACACTATTCACCAACTCGGATTACTGTTCCCTGTGTGTACTGTTCACCGATACTATATATTTAGGAGTAGCCCCCCATTGTAAGCAAGTTATAGTTGAAGAAAATACATAAAAGTCAAAGGTTTATGTGGCGCATAATGAGTACATGCGTTTCGAAAATTCCCATATAGGATTTTATAATTGCGTGAATATTAGAAGGTGGCTTTTCTTCCAAGATCCGTGATTTCTTATGGACCATCCCACCAATTCGTAGCGTCCTTAATTGCTCACGGTTTGGTGTTGTTTTTCAGGATTGATTTTGTTTCTCTCTTCGGATTGATTCAACATCAATCAAATATCATTACTTATTTTGGAGATACACTTGTTCTTCCTTTTTGCCAAACAAAAGAGGAATGCTGGGGTTTTGCTCCGATCAAGATTGAAATACAAGTACCGTGAAGGATTGGGCCACATTACGCATCAACATACGTTAATCTGTATCATCTTGATATCAGAGGGTGGTTGATCACGGTATGTGAATTTTTTTCTTGGTACTTTGAGATTGATCATCATGTCGAGAACTAGCAAGTGTGGTTCCAATGGTGGATCAGACGAGGAGCCTATGTACGGTGATACACTATTACTGGACGTACATGCTCAATTTGATGCTACTACCGGCTATTTTCTTCGTCGTGAGAAGTTGTTACGACATCAACTTGAAGCTCAAATCCAAGGGGTGCAAGATACGTTGAACGATCGTCTCAACATGAATGAACGACGTATGATGGAAGGTTTCAATAATCTGAACCTTACTATTCGTCACTTGGAGGAGAGTCTAAGTGACGACCAGAAACTCCCCGGGGTCACCTGGGAGATCCTTAAAGGCCAACCGAGAGGTCAGGTCTGCCAAGATCCCCCAAGAGGTCCAGACCGCACGGAGGAACCTCAGGACCTCCCAAGAGGTCCCGCAGGATCTCTCTTGGAGGTCCATCCAGACCACCGAGAGGTCCAGTAGGACCACCCGAAGATCCTTCAAGACCTCCTGGAGGTCTAGGAGAGGTCGTTTGGCTCAGGACTACTCCCAAGCGCACGGCCATAACCCGAAGGAGGTCGTAAGACTTAGGAATGACCCCAAGACCTCTGTGTAAATGAGCTAGTCCCAAGATCAGCTGCTAGCCCACACAGTAGTGAAAGTGGTGACATCCAAAATGCATACTTTTATTTACAAATAACAATAGAGTTGCTTACAAAAGCGGCCTTAGGCCGAACACAAAATACAAAAAGATCAAAGAGAACGGTAGTCCATCAGCATGCCACAGGCAACTGACTGGAGGCACAACCTAGTCAGTTTGGTCTTCTTCACTGTTAGAGTCTTCTCCTGCCAAAGGTTATATTGAGCAAGAATGAGCACAACAACCGTGCTCGCAAGTCACACCCGTAGATTAACAGAATGAAATGCATAATGGATATCTCAACGGAGGGCATAATATGATTGATTTGCACAAAGCCAAGTTTCTTTCAATTACATATACTAAGTTCCAAGGCAGGTAATCTTATAATTAAAATTTATTTTCTCAAATCAATTTTACAGTTGGATAACATTCATAATCAAGTGGTGAAGGATACCCTCCTATCACATGGCTCCCTGCCAAAACCCATGGGATAGAAATCCCAACAAAAATCAATTTGTCAAATCTTTTTAAAACAAAAATATCTAACTAAGAGCAGCTTTGCCAGCATGTCCTTGACCGCGGACTCGGCTATTCAAATAGATTTTCACTCTGCAGAGGTGTACAGCTTTACCCACATGACATGATTTCTCCAGTTTGTTTGGCATTCGTCAATGCCACCTCACACTTCCTTTGGTGAGAGGTCTAGAGCTCATGACAAGGCCTTTACAATACATTATTCCACCGCAGTCCCCCATCACTAAGGTTTCGCCCCCTGTGGATAGAAACCCACAAAGTTCATGGCCCCCTCTTGCGCTAGTGGAAATGCATGTACGTAGGTCATAAAGGACCACCCAACTCAACCATATGGACAACTACAGTGGAGCTTTGCAAATTAATCAGCCAAGTCCTGCCTATACAGGATATGTGGTTGCACGGTGAGGCATGGCAAAATACACTCAAAGATCGGTCCTTAATTGACTAGGGCGACTACCACAGAACCCCTGAGCCTCAACTCTACCCAAGTTAAGCTCGTGCATGGACATGCACCAACCCAAGCAACCAATTCGCCCCAGTCTAAACCAATTTTTCATTTGTTTGCTTTTCATAAACCTTTTTACAAAACTCCATAACAACCTAATATCATGGATGAAAACATTTAACACATTGGTCTTTGGCAATGAAATCTCCTAAAACAAGAATTGATCTAGGCTTGGCTAAGCATCAAGTTTTGCAATATCTGTAGTCCATACTATTGTATCAACTAGGTTTTCATCTAGGGTATCAAGGGTGATAGGACAATAGCAAGTTTGGCTGTACAAAAGATTGCAGGAATATCTAAGAGCTTAAAAACAGGGATTAAATTATTTGAATCCAAATATGCATACAGTATTTAGTTGAAACCAACATAATAAACTTAAATTACTGGGTTCAACATGATCAAAGGCATGACTTGCCTTGCTCACTAACTTGAGAGTCTCCCTCTTCAGTGTACTCATACTCATTGGAGTCTTCGCAATATACACGGGTAAAAGAACAAATTCAAACAAAGCCTAAATAAAACACCAAAAGGACTCCAAAGGAACCTCAAAACTCAACCTACAAAAGAATATTATACTTAGAATATGTTCTTTGGGAGAGGTTCCAGCTCACTGGGAGGAGGTCCAACGAGAGTTATTCTTACAAACAACCAGAGAGGTGGTCTTTAGCAAAAAGAAGCTAAGGGGATGCTCTATGCGCAGGGACCAGAGGAATGATGTTCACCTAAAAGTTATAGCGGTCCGGAGGAAATCCAGGAGAGGATTAGTGAACCATCGGGCTTATAAATAAAAGATTCACTCAAAATATGATCAACGATCGAATATGGCAAATTTATATCTTAAAAAATGAAGAAAGCATTATGAATAAATTAATAAAAGGATCCTCTTGTATGGCAGGTCAAGTGACATACCGTTTAGTACGACCAAGATGGCTGGTATCCAATTTGATTTTCTTGTCTGCATTATTGTTCATGTTTAAAGCAAATAATGCAGCTTCGGCTGCTCTGATATCATGAAATTCTTTTATTTTGTGATGACCCTATTGTGGAGTGTCCCAAATCTGCAACTAAAAATTTTACATGTGTTTAGTTCTGGTCATAGTAATAGCTAGTTAAAGTAAGATCGTACCTCCTTGCAAAGACAACGAACAGCACAACGCATAAAGACGATAGACACACATGTAAGGACAACGAAAGGTGAATAAGGAATAAGCCCGAAAGAAGCAGCGAAGTAGGCAGTACAACAGGAAAAGAATCATCAGGCGAAACAGACCTAAGGCATGAGCGGCGAAATCACACCAGCCGTAAGCACGCTGGCCAAGTCAGATGAGCATTTGAACATAGCGGTATAAAATAAAAATACTAACATCGGACGATAATGCTACAGCTGGACTCCAATCCAAAGAGAAGGGGCAGTGGCTTTCCTCGCCGAACTGTACTACGATTGAAAGGGAAGGGCCGACGGCGAACAAAGCCACCTTGGATAGCGAAGACACCATACTTCCCCTGTGAACGGCGCTGCTGCAGCAGCAGCCGTAAACATAGCCTGCAAAACCCCCAAGAAATCAGCATTGGCACACGGAGAACATACGAAATCGATGAGGGAAATCGGAAGAGCGAAGCAAAAGAGGGAAGCGATAAAAAGGCAAGAAGGCACCTTGGACAGCAGCCGACAAGATCTGCATAAGCGCGCAAAAATCTGCGGATGCGGCACCAAAAGAGGGGCAGGCAAAAATTTAACAATAAAGTAGATTGCATGGCCGGGGGCTGCAACCAAATCAGGAAGGAAGACAACCGGAAAACACGATTACTAAGGGCGAGGAGAAACGATGAAGCGACATGGGAGAGTGCAAGCAAAGCTAGCGAGGCTAGGCGAAAGATGGAGAAAGCAAGAGCGATTACATGGGAGAAACAAAGCAAACCGGGCGAGAAAAGGTGAGCGATGGAGAAATCGCGAGAGCACAGAGGCCAGCGAAAAGCGAACAGTACCAGGAAGCCTCGCATCTGCCGCCTCTGACGAACGCATTGGCCCCCCGATGTGGCGTATGAGGCGAGAAAAGGTGAGGGACGGAGAAATCGCGAGAGAGCATAGAGGCGAGCGGAAAGCGAGTAGTGCAGGGAAGAGTCGTGCCTCCCGCCCCTAACGAACGCACTGGGACGACTGCAAGGCGCCGGGTGAGGAGGTTGGAGCGACCGGGTACCGGCGAAAATGCTGGCTGGACCCTGTCCACCAAGGAACGCAGCGCGAGCCGACCGCGTGCACGCGTAGGATTGGCTGAGCAAGCGTACGGACACCTCTCGTAGCGTCATTCTCACCAGCTTTAGTAGAGGCAAGATTTCGAGGTACAACGCTAAGATGATCATACGATCCAATTCTACCGAACACAAAAACGATCCTACTCCCTGGTTCATTGAACCGATGGCCCGATGGGCTTTATTTTCCGGTATTGTGGCGGATGCCGGATGGTATCCTGATTCCTGAGAAAGGATGCACTAGGTGGGGATGGGCCTAAAGTGGGAACCTGGTCTAAACACGGCACAAGTGACTAGTGTTGCGAATTGAAATACGATGTGTCTCACGGTTGGGCTTGTTCGCCAGGACGAAATTTCGGCATAAAATCCACCAAGTGATCGGCTCCACTGGGGCATATTTAAGCAACTTGGAAGAACAAGTTGGCCTTGAAAGATCATCATACTGTATCTTATGATAATGCTATCACTTACAGATGAGCATGTGTTACATAAAGCCAGTTCTTGTGGGGAACAGAGCTTTAACGTGTCACTGTAACCAAAACGGGCCACTGCTTCCATACGCTGGTCAGCTATTCAACGCTTGCTGGTAGTGTGAGTTCAGTGGGCCGCATTTCAGCTATCAAGCGTTGAGCACCCATCTGCAAGTCGTTGTATTCCGTCTCCTGGCTTACGAACGTACCATAGAGACGTCACCTGGTCTGATCCGTTTGCCGGCCCGACGTGCCGAGCGAAAACGTATGCAAGCGACCTTTCCGCGGAATTGGTCAGGGAGATCCCGCGCGCGATCGACCTGTCGGCCGACTCAGCTGGCGCCTTGCGTCAGCTCGACGGAACGAACTCCGCAATCATTCACGCCGAGAAGGTGGGGATGCTCTCGCCAGTGCTTCTGACCGCAACACATGCGAATAGGAGTAGGGAAAAAGCTCAACAGTGGGGCTCTGGGCTCGATTCAAAATTACGTAGTTACACTTGTTAATTAATTAAACATTGAAATAAGTTGATTTTGTATGAAATTGTATTTCGCTCTAACTAAACTCGACTCGTTGGCTCAATTCTAAAAATACTCTAAACTATAAATAAAATAATATTAAATCAAACTAGACCTCCAACTTCACTATTCACTCCTGCCTGTCAACGTGCCCGACTGCTGAGCGCTGACACGCGATGGCGTACGGGGCTGCACGAGCACGACGGTTCGGCTCATCGCGTCGTGGGCACTTTTACCGTATCGCAAACAAAACGGGAAAACAGAGTGGCACGTTACACTGAAGTGAATTGCCCTTCTTTTTCTTGCGTCAACTTCCACATCCATGCCCCACACAACGCTTTGCCAAAGCCGCTACCTTGCCCCCCGCATCAACAATCGAGAAAGTAACGGAAAGGCGAAAGACCGTCACTTTCGGCAGCGTGGTCCGATCTACCTGCCCCTTTTCCATTCCCGGTGACCCGGAACACGTCCTTTTTCATCAAATGGCACGGTGGTAGCAATCACAGATAGGAGGGTTTTTTTTTTTGCACCGGCTAGCATCCATAGGTTTAGGCTGTCTTTAATTTCGCGGATGCCATGTGCCCAAAAAGAGCCATGTTTAGCCAGTGATGGCTCGGTGACACCGGCAACGCATTTGCAGGGATTCGCTCGCTCTCTACTCGTGAAGCAACCCCTCACACGTGGCGCGCGGTTCAGAGGGCTAGGCTTCAAGGCCCATCATGTCATCTCCCCGCTTTGCACCGGCGAGCGCCTGCCGGTCGCTCGTTCCGGCCCGTTTTTGCGCAGCTCGCGGAGCGGCCGCGCAGAAAGCTCGACACCTCACGCCGGGGAATTTATGGTTCCTGGATCGGACTCGTCCGATTCCGATCATCTGATGAGTTGTCGACGCATTGTCACGTTGCATCATGCATGTTTTCCCTTTCCCTTTGACGCGTGAATCCACCGGAATATGCAGTGACGCCAACGGCATGCTACTGATGGAACATCTCCTAGTAACAGTGAGAGGCGAGCGAACGAAGATTTTGTTTAGGGTCGTCGAGATGTAACACATTTGACAGCACATAATGATGCCTAAATGTATTCTTGCGTAACCCGTCTCGCCGAGGTCAAATCCTCTTTAGAAAATAAGCGAAATGACATGAAAGGCAACCACCCCCTCTTTACCTCACGGTCCTCACGTCCAACGCGGAGCCTTTTTTTATTTATTTGGCCCTACGGTGTCTCCGTAAATATAAAAATAGCTTATTTATCATCGTTTTTACTAAAATAGCCACCAAACAAGCACGAAATCACCGGAGGACTGACACGTGGCTCCTCCCGCGGTCGGCGAGCACGGCAAGTGAGGTGGGCGTGGGAGCAAAGTCCAACCGGCGTGGAAGTGGGGGCGGCTACCTCCTGTGGTGAGGGAGCGCGGGAGCTCGCCCATCTTCCGCGGTTGAGGAGCGCGGAAGCGGCATGCCGCGGCCACAGAGCGCGGAAAACGGCCAGGACCCCACACCTCCCGCGGTCGCCGCGCCGAAGAGATTCCACGGTCATCGAGCGTGGGAGGAGTCACGCGTCGGCTCCCTGATGATTCTGTGCTCATCTGAGGGCTAGTTTCGCAAATACGATGGCAAGTGGGCTATTTTTGCAAGGGGGCTACTTTCTTGATCTCTTCAATATATGCTGAATCAGATGGTAGATGAAATTGCTAGAATTGGTTCTGTAAGTGTAAAGACACATTTATTCATAAAATTCCAAAGCATATATGGTTTAGTCACATATTGTCTAGCCAAGTGGTAGGAGAGCAATTTATAAAGTTGAGTTCTTGCCACCCCTTAAAACATGTAACACATGACATGGGGTGACATGAGCTTTATTTTGCTAACCGTGTATTTCTATCTCCTTTTTACAGTGATCAAAAAACACTGGTCGGATCCACAGACTAATGTGATCGAAATAAAGTGATCGAAACACTTTGGTTGAAATAAAGTGGTCGAAAAACACTGGTCGGATCTATAGACCAATGTGGTCGAAACACAGTGGACGAAAAACACTAGTCAGATCTATAGACCAGTATGACTGAAACACTGTGGTCGAAATAAAGTGATCGAAACACTGTGGTTGAAAAACACTGGTCGGATCCACAGCCCAGTGTGGTCAAAACACTGTGGTCGAAATAAAGCAGTCGGAACACAGTGGTCGAAAAATAGTGGTCGGATTCATAGACCAGTGTGGTCAAAATACACTGGACGAAGCTATAGACCTGTGTGTAATCAAGAACAGATAAACACTGCTTAATTACTATTAATTGGTTTTGAATTAGCAGTTACCGGTGGTTTAATTTGTGCTTTATTATGCAGTTAGAGTAATTGTCTCGACCATAAAAAGATCCGAAGATATCCATATCAGAAAACGAATTGATTCACTTCAATTTTCTTCTTCTTCCTCTATTCTATTGTGTTGGATAGTTGTGCTGTCGAACCAAGCTGTCATTTATCCTCGGCGTGCACCAGGAAGGAGGGTGAACTGGTATCTCCGAACTATTGTCGCTGAGTTCATCTGCAGCACGGGCGCAATAAGGTTTAGGCGTAGATCTGCTTGATCGCTTTGCCGCTACCGCTTCATCTACGTTATGCACTGTTTCGAGTCTACACTGCTTCTTGTTCTTCATCACATCCGACTGTAAGTTGGTTGTGCGACCAAACTATTCTGTTATAATTATATTATTATGTATGTTTAGAAGTGTAATGTGTTGTCTGTTGTTAGTATTGTTTTATGTATCTCTAGTTTTATATGATCTTTATTTTATAATAAAGTCTAAAATTAACATATTATCCATATTTTCACTGAAAACTACGGACAATTAGGTCGGACCGGAGAAGACAACTCTTTTTCATCGCGAGAAGACACGACTCCTCCCATTTAAGGATGGATCTTTTCGACACAACCAATGAACAAAAAAATGTCCTTTAATCATGAGAATCATGACACTGATCGCTCCTTCCCCTGAAAAAATATAAAGAATGCCACCACATCCTCTGACCAACAGCAGCAACAGGTACGAACACGGCATATGATACGATGCAAGAAAGCAACGCGTTATTTTGGATCATTCCGAGCTTCCAATGGCATTAGGCCAGGTGTTTTTCTCCTGCTGTGGCCTACCTGAGCACAAACACAGATGTGCCGCTTCCAATGGCATTAGGCCAGGTGTTTTTCTGCTGCTGTGGCCTACCTGAGCACAAACAGACATGTGCCATGGTCGCCCACGACCACGAGCAGCTCCTCTAGCTGCAGCTGCAGTCCCCACTCGAAGCACCACGCACCGATGGAGCTCTCTTTCTTCTTCGTGCTGGTCGATCGCGTGAGTTTCAGGTCCCTACTCGATGCAGCTCTTGACCTAAAGGCTCGCGAGTTCGCCACCTGGAAGGCGCCCACGGATGCTGCCACCCAAAGCAATTACACACACCGAACACAATGATATCGACAGCCATTAGGCCGTACGAAGGGGAGAGAAGAACTAGTAAATGTTTAGCTTTGCCTTTGGTGATTCGTAACTGGTTTCTGCAATTTGGATTTAGTTTATACCCCCACTGTGTTGAGAAATTTCAGTACGAGTCCTTTGCTTGGGAAACCATGCAACGAATATTGCCTTTGCGATAAAGAGTGCAAGCAATAACGCTTGGAAATGAAGCATCGATCCGGGCTTTCCAGTTCTGCAGCTTCTCTGGCTCTGCCCCAGCACGCACGAGCAATCTAATCTTAACGCTCGAATCGCATTCCAGGAAGGCGACTAGTTTGTCGGCCGTGTTTATCTCAACGTCGAGCATGTCGCCACCGTTACGATCGTTAACGCGAGAAAAAAGTGACGATTTACGTCGTGGCTTGTGATTACCTCTGCAGATTATATATATCTGCAGATGTAGCGTGACACTGATGTTAGATACAAGAACTGGCCACTTGCTCAACGCTGTAATCTGCTTCTCATCACAGGTTCCCAACTGCTACTCGACTAAACAAATGCAATAGGCAGCTCAACATTTTCCAATGCAAGCGACTAGCTAGATCCTGATCCATTGAGCACTTCCTTTCACCAGTTCATTAGAAATGTTGCATCACAATATTGCAAATGGATTACTAACACTAGAGAAACTCATATGCAAAGATTTGGCAAAATATCAAGTGCCCAGTATTTAGCAGTTTCCAATTTGTTTTAGACCAGTTCCCAGTGTGTTTAGCAGTTTCCAATTTGTTTTAGATCCAGGGAAAGCTGAAGAGTGTGCCAAAGGAGAAAATGACAACAACAACGCCGGAGGGAAAAGCTGCTAACGAAGATGCTTGGCCAACAGACTGCAATATGTGATTCTCCAGCTGGTTCAAGCAAATCAATATGGCTTTTATTAATACAATGACCATTCAGGACTGTTTAGCATGAACATTTGAATATTTGCATCTTTGTCATAAATCAAAAAAAGGAAATCATAGTGCTCAAATTGGATTTTGAAAAAGGTTTTTGACAAAATAGAACATCAGGTCATTCTGGATATTTTACGGTGTAAAGGATTTGGAGATAAATGGGTCTCTTGGGTCAAATCTATCTTGTCTTCGGAAAAATCTTCTGTGTTGTTAAATGGTGTGCCAGGCAAGCAATTTCATTGTAAGAGAGGTGTAAGGCAGGGAGATCCACTCTCCTCTATTATTTGCTTTGACTGCGGATCTTCTACAGACTATTCTTAATAAAGCAATGATGGATGGATTGCTTCACTTGCCTCTGCCTGCCTCAACAAGTTCAGACTTTCCTGTGATTCAGTATGCGATGATACTCTAGTGGTCATGCCAGCTTGTGCTACGCAACTTTTTTTTCCTTAAATCTCTTTTCAACTCTTTTGCTGTTCTCACGGGTCTTAAAGTCAACCTCCAGAAATCCTTCGTGGTCCCTATAAATGTCTCTCCAAGGAAAATGGAACACCATGCTGCTACTTTTGGATGTCAAATTGGCTCTTTGCCTTTTACTTACTTGGGGTTTCCTTTGGGCTTAGCAAGACCTACAAATGGTTTAGTATCGATATTATAAATGAATGCTGGGAGCTTTTCTAGAATGAAACCATATAGAAAAGGATACGGAGATTTTATACAGGTTCAGTCCTTCTCGTAAGAGAATAATAATCCTACACCTGTGCTGTTATATTGATTGTGTTTACAACAGGGAGGAAGTCACTAAAATTAGGGCTTGATGACTTCTGTCTCTCGTTGTGTCTTCTCTTGTCATGTCTTCTCTCGTCGTCCTCTGTCCACTGACTTTACTCCTTATATAGCGCATGAAAGAGTGACAGTTGTCGTTTGATGTAATGCGCACGTTCGAATGGCGGTTATTGTTAGAAAGATATCCCTCCATGTTGCCTTGTAGTTATGTCAGAGACAAAGATTTCATACGTGCAGTCATCTCAGGAAATAACGTCACATATTAATTACTGCGTGTATTAAACATAGCGTATAAATGTCCCTAGTCGATTGGGCCCACATGTCTGTGGTTCTTATCGACTATAGGGTTGTCGTAAATGACCTGGTCGTAGTAAAGCTTACGACCAGGAGGTGATCGTAGTAGGACTTACGATCATTTGGTGGTCGTGAAAGAATTTATGACCATGAAGTGGCAGCAGGATGGCTTACGACCATATAGAGTGGTCATATGATAGCTTATGACCACTTGGTATTTATAATCTCCCGTGTATAAAAGATATTATTATCTAAATATTACAGATAAATAATTTAATTAACTGAGGATTATTAGATCCTCGTCAAGACCTAAAATAGAAGATTATTTCCCATTAGTGCAAACAATTGACGTTCACTCTTGGTTCTACCGAAGTGCGGTAGTACCACGCACACAGCGCCGGTACTACCGTTCCATACGTGACCAGTCCAGTTCAGCACAAACGAAAGCACTGACACGTGGATGGCTGAGATTCAAATGGCCGTTCGGACCGCGTGTCTAAACCACACGATCGGAGAGACGTTCGGACGGTTCGAACGTCCCACTCAATTTTGACCGTCCGATTTCAATCGAACGTCACACACTCGGTGGTCCGAACGTCGCCTAGTAGTACCGCCAACACATACGGTATTACCGCTCCACGGTAGTTCCGTGACCACAAAGCCGGTACTACCGCACCTTAGGAGCAGCACATGCTTAATAGGGTTGTGGTAGTTCCGCTAAGGAGCCACCGGTCATACCGCACAGCGGTAGTTCCGCACAACACATGCCAGTACTACTGTTTCTCAAAAGAAACCAAAGGGCATTTTAGAAAAGTGCCCTCTTTGGAATAAGCGTACCGCACAAGACTCCGGTACTGCCGCGCACCGGTAGTACCGTTTGATATAGGGTGGTACTACCGCACAAAACTTGCGGTATCAGGGGACCGGTCAGACCGCACAACCTATGGCGGTCAGACCGATATACTGCTGGTCAGACCGATCAACTACGGCGGTTAGACCGCCAGAACAACAAACCGACACTTAGCCCGATCAGATTCTCAAAGGCCGGTCAGACCTCTCAAAGACCTGCGGTCAGACCGCCAGTGTGGCGACCCGACCCTAGGGCACCCGAGAGGTCCGATAGTACCCCTCGAGGCTCGGGTAGGACCTGCCCTTGGTAGTACCAATCGAGGCCCTGGTAGGACCGCTCAAGGTTACCACCGAGGGAAGCGGGAGTCACGGGGAGATCCCCTACTGCCACGGCCAACTCAGGAGAGGTCGAAGGACCTGACCTAAGGAGGTCGCGAGGCTTGAGGGATCACTCTGTGATTCCCAGCGTGAACTGAGCTAGTCCCAAGGATCTCAAGCTAGCTCTTCACAGCATACAAGAATGGTAACATCCACGACATAACTTTATTTACAACATATCAAAGGAGTGGTTTACAAAAGGTGGCCTTGGGCCAAAAGCAAGCTTACAAAAGAGCGGAAACAGACGTCCATCCACTATACCACAGGCAAAATGGCTAGAGGGCACAACCTACACGTCCTGGTTCTCTTCTTCACTGCTATTGTCTTCTCCTGATAAAGTTTGCAATGAGCAAGAGTGAGCACTACCACTGTGCTCGCAAGTCACACCCGTGGGGTAACAAAATGACATGCATACATGGATATACCGAGGAAGGCATAATAGGGTGGATTTGCGTAAAGCCAAGTTTCTTTCAATTACAAATACTAAGTTCCAAGGCAGGTTTTTAATAGATAAAATTCATTTTCAGAACTTGATTTTCAGTTGGATAGCATTCATCAACAAGTTGGTGAAGGATACCCTCCTATCACAAGGCTCCCTGCCCAAAACCCATGGGATCGAAATCCCAAAACAGTTTATTAAACATTTTTAGAAACCCAAAACCAATATCTAACTCTGAGTGGCCACTGCCAGCATGTCCATGACCGTGGACACGGCTATTCGAATAGATTTAACTCTGCAGAGGTTGTGCACTTTACCCACACGACATGAGTCCTCTAGTTTGTCCGGCATCCGTCAATGTCACCTCTCACTACCAAAGGTAAGAGGTCTAGAGTTCATGACAAAGCCTTTACAATGCATTGTTCCACCACAGCCTCTCCTTGCTAAGGTTTCGCCTCCTTTGGATATGAATCCGCAGGATCTGGGCCCCCTCTTGCACCAGTGGGAAACATAGGTCATGAAAGACCATAGGCCATAGAAGACCTCCCACACATCCGAATGGAACAACCGCGGTGGAATTTCTGCAAATTAATTGGCCAGGTCCCACACCCCACACTGGAGACATGTGGTTGCACGATTTTGGCATAGCCCATTATAGGCCTAGCATTGGCGGCTCAAAGACCGGTCCTCAACTGACTTGGGCAACAATCACAAACCCCTAGACCTCCACCTTATCCAGGATAGAGTCCGTGCATAAACCTTGCACCAACCAAGAAAACCAATTCGCCCAAGTCTAAATCAGTAAAAATTTTCTTTGCTTCCCCAGCAATATTTCCATACTCCCATGACAACCCAATGTCATGGTCAAAACATTTTAACAGTAGTTGGTCATGAAGGTAAAGATTTTCCCAAATCAAGTACTTTTGGTCTAAGCAAGACTAAGCATTTGGTTTTTCAATTGCTCCTGGTTCACACTAATGTATCAACCAGATTTTGTCTAAGGTGACAACAGATTTGGTTCAATGTCAAGGTTGGCCATATGAAGGAAATAGGCATAACTATGTGTTCAAAGACAGGTATTGAAATAACTTAGTAGAAATAAGCATGCATTATACTTTGAAACTGAACATAAATAAATTGAAATATTGGGTGCAACATGATCAAGAGCATGACTTGGCTTGCTCACTGTCCTGAGAGTCTTCTTCTTCAGTGCACTCAAGCTCCTCAGTGCCCTCGCGCTCTATACGGGAGAAAAGGAGACAAATTCAAGCCAAGTTCCAAATAAAGAACCAAAGGAACTTCAAAATAAACTCCAAAACTCAACCAACAGAAACATCTCACGCTCAAAATAGGTTCTTTGGGAGAGGTCCCAACTTACTGGGGAGAGGTCCAATGAGGAAGGTCCTCACAGAAGACCAGGGGGGTGACTCTAGCAAAAGGCCAAGATGATAACGCTTATGCAAAGTCCAGAGAGGTGATCTTTAGATGTAGCCATGGAGTTCCGAAGAGAATCCAAGAGAAGAGGTCCTGAAAGGGACATAACCTCTTATTGTGGCGATAAGAGCAAGAGCAGATCAGACGCAAGGAGGCTTACCAGTTTCTAAGAAAGAGGTGACGAGTGAAGGGAAGGTCGGAGGCAATATGGGCGGTTAAGGTCAACGCCCAAGCTCCTGATGAGCCTCCAATGGTGAAAATACGATGAAGAGGGGTGCTCCTGGCGATGCTCTTGGCAGCAAGGCCTCTCCAAGAAGCTACTGAGTGTGAGCCAAAGTGTAGAATGTGGGAAAAAGGTGGCCAGGAAGGGCTACCGAGGCCATTTATAGTCAAAGAGAGTGAAAAGACCACTCCATGCGTACATGATTTGGTGAGCATGAAAAATAGGCAAAAGGTACGGGGGATGTCAAAGGAAAATAATAAAGGACATTGTGTACTGCTACGGGAGGAGACTAGAAAAGACACCAATAGTGCCCCCAAATGACTCCATTCAATGGAAGCAGTCACTTTCATGGTTGCGTTCAATGCGACAGGACATGCATTAAATGCTCATGGTACTAGTGTGGCGGGGAAAAATAAGAATGGGTAAGCCTGGCAGGTGGGACCAGTCAAATCTAGAAACAGTTGGGTCAAAGAGGGAGGTCCCAACCCGCCAGAGAGGTCTTTTGAGGAGGTCCGAAAGGCTTAGGAGATGCTAAGATCCAGGGAGGTCTGGAGCTGTAGGATCAAATCCCAACGGGAGGTCTGGACGGTTAGGATTTCCAAAGGGAGGTCCTAACAATCGGATCTACCAAAGAAGGGAGGTCTGGACAGTTAAGATCTCCAAGGGGAGGTCTTAACGGTCCAGATGTTCAAGGAGAGAGGTCTGGGCTGTTAAGATCTCAAGGGGGGAGGTCTTAACGGTCCAGATTACCGAGGAGATCTGGACATGGGGAGGTCCAGATACACATGGAGGAGGTCCACATGACAAGAGGTTCTGACAACCAAGATCCCATCAAGGGAGGTCCTGACTGAGGGGATCCTTGTAAAAAGGAGGTCCTGACTGGTAGGATCTCACCAACGGGGAGGTCCTACAGTTAGGCTCTCAAGAAGGGAGATTCCACAGGCTCAAGGAGGTCTTGAGAGGAGGTCTAAAGAACTAAGTCGACAAGGGGAGGTCATAATCGCTAGGATCTCCACAATGGGAGGTCCTGGCGGTGAGGATCTCAATATAGGAGGTCCTAAGGGTTCGGGAGGAGATCTTCAGAGGTCAGGAGTTCCTAAGTTAAGCGAGTAAGGAGGTCCAATGGAGGGGGAGGTCCAAAGGTCTAAGATCCGCAGGGGAAGTCTAAAGAAATTAAATTCAAAGGAAGACCTGAACATATAGGCTCATCCTAACCAAGAGGATGTCTGAGCCTAAGAAGGAGGTCTGAACCAAAGAGATTCAAACCAACAAAGAGATCCATAGAGATCTAACTCAAAGAGAAAGGTTTGGACATAAAGATACGTCCAAGTGAGAAAAGGTCTGAGCCCCCAGGGAAGGTCTAACTTCAAGAACCACTAGGGAGGCCCAGGACACAGAGAAGGTCTAAACCTCACATAACCCAAAAGTGGTAGGCTAAAGAAGGATCTGCCGTGCATACCTAAAGAAAGTAACAACAACTCAAACCTCACCAACTGAACCGAACTGTGAATTCTCATCAAAACAAAACAGTTTTATTTTGTTTTACAATTTAAAAGGATTTGGAAAATCAAGATGTTACAGCCAGAGCTGAGAACTAAGGGTTTTTGCATTTTGTTTCAACTCAATTTGCAAAATACTTTTGCCAATTGATGCGCAATGCAAACAAGAGTTAAAAGTGAGATTTTCAACAAGTTGCAAAACATATTTTCCGACTTTTAGAATCAACACCACAAGGGCTAAGGTACATGGACTTAAAGCATTTGCAAAAAACATTCACAAACTAAAGTCACATGCTACAAGGATTATGCATGAGCCTCAACTATTTGCAAAACACATTCGCAAATATTGGCAACATGCTAACGAGAGCTACAGCAAACACAATGAGTTATCAACATATGACTAACTCAAGCTACTAGTCAAGATCCCTCTTACTAGTACGGCAACCTATACTAGCAATCCGGTCTTCCAACCAAACACCAAAACTGATAAAAGACTAGGAACAAATCCTTAGCTCTAGCTAGTCATACCTTTGCCTTGCACAAACACTTGAAGCTTGATAACGCACATCTTTACTTTTGGTCCGGGTTCTTGACTTGAATATGCATCAACCCATGATGCACTCTTTTGACTTGATGATCAACTCATGATCATCTCTTCTTCTCGAACATCATCAACATATGATGATATTTTTTTTCTTCGAGATCTTGATACACATCAACACATGATGCATCCTTTACTCTTGAATCTTGACTTGATGACAATCAACTCATGATGTCATCTAAAGTCTTTTTCATCATGGGACATAACATATTCATCCAACTCATGGAAAACATTAGTCCCACAACATGATTGTCATTTATTACCACAACATACTATTAACTCATAATGGTGGGACAAGATATTTCAATCTTTCCCTTTTTGGTAATTGATGACAACCATCACAATTGCAAGTAATTGAATGTAGATAAGTATGAGTATGTATAAACTACATAAGTTTTGTATACTCATATGATATGTTTCAAAGTAAAGATCCTTAATATTTGTGGATAAAGGAATATAGATCAATACTAATGAAACCACAAAACATAGAGTGAACTCCCCCTAGATGTGTGCATACACAAATGTGTAATGAGAACATATGCACATATTCAAGTTACACTTTTAGTGGAGT
Organism: Phyllostachys edulis; assembly: GCA_036346405.1. Taxonomy (NCBI): domain Eukaryota; kingdom Viridiplantae; phylum Streptophyta; class Magnoliopsida; order Poales; family Poaceae; genus Phyllostachys; species Phyllostachys edulis. The sequence continues at coordinate 46,399,671 of CM070552.1, read as the reverse complement.
TCAACCTATGTTTTGGATCCGAGGAATGCAACAAGATATAGAAATATGATGTCGAATGCATACCTCTTTGATTTTCACCTTTTTACCCAACCAAGACTAAGCAATAAGTATATCAATGAACGTGTTAGTATCACAAATAGATTTGTCATTAATCACCAAAATACTCCATTAACTCATAATGGCGAGTCTAGATTCTTCATCGTCCCACCCTGGGAAAAAAAAACTCGCGCCGACTCCTCCCACCCTCCCGTGCGTGCCCAAACCCTCCCATACTAAAAAAGCACCTCTAAGGAAAGACAGTAGAAAACTGCTGAACAAAACAGTGTCGACCAGGTGCACCGCTCGGAGCACCTCGTCAGCATTGCGTCGTCCGTGTTGCTTGCGCCTGGGGAGATCCACGAGGGCCAGCTCCGCCGCGCGCGAAAGGCACTCTTGGACCTCTTCGTCCTCCTCGTCGATGACAACGCGGCTGCCAGGGGAGGAGGCAGCGTCGCCTCCCACCGCAACCGCATTTTTGGCCGCACTTGTGCGTCGTCCTCCCGCGTCGTGGTTCTTAGCTCTTCCTCCTCCCACTTTTGCTTGCTCTCATGGAGTGTGTCCCATCTCATGTACGATTCTTTTTATCCATTGCAACGCACGAGTATCTAACTAGGACACGATGATACGGAGAATCAATTCATTTATGGATATGTTATGGTTGGTTTACCTAAAAACATCATTGGTTTTGAGTTATAATTGCAAATGTGTGTATGACTTAAGCTATTAGAATTGTTTTGGTCTAACTTCAAATATGTAACTACAATTTTTCAATATAAATATGTTTTTTTGCTTGCTTTGAACAACAGTTTGAGATTTTGTTCAAGCCATTAGAATGCAATGCGGAATTGTTTTGAATTCTTGGCTACTGAAAATTTTGAGTGGAAGCTGATTAAAAAATATTCATCTTTTTACATACGCTTCACACGATATGGAAATTATTTCGTTCAAAATACGCACAAACACCCTACTAGTTATCAAAAAAACAATGCCGAAGGGAACATATATTCTTTGCTGCATCTGCACTCAATTAGTCAATTACTACACAGCACCGTGATATTCTTTGCACCCTCCCTGCCCCATTCGGGGCCTTGTTTGACAATCTTCTCTCTGCAAATGCCAATCGAACATTTTGAGATTTGAGCTGAATTAGCTACTAACAGCATAGAATTGTATTCTAGGGCGGCTACAGAGCTGGCAGGGGACCGGGAGGAGCACACTGCACACGTACCCGTAAATGTAATCAGACCTGCTTAAAACCTGCTTAATTTTTCGTAAAGTGAAGCACTCACAGAGTATAGTAGTTGAGGAGCATAGATTGGGACATGATCCACATCCACCTTTTATAATGCAGTACTGCTTTATGTATAACTCCATGCTCTTTACACCTGTACATCGATTGGGATTTGTCTCGGGGCATATACAATGGTTTGTTTTTAAAGGCTTCAACTCATCTACAGACAGTCTTAGAGACAACATCTCCAATAATTTATCTATAAAATCATTCATTTTTCAACACAATTTCTCTCCTTACGTATGCGCCATATGCGATGGTTTACGTATCCAGTTTGTCTCTTATATAAGAGATGTCACATTCTCTCTCTTCACATCATCTCTCCTCCAGATTTTTAAGTAACATAGTAGCTAAGAGATAACTGAAATGACAACTATTGAAGATACCCTCAGCGATTAGTTTTTTTTTTCTGCATTACATGTCGTAAGATAATGTTGTCCAAATCGCCCCTTTTGGCGGCACATGTTGGATCAAATATAGGCTTTTGGAACATTAGCTTTGTATTGGTCACTTCCTAGTTACTACTTGTTTAGTAGCTGAACACTACCCGTGCTTCTTTCCTTCTCTGTTCAGAGCTTAAATTTATATAGCACGATGTACTATGCTACAATCTTGTCTTTTTTACATCATACAAGCCGGTAAGTGTTTGTCCTCAACTTGTTTTTTCGAGGATGTTTGTCTTCAGCACGTACCTTTATCTCCACTGTGATTTGCAAGATTTTATTCTCCAAATCAGCAGCTTTTCTGAACATGCATGTTGGATCAAAATACCACTTTCCGAGCATTAATTTACTTGCTATCGTATTATACACTTGTTCAACAATATTAGGTTGGTGCTCCTCTCATAACCGAATTGACAACGCGTAGCTGTGGACCAAACCCCATTCAATTGTAGGCACATCGTCAGAGATAAGGCGGAAATGGACATGCTTAATTTGTAGCTTCATAGCTTGCTAGCTAGGCAGAAATGTCCCGCGTTTCAAGTACCGATAATTCGACATGGGATGGGACAAAAGCAGGAGTTCCATCCAACCTAACACCTTACCCATAGACTCACATTATCAGCCGTTGTATTGACAATAGCAAAAAAGCACAGTACTATGATATTGTGATGATTTAACTATCTGATTCGGAAAGAACGGTCCAAATCACCTGTTATAGTGTCACTATAATTTTTTGAAACAGTACCTAATCTACCGCAATGTTGCTATAGTCTTATGCTGCATTAACAAACGCGATCTCAGCATTCGTTTATGATCCAACGACTGTGAAGTAATGTTCTGGTACTATAACACCGTGGCATTTCGCAATGTTAGAAGATGCACATCCCTTGCCGATACCTGGAGCCCCGGCTTCAGTGGTTTTACACGCGCGTTGCAGAGCCCAGAAGAGCCCGAGCATTTTCCGCACTGAACAAAATCCGCGCAACTTCCCTGACGGAAACAACTCGCCGACCGTCACTCGCAGGAGCACACCCTGTTCATCGAAAGGGAGTCCTCTTTGTACATGTCAGGGAATGCTCGAGGCTACTGTGCCGTGCATTACCTCTCGTCACCAATGAAAGCGAGATACAGGCAATTACTACGACTAGGCCATGTTGGAACACACAAACTTCATAGAATGTTCCTAGGAATCTCACATAAAACAATTCAACTCCCACGTCAACGGTGAATCAACAAAAAAATCATGCGGTGTAAAAGCAGCATTAATGTCTAGTTTTTAAAAAGAAAAAACTACAGTTAATCTTAGACACGAGTTGATGTAGTATACTTTCTCCTGTCACCAAAAGGAAGTTGCCTTAGTTAGTATGCGTATAGTAGATCATATCAACTTTGATCAAAGATATTATCTAAAATATGTAGGTTGAGTATATGAAAATAGTATATGTACCTATTTTTTTGAAAATATTATGATAAAATTTAGTGGACAAACTGACATCTGTTGACTTTGAAAAACACAAAAACGACTTCTTTCATGATTGGATGGAGTATTATGCTCACACGCTGTACAGCTGTAGCACAGGTAGCGTAGCATCCCGATACTAAGAGGGAGCTCACCCCTTCATCACATCGCGCATTGACGCCGCGGCGACTCCGCCCGCCGAATCGGACGACCGCAACAAGCAGGCTGCGCCACCGCCGCACACCGACACCTTGTCCCGGGTTGTCATGCGAGCGCGTGCCGACGGGTCACATCGGGGCAATCCGAACCGTCCAGGTTCTAGCCGCACACGTGTAAAGCCAACACGGGCCGTTGGATGGCCGGTCCTAGGAAACCCGCGCGTACAAATAGCCTCGCGCTAGCTGCGCTCGAGCCCGACCCTCCATTTCACTCGAGCCGCGCCGGTTGGTTTGTTAGTGGTAACTGGTAAGTGGAGACCTGTCGCCTCTCCAAATGCAGCTTCTCCCACGGCTCTGCAAGCCCACCAGCAACGCCGCCGCCGGCGAAAGAGACGGGGGTGGCAACGGGAACAGTGCTAAGCTGGCCACGGCGGTGTCGTCCTCCTCGTCGACCGTCTCGACGTCGTCGTCCGCCGCGGCGGCCGCGGTGTCGGAGGCGTCATCGTCGACGTCCCTCCCTTCGCTGCCTCCGCTCTCCGCCGCAACGAATAACGGCGGCCTCGCCGCCTCCTTCGCCCACGTCACCACGCTCCTTCCTCTCTCCACGGCCTCCACAGCATCTGCCGCTGCCGTGGCGGTGGACTCCGGTGGTCACGGCCTCGTCGTCGCCAGGCCGGCGTTCGTGGCCCTCCACGGCCTCTCCACCCTCGAGGCGACGTCCACCTCCGACTCGGCGGCTGACACCGCGACCGCCGGCTCAGTCAAGTGCGTGGTGCACCTCCACGGCGGCCTTACCGCCGTGACGGGACACCAGGACGGGAAGCTGCGCCTGTGGCGGGTCTCCTCGCGCGCGCCCGCGCGGCTCCGCCTCGCCGCAGTGCTCCCCACGGTCTCCGACCGCATTCGCCGGTTCCCGATCCCATCCAACCACGTCGCCGTCCGCCGCCACCACTGCCGACTCTGGATAGAGCACGCCGACACCGTGTCCGGCGTCTCCGCGTCTGCCGATGGCCGGCTCCTCTTCTCCGTCTCCTGGGACAAGACCCTCAAGGTGTGGGCCATCCCGTCCCTCCGCTGCCTGCAGTCGCTGCTGGCGCACGACGACGCCGTCAACGCCGTCGCCGTCGCGCCCGACGGCACGGTGTACACCGGCTCCGCCGACAGGCGCGTCCGCGTCTGGGCGCCCAGGCATGCGTCCGACAAGACCCGACGGAACAGCAAGAAGCCGGTCTACCACCTCGTCGCCACGCTCTCCCGCCACACGGCGGCGGTCAACGCCGTGACCGTTGGGTGCGAGGGCCAGGTTCTGTACTCGGGCGGCAACGACCGCTGCGTCGTGGTGTGGGAGCGGGAGGACAGCGCGGGCCACATGATCGCGATCGGGGCGCTGAGGGGCCACCGCAAGGCCGTGCTCTCCGTCGCGTGCGCGGGGGACGGGCTGGTGGTCAGCGGATCGGCGGACCAGACGGTCCGTGCCTGGCGGCGCGCGGCGGACGGCCGGGGGTACGCGTGCGTCGCCGTGATCGACAGCCACTGCACCGCCGTCAGGTCGGTCGCGGCGGCGCTTGTGCCGGCGCAGAATCAGCGGCCAGGAGGAGGCGGCGATGAGGAGTGGCGGCTGTGCAGCGCGAGTTTCGACGGCGAGGTGCGGGTCTGGTCGCTGCGGTTGTCGGGTTTGTAGTGGGTTCGATTTGGCGCGATTTTTGACGTAGGAAAGTGTGTTTTCCCCATTTTTGATCTGGTCTTGAGATACCGTAGGGTAGTCTGCCATACGTTTGTGTACATACAGGAGAGGGGAAAGTCTACCTATATTTTTGGACTTGTAATTTCAAATTTGTTGAAAATACATTGTTTTGCGTTTGAATTTTTTTTCCTAGTACCAACTTTTACTGGTGTTAATTAACAAAGATCGGGCAAAAAAAGCGGTTTTGCTAAAATAGTCGAATTTTCATGTCCGATATGTTTTGAGATTTGCACGTATAATTTTTTTAGAACATAGCGGATTCACCATATTACCGTATTTTGTTTGTATATAATTTTTTGTTTTTGTTTCTGTTTCTGTCTTTGTTTTTGCTCAATCTATGATAGATTTTGAATTATGTGATGGAAATATAAATTATTAAGACTTTTGAGAATAATTACAGTGACAAGAACAAAAATTGCATAAATAATTTACTGTAATTTATGTATAATAAAATTGTAAATGAACTAAAATACGACTGTTTTGTGCCGAGAAAACAATCAAATCTTATATAGACACACCAAAAAAAGACCTTAGTTGGTGATTCTTTAACTTTAAGTCGATGGCCTGTTTTGAATCTGAACTTTCCAAAAGGAAAAAATGGCTCTTCTACTGCCTTCTTAACGAAGAAAATGGTACGACTGTCAAAATCCAAAGAGACGACTCGGTAAAAATCTAAAAAACACACACTACCAATTACAACTCTCTAGGTTGGATAAACATGTGAAAACTTAACCAGTCATTGTACCGGTTTATTTTGGACCAAAATAAAATGGGACGCCAATTGTATGCCAATCTGCCATGCACCTATGGAGTTGGACCTGTGGGCAACCCATGCTGCAGCTGTAAATCGGCCTTGTATCGTTGGGGAGTTGGACGGAGATCGACCTGAAGTTGAGTGGATCCAAATCATCTGCAGTACTACAGAGACATACTATATAAAACAGTGCCTGTAGTGATTGATCTGTACTTTTTGATTTTTCGATTAGCTGATAGAGATCGCTTCTAATGTCGTATTACATTAACAATCCGTAGCTGAGTAGTTCTCACGCTGTCGTCGCTCTCACGCTGTCGTCCGCAGATTGGAACTGACGTGAGCGCGTGAATTGTTGAACCATACGCTTGTTGGATGACAAGATTCTCTGATCGGTTGCGACGCATTCAGGTTGTTGGGTAGTTTTTTCATCTCTTCTTGTACCAAATGCTTCTTCGCTAGTCTCCGGCTAATCCCACTGTTCAGACATCAGTTTCGTCACTCATCCAATTATCGCACGGTTGATGGTCCACGATCCAATGCGAGATGGACATGCGTCGTACTTTGCAAGATGTGACCCGTCCAGTCCACTGTCAGTGTTAGTTCCAACACAGCAGTTCTCCGTGGCTCCATACTTATGCTAAGCAAGCAAATCGTCCTCGCTATCGCTAGCAAGGACATGTCGGTTTTGGACATTGGAACAGATGTGTGTATCCAAAGAGTACCTGCTACTCTGATCTCTCTGTTGATCCCTTATCTTTTTTGTGCTGCACTGGTGAATCCAAAGAAGCAGCAGCGAGCGTACCTGCTGCAGCCTTTTCCTCGAGATATTTTCGCGGGGGGAGACTGCGTGAGCTGGATGACGAACGACACATGCATGAATGCATATCTGATTGTATACGGCAGCATGAGTTAGCCGGCTAATTAGCCCATGCTAGTAGTAGATCAGCACACATCGCCCAGGGATTTTAAAAAGATGCAGCAAGTTGTTCGTAATCGCGTTTGGTGATTTGCAGATAACGAGCCAGTATATGGGGCTGCCTGGTTTGAGACCTTAGAGCGATTAGGTTCCCAGGGTGGAGCATGTGGCTATTTGGTTCGCTCCCTTATCTATTCCTAGGCCCACGCAGCAGCGTGAGATCTGGGCACTCGTTTTTGTGTGCTGGCTCTCAGGCTAATGATTCAGCATCCTTTTGTTTCATTTAACGTCTGATCTTCTATTCCACTAGTCTCAATCACAGGGGTGATTCCAGCGGGGCTTCAACAGGCTTTAGCCTACCCTCCGCCGGCGCCAGAACCCCCCCCCCCCCCACCCCCGAGCAAACTCCAGCCATCTATGGCCATGGCTGGCTGACCGAGTCACCGAGTAGGAAGAAGAAAAAGTATGAGCTAATCTGCTAATGGGTCTTTGCCGAAGCGACGAAGCCCATAGGCCCAACTCCCTCAAGCCCTTCCCCAACCCCCACCTGTGTAAACCATTCCCCAATCCCCATTCCAAAATCACCCAATTCCCAAATCGCAAAACTCCAATCGAGAGTCACGCACCGAGGGTGGAGGGCCGACTGCCGAGTGTCAAGGGAGCTGGGGCGGTGGCGCTGGTAGGCGGTAGCCGGATCCGGAGAGGGCGGAGCCATGGGCCGGAGGAGGCGGGCGTTGGGCGCTGGAGGAGGCGGGGGAGGCCTCAGGAGCCGCAGCGGTCTGCGATGCCGCTTGTAGCCGGATCCGGGCGGGGGCCATCTTGCCGAGAAGGCGGGATCAAGGCATTGGAGGAGGCGGGAGGCCCAGAGCTGTGGCGGTCCACGACGGCGACGCCGCTGGCAACCGAGCCAAGGAGCCGAGGAGGTCGGGAGGCGAGGCCGAGGCAGGAACGGAGCCCGGAGTGGGGAGCGGTCGTGGGAGGCGGCGACAAGGGAGCTGGAGGCGGTCGGCCTCTAGAGCTTAGAGGGGAGCTCGCTTGGGGAGGGGGACCGGGGGAGCCGGGAGGGGAAGTGGCGATAGTGGGCAGTGGCGACTGGCGTCTGGAGAGATTTATTGACGATTGAAGATTTAAAGTCTCAATCCTCCAACTACAAGTAGTAACTGGTAACTTATTCATCAATTAGTCACCGTGTAATTATATTATTATGGTATATAATTAATTAGCAATTTGTTAGAATATAATGTAGTGTGGTATTGTATTATTGTGATATATACTTAATTAGCAATTTATTCATAGGTTTGCAAATTGCAATAATGGAGAAACGAACTCTGTATAATTATTCATAGCAGATATTGATCCTTCCAGTGGCAATGGCATCTGTTGAGAGAATATTTTCGATAATAAAAATTATCAAAGCAGATTTGCGCAACAAAGTATCGGATGAGTGGCTGAATGATTTGATGGTGTGCTACACCGAGCGAGATATATTTAGATCCATTGATGATGATGCAATTATAAGATCCTTCCGAGGCATGAAAAATCGTAGAATGAATTTGCCTCATGAAAGTCGTGATTCAAGCTAGAGTCTTAGTGGTATGGTTCTTTTATTTTGAATGTTCATGATCATTTAAGTACAATTTGCTATTGTATCACTAATTTTTCTAATTTTGATGTACAGGTTGTTTCCTACTGGAAACATATTTACATGTTTTGGGAGATACACTTTTCATTAGCGATGTATCTTTATTGTATTTCTCTCTTTTTTGTTTTGCTTTTATTCATGTATGAAACTATAAAATTGATTGCACAAGAATACAAGACTATGTTTATTACAAATTAGTTTAGTCATTCGAGACTTTGAGCGGTTGAGCACACCCTCATTTTTCATCCAAAATTTATCACTGTTTAATCATATACTTTCAACCAAATAACTTGAGACTTGTTTGGCCATGCAAAAACCATCAAATTTTCCAGCTATCTTCAGCTAGTACTTTTTGTCGGGCAGGTTGGTCAGTCCTCCAAATTTTGGAGCTAGGCGACGAATATATGAAGTGCGCAGAACTAGACGGAATTAACAAAGCGCACTGGTTAGGCAGAGCTGGTGCCGTCGCAATTGGCCAAATCTACGGAGCAGTGGTGCAGCAGGAGTAGCCGAGTAGACTCGGTTTGATTAATTAATCGTCCCCACCAACTCACGTCTCCACGCTCCTACAATATCGTCCTGGTTAAATTAATTTAATCGATCCATTTGGGTTGATTCTTTTCTTGCGCGTGGCTAGTTGATCGGTACTTATATGTTGAGTGAAATGCAATGGAGTGGCAAGGACTAGGAGCAGCAATTTGGCGTTTCTTCTAGTCCAATGCTAAAGTCAGAAGCAAACGATGCAGTAAGAGTAGTACTGGTCTGATTAGCAGAGCTTGGCTCGTTTAAGTAGAAGGAAGAGAAATCAGATGCTTATGTGTATCAATGTCAGTGCAGATGGCCAAACAGGTGACCTGTTGTGGATGTATGGGAGTTCAGAGCATGGGCATCATATTTTGCTCGCAAGAAAGGGCACGGACAATTGTGTTCTTTCTACACTTGTCCTTCTGCTACCGCATTTTGCATACATTATGCTTCAAGTATCTCGAGAAAATGCACTAATATGTGCATTCTTGGTCATAACAGAGGTATAACAATCAATAAAACAAGTACAATCTGATCCATGAATGTGAAAGGATCGACGCATGCAGCTGTTTTTTTTTAAGTAGTCCATATGTGAAGTTGGCATGGCAGCCTGGAGCTTGGTTGCAAGACACCACGGCGATCGAGGTCAAAAACAAGTGGCTGGTTTTCCTGAAACCCTCAAAACCATTGTCCTCGCGTGCGTGGTTTCAACGGACCAGGGAGCTAGGTGCATGCATCCACGCATGAACACCGCATGTCTTTCACTTAAGATCGTGCGCATCTACATATACATATATGTACTTGTTGTTGCACATGGAGCCTCGCCCCTCGCCTCGACGTTTGGAATATTCCTTCATTAATTTCGTCAACTGGGTCAACTGCAGGTAAACCGGTTAGGTCTTACAGGCGTACAGCTAGATGTGTAGTGTCAGTGTGCGTCCAGTGCGCGACACTGTTCCTGTGAGCTTAGGACAGCGCCCCTGCAAATTTTGAGTTTTTTTTTTAAATAGCATGGTTGCACGATAAAATAGTAAAAATAGTATATTCGTAAACGAATTAGAAAAAATAACACCCGAGCAACGCTCAAAAGCTACAACATGGGGCCTACCGTGCGCTGTGTGCCTTTTTTTTTGCCAATTAGCTTGCGGGAGGGTATTTTTCCTATTTACAGTGGACAGTGCTATTTAAGCCGAAAACTCCTAAATTTTCGGGGTCCCAGATAGACCAATGAATAACATAGCCGAAACTTATGCAATTTGTAGTGACATGCAAATTTTTTCCCAAATGGATAAACATGGCACGACACCGCACCACACCTAAAGTTCGAGTGTCTGGTGTCTGTATACATCCGAGTTTAACCAGATGCACGTGGCTAAAATGTAGGTTCTCTTGCCACACTCCTCGTGCCATATTTTAGGGTCGATTGAGGGTAGTACGTGACTTCCGCGAACTAGAAGAGTAGTAGGGGACACGCACGGTGTCAATTATCATTTTGGACACCAGAGCTGCATTTTCTATTTCATTTAAAAATATGTTGAATGAGCAAAAACTCCCTGCACTGAGCATTTCCAGTAGGCCACGCCGGGAGGCAAAAATGAGTAATACTCTAGGGCAGCCTTGAGGCCCCATGATTGGAGCTGAGATATTCCCCTTCCAGAGGATTCACATAAGGTGCTGTAGAAAAAAGTCCTAAGAATTGAATGCGGGTGTTTGGTCAACTGTCACCGGTGCTGTCCCGGCCGGGGAGCTAGCAGACAAGGGAGGTCCATGATAAGGATAAGGGGTGAGTTCTGCTATGCATTGCATTATTTGCATGGAGTACTGGTACTAGTAGCCTGAGCGCGAGCATGGTCAAAAGCAGAATTTGATGGTGTTGGTTGCATGTTAAGTATTGGGTTTATGAGCATTGCCTGGTAGCGGGGAGTGGCTATATTACTGACGTAAATAGAGGCACTATATTTAGGCTGCATATCTAGTGTATATATGCTATTTGATGCATATATGAAAAAACTTTTAGTTTAAGTATTAAATTAGCATAAAAAATTCTGAAAAAAATTCTTGATATAATTTATGGTGTTTTGTTCCACCCTTTAAAATTTGAAGTTCAAACTCGAAGTATGTTAGAAGAAACAAAAAAGAGAAATTCACTGTGAGTGAATTTCTCTTTTTTGTTTCTTCTAACATACTTCGAGTTTGAACTTCAAATTTTAAAGGGTGGAACAAAATACCATAAATTACATCTAGATTTTTTTTTCAAAATTTTTTAAGCTAATTTGATACCTAAACTAAAAGTTTTTTCATATGTGCACCAAATGGCATATGTGCACTAGATATGCAGCCCTATATTTATAGGAGCATGTTTTGCGTTGTATAAATAGCAAGAGTAATATAAGTTATGTTGAAGCAATGTGCGTATATAACTGAGCTAGTAGATTGACAAATTTTTATGTGACGAAAAAAATGCCAGGGGAAATAGATATGTTAGATTATGTAGATATAGTAAGCAAAGTTTACTGTTTTATATATGTATTAGAGATATTACATATAGAGACTGATAAGAAAATGGTATAATGATTCAACAGCCAGAAGGGTGTCTACTACCTGATTTCAAGGGAAACATTAGATTAAAAACAACAAAATAGCTAGTGAAAATATAAATGACAACATACATTAGTATATTTAGCGTCAATCGTTTCCTCTCTGGAATCTTCTTTTCTTTGCCTCTTATGTGGTTGCTCCTCATCTGAACCTAGACGTTGATCCATCTTTGTAAAATAGGATAAAATCCTCAATGTTAAAACCCGGACATGCTTATTAGGACCGCTCAAATTAACACCAAAGATACGGAGTAAATCCAAAAGATTTTGTGGATCAAATTCTCCTGTAATCCCCAGGGAAGCTGCTCTGCTCATAGAAACGAACAAAGCGAAAAAATTATCAGTAGTCAAATTAACATGGTAAACGAAAATAGAATTAAGAGTTATAAAGTGTATATATATTTACCCATGCAGGGAATCCAAATATTCGGTTACAAAAGACAGTACTTGTGGACATGTACTGTGTCTCTTGGCAAGAGATAGGGGAAAATGCCTCATTCTAAACTTGTACTGACATTAACCAGCAGTAATTCATGATAGGATGGTAATGTTGCGTCAAGTAGACTTTTCCACGTAGTCTTTGCAAGAGCGCCAACGTTCTCTACATGTCAATAAATACAAACTTATGCCTTTTAGAAGACTACCTATATTTCTTGCTGTAAAAAAGTATAGAAATCTGGAAGTGTCGTCACCTTCTTCCACTTCAAGCAATCGATCAAGGTTGCAAATTAACTTATTCAGCATTGACAAACTATCTTGAGGTACATCTTTAATATTAGGATAGCAACAAATACATCCCCATAGTTTAGCAGCTTCCTTTTCACTAACCTGATTACCTGAATGATTGCTAGATTTGACTATATCATCTAGTAACTCTATCGAGAATAAGTTTTCTGATTCAAAGAACTTGCACACTTTCTTCTCTCGATCTAGATGGCTGCCATCATTGCATGAAGGGTTATTTTCTTATTTGATCTTTTAAAGAAATTGTGAGGGCATGCATACAACATAAATAAACAACGAGATTGAAGGAAGAAGCTACCTCTCAATCAAATTGAGCAGAAATACTAAGAAAACCTACCACAACATGTAGATCAATAATGATAAAAAGTTGAAACACAACAAATTACATTATGCATAAATCCATGTAAATGGTGTGAATGTGATCACAAATCAAGCATATTCCTAGCATGGAACCTAAAATATCTAAAATTTCTTACTTGGATATGGTCAAAGTGTTCAAACATGCGACAATCACATCTTTCTATCTCACTTTTCAATTCTGAGGGCATGCATACAACATAAATAAACAACAAGATTGAAGGAAGGAGCTACCTCCCAATCAAATTGAGCAGAAATCCTAAGAAAAACGACCATAATATACAGATCAATAAAGATAAAAAGTTGAGACACAACAAATTACATTCTGCAGAAATTACTGTAAATGGTGTGAATGTGATCACAAATCAAACATATTCTTAGCATGGAACTTTAAATATCTAAAATTTCTTACTTGAGAGCATCTCCAAAAACGCGCATCTCTAAAGACTTAAGAAAGACATCCTGTCTGATTTTTTGTTCTAACAATATCAGAAATGAATCAGAGGATTGCAATAGAAAAGGGCCATGTTTGGGACTAAGAATAATGGCTATAGCATGTGATTAAATTAAATACAGAATTGGCATGAGGCCTGAGGGCAACAATCAGATGTAGCTAGAAGCCTAGAATGAGCACTACTGATTGCAATTAAGCCAGGGCATCCAAAATGGCAACTCAGATGATCAGACAAGCGTAAAGTCCCTCTCCTTCCCCTGTTTCAGTGCAAAAACTAAAGAAGAAGCCATAAAATGTCGTAGTAAATAGTGAACACCTGTGAAAGATTTATTCTTTACAAACCTCATTGAACCATTTGTAGAATCTTAACGCATCATCAGTGAGTTCCCCATCCCCATATATGAGATCGTCAAACATAATTAGCCACAAATGTTATAGATAGTCCAAAGCAGCCTAAAGAAGGGCACATTCACTCACAAACTGCAAATTCAATCACAATGTACCAAACTAAGGTGCCGACGAGTTTTGAAATAACTAAGACATGTACAAAACAATATCAGTATATTTTACCTAGAGTTCTCTATTATACTAAATCGTTTCAGCGCAATCTCGTTCTACAGCATGGTCATAGTAGTTTTTTTTTGTCGTTTGAATGCATATCAGCATGTATAGATAACAAAGATACTAATAAGTTTGTCCATCACAGATTAGTTCTTAATTCCAACTAATTCCAAAACAAGCACAATTGTTGTACAATAGCCTAGGAATAGCATGTATTCACTAAAAAAACAACGGATCCCTAATTCCATGAATACTCTGTGATAACTCAAGTTTGATTTTCATTCCTGTAATTTGTATGACTACGAAGCCGACAAAACCAACCAACACAACCTGGCCAATATCAAGCATAGCACAAACACCGATTAATCATCAAATCAATGATCAGCCACAAGCACCAAACTATCCAACCGCGACGCAGGATCAAGCGAAACTATCCAATGACGACATAGAATTGAGCAAAACTAGCCACGCATCCCCTCACAAAACAACCTTCACATCATCCAATTACTAATAGCTACATCAAATCACATATGCATAATGATCGGATTGCTGGCATACTGGGAGCAAGAAATGGATTTTTACCTTGAGCCCCAACAGCCGGAGCAACACCTACTGCCTGGGCACGATGCACTCCGGCCCGGTCGCCTCCACCACAGTGTCCATGGCCAACCCCTCCACTATCGGATCCAGATGCTGCAGAACAGACCCAAAATTAGGCCCCTCCCTAACCCAGCCCAACCAAACAAAACCAACCAAAATTGAGCCAGCCCGGAATGACACACACCTTCACGATGGCGAGGGCGTATGCGGATGAGTCGTCCTGGGCGACTCAGAGCACGGGGGCGTGGTGGATGCGTTGGACGAGACCGATTCCGGCGGAGCCGGTGGCCGCGGCGTGCCAGGGCACGTCGTCGTCGGTGAGGTGCGGCCACTTGTTGGCGGCGGGGGAGACGGACGAGGCTAGGGTGATGGTGGATGCGGCAAGAAGGGCCGCGGCCGAGCAGGTGGTGGTGGTGAGGAACACCATCGGGAGGAAGCAGGGGCGGAGGGGAAGGTGGAGGGATGGGGCTAGGGGTCGAGGAGAGGAAGGTGGAGGAGTTTGAGGGCCGGGAGGAAGGGAGGGCGGTGGCGAGAAAGGGAGGAGCGGTGATGGAGAAAGCGTTAAGGGACCGAACGGAGACATGGAGGGACTGGAGAGCGACCATGGGGTGGAGGGGGGGAAGGAGGAGGCGGTGGGCCGTGGGCGTGGGGGTGGTGGTGGGCGCGGATGTTGGGGGTGGTGAAGGGCGGGCGTGGGGGGAGTGGGGGCGAGTGGCGCTGGGGGGGAGCAGGGCAGGCGTGGGCGTGGGGCGGTGGCGGGCGCGGATGTGGGGAGGCGGCGAGGGGCGAGGAGGCGGACGCGGAGGCGGAGGGAAGGGCGGGGTGGGAGCGGAGGGAAGGGGATATAGTGGAGTTGTGGAGGGACTGAGGAAGAGACAGCTAAAAAGGGATGAGGAACACCATCGAGCGGGCCAGGACACGAATGAAAGTACAAGCAAGCAGAACCGAGAAAGGATCGAACGGGCGCGAAGCAAAGTCACATGTAATCCGACGTGCAGGGAGAATTGAGGCGACGTGACCAGTAGATTGGAGCCTCAGTTTTCCCTCTAATTTTACCGGAGGTTGTTCAGGTCTCACAAGTGATCGGGGGGCACTTTTGACATGCGCATATTATATATATAAACTAGTGTACTATTATTAGCACCGGCCGGCCTCACGTCGCTTCGCTTCTAAACAGGTGCAATGCATGCCGAAAGAACAGGGTGTTTACTGTATAAATGTTGCTCTGGTAGCTGCACTGTTTGTGCAGTTCTTACACAGTTGCATGCATGGAATGGCTATGTGCCTGTTTACATTACAGAACGGGATGCCGTAAAAGACAGAGGATACAGTGATATATGTCTTGAAAGGCGGAAAGCCCGTAGCATTGTAGCATAAGTACCTTTTTTCTATTTTGGATTGTACTCTAGAGATCAATCTCATTTGTTTATGTTTGATCTAACGGCTAAGGCATACACTGTGTGGATCCCAATCCTATATAAGGAGGCATGTTTTCTTAAACAGTACTAAAGATATCGAGATGACGTGAAAAAGGAGTGGAAAAAAATGGAAGCAGATGAAAGAAACTCTCTTTCAAAGGAGCCACGGTGAATATACGGTGATTAGGGTTGAAAAAATAGCTCGAGACTTATAAGCCTGCTCGACCTCGTTACGATTTAGCTCGGCTCGGCTCGGGCTCGTAAATTTTCGAGCCGAGCCGAGCCCAACTTCTGGCTCAACCGGCTCGTTTGGCTCGTTTATGTCCCTCTGCCCCCAAGTCCTCCCGAGTTGGCCTTCCCTCACCCCACCCGATCCCCTTCTCCATCCGCCCTCACCCTAATTAAAATCCCAATTCTCCATCCGCTCCCCTTCTCCATCCACCCTCACCCCACCCAATCCCTTTCTCCATCCGCCTAATCCTCCCGATCCGCGCCGCCCACTCCATCCGCCCTAACGTTCTTTGGTCTTTGCCGCTTTGAGTCGCCTCCTCCTCTCCCTCATCTTATTTGCATCGCACCGACGAGGCATCGCACCGGCGCCATTGCCGCCTCCTCCTCTCCTCGCGCCGACGTAGCGAGCCTCGTGGCGGCGACGCCAGCGCCTTCCCTTGCTCGGAGTGGCGCAAGAAAGCCGTGCACAACGGCGTCGCCGCCGCCTCTACTGCGTGCTCAGCTCAGGAGGTCCATCTAGGACTGCGCGGGTGCTCGTGAGTCCTTGGCACGCCATCGCCTCGTCGGCTCGGCCCCAAATCCCTCGATGACGCAGCGGCGGCCCTCGTCCAACTCGGCCTCGACGCGGTAGTGGCCCTCCTCCAGCTCGGCCTCGACGACGCGGCGGCCATGGACGTGCTACCGAGGCTGCCTTCCACCGACGGGCGCTGGCCCTCCATTCGCCGCCCTCATGTCCACCCCCTTCTTGATTGTTGAATGCACTGATTGTCGAATCTAGTTCTTGTGTCTTTACTTGTGATTTTGTTGATTGAATCATTGAATGGATGCACGGATTTTGTTGATTGAATCAATGATTTTGTTGATTGAATCGATGCGCTGCTGTTCTTGGGCTGGGCTTGTTCTGATTCTGCTCCCACGAGAAGGCACTGTTCTGGTTCGCGAGCCCTTGCGAGCCGACTCGAGCCGTTTTCCAAGCCGAGCTGAGCTGCCCTTCTGGCTCGCGCTCAAAACAAGTTGAGCCGAGCCTACTGTAGAAACGAGCTTGGACGAGCCCAACTCGGTTCGTTTTCAGCCCTAACGGTGATGATGATGTCTTTAATTAATGGTCGTATTTCACTTCACCCGACCGTCGTGACCCACCTCGTTAAGGGAGCGAGGGAGATGCTTAATCACGCTAACTAATACTACCAGGAAACGTGCTTAATCACGCAAACTAATGACAGGATTAAGGAACACAGTGTGATTATCTGTGCATTAAGGCTCCCGTGCAGGATAGTGCTAGCTTCAAACAACTTTACGGCTTTAAAACCGGAGGAACTTGCGGTGGTTGTTAAGTGACACCGACCGACTGACCGACGCCTTCCTTCCAATCCGATTCATTTGATTCTATTAGTATATAAGCATGTCACCTCGGTGGCCTTTTTCCATGATCCGCCGTTGACGGTGAGTTCGTACAGGGACATAGGGGCTAGGGCGATCGTTACCTGACAGCGATTTACCTGGCTCAAACATCTCCTGAGGACTGTCGACTCGTCGTTTGCTTTAATACCTGGCTGGCCTGCGAATCCAACGGCAAAAACAAGCGTCTGGGAGCCTGCCACCCAGGCAGCTTTATACACCTTTTAATTCTTTCAATCAAACGGTCTATTTTTTATTCACTAATTTCAGACACAGACTTCTAACTAAACAACTCATTTTCAGGTTTACCTGGCCAGGCAAAAATCAGCTACTTTTCAAGCTACCTTCAAGCACAACTTTTTCTCAGACACGAAATCTAAGGCACCAACCAAACAGGCCCATAGTAGCTCAATGCTTCCAGCCCCCGCGTTGTTTCCTCATAGTACGAGCAGAAAGTTAGGATTTGCCATCACGCGTGACCTGTTTGGCAACAATTGGTAAGGGAAATGAAAGTTTAGAGGAGGGAGTTTGTAGTGGGATGAGATATGGAAGTTTGATTTTTAGTTCTAATCCTCTGTTTGGTAAGAGAGATGAGACACTGAAAGATTTCTTTATAATTTCTTAGATGTCTTAATTTAAGTTACAATGAATGACTTAGATTTATTACTCAATAATTCCATATCAATTTCCACCCCCACCCTGGTTTCAAATAGTGGGAGTTAGACCCTCAAATTCCCAATCCTTATCCCACATAAATTCTCATTCCCACCGACCCAAACAAAAGATCTCATAGACCTCCCCAGTAAGGGTCTGTTTGATTCGATGCATAGCTTTACCTTACCAAAAATTGGTTTTGTCCTAGAGATTCGGCTACCATTTGGTTAGGTTCTAAACTTTAGTAATATCCTAAAAAATTTGATAATGCTAATGTGCTCGCACGCAAAATATGGGCAAAGTCTGGTCGCCCAAATCATGCGCCAAAATCTTGGCTGGGTCACAGCCCATGCACAGGAACCAATGGTTAGATTCAAATAGTTGCATTAAATGCATTGTTAGATGGATTAATCACTTTCAAATGACCATATTTCCTAAACCGAGTATCCGATTTATAATCCATTTAAACTGTTGTGTTTCTTGTCATTTTATCAACAAAACAAGACCTATATTGACATATTTTAGGGCAAAAAAATGATGTCATACGAGACCCACATGTCAGTCATAATTTTAGTAAATTTTAGTATGGCTGCAATCCAAACATATTAATTTCGGTATTACCCCTGAATTGGTATGACTACGATTCAAACACCATTTTTTTTCTCTAGATTTTAGTATTACCTAGATTTTAATATTACCAAAGTTTTAATATAGCTGCATGAGACCATAAACCAAACAGGCCCTAAATTCCCATTCCCTCCTACCAAACAAGCTATCGAGGATTTTACCACTGAGCACGAAACGGCCTAAGAAAAGACAGCGCTAGAAGAAGCCCATTACAATTTTAGAATCCAAACTAGCCCAAACTTCCTAACCAGCAGCTCCCGAAACGGCCCATTCAGAGAATCAGAGGCCCACTAGAAAAACCCGTCCCCGCCTTCCCAGCCCTAACTCCCCGACATCCCGCCCTGCCCCGGCGAAAACGCAAGCCGCAATGGAAGAAGAAGCGACGCGCGGCGGGGTCTTCGATCCGGTGAGCTCACTCCCTCCAGACCAGTTCCAGTCCTCCCTCGAATGCGCCTTTTTGTTTTCTGCGAAGCTGGGATTGATGAGATGTTGGGACCTGTTTGTGACTTGGGCAGGATCTGATCCACGCAATCTTCAATCTGGTGTGGAGCCGGCGGACCGAGAGGGGCGGTGGCGGCGACGAGGTCATCGACGTCGAGGTGATTCGGTGGCCCAATCCAAATCCCAACGCAAATGCTGGTTTTTTTATATCCGCCCCCCGCCCCCCACCCCCACCCAATTGTTCAGATTCTTGTTATGTACTATGTCTGATGACCTGAATGTTTCCTTTTCTAATCGGCAGCTCGTTCCGGAGCCGTCAAGGAGAAATCGCAGTACCACTGGTAAATGATTGCTTTAACCCCATCCCACTGTTTAATCTTTATCTTAGGTTGGGTCGACTTCAATAGCAACTTTGGTGCTTTAACTTTTATTAGCATTTGATACACATGCAGTTAAATTCTCTTACTACTTAGGGATGCTTACCTGCTGTGTTGCACGGGTACTGGATTATCACAAATGTCTATGAGGCGATATTTCATACTTTTTTTAGGGAAAGGTGATGTTTCATACAGCAATTACCGTGAAATTGTTTAGTTGGGGGGGTGGGGGGGGGGGTGGGGTGGTCAGCATAACAATCCAGCCACTTAGGATGTAGCAGGAACTGGAACTGGTTGGTAAACAAGTCAGTTTAGGTATTCACCAGTTAGTCTTTCACCTATTCTAACTGCAGCAGTGTACATTTCTTTCGACTTCCTGGGTTATAGAACAACTACTCTTTCAGTCTTTGCACCTGTTTTCCATTCAAGTAGATGGCTTCTAGTTCTTTCAACGTTAGGTTTATCATGACAACATCAATTAATGTCAGCACCAACTGTACCTACAAGGCTATAACAATTTTACCCTGTTGGATAAGAATTGACCTCTACAGTCACAACGACTTGCCTCAGGTGTTCAAGGTAGGCTAGCCAAAACGAAACTCTCAGTTTCTTGTCGCTAATGTTCATTCATTAAAAAAAAATATGTGATTTGTGAAAGAGCCAGAATGCCACACTTCCTACATGCCTGATCAGGAGTGAATAGAGAAAAATAAAGAAATTCCACCCTTAGATTTCTATTGGGTAATTCAAACTTCAACGTAACTTTCTATGAAAAGCCTTCTTCTGTAGTGCTCAACTGTTCATGATAACTTGTTCTTTACAGCCAATGCAAGTGCACTTAAAATGAGCTGTGAACTTCTCCGGTTATTTGTTACAGGTTTGTTTCCTCTGAAAAATGTTGCATTACCTCATGCTGATAAGTAACAGAGATCCCATTTCTGTAGTTTAACTCAAGATAATTTTTCTTGCAGAGGCTGTTCAACGTTCTGCTTTTATTGCTGAAGCAGAGGGCACTACTATAATTGAACCCACCCATCTAGAACGTGTATTGCCACAACTTCTTTTGGACTTTTGAGGTACCTCAGGGAGCTTCCAAATCCATATCTTTCTTACAGGCTACATCACCAGCATAACAATACAAAGATGCCTAATGGCCTATAGTTTTCCAGTTTGGCATTATTGCACCAGCAGGAATCATCTGGATGAATCAGCTAACCCGTGTCTTGTATACATACTGGGCATACATCTTTTGTAAAAAAGTGTTCTACAGCTGGGTGTTCATCCAGTGACAAAGCACTTAAACTGCATGTCTAGTCTTCAGCTTCAAGAGATTGGGCTGAAAAGCAGCTGATGAATTATCTTTCTGAAATACAGCAGCTCGGTTATGTTTGACTACTCTATGGGATTCGCTTCGAGACTATGCCAGCGCAGGTGTCGTTATTGTCACCTCTATATCATGTTTGACATTACCTTCGTCACTCCTTTGAAGCTCAAAAAAGTTTTTTTTCTTATGTTCTAACTGAGAAATTATTGTGACTTGTTTGTTGTTCTGATACTGCTTAGCGAGCGTATGTAACTAGGTGTGCCCTTTTTTTTGTTGAGAACATGAACACAGCAGATTAGGGCATATTAATCCACCCGACCACACTGCACGGTGAAAATCTTACCAGTCCGCAATATAAATCACCACTTCTCCCTCACTATAATACCATCAGCATAACAGCATTACTACTGCAATTACATTGGCCCTTTCTAACTAGAACTATCCTGTGTACCAAATCTGAAATGGCCAAGTCCAGTAAGGCAGTGGCGAGTTTACTGTGGCGCCGCCGCCCAGGATCCCTCGTCCTAGGCTCCTAGCGACGGTGACCACCTTGGGCTTCGGGAGAGCGTTTGTGGGCGTGGGAATCGTCTCGCGCTGCACATCTGAATTGGTTTTGGGATGCACTAGCCTCTCGTTGGCTTCTCTAGCCGCCCCGTTCTTTGCTTTGTCCTAGCCGCGACTCGGGACGACTGCCCGTCCTTGGTCTGCGCTGCGAGGGAGGGCCGACGGAGTGGGAGGCGATTCGCTGCGGGGATGCCGAAGAAGGGAAAGAGGGCCTCGACGCTCGCATTGGAGAACTGCGAGTCTCAGGTGGCCGACCTGGAACGGGATACGGTGATGGCGGCGGAAGAGCCTCGCAAATATGCATAATATTTTAATTCTAGATTTTACTAGTCAAATATCATGGATAACTCTAGATGCATAAAAGAATACGAACAGTAAACAATACATTGTATTTCGAAATATACACAAAAATATGATTATAATAGAGTCGTTCGGTCGCACAAACAACTTACAGTCAGATTTGATGAATAATAGAAAACAGTGTAGGCTCGATATAGTGCAGAACGTAGATGAAACATTAAAACGAGCGGTCGCACAGATACGTTGTCAAGAAACTTTATTGCTGCCCCGTATTGGTACTCTTTACAGCAACAGCTCGGAGATAGCCGCTCTCCTCCCCGGTGCACACAGAGAAAAAGGCTGGCGTGGCGAGGTTCGATCTCTACAGGAAGAATATGATATTTGAAAGGAATGGATGAATTTGGTGACCTTTGAACCTGGACGTTTCTAGGTCTTTCTAAGAACACACGGCAATTACTCTCAAGTAATAGTTGTAATGGTCGCCATTAGCACGAATTAAACCGAATTAATTCGGATGTTTGAAATCACATTCAAACATAATTAAGAGAGATAAATGCATGATTCAACAAAAATAAAAGTTAGATTTTATGTGCCAGGGACAACTCCACGGCACAGACAAGTCACGTGAATGCGCGCACGTGTTTAGCCAAAGTCTTTATCATGCCACCGCACATCATGTATCACATATTTTATATGATGGCAAGGACTTCATATTTTATATTGCTCTTGTCCCACTTGATCCAGCAACGCAAGACTAAATCATATCATGCTTTAAAATTTAGGAATGAATAAACCTTTGATCACTACCCAATTCTAGCGGAGAGCTAGCCGGAAAAAAACGGAATTTGTGTCTGAGCCGTTCGGGAGGATGAATCTGACGTCTGAGGAGAACAAGACCGGTGCTGGAGGACACGAATGAAACAGAGTGTGCTGGAGGACACGAATGAAACAGATCTAGCGGTGGCGAAGCAATTTTTTAGAAGATGTCCTTCTGGGTTAAAATTCTTAAATCTCCCGTTTGGCCGGCTGCACACGGTCGAGCAAAGGGTGGATTTGAGGCGAGAGTCCTGATCCCGATTAATGAACCACTTAGCAGAGGTGTTACCCTATATTCCTATAGAAGACAGAGAAAGGAGTGGTACGATGTTGTCTACGAACGTCTCCCGTATTTTTGTCCACGATTTTTTTGAAATAATATTATTTTACAATGAATTCTAAAAAATAAATAGTCGATTTTTTTTTTCAAAACCAGGTTAATGTTACCATTTGAAATGACGAAATTGTCCTGTCGCCATTCCAAATGACGACAGAAGCCTAGAACAGTGTAGACAGATTCTTGTCGCCAGTTGAAATGGCGACAGAACCCCGGTTAAAAATTTTTAATGTTAAAATTTAGGACAATCATTATTTCAAATGACAATAGGGATCCTGTAAGTCCCTAAATTTTTTAATATTAAAGTTTAGAAAAATCATCATTTTAAATGGCGACGGGGATCCCGCAAGTCCCTGTCGTCATTCCAAATGGTGACACAATCTACCCTATAAAAGACTCAAAATTCTAGCATAACTCACTTTTATTCAGAAAAAAAGAGAAAGAGGGGGAGATGAGCAGAGAGGAGTAGAGGGGAGGAGAGAAGCTAGCGAAGCGCTGTCTGTTCGGTTGTTCACCTTTCAGGCATTTTTTTTAACCGAATGGATTACATAGTTTTAGATGTACGGTTATATAGTGTAGTATGTTGTACATAATTCTTTTCAATTGGTAGTTTAGTTTTAGATATGTGGCTAATCGTGAAAATCTTATTTACGGTGCAGTACATCAAATATGTCGGACGACACCAATTTCAAAATTTACTACGGTTAGGGGACTATTCTTGAGGGTCCCGAGGGGATTGATTTGCGTTATTTTCAATCGACGACTGTGACCCTAATAAGACCAGAGCAGCATACATGGGGCGCTGTGATGTGGTAGTTGTTCCACACATTCAATTTGGACAATGTTGTGCATGATCTGAGATTGAGTTGTCTTGCCAACAGAGCACCTTATGGCACATATTGGGAGTTAGTGCAGCTCAAGGGAACAAGATCATGAGAGTCATATGTACACAGGGTGAGGGAGGAACGGTGGGATTTGGTCCTTCTGGCCCAAGCATATGCCAAGCCCACTCCTGCATCAGCGACTGAACAAGAAGGGATGGTGATGCCGAAGAAGAAGTCGGAGACTCTAGCCACAATGCGGCGCACACAATGGTCGAAGGTCTGGGAGTTGCTGATGTTGTCAATGAAGACCGTGTGGAAAGAGCTCTTTCGGTCAGACAAGCTATTGGGTTTGCTGACGAGGGTGAGGAGCTAGAAGTCTTAGTCCAAATGATGGATCTCGAAAACCAGGACTACATGACATTGTCAGAAGATGAAGGATCTGACGACGAGGATACTATAGAACAACAGACGATTCCATCCGAGTGGAACACATACTAGTTCGACAACCTCATCGTTAACGAAGGCTCCCATGTGTCATTGGAGTACGACCAGAGCGAGGTCAGGCAAGGAGCTATGTACAAATGCAAGGAGGCAATGCAGGAGGCGGTCAAATTCTGGGCCTTGTCGGTGCGGCGTACATTCATAGTCATCAAGTCTAACCCAAGATGCTACGACGTGAAGTGCGACATAGAGAGATGTCTTTGGTGAGTGCAGACATTTCAGCCTAAGTGTGATACCTACTGGAAATGCTCTATAGTGGTCCCTCACATATGTGTTGTCGTTGAGTTAGTGCAGTCCCACAAGAATCTATCATCGGGCTTCATCACGATCATGTTTGGTGAGATCGTAGATAATATAGATTTTGAGCCTCGATCCATCATTCGGGCGATTGTGGCAAGATTCCAGTACACAATCAGCCATGTCAAGGCGTGGAGGGCAAAACAGAAGGCATTAGAATCAAGGTTCGGTACGTTCGAAGACTCCTACCACAACCTACTCGGTCAACTCCGGGTCATACAGGACAGGAATCCCAATACTCATGTCGCCATTGAAGATTCCACGCATCCGAAGTGGAGCAATAAGATGGTATTGAAGCGAGCATTCTTCGTCTTTGGTCCATGCATCAATGCATTCCGGCACTGTTGTCCAATCTTGTGATGGCACATTCCTGACTAGAAAGTAAAAAGGGTCAGATACTGATTCCAATAGTGACGAACAGGAACAATCAAGTTCTTACCGTGGCATTCGCATTCGTTGAAAGCGAGAATACGGATAGCTGATTGTGGTTCCTGGGAAATTTGAGGATTTCTATTGTATAGGACCGTCCTAACGTATGCGTTATACATGATCGGCATGCGGGCCTGCTGAGTGCAATAACTCAGCTACAACAAGGAGAGAACGAACTACTTCCATAGGTGGATCTGCAGAGCAGGTGGTGTATGAGGCACTTGAGTGCAAACTTCTACGAGCAATTTTGCAACAAGGACTTGACGAACGTATTCAAGCGGCTGTGCAACTAGAACCAGCAGCGAATATTTGACGTACTTTGGAAGATTCTAGATGAGCGGACCTAGACGCACAGAAGGGAGGTAGCGAAAAAGGCCGCTACAAGCACTGACCAGGGCCCAAAGCATTGTCACAGCTACCCATAGATGGTCCTAGTGTGGCGAGGAAGACGGGGGCGCATGTGAAATGCTTATCGGACTGGATTGAGCACGAGCCTAAGGAGAAGTGGTCGCTGCTACATGACAGGGGTGGTGCTGGATATGGTGTCATGACGACCAATCTATCCGATGTGTACAATTGGGTCATACGCGGCGCCAGGTGCCTCCCTTTAGTTGGTATTGTGGAGGCAATTCTCCGCGGTACCATAAATTACTTTGTTGACAAAAGCAACAACGCGTCGCTCGCCATGGTAAATGACAGAGTACTGTACTCTGCTATGATCATTAAGTACATGGAGGAGAAGAGGAAGAAGGGTGAGATGCACCAGGCATTCAAGACGGGCATAAGGGAGCTTCGCTTCAAGATACTGTGCAGGGATAAAGGACACTGTGGGACGAGGTGCGAGAGGATCACCCACGAGTGCACGCTACGCTGCGCTAGTTCCGTATGCACTTGCAACAAGCCTCTTCTTCTGCATAGGCCCTGCTCACATGTCATGGTCACATGTTCGACGGTGGCGCAGTATCCCGGCCAGTACCTCTCTAATTATTTCAACTATGAGGAGGTGTTGCAAACCTGGAGTGTAGGGCTGTATGGTTACGGCGTGGCTGGCTATTTCACTAGCCATTTGACCTGGAAGCAACTTATCGGGGCCATGGACATTGCTAGGCTGGAGGAAAAGGTTGGTCGATGACAGGTACGGCGTATTAGGAACGACATGGACGAAATAGAAGCTGGACGTCGTACGAAGAAGTGCTCCATTTGTAGCGAGTCTATGCACACCTTTAAGAAATGCCATACGGGAAATGCACAGGATGAAAGAGACATCGACAGTCTAGACAACGCCGTGGGGGCGTCATCCGACTGCCCTACTCGAGGCAGTCGACATGGCGGACGTTGAGGTCGCAGCCACGAGAAAGGTTTGTCTTATTGAAATATGTGGTGCTAAATGCTTTGTAATATTATTTTGATTTGTCGAAAAACTATGTGATGACGTTGTGTTGAATGTTTTGTAATATCATTGTGATTTGTCGACAAAATATGTGATGACGTGGTGCTGAATGCTTTGTAATATCATTGTGATTTGATGACAAAATATGTGAGGACGTTGTGCTGAATGTTCTATAATATCATTGTGATTTGTTGACAAAATATGTAATGATGTTGTGCTAAATGTTTTGTAATATCTCTGTGATTTGTCCACAAAATATGTGGTCAGAAATAGATAGTAAAAAAAGGCAGAGGTCCCTATCACCAATTGAAATGGTGATAGAGTCCTGTCACTAGTCGAAGTGGCGATAGGACCATGTCGCTATTTCAACAGGTGACAGAGACCTTTTCGCACTGTTCTAGGACAATTTCGCCATTTGGAATGATGACATGACAATTTCGTCATTTGGAATGACGACAGTAGCCTAGTTTTGTAAAAAAAAAAATTGACTATTTATCTTTATAAATTTCTTTTAAAATAATATTGCTTCAAAAAAAAAATCCATGATGGGTCATTCCGTTTTGGAATGCCCGACCCTGGCTTTAGGGGATCCAGATCCTCAGTGATTTGTGCATGGACAATACTCGACACTGCTGCTGTAGCAATAATGTAGGGAAAAAATTACTATAGCAAAACATTGCATGTATTAATATGGATATTTGTTTTTTTATCGGATGGTGAAGATCACCTTCTAATGCAAAATACTGTAGATCCTCTGCAATGAAACCTCAGTGCAGATGATGAATGTTTTAAAAATAATCATTTTTTATTCCAAAATACAATAATATACCCCTTTTTTATTTTACAGAAATAACACTATGTTGCTCCACTGTTGAACGACTTGGACCTAGTTGCTCAACCATTGGGCGAATGATCCAAGTCACCCAACCGCCGAGCGACACGTAGAGTGGTTGCCCAACGGTGGAGCGGCTGTCCCTTCGGCTACTAGTTGCTGAAGCATTGAGCGACTTACAACCTCTAGTCGCTCAGCGTTTGAGTGACTAGGAGCTCTATATCCCCCGCGCGCGATCGTGTGCGCAACCATCGCCATTTCTTCGTCGGGCAGAACCAGAGGGCCGCGAGGAGGAGGAAAAGAGAGGAAGAGAGGAAGGGAAAGAGGAGAAGAGAGAGGAAGGGAAAGAGAGAGGAGGAGAGAGGGAAAGAGAGGAGGAGAGGAGAGGAAGGGAAAGAGAGGAGGAGAGGTCTGCACATCTACGACGGCGAGTCTCCTGCACTTCTTTGTAGATTTACTTTCAAAACTATATAGGTTAGCAACTAAAATAATTAGATATGAAGTGACATATTGTTAATAGTTGTAAATAGTGTAGTCGTAGGTTGGCAACTAAAATCACGGTAGGTTAGCAACTAAAATCATTAGATGTGTAGTGGCATGTTGTTAATAGTTGTAAATAGTATAGTCATAGGTTAGCAACTAAAGCCACGGTAGGTTAGCAACTAAAATCACGGTAGGTTAGCAACTAAAATAATTAGATGTGTAGTACCATTTTGTTAATAGTTGTAAATATTGTAATCGTAGGTTAGCAACTAAAACCACAGTAGGTTACTTTCGAAACCATGGTAGGTTAGCAACTAAAATCATTAGATGTCGGGTACGTCGCATATTGTTAATAGTTATAAATAGTGTAGTCGTAGAACTAACGATAATTTAGTTGTTAATAGTTGTAATACGGCTGTGGATATACCCTAACCCGAACCCTATCATCTTAACCCCAAACCCTAACCCCTAAACCCTGAAACCGTAAACCCTAAAACACTAAAACCGAAATACGGCTATGGCTATATATGTTGAGGAATATGCGGTTTATGCAAGAATGCAACTAAATTTTTGAAATTTTCGGAGCTACGTTATAAATAATTAAACCACTAATTGTGTCGTAATTGCTAACTTGAAATTGA
This sequence comes from Phyllostachys edulis, assembly GCA_036346405.1. NCBI lineage: Eukaryota > Viridiplantae > Streptophyta > Magnoliopsida > Poales > Poaceae > Phyllostachys > Phyllostachys edulis. Next base: position 46,371,503 of record CM070552.1, on the reverse strand, counting down.
TTTGCAGGTATGGCTCGCGACCTAGGTGGTTCGGATTGGCCTTTCGGCTCGCTGGACCAGCGCATCGACGCATAGCACCGCGTCAGCCGTCGTGTCCCACATCCTGACGACGGAGACGAGGCGATTGATTTAGAGGTGGTCCGTACGCGGACACCCCGACGGGCTTGGAGACTAGACCCATGCTGGAGAGACATGTTAATCTGCTATCTGTGGCACTTCTTTTTATCATATGTCCGCTACGCTATGTACTTACTTCTTTGTGCTTTGCAGGCTGAGGGATGCCGGCCTTCTACCTCTCGCGCGGATGGTGGAGGCGACCAACGAGGACGGGGCTCTAGTCGAGGACGACGGGTAGGTCTAGGCCAACCCGGAGCGGTCACGACGGTTCCCGTTCGACTGGTCGCTGCTAACAGCTCTAGTGGACCGGTGGCGGCCCGAGACGCACACATTCCACCTCTCGTTCGGGGAGATGGTCCCCACTCTATAAGCCGTCGCGATGTCGCTTGGCTCGCTTATCGCGGAACCGCCGCCTCCTTTTGAACGCGTCACGATGGCGCGACGACTTCTTGGGCAAGGTGTTTGAGGTGTTCTTCCAATGAGGCGTGGCAGTCGACATTTTTCTGGCGGCCACAGAGGCATGGCCCGCCTTTCGCAGTTCTGGGTATGTATGCTATCTATTTTTCCTATTTGGCGATGCACTATCCTAGCCATGTGACTGGCTTACTAATTATTTGTTTGTGCGCAGATTAAGCGGATGGTCCCGGAGCCCACCGAGTACCAGGTGTCGTGATACCTCGGCGCACTTGTCAGAGATGTTCGGTCTGGTATTACCGCCAGACTACGGTGACTCCGACGGCGTCGCCTCGTCTTGACGCGAGGGCCATCGCCAACAGGGAGGTGCAGATCAGCTGGGGATCTGTTGTACTTATAGTGACGTACCGCGGTATGTGCGAGGCGTGCTGCAGGACGAGGCCGATCTCTATCCTCACAGGTTGCCTCCTCCTGCTGCAGCTGTCGTCGTTCGAGCGCTTCCCCCTCGGACGGCCGATGCTGCTCGACACTAGTCCGTACGGTGCGGACATGTACCACGGGGACGCGGTGGACCAGCCGACCGCAGGGTCCCTTTGGTGCCGTAGACGGGTACGTACTCTCCTATACCTTTACTTTTATTGTATTACGGGTCATCCTTTGTGACCACTGTTCCGGCTCGTAGACACAGTTTACACACGTGCAGGTCACACGTGTATACGAGCACTTCGTCGAGCAACTTGACTGCCTCACCGCTGATGACGTGCGCTAGGAGCCGTACTCTGCTCAGGAGATGGAGGACTACGCTCCCGCCGGGTTGTCCTCACTGTGTTGGCACGACCAAGTGTACTGGCTGACGTGGAAGAAGCTCGTCTTCGACGTGTTCATCGAGGACTGCGCGGTGCATAGGGTGATGTGCTGGTTTGGCCTCCGCCAGGTTGTTTCAGTGCCCGTTGGGCGTCGGGTGCCAGACTCGGTCCACGCATGAGTTACACACAACACATGTCCCTATATTTTTTTCTAGTTGTGCTACGATGGCTTCTAACTACAATGGTACGTTTCGCAAGCATAGTAGGAGGGGTGGCAGCAGGACGAGCTGAGTGGCAAAGATGGTGCCGTGGCTGGTGGAGTGGGTGGACGCCCTTGAGGACTACGTGCAGGAGGGCACCCCGTACAACCCTAGCGCGTATGACGAGTACCTACACTTGTACGCTCCGCAGACACGCACCAGGCTGGTGCATGTCGTCGACCCTCCCCCCATTCACGTACTAGCATCGGTCGACGCGCACTCAGTACACTTCGTGCGGAACATGCACCTCGCGGTACGTACTCTCGTGTTTTGAAATGCCTGAGTACGTTTACCACAATTACAAGTTTGACGCTTTCATGTACTCCTCGCAGACGGACATCGCCACCGGGTTAGCGAGGGACGCCGGGTCGATCCTGGACAGGGTCGCCCACGGAGTGGAGGTGACGCGCGATGATCTGCTACAGATGGCCTATTGGGTCTACAGTGGGACGAGGCGTGTTGCGACCCTGACGTGCTATAGGACGTTCCAAGAGGTGGCCAAGTCAACGCGTACGCCGAGGCCGACGCATCTTGCAGCCCAGCCAAGAGGCCCCAGAGAGCCACAGGCATGTGTCCCATTAGCGCCTGACCATCCTGGATGGTTCGGTCGGGAAAGTGCCCCACCCCCGCCGTCGTCGGGCTAGGCCGGAGGGTCAGGGTGGGCACGTGCCCCACCCCCGCCGTCGCTGGGCCAGGTCGGAAGGTCAGGGTGGGCACGTGGCTATGCACCGCCACCACTATCGTTCCTGGAACCCTACGAACTGTTCGGGTACGGTGGGTACGGCGGCTATGACACTTGGACACGTGCCATGGCCCACGCCGAGGGTACGATTCCTCTCTTCAAGTTTGTTCACGTCGATATATTGCACGAATAAACAATATTTGTCATGCAGGTTTCGCGCCCGAGCCGGGAGTAGAGCTCTCCCCACACGAGGAGCCCTCACAGGATGTGGACGGCTTCTTCGCGGATGACCTGGGGGAGTTCAGGGGAGCACCTCAACCCACACCCGTCAAGGTTCTTTCTGTGTCGCAGCTGAGCAGCATCCCAGTGGGTACGCATTCACATGTGAAGTCAACCCCTCAGGCCTTGGGACCACAGGCCAGCAGGGCTCCTAACCGCCTCTCCCTGTCGGGGCCCCGGCCCCGGCACCTTGCGCTGAGGAAGCCGAAGCAGAGCCATATAGGCGGGCACGGACTAGGAGTAGGACGTGGCGACGACGGAGGAGATGTTGTGGGTGGTCCAGCCAGTGGCCAGTAGGGGTTCTTCGTTGTGCTTTGTGTATTTGTATTTGTTGTGTACGTATTTTACTTCATAGTTACTATGGCATGGTTGTGTATGCATTCCTCGTGCATTGTGATATAACTTACCTTACTAGTTAACAATCGTTCATACCTCCGTCGCTCAACCATTGGACGATTTGACAGCAAGTAGTGGTCTAACGGTTGAGCGACTAGTCGATGTGTCGCTCAACCGTTGGACGACTTAGCAGTAAGTAGTGGTTCAACGGTTCAACGACTAGTCGACATGTCGCTCAAACGTTGGACGACTTGGCTCTGTAAAGTAGGACATGATCTTACTCTGCAAAGTAGGATGTGACCACTCTCTACAAAGCAGGACGTGACCACTCTCTGCAAAGCACGAAGAGACCACTCGACCGCCGCTATAGAGCCGCTACAGATGCGTCCCCCACCGCTATAATAACAATGCTACTCGGCTAGGAACTCCACACCAATAACACTACCTAGATAACATGGACAACGAGAAGGAATGGGAGCACATCCGCGAGCTTTTGAAGGACTGGGAGGCTCCCCAGCAAACCGACGGTCACTATAGGGCGTTTAGTCAGTAGCTTTACACTCACCACCCATGCTTCGGAGCTCGTCAATCTAAGGAGGCTGCCTCGTAGTACTCCCAACGATTTTGGGTCGAGTCGTGCCCCCCTCCCCCACCTATGCCCGCTGAACGCCCTTCAAAAGGGCCCCCGACGGGGGTGGCACCATCGCTTTGCTGGTGTCGGGACGCCTACAAGTGTGTCAAATCAACCAATGAGTGGTCCATTGGGCAGCGCTATTGGTGCTGCCCAAACTACTGCGTGGACTACCACGACCGCAGTTTTGACACGCCGAGCCACAGGCAGCCGTTAATGAAATCGCATTTCAGTGCACACCATTATTTTGCTTCTCGTTACGCCGTAACCATGCCTCACTTCCCACTGCAGTCTTCACCACGTCTATGCGACTTCAGCCAGTGGATCGACGACAAGATCTATCCCTACAACATGTGGATGCTACTGTCACGGAAGAGGTGGGCCAGGGAGGACTGCGAGGGCCGTGAAAGGCGCCTCGAAGAGCTGCAGACCGAGATGGAGGAGAATAAGAGGCGGGAGAGGCTGCACGAGGAGTAGGAGCGCGAGCATGCCAGGCGAGGCGAAGCGGAGGGGGCGCGGAAGAGGGCCAACGCAGTGAAAGCTAAGGCACAAGTCGAGGAGTACTACACCGAGCTGGGCCGCAAGGGCAAATGACCATGTTCCACGCAGTTGTTCGACCCTTTTTGTCCATATGTCACATGTATTTCTAATTCCTTAAAGTCATGCGTGTATTGTCCTTGGTTAGTTCCATGGTGTGCTATGTAACGATACAGATCAACGTGTAGTTGATGCTTAATGTGGCCTAATATTTTACGGTACTTGTATTTCAATCTTGATTGAAGCAAAACCCCAGCTTCCCTCGTTCTTGGTTCAGCAAAAAGGAAGAACAAGTGTTGGTTGATGTTGAATCAATTCGAAGAGGGAGACAAAATCAAACCCGAAGAATAACACCAAACCGTGAGCAATTGAGGATGCTATGCATTGGTGAGATAATCCACAAGGAATCACAGATCTTGGAAGAAAAGCCACCTCTAATATGAACACAATCACAAAACCCTAGATAGGAATTTTTGAAACACATGTACTTATTTTGTGCCACATAAACATGTGACTTTTCTATATTTTCTTCAACTCTTACTTCTTCGCTTCTTCCCGTGCTCTCCTTTCTAACAGCTTCTTCTTCCAGTCACCTTGAATCAACTGGACGTCCATTGGAAGCAAACTAATCCGTGTACCCTTACATGTAAAAGTACAACCCTGCGTGCGCCAATTATGTGTAACCGCGCCTTGTTGCTTGCACCATGGTCCTCTCAACAATAGATGACACGAAACCATAGTGACTGGTATAACATCGCACAAAACCTCGTAAGAGAAATTGCCCAATGAAAACAGTACCTTGACTTGGTTTGTGATCTTGAACACGCTGGAATACCACTTCAGGACATAGGGTTGCGAATGCAGTATCATTGACAACTTCAACTTCTCAACTAGTTTGATACTAGCAGCATTAGTCGAACTCTCGCGGTCAATCGACATGGCACAAACTTTCTCCCTCACTTTGCAGTGAGAGTGGAAAGTCCAATCCACACCGTAGCCTTCCTCTTCATACATGACGTTGAAACTCAACTTCCTGAAGCTCTCCTCTGAAGACGTCATAGCAAGAATTATTGAGTCACAGTCTGCAGTACTCAAACCAACCAACTAGTTGCTTGATCCCTCTGATATTAACAAAAGAACAGTAGTCGAGTAAAGCAGTAGGCAGATGTCCTTGACTTAGCAAAAATCGATAAGCCAAACAACATGTATTAATTGATTCATTTCTCTCAGCAGTGAATATTGAGATGCAATAAACAATTCGTAGCAGTCAACACCAATTAGTCAAGCATTAGCTAAAGAATGAACTCACTGTGGATGCACTAAACAAGTCGGAACTTGATTTCCCAGCTTAACTTCTTTCGGCCAACAAGTAGTAGTGGAACTCTCTGCTCAGTTCGGTGGAGAACAGCAACACCAATTAATTAATGGACTTGGTTCAGCAGTAATAGAACAAATAGGAAATTGATGTTGAAATTCCCAGAGCTTCCTTCGGCTGCCAGGAAGTAGACCTATTTAAAAGGCGGGTAGGGCAGAACTTTGGGCAGCTTGAAAAGCCCAAAGAAAATGGACAGAGCTCGAGCAGTCATTCTAGAAAAATCAATTTTTGATTTAAAAATAATATTTTACTCATTTTTTGGAATAAAAAGTGATATTTAATTCATTTTCAGAATAAAAAAAAAGCATTTCCACTGTTTTTTGCCTTGAGCTTTCGGGCTAAGCCGTCGGTGGCAGCCCAGTGCCCAAATTAACAGGTCGGGCTCGAGGCGGGCGTGGCGGAGGCCTTTGAACACCTCTACCAGAAGCGATCAAACCGGACTCATGCCCACCATGCTAACGCCGCAAATTTCACTTAACGGAGGAAAAGATCAACAAGATCAGCGCACAAAAATTGATACAGAGATCAAATCCCACGCTGGACTAGTAACTCTTTGATCCGACGACACCACAGCTGACAAATCAACAGAAAGAACCTCAATGATCCAAGTCGTAAGTTTCAGCACCGTGAACAACTTATGCTCTGATACCACCTGATGCGGATTAACCTCGAGATGAGATTAAATCCGTGGGTTGTCTGATCTTTCACGGTGGAAATTCCCGAACAGATATGTAGAGCACGAATTACAAAATGCAATTCACACTTGAATAAATAAATCTCACACCCGCGTACACCTCAGTACATGAACGAGAAATAGGGATCAAAGATTCGACGAGTAACTCTTAGCACCACATCTAGAAACCCACACGCCAAGGTGAAATCCGAGATTGGAATTCACAAGGGCACTCATAGAACAGGGATGAACCTTAACGGCCGAAGGCTAACACGTATACGCGTTTTAATTCATAACTCAAAACTAAACTTCTTTCTTCTCAGAAAATTCTGAAATTAATTCACGCGTAACAATTTGTACACATGAATTAAGTTCAGTAGCAGGGTTAGTACTCGTGGCCGCATCATCCTCCCCTCCTTCAAGCGAAGCCGTCCTCGGTTTCGAGTTGATCTTCTCACCATCTTCTACAGCTTGCACGGGGGCTGACAAATTTTCAGCAGGCTCTGATACCAAGATAATGCGGTCACGAGTACTAACTCTACTACTGAACTTAATTATTGTGTACAAATTGTTATGCAGGAATTAATTTTAGAATTTTTTGAGAAGAAAGAAGTTTAGTTTTGAGTTATGAATTAAAACATGTATGCGTGTTGGCCTTCAGCCGTTAGGGTTCATCTCTGTTTAGTGAGTGTTCTTGTGAATTCCAATCTTGGATTTCATCTTGGCGTGTAGGTTTCTAGCTGTGGTGCTAGGAGTTACTCGTTGGATCTTTGATCCTTATTTCTTTTTCGTGTACTAAGGTGTATGCAGGTGTGAGATTTATTTATCTAAGTGCGAATTGCATCCTGTAATTCGTGCTCCACATATTTGTTCGGGAGTCTCAATAGTGAAAGATCGGACAACCCACGGATTTAATCTCATCTCGAGGTTGATCCGCATCATGTAACCCCTTTGTCGGATCAACTTTTGTGTTGTTATTGTTGCGTCATTTCTCCGAAAGTTCTCCACTGTATATGAATTCCCCGGCGCATCGCAATATCACCTACCTTCCTAATTACAAATCATTGCTACCTCAAACGTCCTCACAAAATTCTGCCGAAATTTACCGCACTACAATAGCAGATGACGATCACAATGTTATTACAAGTCTAACAGATTTCGTACCCTTGAGATTCTACGAAAATCACAAACAGATCAACCAACCTTGTCACCACCCATTTATTTCAAAAAAAATTAACAACCTACAAACAAGATTTGCTAAATGTCTTACCTACAAAAATTGCTATTTATTCCCCGCAATTATTTCCATCGTATTAATAAAATAATAATGTTATTATTTCAAATCGCCCAGCGGTCAAGCGACGCGTAGAGTAGCTGCCCAACCATTGAGCGACTATCATAAGTCGCTATCATAAGTCGCTCAACCACCAGGTGGCCACTCCACGTGTAGCTCGATGACCCAACGGTGGAGCGACAGAGTAATATTTCTGCAAAATAAAGAAAAACAGGTATATTACTGTATTTCAGAATAAAAAAAATGTTTATTTAAAAAAATCCATCTACAGCTTTGAGAGATGAGAATGGCCTTCTACCTTACAGTGAGAAGCTGCGAGTACCGGAAAAATAAGAAAGTGAAGGCCAGACATACTAGAAAGAGCAGTTACTCGGGTTCGAGTGGTCAGGAGGGACTGAAAGCAAATGTAAGAAGCTAAAATTCTTTCGGGAAAGAGAGCACAGAATCTGAAAAATAAGATTAAGAAGTAGTTTCCCCGATAAACAAGAAGGATGAGGGAAAGAGCAAATTTGTTGGTGATACATCTGCAAGAAGTGTTTCTTGCGGTAGAGAAGCAAGTGGTTCAGCACTCAAAGAAGCGTAAAACTCCAAGAAAGCTACAGAAAGAAGGGAGCATGGAAGTGGAGGTTGCTAATGCTGACCATGGAGGATTAACTTCATCTGCCTTGATGATCATACCGGGGCAAAAGCAACAGGAGATTGATGCTGATTTTGTAGGGGAGATTGATGAAGGTTTTAAGAAACAAGAATAGTAAACGCGGGGCTGCTTGGACAGACCTGCGGGAAAAAAATGAAGCTAATCAGTTGGAACTGCCTGGGGCTTGGAACCACCCAGCAGTTCTTGGGCTTCTGGAGCCCCAGAAGCTGGAAGTTCCCGATATCCTCTTCCTCTGTGAGACCAAGACGTAAATGAGGAGGATGGAACATTTTAGGTGGTTGATGGACATGCCTAATATGGTGCCTAAAACTTGTAATGGAAATAGTGGAGGTTTAGCTTTGTTTTGGCGAAAGGACGTGGAGGTGAATGTTCAGAACTTCTCAAAGTACCGTATTGATACTGAAGTAAAAGAGGTTGATCTTGGAAATATGCCCTAGAGGTAATCATAGAGATGATTATATTTTGTTATGTTCATAACATTGGATAATATGTTATCTTGTTCCTAGAATAATATTGTTAATATTTATTGTCAAGTATGTGACTTGATTGTTAAATTCTATATTTCTGCGATAATTATTCTTAAACGTTCTCTAGTCGAAAATATATGAGGACACATCTTTGTAGCCATGGGAGTCTTTATGGGCTTTGCATCTTCTATGCCAAATCTTTTAAGTAAATCATTCACGTACTTGGCTTGACTTATAAAAGTCCCATCTTTGAGTTGCTTGATTTGAAGTCCAAGGAAATAGCTCAATTCTCCAATCATAGACATTTCAAATTCCCTAGACATCATATCACCAAACTCTTCGCAAAAATCTTGATTAGTAGACCCAAAAATGATATCATCAACATAAATTTGACATACAAAGAAATCTTCATCTAAAACTTTAGTAAATAAAGTTGAATCAATTTTCCCGATTTTGAATCCTTTTGAGACTAGAAAATCTCTAAGACGTTCATACCATGCTCTAGGAGCTTGTTTAAGACCATAGAGCGCATTGGAGAGTTTATAGACATGATCTGGATTTTTAGGATCTTCAAAACCGGGAGGTTGTTCAACAAAGACAAGTTTGGATATTTTGCCATTTAGGAATGCACTTTTAACATCCATTTGAAATAGTTTAATATCAAAGCATGATGCAAAAGCAAGTAATATCCGAATTGACTCAAGTCTAGCTACGGGAGCGAAAGTTTCACCAAAATCCAAACCTTCAACTTGTGAATACCCTTGAGTGACTACTTTACCATCCTTAGTCTTTCTAAGCATATAGCATGAATCATATATACTAAGAGATGGAATCTTACCCTTAGGATAATTTTGTTGCACATGTCCTATTTCCCGGCACTTATGGCAATACTTACTATTTTGCCTCACAAATCTTGTGGGCTTATTTACCGGCTTCTTACCTTTCTTGGGCATATACCCAAGACCTTCCTTATTGAATGAGCACCTTTGCTCACTCAAAAGCTTGTCAAGAGTAGCCTTGCCCTTGAAGCATCTTTCCAAACTTTTGCTTAGCTTGGTCACTTGTTCTTTTAACTCATTGTTTTCAACAATAAGTTTTGCATCATTATGCTCAACATTATCATGATTAACATTAATACTAGAGCAACATAGCAAAGCAATAGGATCATTACAAGAAATGGATGCACTAGTTTTAGCAATTTTCATACTAGGCATATCATCAAGTATATTGCATGTAATTCCTATACTAGAACAAGACTTGCTTGAATATTCTTGGATAAGCAAGTCATGAGCTTCCTTTAGCCCCGCATATGAATCTTTTAGAGAAATATGTTCTCTACTTAAGATCTTATATTTTGACTTTTCTTTTCCAAGATATTTATTTAAGTCAACTAATATTCATTAATTCATCATAGGTTGGTTCATTATTATCAATGGATTTTACCTTATCTCCTTTAGCCATTAGGCAAGTGGGAGTGGAGAATAACGACGGTGCTTCCTTGATTGCAATGCCGACTAGTCTCTTCTTCTTGGGGAACTCATCGGAATCGGAATCGGAGTCGCTTGACTCATCATTTGAATCCCACTCTCCAATGTGAGCTTCATGCTTGCCACTTTTGTGAAGCTTCTTGAAAAGCTTCTTCTTGCCGTTATACTCCTTCTTCTTGTAAGACTTATCCTTGTCTTCCTTCTTTTCGGGACAATGAGAAACAATGTGCCCCTTTTCTTCACAATTATATCATCGAATGTTGCTATAACGCTTCTTGTCACTTGATGATTGTCCCTTTTTGTACTTGTCGAAGTTGTAGCTTCTATTAGGGCGTCTCTTCATGACCCTCTTCATTCTTCTTACAAGGAGTGCATACTCCTCGTCGGAGTCTTCTTCATCATCATCATCATCATCACTTGATTCCGCCTTGACCTTGAAAGCAGTAATTTTCTTCTTTAAGGATGATGTCTCCAAAAGCTTTTCTTTGTCCTTTTTGAACAACTCATTTGTGATGAGATTGCCCAAAAGCCCCGTTGGTGTCATCCTTGGCAACTCGGGAGAGTTGAGGAATAATGTCACCAATGTCTCATACTTATCCGGAAGAGCCCTAAGCATCTTGCGTACAATGTCAACATCAAGAAGGTTAGTTCTAAGACCTTTGAGCTCATTCACAATGTTGTTAAGTCTTGAATACATCTCATTGATGTTTTCATAAGGCAACATTATGAATGTCTCATATTTGATCCAAAGCCTATGCAATTTGGCTCCTTTGACCGTGGATGTACCCTCATGAATTTCCGAGAGAGTTGTCCAAATAGCATGAGCATTTTCTAAGTTGCTCACTCTATTGAACTCATCAGCGTTCAAAGCACCAAAAAGAGCGTTCATAGCTTGAGCATCTAAATGAGCATTACGCGTATCTTGATCCGTGAGTTCTAGTGGATTAAGAGGCATAGCGTAACCCTCATTTATGATTCTCCAAATGCTTGGACTCATGGCCTTTAAATAAATTGACATTCTAATTTTCCAATAAGCATAATTTGAGCCATCAAATAGAGGAGCCCTACCTAAAGCCATTTCCTCACTAGTCATCCTTTTCTCTCTTAGACGGTTAAGTCTAAATCAATGAGAGACCAAGCTCTGATACCACTTGTAGGATCAAGGATAACCGACTAGAGGGGGTGAATAGGAGGTTTTTAAACTTTTTAACAATTTAACAATTTAAGACAATTAATAACTTAGTCTAAACAAGTTACACTTCTTGCTAGGCACTTTAATCACAATAATCAAGCTAGAAATATAAATACGGAAATGTAAAGACTAGGAGTAACCACAATGAGACAACGATGTTTTCCTGTGGTATCGAAGACTTGCCGGTCTTCACTAGTCCACGTTGAGGAAGCTTGACGACTCAAGCCGGCTCCACGAATTAAGCCTTCCCTCGATCACTGTGGTTATTCTTCCTCCGCTCCGGAGATGGTGAACATCAAACCACACACAAACTTGCACCGGGCCTCTTCACAATCTTCTTGAAGAGATCACCGTGCTCCACCGCCAAGGCCGTCTAGGAGTTCGGCAAAACTCCAAGAGTAACAAACCAAGACCTTCGCTTGACGATGCTCTAGTGCAATAAGGATCAACTAGGATGTTTTGATGCACTTGAATGAACTCAACTACCAAACAATGAATGTACAAGAAAATTTGGGTGTTGAGTGAATGCACTTGGCTCCCAAGGCTCTAAGGATGTTAAATGTTCACTAGCAGCCTGTCCAAAGGCAGTTGGAGGGGGGGAGGTATTTATAGTCCCCACCAATAATTATGACCGTTGGGGACCAAATCCCCAACTTTCAGCCAGATTCGGTACAACCGGCGTTAAGAGTCCGGTTGAACCGCATTTGTGTCAAAAGTCCGTAACGGCTAGAATGGAGGCATTAATTACTCTGACATAGCCGTTGGAATTTGCCGTCCGGTACAACCGCCAAGTAACTTAGCAGTACAATCAAGATCGCCTGGGCTGAACCGCATTGAGCGCAGACAACCGATCATAGGGTTTCAAATCTGCTTGAAACGACAAGCTCTCGAAAATATGAACCGCCTTATAAAAATCGGTACAACCGCAACGCGGTTCAACCGTTCCTCATATGCGGTTCAGCCGATTATCACAGAGAGCTATGGGTCGAGATTACACTTGTTCTGGTTTTCTTGAACCGCCAACTAATTATCGGTTCAACCGAAAATCGGTACAACCGATTCTCAGTGCGGTTCAACCGAAAACCAAAGAGAGGTTCTGAGCCAAAAAGCACTGGTTCTGTTTTTATTCAACCGCCAACTAAATATCGGAACGACCGCAATGCGGTTGTACCGCTCCAAGAGCCGGTCGTACCGCATTAGCGCTCAGTTGGCCGAAACCTTCGAAATTCGGTACTATCGCCACGTAAACTTCGGTCATACCGCACATAGCGGTACAACCGCAGTGATAACTACGGTATTACCGATTTTAGACAAGAGTGCTCAAGGCTTTCTAATTCAATTTTAAGTATGAATTCAAATGCATGCATGATCCTAAATTGATCCATATGGCATACGAACATGCTATCAAGCTACTAGTCGTGATCCCTCTTAATAGTACGGCATTTAACCTATAATCCGGTCATCCAACCAAATCTCCTAAGACCGGTAAAACATAAAAGGATCCTAGACTACTTGTACCTTGTCTTCAAGCCATGTAGATCTTCATGTTATCCTTTGGCATGCATCTTTACGTCATTAATTTCACCAATGGGACTTAACCTTGTAAATACTCAATAAACATATTAATCTCATATTCACATATTATCATTAATTACCAAAACAATTTTTAGAGGCCTAGATGCTTTCAAAAGTGCATGGCCATGCCATTAGTGGTCGAAGTGTCGACCATATGAAGTTATTCGACACTTGATCGAGAAAATATTGAACAGTCCATGGATGGCAAATTATCTCACCCGGAGTTCAACTAGATGTCGTGAGGCAAAGGGAGAATATATAAGCAGGTCGTTCAGTTCGATCAGATATAGACCGGTCAAAGCTAGTCGTAAACTGGTCGTATAGAGATACAAGCTGGTCGTAGACTGGTCGAAGCTGGTCGTAGACTAGTCGAACATAATCACTAACTGGTCGTAAGGAGTTACGAACTGGTCGTAACTTAGTATGGACTGGTCGTGACTAGTTACGAACTTAGTATGGACTGGTTGTGACTAGTTACGAACTAGTTGTAACTTAGTATGGACTGGTCGTGACTAGGTACGAACTGGTCATAAGTGATAAGGACCTGGTCTTAGATCATATTGCATTAAAGTTCGTCCGATATATTCTATGTGTGTTCGGAAATCGTTATGTGCTGCTAGGTACCGTTGACGATTTGTGGCCAGAAAAGAGTTTCCGAGTCACAACTGATTACACATGAACCTATAGGGTCACACACTTAAAGGGCTAGGATTTGATTTAGATGGTGATCCGAATTCTTGTAGGCCACAAGTTCCTAATGGGCCTCAAGCTCGAGACCCATTATTAATGCCTATATATAGAGGGGCGGTGGCATGAGGTGAGATGATCCTTCAGAAGGAATTCCTGAAACCCTAATAGTCACGCCTTCCTCAACCACGCTGTCGACGCTAGCACTCTAGCGCGTGGTATCCCTGCCCCGTACGTGTGGATACCTTAGAGGTGTTGTTGCGAAGCATCAACACTAAGACGATCCGCAACTCGTGATGATCATCGGAGCAGGAAGAGAAGACGCGTGGTGAGTACGACTACGATTGCATCAACTCACTACATCGACTCTGCTTCCGCTACGAGTCGGCGTGTCTAGTGGCAATCTCGTGATCTATTACTAGCGGAGGTTCCTTGGTTGCCGATGAGGATTAAACTCTCAATGTATTACTTTAATGCATAATAAAAGACCATATGTCTTCATGATCGTAACCCCTAAGGCTCACGACCTCCCTGGTCGTAAGGATTCAAGAGGTTATTTTGAGGATACCCTGGTCGGACGAGGGCTCAGACAGATCCCCCACCGGATGATCGTCAGAGAAGCAATGGCGGCATCCAGATCTGACTTCGGGTATATTCCATACTGTGTGATGAATGGAACACATGTCATATTTGGTCCATACCACGCGATGTTTCATGATCTAAAGACACTGACAACAACCACCCTACGGTTGTGTGTCTCACAGATGCACAACCGTCAAATGGTTGATACTTTGTGAACCACTGCCTCCCTTCGACCGGACGCGTCTCTTTCCAACATGCGTCACTTCTAGGAGTAACTACCACTACTTCGTCAACTACTTAAAGAAGAACGCAAGCGGTAGAAGAGAGATGTAATCGAATTTAGAAGATCAACAGACGATTGGATTTTAATAGCATAGCAAGCATTACACTCAGTGTAATTAGGATTAGTCCACTGCCTTATCAAAGGCACCCCCCGTAATAGCCAGTTTATAACAATAAAGAGCAGTCCCATTCTCTCCTAAGAACTATCTGCCATTTTCCTCTTTTTCATTTCGTAAGATCGGCGACTCGATCGTCGACAGTTGCACGGTAGAAAATTTTATTTTGTGCTATCGTAGCCTACCCATAACCCAACAGTTGATGGTTTTGTTTGGAGGCTAATCGGGATTTATTGCGAGCCCGCACATGACAAAAAGGACATGACCTGGAAACTGTTTCATTAGGCGAGAGAGAAGAAATAATGGGCATCTATTGATCACACGTATAAACAGGTCTCTCACTCACACACGTTTCTCAAAGCGTCGTTTTTATCTTTAACTTCATTATGTAAAATCTATCATGTCTTGCCCTTCATGTAGTATCCTTGACCTAATCCACTTAAGTTGCCACTGTGGTTTCGCACACCACTATCTTTCCGGTATTGGGCAATTTACCAAAATGTCTATCTACCGATCTTTCCCGAATCCTTCATATCGAAGCATCGCTCATGCTTCACCATCATTCATGTGACCATAATGACTTCCTGCCAAGCCTCTCACACATTTGATTCTCATCGAACTGTCCTCACTTGCAAACGGGCCCAAAACACTTAGCACACCATATGCCTTATCACCATCACCGCACCTGGCTTCCCTGTCTGTCCTGGGCCTCAACTCCTCCCTGAGCTTAGTCCCGATACACCTTGTCGTTTCCCATCATGTTTATCACTGGTAGCTTCCACTCTGGTTCTTTATCTTCTCGGTTTGTAACCACTCCGATAGTCTCAGTCATCTTTCAACTACACTTTGATCGTTCTGGACCTAAGCTCTCCTAGCTTAGTCATGGTCCCGTCTGCCTCATCATGACGTAGCTCCGGAGTCCTACAGCCAACACCAGCAAGCAAACCGTTACGTAGCACCACACGACATACAAAATCATCAATTAACACAATTGATGAGTGAATGACACCTACCTTCAAAGCTTCGCACCCGAAAGCATCACTTTACCTAAAAAGGTTTTTGCTCAAAGTTTGTCTTCCATGGTTTTTGTCCATCTTGCACATTGTTTAAGTCCAATCATCTCACCTAGCATTTATGACCATTCTGGATCTTGGTTCTCATAACCATGTCCGCATCTTTCTCGTCGTTGACCATAGTTGACTCCAAATCACCTATATAACAATAGACTAAGCAACTATTTTCAAGCACAAGTTTCTCACAACTTGACACTCGTTAGCCAAAACATGCATCATGCAACACATATACAACATTTCCACGACTTTTGTCCAATTTCCAAAAATCAACACAATTCATTGTGCACTGAACCGCCACTGCCGGTCTGGCCGCCGCCACCAAGCCGGTCTGACCGTGCCCACTAGTAACAGGGCACGTGTGACCGCTAGCGGTATGGCCGTCATGGAGTGACCGGTCTAATCGCTTTCCAACACTAGAAAATGCTCTATTTGGACTTTTCAGTTAAATTCTATCTAGTTTCGCGTCCAATTTCCATTTTCAATGGCATCTGGTGCAACACATCCTAAACACTCTTACACAAGTGTTTGGTGTCCATTTACCTCAAACCTGCACCGCCCGACTATGGCCAGTCAGACCGTCCAACTCCTGACAGCAGGTCAGCTTTTGCAAAACTGATCATTCACTTTCTAAACTTATCGACAACAATGTCAATTGTTCATTACAAAAACTAGGATCAAACCACACGTTCTCTGCAAAATCAATATTGATGGGTTGCTGATTCCTATAACGGTGGTCGGGGAGTCGTCGCAAGGAACAATGAAGGGCAACCGTTGATTCTGACGGCGGGTAATAGTCAGAACCTGCAAGACGCTTATCAAGCGTAATCGTTGGCCTGTACTAATGCCATGAAGATTGGTACAGAGCTCGGCATGGGGAGAGTGATAGTTGAAACTGATGCTCAAAATTTGAAGCTTGCTCTCACGCAGCTGACGGAAAGGACGATGGGTTCAATGCAATCTTGATCAGGGAGGCGAGGTCCTTAGCTGTTTTAAACTTTGATGCTTTTCAGATCTTGTGTTGTCCCAGAGAGTGTGTCGTATTGCGCACGAACTTGCAAAGTTCGGTGCTGCTATGGACCCAGAAAGCTACCGTGTTTGACTTGAGGGCTTTCCTAGCTTTGTATCTGACATTGTGATCAGATCAGCGATTTGGCCGGGTGGCCGGGTCACATCATCACATGCTTAATGAAAGTGTCCGTCTTCGCTCAAAAAAAAAAAAAAAAAACTGAAATGGCTACACTGCCTTGCTGCAGCGCAAGCAGCCTGATTCCTGAATGTTGTAGTGTAGGCACTAGAAGCGGTTCGTGCAATGTTTCTGCAAAATATTACTCGGCTCGAGAAGGAGACGGGCTACCGGACGCCCTAGTAAATTCGCCGCGGCGCAGGCGCAGGCGCGTGCAGCCTGTGCGCGGCGCTACGTGTGAGCCCGTGCGCGCAGGGGAAAGCAGGGCAAGTGGAGCCTGGAGTCTGGACACGCTCCCAGCCTCGCAAGCTAGCAGAGCCGCGGCGCGCGCCGGGAGCGGAGGGCGCCCAAGACGACACTTCTCCACACCGCCACCGCGGCTCCCCCCACACCGCCACACCAGTTCCCCGCCCGTCCTCTTATAATAACGGTTTCTACGCGCCAGCGCCATGTCGCCCCCCGCCGCAGCACCCGCCTCCGCGTCCACGTCCCGCCTCCTGTCGCCCTCCACCGCCCTCCGCCGCCGCTTCCTCCACCACCTGCTCCTCCCCGCCCCTGCGCCGACGCTGCGGCGCTGCACCCCGTTCCACTGGATGGCGGTACGTACGTGAACACAGTAGTGCTCTACCCTCCTCCTCCTTTTTGCCTCGTTTTTGCCCCCTTTGTTCATTGGAGTGCGCTGCAGCGAGCCTGACGCCTTGAGGTCTGCGTGACTTGTAACAGAATCTCCCTTGGATTATTATTACCTCGTAAATAATTGTTTGGTAATTGTTACGGGGTTGATATTAAGCCGATTAAGGAGGGCCGAGTTGCAGGCTTAGTTTGGAGGCTGAAATCTGGAAAGCAGCAGAGCTTAGATGATTTTGTGGGTTGCGAAGCACTAGAAGAGGGCTGTGTTTGGGGATACTTGACTCCTAGTAGGTTCAATTTTGAAACAAGTCATTATGCTTAAATTCACCCCGTTTTTCCTGTTTGCGGGGAGCTAAAATTCACTATTAGCCTTCTACTATTAAGCGTGACATGTTGTTACCAACCTCTCCCGATTTCTGGTATTTCAATAGCACTCAATTAGTTCTACAAGGATTCTGGTGGAGTTTGGGGAGAACAGCAAGAGGGGAGAGGAAGTTCAGAGAAGATACAGACGATAAGAAAGTTCAGAGTTACATCATCCGTAGTCCTAACAGAAACGAAGACATCTACTTGTATAACCCTCCACCTCCAGGTATGCTAGGTGGGCCCTTCGACAGCTAAAGCCCAGGCTGTTGCCCAATCATGTCTCCCACTCATTTTCTGGAAACAGCACATTGGGTTTCCGATGCCGTTTCCCTTCCAGACCTGCATCCAAACCACCTGTGCTACACTGTGTCCCGTCCGGCAATGTGACATTCCCTCCCCCTTCAGAAACGGCTTGACCCCAAGACGGCGCATTGGGAAATTGGCTCTTGAGCTCAGAGAAATCTTCCCAAGTAGCATCAGTTGGCGAAGCCCGAGACCACTGGACTAACACCTGAGTTCCTGAGACTGATCCGGATCGCTGCAGTCGGTTGCCTAGGATTTTTTCGGGCACTCCACTGTCTGCTATGCCAGGTAGTTCTGGTTGCACCGTCTCTTCAGGAGCCAATGCTTTCTTTAACTGAGATACATGAATCATTGGATGCACACTAGAGGTCGAAGGCAACTTTAATTTGTATGCCACTGATCCCACAGGATGCTCAATCTGAAAAGGCCCAAAATACCGGAAAGCGAGCTTGTGGCTCGCGCAATTGGCCACGGAAGTCTGAACATACGGCTGCAATTTCAAATAGACCCAATCGCCAACAGAGAAACTACGTTCTGATCTGTTCTTGTCAGATTGGACTTTCATACGTTGACTGGCACGATTGAGATGTTCACGCAGCAGCTTCGTCATCAACTCTCTGTCCCTCAACCATGTTGCTAGTTTCGGAGATGTGCAGTCGGCGGCATCCACAATACCAAAGTGTCTAGGGCCATGACCATACAATACCTCAAATGGGAACTTGCCAAGAGTAGAGTGGTATGAAGTGTTGTACCAAAATTCAGCAAAGGCTAACCATTCTGACCACTTACAGGGACATCAGAGACAAGCATGAACAAAGCACCGCAAATAAGCTTCAAGGCATTGATTAACCCTCTCCGTCTGACCGTCGGCTTGGGGATGATAAGAGGAACTCATCCGCAATTGGGTATTCACCAACCGAAACAATTCGTGCCACAGAGTACTTGTGAAGATGCGATCTCGATCAGACACCAAGGATTGCGGCAACCTATGAAGTTTGAAAATATTGTTAATATAAGCTTGCGCTATTTGAAAGGCAGTAAAAGGATGAGCCAAGGGAACAAAGTGAGCATACCGTGAAAATTTGTCCACCACCACCATAATACTATTGTAGCGAGAAGACCGGGGTAATCCTTCAATAAAATCTAATGACACCATTTGCCATGATTGATATGACATAGGGAGAGGCTGTAACAGGCCTGGATACTTAATATGTTCAGTTTTGGCTTGTTTGCATATCGCACAGGAAGATACAAAAGTCTGAATTCCTTTTTTCATGCCTGGCCAAGCGAAAAGTTTGCGCACTCTGTTGTATGTCACTTGAAACCCGGAATGCCCACCAATTGTGCTAGCATGCATAGCAGTGATGATCTTCTGCTGCATAGGGATGTTGTTACCAACCCAGACACGCCCAGAATAACGCAACAGACCATCTTGTAGTTGGAATTTCGGATGCTCAGCACCTTGTACACTTAAATGAGTCAATAGGTGCTGGGTCTGGACATCAGATGCATACCCTTCAACCACCTCAGTCAACCAAGAGGGCACACATGTTGACACTGCTATTAAGTTCCCGTGAAGACAGGTAGATTGACGAGATAACGCATCGGCTGCCTTGTTCTCCACCCCTTTCTTGTAAATCAACTGATATCGCAAACCGGACAACTTGGTTAAAGTTTTTTGTTGCCAGACAGTAGTTAGTGGTTGATCATCCAAGTGCACCAAGCTCTTTTGATCAGTCCTTATCACAAACTCAGTATGTTGCAAGTACTGCCTCCATTGGTCAATTGCCAGAATAATTGCCAGACTTTCCTTCTCATATGTGGACAACCCTTGATTGCGTGGCCCTAAAGATTTGCTGAGATAAGCCAAAGGGTGTCCATCTTGCATTAACACATCTCCAATGCCTTTGTCCGAAGCATCAGTTTCAATTTCGAACTTCTTGTTGAAATCCGGTAGGGCCAGTATAGGAGTAGTTACAAGGGCTTCTTTGAGGGACTAAAAGGATGATTCCTTGTCTGGTGTCCACACGAATACTGAAT
This sequence comes from Phyllostachys edulis, assembly GCA_036346405.1. Lineage (NCBI taxonomy): Eukaryota > Viridiplantae > Streptophyta > Magnoliopsida > Poales > Poaceae > Phyllostachys > Phyllostachys edulis. Next base: position 46,351,458 of record CM070552.1, on the reverse strand, counting down.
TTTTCTTAAGCATATCGGTGAGTGCCCTACTGATCAAGCCAAAATTCCTCACAAACTTACGGTAATAGCCGGCCAGCCCAAGGAATCCTCGGACTTCTTTGGTATTAGTAGGAGAAGGCCAATTACACACAGCGGCAATATTCTTTGTATCTGTCGCCACTCTTTCCTTGCTGATAACATGCCCCAAATAAGAAAGTTGCTGCTGTGCAAAAGAACACTTAGATTGTTTTATCTTCAACTGATGGTTGTCCAGAATTTGCATCACCTTCCTCAGAGTAATTCTGTGTTCCTGTAATGTTCGACTGTATATCAGTATGTTGTCAATGAAGACTAACACTCCTTTCTGCAGCAGGGAAGCTAGTATGGTATTCATGAGCCCTTGAAATGTGGTCGGCGCACTCGTCAAACCATAAGGCATTACACGAAACTCATAGTGTCCATGATGGGTCTTAAATGCCGCCTTGTGTTCATCTTCAGGTCGCATTCTAATATGGTGATATCCCGCTCTCAAGTCTAGGCTTGTGAACCATTGAGAACCAGCGAGTTCATCTAACAGCTCATCAATAATTGGCAAGGGATATCTATTTTTCACTGTGGCAGCATTCAAGTGGCGGTAATCGACGCAAAAACGCTATGTATAATCTTTCTTCTGGACTAGCAACACTGGAGATGAGAAGGGGCTAGAACTGGGCTGGATTATGCCCTGAGATAGCATATCAGTCACTTGCCTCTCAATTTCATCCTTTTGCGCCGGGTTGTACCGATATGGTCGGAGATTAATAGGTTTAACCCCAGGGAGTAAAGGTATTGCATGATCAAATGCTCGACTAGGTTGCAACCCTTTGGGTTCAGCAAACAAATGGTCAAACTCGACCAGTAGAGCTTGGATCGGCTCAGGTAAACTGTCAACTGATGTGGCAGCTAAACATAAAGACTGTCCTACCTCTGAAGTGGGTATCCTCTCAGAACTTGTACAATGTCGTAGCCAGATTAGGCAGCACCGCGACGCCTTTCCCTTGATCCCATGCAAACAGACTTGCTTTCCAGAATACCCAAACGACAAGGTTTTTTTCACCCAATGCACATTCATGGGGCTATGTTGCCCCATCCAGTCCATACCGAGGATGATATCATAACACCCTAAAGGTAGCACTCTGAAGTGTGTATGGAAAGTGTGCCCTTGAACCGTCCATTGACAATGTGGAAACTCGGTGTATTGCAACAATTCCCCATTAGCAATACGCACTTGAAGTGGGGCAAACGACTTGCTGTTCAGAGATGCAAAACTCGCACTGATGAAACAATGAGAACTGCCAGAGTCTACTAACATGATAACTGGCCGACCTTGAATTTCCCCGAGCAATCGTATTGTGCGAGAAGTTTCATCACCATTCAATGCTTCTTTCGAAATAGCCATTAAATCAGCCTCAGCTCTCGATTCCTCCTCGGCTTGTTCAGAGTCAATCTCAGAAATGCGCAACATGTCCTAGAGTTCCTCCACCACATGCAGCTGCACTGTCGACCCACATTTATGATCTCGAGACCACTTTTCGCCACAAGTGTAACAAAGTCCTTTAGCTCGTCGGTAAGCTTGAAGGGCTATCAATTTCTCATCAGTCGGAGTAGATCGGGTCCCTTCCGCGCCTCTTCGATCATCAGGCTTCACAATTGGTGCTGTTCTCCCTGGCGGCAGAGGGAGGGGTAAAGCAGTATGTAATACCGAGCGAATGCCTGGCAATTGCTCGCTTCAACGGGGATCCTTCCGCAGAGATTCCAGCACTTCTTCCCGCAATCCAGCCAAAGAAACAGTAGTATCCAAATCCTGTGGTCGGTGTAAAACAACTGCTGATCTAATATCCCCCCTTAACCTGTCCACAAATTGGGTGACAAAGAACACAGGATTCCACGATGCATGATGTGTCAATAGATTATGCATGAGTTTATTAAACTTTTCAGCATATTCGGCTACCGAATTAGTCTGGCGCAAACAATTAAACTGCCTAACTAATTTTTGCAACTCCTCCCGACCAAATCGACTACACATAGCCTCAACAAAAGTTTCCCAAGTACTGAAATGGAGGTGTGCTTTGGACGATTGCAACCACAACAAGGCTCCTCCCAGGAAATACATAGTTGCTATGTTGATCATGAATTCAGGATGCACTGAGCAAACTCTAAAATAATTATCACATTTTAGTTGCCAAGCTTTCGGGTTTTCACCGTCAAATGGAGGAAAATCTAATTTCGGTGGAAACGGATGATGATGATATGAACCTTGATGTCTACATGGGGCAACACCACCATCGTGAGAACGAGAAAAATCAGAGTGGTCGGACGTACCATTGGTCAGAGGTGGCATGAGGGAAAAAATTTCCCCAGTGGCCTTCCCCCAAAATGTGATTTCATCGCGGTGACCGATTGACCCATTGCCTTGATTCCCTCGAGAACCAGGCGATTCCCCTTTCCAAATTGGTGATAGATTCCCCACCAATGTTGGATCAAGCTTGACATCTGGTGCCGGCAAGATGGGAGGTAGATCTCCCGATCGACCTACGGGTCCAGCGTTTCGGGAGAGGTGACCCACTTGCGATCGCAGTTCGACCATCTCCGCTCGTAACCCGTCAACTGATTGCTCCATCTGAGGCTTCCATTTCTGCAGATCGATCACCGCTGGCTTGATGTCCTCCACCGTAGCGTGGATGGCTTCACTCCTTGCTTCTAGTTTTCTGAGTGATTCTCCTTGGGCCATGATCGCCTTGGTCAGTTCGGCAAGTTGTTGATCCATCTCCTGCGAACGGATCTAAGCACGAGTTCGGTAGCGTGGGATATCTAGGGCTTGAAGATGACTCTGATACCAATTATTACCAACCTCTCCGGATTTCTAGTATTTCAATAGCACCCAATTAGTTCTACAAGGATTCTGGTGGAGTTTGGGGAGAACAGCAAGAGGGGAGAGGAAGTTCAGAGAAGATACAGACAATAAGAAAGTTCAGAGTTACATCATCCGTAGTCCTAACAGAAACAAAGATATCTACTTGTATAACCCTCCACCTCCAGGTCTGCTAGGTGGGCCCTTCGACAGCTAAAGCCCAGGCTGTTGCCCAATCATGTCTCCCGCTCATTTTCTGGAAACAGCACATTGGGTTTCCGATGCCGTTTCCCTTCCGGACCTGCATCCAAACCACCCGTGCTACACTGTGTCCCGTCCGGCAATGTGACACATGTTATGTAGTTAGGAGAAATTTGGTTAAATCTACACTTTAGCTATTTTATAACAGAAGCTCATCTCTTACAGAAACTAGCCGGTATATCCACAAAGAATTTTGGAAAGGGCCGTTTGCTCCTTGGAAAATGTGTTATTGCTTTGTGAATAATGCAAGTAATGCAATATGGAATAATCACTCACACACACACACACACACACACACACACACACACACACACACACACACACATATATATATATATATATTCGTATATTGTGAAGGATTTGAAAAAAAAACGATGATGTGAAGGGATAACGATCTATTTGTTGCTTCAGTTTTATCATATATCCATACTTATGAAAAACACGTCTCACCATTTACTGCTTAACTTTCAGCAATTTTGGACTCAAGGATCACTGGAAAAGAACAAAGCTCTGGTTGAGTACCTGAAGCAATATGGTGCCGTCAGAACGGATAAAGTGGCCGAAGTAATGGAAACTATTGACAGAGCGTTATTTGTGCCAGAGGGATTTACCCCTTACATTGACACTCCTTTGCCTATTGGTTATAATGCGACAATATCTGCTCCTCACATGCATGCAACCTGCTTAGAACTATTGAAGGATCATTTGCAGCCAGGCATGCATGCTCTAGATGTTGGATCAGGTGTGTTGCTGACAGCCTGAGTCATTCTTTGCTAATGTCCTTCAGAGAATACAGTTGTATGAACAACTTGTCAATATCCAATTGTCAGCCGTCGATTTTACCCAAAAAAAAAGTCAGTCGTCAGAACATTTCTTCTAACTACTGTCATCTTCATGTGTTCCTATCATGTCGTAGGTAGTGGTTACTTGACAGCTTGCTTTGCAATGATGGTTGGACCAGAAGGTCGTGCAGTGGGGATTGAACACATTCCTGAACTTGTTGCTGCTTCTACTGAAAATGTGCAAAGGAGTGCTGCAGCTCCATTACTGAAGGATGGATCGCTTTCTTTTCATGTTTCAGGTATGTTTACTGGTGTGACTGTAGTATATCGAGCCATTCAATGCTGTAAGAAAATATAATTTGCACTTAATCTTCTAAAGGTTTTGAAGTTAACTCTTAATCACTTTTCTTTAGATATGCATGTTATGATAAAGCAAAATAACTGGTGTTCATTCCTATTTACTTGCCGGGCATGCTATTTTCGGTTGCCAGGTAAAGAAATGCTCGACCACTGGGGAGTAGGGCGAAACAGAAGCAAACAGCTGGCAGTGCATTTTTTCTTCAAACAGAAACGAAATCGCTAGTCGCTATTGCATGTTGCTGTCATGTCAAATGAAGTTTAACTAGCACCAAATTAGTACCGCCAAACACGTCAGAATGGAAAGTTGTCTTTTGAATTAGCTAGAGCACCTCACCTTTATTCATGTTAAGTTTTTTCTAAGAACTGATCTTAGTGAAGTCTAAAATCACACTGGGGGAATCTTTCGGTTCTCAAAACTGCAGATGGCAGGCTTGGCTGGCCAGGCGCGGCGCCGTCGCCGTATGACGCTATCCATGTGGGCGCAGCAGCACCTGAGATCCCTCAGCCTCTGGTTGAGCAGCTGAAGCCCGGCGGCCGGATGGTCATACCTGTAGGCAGCTACTTCCAGGATCTGCAGGTGGTCGACAAGAACGCCGACGGGTCGACCAGTGTCCGGAACGATGCGTCCGTCCGCTACGTCCCTCTAACCAACCGCTCTGCGCAGTTGGAAGGCTCTTAAGTTTCTGCTTCTCCAGATCGATCTCGAAATGTCTGTATATATCTCTACGGTCTTCTCTCCGTGTTTCCTCTACAGATGGTTTGGCCTAGTAATGCTTACCACTCATCAACGTCGTGTTGTAGAAATGTATTTCTTGTGCAATAAAAGGACTCGTTAGTGTTTTGGAACTGTCGTGAATTCAGTCCGAACGATCATCTCGTAGACAAACGTAAAATCACATCAAATAATAAACGTGAAATCACATCAAATAATGCAGGAACAAACAATAGATTCGACACACACAGAGACAAAGATGTAGGGACCTTCTTCTTCTCCTTATTTCTTATTCAAGCGATCAACCTTTTATAATGACTAACACTATCTATTTATAGTCTAGAGATGTTGCTAAGGTTTAGATGGGACACCCACCTATGGGCCGGCTGCTGGGCTAAGCCTATGTTTTCTCAACACTTCCCCTTAGGCACCCATCCTCATATATTCATGTCTCGTCAAAGCTCCATAAATACCCAGCGAAAATTTTTTAGAGAAAAAGTACATGATATATGTTCTGCTGTACTGCACGAATTGTCTCGTTAAAAACCTTAGTCGAGAAACTTCAGGAAAACTCGTCAATGGAAAAAGAGTACAATCCACTCAATTCCATTTAATCTCCAGGATTTATTCTTTGGGTACTTGATCTTCGTGATCAAGTTTCAATAATAAATTCGTGAAGATTCCCTCCTGAATTCTGCACTTCTCTAAGTCTCATCATTCCAATTCCACGTATGCACCTTTCAAAGCTAGATGCTGGAAGTGACTTAGTGAATGGATCTGCAAGATTTTTACATTACTTAGTATGCAATACTTTAATTTCGTCCATCTTTTGCAATTCATGAGCATAGAAGAACTTGGGGTTGATATGTTTTGTGAGGTGATTCTTCACATAACCCATCTGCACTTGTGCAACACAAACTGCATTATATTCATAGATAATAGTAGGAGTTTGCACGGTATTCTATCCACATGACTACTGGATGTGGTGAATCATCCGCCGAAGCCAAACACATTCTCGTGAGGCCTCATACAGTGCAATGATTTCTGAGTGGTTCGTCGAAGTTGATATAAGACTTTGCTTAGACGATTTTCGTGAAATTGCAGTTCCACCACATAGGAATACATAGCCTGTTTGCGACTTGGCTATATGTGGGTCTGACAGGTACCCGGTATCTGCATAGCCATTCATAGACGAGTCTTGGTTCTTTCTGTAAAACAGACCAAGGTCTTTACTTCCTTGGAGGTATCGAAAGATATCCTTTATTCCCTATCAATGCCTTTTGGTAGGTTCTGCACTATACCTTACTAATAGGTTCAAGGCAAATGCAATGTCCGATCTAGTACAGTTTGCTAAATACATGAGTGCTCCTATTGCACTTAAGTATGAGAATTCCAGTCCTAGTACTTCCCCCTTCTTCTCTAGGTCTGTACGGATCCTTGTCTTGCTGCAAAGATCTCCTGACCATTGGCACTTTCTAAGGGTATGCCTTTTCAAAGCCAAATCTTTTTAACACCTTTTGAGTGTAGGTTGACTGATGCACTAATGTCCCTTCAAGGGCATGCTCAAGCTGCAAGCCTAGGAAATATTTGGTTTTACCCAAATCTTTCATTTCGAACTCCGACTCCAGATAAGAGCTTTAATATCTTCTAGGGTTCCGGTGATATTCAGATCAACTTCATACTTTGAGATTATACAAACTCCATCATGGGATCGTCGTATAAATACACATGGACAATTCTCATTGTTCGTGTAGCCTTTCTTGCATAGAAAGTCGATTCAAGCGATTATACCACATCCTGCCTGATTGCTTATGTCCGTACAGTAACTTTCTGAGTTTCACACTGTACAGATTTCTATTTGCTCTGTCTTGGTTTGGGATAGGGATACATTCAGGTACCTTCATATAAATGCCCGAATCCAAATTTTCATAAAGGTATGCAGTTACCATATCCATCAATTTCATTTCTAAATTCAAGTTTACTGTCATTGAGATTAAATATCTAAAGGTAATTCCGCCCATCGTCGGGAAATAGGTTTCTTCATAATCAACTCCTGGACGTTGAGTGAAACCTTGTGCAACGAGCCTTGCTTATTTTTATTTCTCTTTCGAACAAATACTCACTTATGCCCTACGGGGTGCACATGGGGAAGCGTGCGACTTACATGCCCAAACACCTCTATTTTATTCAGAGACAATAATTATGTTTCTATTGCCTTCTTTCAATATGATCTTTTCTTACATTTAGTGAGCGATGCAGGCTCTAGATCAAGATCGATGACTGTGATAATTTTCTTTGCAAAGTAAATGTCAACATTGGCTATTGTCTTATTCATAGATTCTCCCGTGGTCACAAAGTTTATAGCTATTTCTTCAAGAGGCGATTCTTCTAATGCTTCAACTTGTTCACCGCTTCTTCCAATTATGGGGGCAAGTCCCTTTAGTTTTCGAGCTCCGATGTGTGCGCACACATCCATACTGGTATCTCCCTCCGTGGGGATGTTCAAATCCGATATGCCTTTTACGGAAGGTTCCATACTAGTGCCAGGTCTCAACTGGCTCCCCTTTTGGTTCTGGGGAACTTCAGTGATCGGCTGTGTCAAGTCCTTCCTATCATTTTTCATCAGGTGTCCTCAGTTACTTGGGATTTGAGGGGCCGGAGTTTTCGTCCTTTTCTATGGCCTTAGGACGGGATTAGAGATATCTTCATTGGTATTTCAGCCCTCTCTAGTGCATTGCGTGTAGGCACATGCGACTTGATCACGCTCTTCAAATAACTAAAGTGGTCAGGCAATTGATTCGCTAATGTTTGCCAATCAATTATCTTCCGAACTTCAATTGTCTTCTGGACTTCAATTATCTTCTGGACTTCTCTATTTGTTGCACTAGTGCGCGGGTCATGTGCATGGATTTCTGTGGCTTGCCACGTTATTTCTCGATATTTCTTCATTAGGGGTTGATTTCCTCCACCTAATGATGAGAAATTATCCTCATAAAGTATGCTATCAGCGAAGCGGGCAGTATTCAAATCTTCAGTCATAGGGTCCAAACACCTGATTATGGGTGTTGTCTCATAACCAATGTATATCCCAGACTTCCGGAGAGTGCTCATTACAGTTCGCTGTGGTGGTGGTATAGGTACATAAACCTTGCAACCAAATCTGCGAAGTTGAGAAATTTTCGGTGTTGACCCTTACGCTAGTTGCATAGGTGGATGGATGTTATATGCTGGTGGTCTAAAATTGATGAGAGTTGATGCGTGTAGGACTGCGTGTTCCCAACATGTAGTTGATAAATTATAATTCTGTAAAATATGCTAGTCCATTCTGGGTGTGGAAATGCGGTACGAAATGCTCAACTTTAATTCTCATTTTCATGCAATAATCATCAAATATCTTTGAAGTAAATTCTCCAGCGTTGTCCTTTCTGATGGACTTCACATGATAACCTGGGAAATTATTTTTCAATTTTAATTATCTACGAGACTAGCTTTGCAAAAGCATAGTTTCTCGTAGACAATACACATACATGCAACTATTTCGAGGAAGCATCGATAAGCACCATAAAATACCTAAATGACCCTAACAAAAGCTGTATAGGACCACAAATGTCTCCCTGGATACGGTCCAGGAATGCAAGGACTTCATCCTTCGCTTTCAGAGCAGAAGGTCTAGTAATTAATTTCCCGGTGGCATATATGAGGCACAAAAAATCTTCCTGATTCGGAAAATTCTTTACATCGATATTATGTCCCTGTAAATTGTTAATTATATTTCTCATCATTCTAAGACATGGATGGCCTAATCTATCATGTTAGAGACAGAAAAGTTCAAAGCTTCTAAATACGGTGTTCAGGGCAGTATAGACTGCGGATGCCTTAATATTAGTGTAGTATATCTCAGTTTCATATGAAGGAAGTCGTTCTAATACCCCTTTCCACTTTTTTCACGTTTTGTAATGAGCAGATATTCCTTACCACACTCTTCTTCAGTCTCTACGTGGAAACCATTAGCGCGAATATCCTTGAGAGTTCTAGTCGATTCTAGGTACAACAAGGCTTCTTTAATGACCAAATTTGTGCCCATCGGGAGTATAATTGTGGCCCTTCCTGAGCCTATTATTCAACTATCGTTGTCTGCAATTGTCGTAAGACTACTAGCATTCTTACTGATCGACTGAATTTTTTTATCTATCTCAAGATGGTATTCGTTGTGCCGCTATCCGCTAAGCACACTTTCTCCATAGGGCGCCACAAGCGTTCTGATACTTTGAATACAAGAACATAACTTGCTATTATAAACACAGGAAAACTAAGCCTTGTAGGACTCATCATAAGAATTTAATGCTTTGCTCTCCTAGAGCTTACAACCATTATTCAAAGTTCTATCACAATCACAAACTGCAAGTGACTGTAAAAAGATCTAAGTGCAATGCGTGCACTAGATCGAATCAACGAAGTATGTAGAAACTTCTGCCTGAATCTGCTCCATAGCGATCTTCTCCTCTTGGGCAACTACGACTGTGGTCACTGCGATGTCCAAAAGAGGGGTGATAGGGGCTACTACTGGGCTGTCTACATCCATGAATGCAACTAATGGATGTGGATCCTCTGTGCCTGCAATAGTGAGGTGTGCCCCATGCTGTCTTTGCCCTTCTTCTTAGACTGGAAAGCATCAATAACATGCGACCCATGACCTTACCCTTCTTGCCCCTCTCCTTTATGAGATGCTTCCCCACCTTGTTGCTGCTAGCATTGGCTTCATGGCCAACATGGCTACTAGGAGGCTGTGAGATGTAGTTCTTCCTTAGAATATCATCTTGAGCATCCGCAACTTGCATGATGCAATCAATTCGACATACTCCTTGTAGCCGTCTTGATGATAGTTGCGTGCGAGTTGCACCACATTCGGGTGAAATGTAGAGAGAGACTTCTCAATCTTCTTCTCATCCGTGATTACTTTACCACAGAGTTGAAGACTGGTACAAATTCTGTATAATTCTAGCCATGCTGGACCAGCTCTTCGAACCCTCGGTTCGTGATGCCAGTCTTTTACATATTTCATGCAAAGAGTTCATAAGATTACTACTGGTAATTTGCATAAAATGGTTGCAAATTTATCATAATGCTCTTCGAACTCCCGGTTCGTGATCTCGTATTTTTCTATGCATTTTTCATGATTCATTGCTATTTTTAGTGATTAAAAGTAATATAAACAATCACAGATAATCAAAACAGCAAATACAATATTTAAATTGCATAGAAATAATAATAATAATAGAGTTAAACATGCTTCAAATACTCAAAATGATTCAAAATTTGAATTCCTGAGGCCCTTTTCTACCAGAATATGAATTTTCAGCGAATTCTGCTATTTTCAGGGGCTAAACCGTTAAATTTTAATTCTGAGAAATTTTCGTGCAATTTTTCAATTTCTGAGGGGTTATTGTTAGACCCCAAATTTGGAACTTGGGACCTATTGTGTATATTTGTGCCATTCCCTGGATCAGTAGATAGCACACATAGTTACAATGTTGGTTCAAATACATATCACGAAAATGTAAAGTTATTGCATAATATTGAACAAAACATAAATATATCTTACGGCTTTTGACTGTAGAATGTGTAAGACCAAGAGGTTTTTGGTCATGATATTTGATGAGGAATACATTGCCTTTAATAAAGACTTAGTCTTGGTGCTTAAAGTTGAATACATTGTCTCTGGAACATGTTTTGGATCTCAGTTGCTGACTTGCTTTTAAACTCTGTTGAATTCTGTCGAAAATCAGGTTTTGTCAGGATTATCGGTAGTACTGGCTTTGTTTGTACGGAACTACGGAGTGCGGTATGACCATGGTGTCTGTGTAGTACCGCAAGTCACTGAGTCTGAACGGTGTTTTGCTCGAACCGTTAGATCTTGACCTGACGGCTAATATTGAAGTGAACGTTCGGACCTGCTACAATGTTTTCTAAATCAAACGGTTGTGAAGCGTGGTCCGATCGGCCGTGTCATCTGGAGCGTCCACGTGGCAAAAAGGCTTTGTTCTGAAGTTTTTGAGCTTTTTCGTGTTGCGGTAATGCCGGTGTTGTTTCCACGGAACTACCGCTTTGCGGTAGTACCACGAGTAGTTTACGGTAGTACCACAAGTCATTTTCTCTGGTGCGTTTTGCTCGGTTCGTTAGATCTTGATCTAACGGTGATTTGAGATGAGCGTTGGATTTGTCCGAGCGTCTCAAAGAATGTGAGCCCTTGATCTAAAATCCAGCGGTGATATTGTTGTGAATGTTCGGACTTTGAGCGATAAATCCAACGGCCGTGAAGCACGGTCCGATCGACATCGCATCCGGGCGTTCCGTGCTTAAGGTTAAGTAACACGTTTTGTCATACATTCATACCGTTTATAAGCGTGATAGTACTGGCGTGTCGGTAATAGTAGTGGTGAAAACAACGGTAGTACCGCGCGTGTTCTTGAGAGAGAGAAAGGTTACGACAGTCTTTGTTAAGTCAAAATCGGTAATCTGCGGTTGTGAAAGCGGTGCGACGCAGAGACGTAATATCTGCATGATTTGAATGGCGGTAGTACCGCACAAAGGTATGACCGCAAGGTTGCGATATGGAAATTCCAGAGAGCATGTTTTTGGAAGATCTTGAGTTTTCCCAATGAGCGGTAGTTCCGCAGTGCTTTGAGCGGTACGACCGCATGTGCGGGAGTACCGGACGTACAATGGCGGTAGTACCGATTGTACTCTGGAAAGTTGCCGCTTTGGGGATTTTGACTTAGGGTTTGTTGTTTTCGTAAGTCTTATCTTGTTGCATGATGCATGATAGTGTTCATTGGTGTGTGTGTGCTAATGGATGGTCAAATTGGAGAACTTGTGCCAAGAATTGGTTCTTTGATCTTTACATGTGCAGGTTGAACGTGAGGACGAATCACGGTCGGTGACGGGATTGACTCGGACTAGGATGGGGAATCTGAGGTCTTGGAAGTCGTGGATGTCAAGAGGTGATTTGGATCACACTGGAGCACGTGGAAGACAAAGGTTGATCACGTTGGAGCTACGGGAAGGTGTCCTGGAGGCTTACGACGTGAAAGAGTTTGTTTTGAAATGTTTTGAGTTGTTTTGGTAAAACCTGTGTTGGAAAGGGTTTCGGGTCCCTTGTTTTTCGGAGAGATAGGTTTCGTATTCGTGATTGATACGGATTGAGCTTTGCCTATAAAAGAGGCAGAGTGGGTGCGCCTAGGAGACGAGTTTTTAGACGTGAGTTTTAGATGTTTTGAGATCGTAGCTTCTTTGCTTTGTTGCGTTGCGATTTAGATGTCCTTCGAATTGGGGCTTTAAGGGGTGCTTGCTGAGAGCCTTGTAGACACAAATCAAGTTTGATATATAAAGTTCAGATTCGTTCAACTTTGGTTCTTGATTTGTCAATCTTGCCGTGCGCCTGAGGGGGTCAATTCGCTGCAATCATTCAACCCCCCCTTCTGATTGCCATTACGATCCTACAAGTGGTATCAGAGCCAGGTTGCAATGGCATCAGATCGAGATCGGTTCTCAGGTAAGCCTCCATATTTTGATGGATCAGATTACATCTACTGGAAGACACGTATGGAAGTATTTTTTGCAAGCACAAGGTAATGTCATCTGGCAAAAAGTTGAAAATCCTTATGATGTACCTGCTGTTATTACCAACAATAATACTGCTGATGTTGAAGCTAATGCTAAAGCTAGGAACATATTATTGCAAGGATTAAGTAGGAATGAGTTTGTCAGAATTACCAACATTAAATCTGCTAACAAAATTTGGACTACACTTGCTGATTATCATGAAGGTTCTAAATCTGTTAAAGGTGTTCGTCAAAACCAATTTAAAAAGGAGTACTCTAAATTTGAGATGAAACTAGGAGAATCTGTTGATGCTCTTTTTGATCGCTTCAATAAAATTGTTAGTGATTTGCAATCGGTTGATGTTATATATTCTGATTCTGATAATGCTCGACAAATTTTGAATGCTTTAGATATATACATTTGGGAGGTTCTAGTCACTACCATCAATCATTACATCAACATGGAAACACTCACTTTAAATGATCTCTATTCCAAGATGAAAACACATGAGATTGATATTTTAGCCAGGATAAACAAGTCAAATTCTTTGGGTTTAGTGACTAACCAAACTGACAGTTCATCAAGTTCTTCTAGTTTCTCTTTGTCTACCTTGAGTGCTATTTCAGATGAACAATTGGAGGAGATCCCAGAAGAGCAGCTTGTACTCTTCTCCAACAGGGTGACTAAAGCAATCAACAATATCAGATCAAGGAGAAGAGGAGGTCCAATCAGATGCTTTGAATGTGGTGAGCCAAACCACATAAAAGTAAATTGTCCCAAGCTAAGAGGAAAAGAAGCCAAGGAGGACAAAACACCAGCTCGGCGTTCAAAATTCAAATTTGATTCAAGAAAAAAGCAAAATTATCGTAAAGCTGTCAACAAGGTGCTTTCAGCTCTTGAGGAGATTGGGCTAAGTGATGTTGATTCAGACATCGACAACGAGGATGATCACAAGAAGGCAAAAGAGGCTGATTTCACAGGGATGTGCTTTATGGCAAGTTGTGAAGAAACTAATGATGATGATGATCTCTCTGATGACCACGATGAGGTAAAGCCCTCTTATCTTTGATTTATCACGTCTTTGTCTTTGAAATTGACAAATGAGCTTAAAAATACAAAAAGAAAGCAAAGAAACATGACCTTGTTGTTGATAGCTTGAATTTTGAAATTGATAGACTTAAGGTGCTATTCGATGATGAATCATGTGAATCATGCCAAGTTTTGCATTCTGAATTAAAACTTGCTAGATCAATTCATTTGAATTTGAAGAGTTAAAAATGGCGCATAACTCATGTGATGATAAGTTGAAACTTATACTGTTGAGATTGAAAAACTGAAGTCTAGTTCATCTTGTTTAAAGACAAATCTTGTGAATGCTCAAATTAAGACTGCTCTAATTGTGAAGCGCTAGAAGCTAGATTAAAGTCATCTCAGGATTCTATACAACAAATGCTTTACCATGAGACACTTTCTTGCACAAATTGTCCTAAACTCACAACTGAAATTGATGCTTTGACTAGACAATTAAGTGAGTTTGCTGAAAAAGAAAAAATGGCTCAGTCTGTTGCTTCTAAGAAAATCATGAATGGTTTTGTTAAGTGCACAACTTGTCCTGAATTGGCTAAAGAGAATGAATATCTTAAAGACACTTTGGAGAGGTTTTCTTTTGGCAAGAAAATCTGAACATGATTCTAGACAGATCAAGAGTGAGCTCTAAAAAACAAGGTCTAGGTTTTAATGCTGCTGTTCATGCAAAGAATCATCCTCCCAAAGTTCTTAAGCTTCTTGAACCTGGAAAATTTGAAATTGAATCTGAACCTAAACATGTTGTGTTCAAATCTGCTTTGGTTTTGCAAAGGATCTTATTACCAAAGTAAGCCTTTGAAAGAGAAAAACTGAAATTTCTTATCAAGAAAAATATCGATGCACTTCTTGTGGTAAAGAAGGTCATTTGGTTCAGTTTTGCTTCGAAAAGCAAAGAAAGAAAAGTGAGATAAATTTGAGAAAGAATTTTCATGTTCCTTTTGTCTTCACTAAACAAACTGCTGCACAATTAGTCAAAATGGCTCCTAATCAATGGTCAGACCGACAGCATGTAGAAAACAGAAATGCTTTTGTTGCTCCTACTCTTCGTGTGTCACAATATTGGGTTCCTAAATCATGTCTTACTAACCCCAGTACTGTGAGACCAATACTTGCTTAATGTAGATACAACAGTTGAGGAAGGGGAACATTTGGCTGGTTGATTCAGGATGTTCTGGGCATATGACTGGTGATTCAAAATGGTTCTCCTCCCTCACTAAGGCATCCATTGATGAACTGATTACTTTTGGAGATGCTTCAACTGGAATTGTGATGGCAAAAGGTACTGTGTGTGTTAATGACAAGTTCATTCTCAAAGATGTTGCTTTGGTAAGTAAATTGAAATACAACTTGTTTCGGTTTCACAATTGATAGAAGAAAATCTTGAGGTAAGCTTTAGGAAACATGCTTGCAGGGTTTTAGATGCCTCTGGAGATCTTGTCTTTAATATCACTCGATTAGGGAGAGTTTTTAAAGCTGTTTTTAATCATTCCTTCTCACCTAATGTTAGATGTTTGGTAGTTTCTGAATCCAGAGATCTTTTCTTTTGGCACCGTAGACTAGGACATATTGGTCTTGATCATCTTGTTCGAATTAGTGGAATGGATCTCATTAGGGGGCTGCCTAAACTGAAAGGTGATAAAGATCTGGTTTGCTCTGCTTGTCGACATGGTAAGATGGTTGCTGCTCCACATTTTCCTATTTCTGTAATCATCACAGATGGCCCTGGACAATTGTTGCATATGGACACTGTAGGTTCCTCAAGAGTTCAATCTGTTGGTGGTAAGTGATATATTCTTGTGATTGTTGATGATTACTCTAGGTACTCTTGGGTGTATTTTATGGTGTCTAAGGATGAGGTTTTTGGTTATTTCAAGGATCTATTTCTCAGATTGAATAATGAATTAAATGGTGCGGTGAAAGTAATAAGAAGTGATAATGGTACTGAGTTTAAGAATTCCTTATTTGCTTCTTTTTGCTCTGAATGAGGTTTGGAACATCAATTTTCCTCTCCACGTGTTCCTCAACAGAATGGTGTAGTTGAGAGGAAAAATAGAACCTTGGTTGAGATGGCAAGAACCATGCTTGATGAACATGCCACTCCTAGGAAGTATTGGGCAGAGGCTATTTCAACTGCTTGTCATGTTTCTAATAGAGTATTTTTGAGAGCCTCTTTGCACAAGACTTCTTATGAGCTGAGATTTGGCAAAAGACCAAGTGTCTCTCACTTCAGAGTTTTTGGTTGCAAATATTTTATTCTTAAGCATGGTAATCTGGATAAATTTGAAGCTAGATCAACTGATGGCATATTTCTTGGATATCCTCTTCACTCTCGTGGCTATCGAGTGCTTAATCTTGAAACTAACAAAATTGTTGAAACTTGTGAAGTTACTTTTGATGAGGTCAGTACTTGTTCTAGAACTCACATTTCAGGTACACAAGTTCAGGGGGAGTCTGAAAGCATATTCCTTAATGAAGAAGATGATCTTGATTTTGGTAATGATTTTTTCCCCATGCCATCAACTGCTGAAGATCAAGCTCCTACTACTGCTGTTGCGCCACCACAAGTGGAAGTTCAAAATATTGAAGACAGTTCAGAACCTTCTGCACCTTTGAGGATTCAGTGACTTCATCCTCCAGAACTGATGATTGGTGATATTCATGAAAGGGTAACACATTCTAAGTTTACTTCTCCTAACTCACATGCTCATTCTGCTTTTGTTGCCTCCTTTGAGTCTAATGATGTAAGTCACGCTTTATCTGATGAGTCTTTGATCAATGCCATACATGAAGAATTAGAAAACTTTGAGCGTAATAAAGTCTGGACCTTAGTTGAACCTCCTCATGGACATAATGTAATTGGAACTAAATGGGTTTTCAAAAATAAACAAAGTGAGGATGGTGTTGTTGTGAGAAATAAGGCTAGACTTGTTGCTCAAGGATTTTCTCAGGTGGAGGGTCTTGATTTTGGTGAAATTTTTGCCCCTATAGCCAGACTTGAAGCAATTAGAATTCTTTTAGCCTTTGCTGCATCTAAAGGATTCAAATTGTTTCAAATGGATGTTAAAAGTGCTTTTCTAAATGGCTATATTGAGGAAAAAGTTTATGTTAAGCAACCACCTGGTTTTGAAAATCTTAAGTTTCCTAATCATGTCTACAAACTCTCAAAAGCTTTGTATGGTTTGAAGCAAGCTCCTCGAGCTTGGTATGAGAGGCTTAAGCTGTTTTTGCTAAAAAATGATTTTCAAATGGGCAAGGTAGACAAAACTCTTTTCACTTTTAAACATGGCAATGATCTATTACTTGTTGATTTATGTGGATGATATCATCTTTGGGGCTCCTCTCATGTTTTGGTTTTCAAGTTTTGAGATACTATGGTAGGAGTTTGAGATGAGTATGATGGGGAGTTAACTTACTTCTTAGGGCTGCAAGTAAAACAGACCAAGCAAGGCAATTTCATTCATCAAACCAAGTATACTAAAGACTTGCTTAGGCGTTTTGACATAGCAACTTGCAAACCCATCTCTACACCAATGGGGTCTACAACTATTCTTGACTCGGATGAAGAAGGTGAGGTAGTAGATCAAAAAGAATCTGAGAGTATGATTGGTTCTCTACTCTACTTGGTCGCTTCAAGGCGGATATACACTTTCTTTGTATGCTTATCGCTCGATTTCAAGCTTCACCTCGTGCTTCTCATCGACAAGTGTAAAAAGAATTCTCAGGTATCTTCAATCCACTTTAGAATTTGGGCTTTTCTATTCATCTTCATCCTGTCTTACTTTGAGTGCATACTCCGATAGTGATTTTGCGGGGTGTAGGATTGATAGAAAAAGCACATCTGGCACATGTCACTTTTTAGGCACTTCCTTAGTGTCTTGGTCCTCTCGAAAATAATCTTCTGTTGCTCAATCAACTGCTGAAGCTGAGTATGTTGCTGCTGCTGCTAGTTGCTCTCAAGTTCTTTGGATTTATGCTACTCTCAAAGATTTTGGTTTAGATTTGAGCCTTTGTTCCTCTCTATTGTGACAACACTAGTGCTATTCACATTGCTAAAAATCGATTGCAACATTCTCGAACAAAACACATTGATATCGATTTCACTTTCTCGGAGATCATGTGGAAAAAGGTGATATTGTTCTCCACTTTGTTGAGACCGATTTCCAATTCTCGATATTTTCACTAAGCCGCTTGATACTTCTCGTTTTGTTCGTTTATGAGTGAATTGGGTGTTGTTCATCCTATGGGCTTATTTTGAGGGGGAGTGTGAAATTTGAAGCTTTTGCTTTTTATTTAAGTCAAGCCTTTGATTTCAAAAGAGGAATTGAGCTATCTTTATCATATTTATTCATGTGCTATGTAGCCTTGATGCGGGTGGTCTAATAAACTTGCTACATAAATAACTAAAGCATGACATGGCTGAAAGCTTTGACTAGTTTGATTATTGGAATCACTTTGTGTTGTTTATTGAAAAGGATAAGCTGATTTGTGAGTTCTATTTTAAGTCTTGCATTTGAAGCAAAAAGGTCCTTCTTTTCAGTCCTGTGTTGCTTACTCAATTTGGTATGTTTTAAAAGATAAAAGGGTTGAGAAAAAGAATATGAAAAGATGTGTGCTTCAAGCATGCCATGCATAGCTGTGTATCAAACAAAAAAAGGGTACATAACTTGAGTGCTCAAAGGACAAGAAGTGTGCTTCAAGCATGCCATACCCAGCTATGTGTTTTTGAAATAAAAAAAATGCACAAAAAGTGCCTTAATCAAAAGAAGTATGCTTCAAGCATGCCACCCTGGAAAAGAAGTATGCTTCAAGCATGCCACATGTAAATAAAAATTGAAAGTGAAGCAAAAGGATGTTATATGAGATTGTGGCTCATCCAGTTTAAAGTTTGTCTCCTTTGTTTGGCTTTTCACTTTTGGTGACTTCTAATTGTGATCTTGTAATCTTTTTAGTCATTGTGTGATATACTGTCATGACTCTAAATTGACTTATCACTTTGAAATACTTGTCCAGATATTGCTTTGTGGTATATGTATTTATATGATCTTGTTAGCTCTATTCAAACAAATTGGCTTGGTTCATTCAATAAATTAAACTACATACAGCTTCTGGACTTTTACACTTCATGCTCTTCTTTTTCGAAATTTGTAGCTCTTGATGATCACATTGCCAAAGGGGGAGAAAATGAGCGGAACTTGCAAAACTTTTGTTTTTCCTGTGCTAAAGGAAGTTTTTCTGCTGCTGTTTTTGAAACTCTCTGTTGCTTGCAACTTTGACACCTTCTGATTGCTCACACTCATTTCTGAATTTTTTGGAAGTGTTGTCAATGTATTCATCAAGGGGGAGATTGTAAGACCAAGAGGTTTTTGGTCATGATATTTGATGATGAATACATTGCCTTTAATAAAGACTTAGTATTGGTGCTTGAAGTTGAATACATTGTCTCGGAACATGTTTTGGATCTCGATTCTTGACTTGCTTTTAAACTCTGTTGAATTCATCGAAAATCGGGTTTTGTCGGGATTATCGGTAATCCGCTTTGTTTGTCTTGGAACTCTACGAGTGCGTATATGACCATGGTGTGCTGCAGTAGTACCGCAAGTCCCGAAATCTGAACGTTGTTTTGCTCGAACCGTTAGATCTTGATCGGCGGCTAATATTGAAGTGAGCGTTCGGACTGCCATGTTGTTTTTTCATCGAGCGGTTGTGAAGCGTGGTTTGATCACCGTGTCATCTGGAGCGCCCACGTGGCAAAAAGGCTTTGTTACGAAGTTTTTGAGCTTTTTAGGTGTTGCGGTAATACCGTGTTGTTTCCACAGAACTACGCGCTGCGGTAGTACCGAGTAGTTCTGGTAGTACCACAAGTCATTTTCTGCAGTGCGTTTTGCTCGGTTCGTTAGATCTTGATCTAACGGCTGATTTGAGATGAGCGTTCGGACCGTCGAGCGTCTCAAGGAATGTGAGCCCTTGATCTAAAATCAACTACCGATATTGTTGTGAATGTTCGGACTTTGAACAGTAAATCCAACGGTTGTGAAGCACGGTCCGATCGACATCGCATCTGGGCCGTTCACGTGCTTTAAGGTTCGTAACACGTTTTGCCATACATTCATACCGTTTGTAAATGTGGTAGTACCGCGTGTCCGTAGTACCGTGGTGAAAACTCTTGTAGTACCGCGCGTGTTCTTGAGAGAGAAAGGTTACGGCAGTCTTGTTAAGTCAAAATTGGTAATATTTGAACTGTGAAAGCAGTGCGACCGCAGACTGTAATACCATGAGATTTGAATGGCGGTAGTACCGCACAAAGGTATGACCGCAAGGTTGCGGTATGGAAATTCGAGAGCATGTTGTTGGAAGATCTTGAGTTTTCCCAATGGCGGTAGTTCGCGATGCTTTGATCGATGACGACCGCATGTCTTGTAGTCTGGGACGACAATGGCGATAATCTTGATTGTACTCACGGAAAGTTGCCGCTTTGGGGATTTTGACTTAGGGTTTGTTGTTTTCGTAAGTCTTATCTTGTTGCATGATGCATGATAGTATTCATTGGTGTGTGTGTGCTAATGGGTGGTCAAGTTGGAGAACTTATGCCAAGAATTGGTTCTTTGATCTTTACATGTGCAGGTTGAACGTGAGGACGAATCACGGTCGGTGACGGGATTGACTCGGACTAGGATGGGGAATCTGAGGTCTTGGAAGTCGTGGATGTCAAGAGGTGATTTGGATCACACTAGAACACGTGGAAGACAAAGGTGGATCACGTTGGAGCTACGGGAAGGTGTCCTGGAGGCTTACGACGTGAAAGAGTTTGTTTTGGAAAGTTTTGAGTTGTTTTGGTAAAACCGGTGTTGGAAAGGGTTTCGGGTCCCTTGTTTTTCGGAGAGATAGGTTTCGTATTCGTGATTGATACGGATTGAGCTTTGCCTATAAAAGAGGCAGAGTGGGTGCGCCTAGGAGACGAGTTTTTAGACGTGAGTTTTAGATGTTTTGAGATTGTAGCTTGCTGCTGTTGCTGCGATTTAGATGTCCTTCGAATTGGGGCTTTAAGGGGTGCTTGCTGAGAGCCTTGTAGACACAAATTAAGTTTGATATATAAAGTTCAGATTCGTTCAACTTTGGTTCTTGATTTGTCGATCTTGCCGTGCGCCTGAGGGGGTCAATTCACTGCAATCATTCAACCCCCCTTCTGATTGCCATTACGATCCTACAGAATGGCCGAACAGGCTAAATACTTTTCAGAGAACAACAGCGGAAGTAAAATCAAAGTATAACGCATTGAACCCTCACGATATGCCCACTGGCAATCGACTGTGGGCTCGCGACCTAGTTCTTGGCCTTCTTGATGTTCAGTCTTGTCCAATGCTCATATTTGTCCCTGTAGTCTTCTTTTGTGTTTACTGACTAAAAGAATATAAATAGCGAGCATGAGTACACAACCGTACTCGCGGGCCAATACACAATGCAATTATTATACATGAAAGGCTAATCAAAGGGGAGGCTCATGGTTCTTTTATTTTGCACAAAGCCATTTATTGAAATAGATTAAGTAATATCAAATCCCGAGACTTAGCATTTTTAACCAATACAGGTTTTATAAATTGAGTTTTTGTTTGTAAAGTACTAGTGGAGATTTTGTCTCCTATATCATTGAGTGGCTTCGTCCACTCAATGCTCAGGCTATCTCGTATTTACCACTGGTCCGCGTCTAGGCTATTTCAAATCCCTGGGGTCCCGCCCCACCTTTTTTCCATTCCATCCATAAATTGTTTTTATAAAAAAAAAGCTACATCAAGCAAGTTCTCAGCACCACTCTTGACCATGAGCACGGCTATCGAGATAGTTTTCTTAAGAGCACGACTATCGAGATAGTTTTCTTAAGAGCACGGCTATCGAGATAGTTTTCTTACTCTACAGAGTTTGCACACTTTACCCACAAAAGATATTCAACTTATAATGTCTCATACACAGTTCCGTAGGTGTGCGACTAAGTTGATTATCACAAGGCCTTTACAATACCACACCTCAACGCAACTTCGCACCGCTAGGTATCACCTCCTTTAGGGTGTCTCGTGCCCCTCGGGCAGGTCTCCCATTCTTGCGTCAGCCGGTTCACGTAACCGTTCTCCCCACTACCCACGCATTCCCCAATGGCGAAGCCACGCCGAGGTGAACAAAATAGTTAGCCAGGTCATACCCATTACAGACTTGTGGTTGCACTGTTTTTACATGAGAGGTCATCACAAGATTTGGTCCTTAATTAACTCGGGCGGTACATCCACATACCAATTCTCTCTCGTGCACCCGGCACTAGCCACTCTTTCCAGCCACCCAAGTTGAAATATGTTTTTCAAGTTTTCCTTTGTTCTTAAAATAACCTTTAGTCCAACATACCAGCCAGGCTTCCGGCCTCGACTGCCCAAATTTATTTTCAAATATTTTTAATGATGTTTCGGGCAAATTAATGCCCGCATGATAATGTATCTAAGCAAGGCTAAGCATGACACTTAGATACAGACTTATAAATTAGTATGTTAACCATTAATTCTAGGGTGACAAGGATAGTGTCTAAGTTCAAGGATTAGAAGTTTATACACAATTATTATTAAGGCATTAACTATGAGCTAGACCAATATAGTTGTATAAATCATAGAAATGCAATTTCATAATTTAAACCAATATAATTGCAAAAATTAGGTGCAATATGATCAAAGTATTGACTCGCCTTGCTCAATGTTCTGATAAGGCTCAATATTATGATATTCGCCTTTCTCGACATTTTGATAATAATCTTGCTCAACGTGTTGATAATCATCCTATTCAATGTTCTCACATTCTTGATCCTGGCTTCATCCTTGTTGGGGTTGCTGTCCCATCACAGCTTCAGAGTCTAACTATGTAGAATATGATTAAACCTGGAAGCGTATGAAAATAACCAAATGAAATCTAATAAACTCCAAAGGCATTCAAACAAAAAGAAATACTTCGAATTAAAGTAAGCACATCTAACGGTACTTTGAAAGACGAATTACTTCAGATGCGACCAAATCATACTCATCTGGAGTTGATGAAGGAAATACTTCAGACCAAAGTATATCCAAAGGAGTTGATGAAAGAAATACTACAGACTATATAAAATCACAGGAAGTTGATGAAGGAAATACCTCAGACAAAGTATATCCAAAGGAGTTAGGATCCCAACGGGGCAGAGAGAATATTCATCTGAATATTCCACATTGGTTATCTAGATGGGAGAGATTACCTAGTTAGGTAATACTCTCAGATCTGCTTTCAGATCACGGATCGTCTGATTACTGAGAACGTATAGCGATGGGTGATAGCTACAGTTTATACGATGTTGATTGGTGGTTGATAAGGGACCGGGTTTGACCTACATAGATGGCCAAATAACCTATGCCATCACTGGAGGACCAAAAGGACAAGCTACACTCAAGGTCGGTCAAACAATCAGTAGGAGAATCGTTGATGGTGATGTTGTTTTCCTTAACAGGTCACCTAGCACTCACAAGCACTCTCTTCAGGCATTCTTTGTATACATCCACGATGATCATACAGTCAAAATCAGTCCTCTTACATGCTCTCATGGTTATTTTAGTTATTACTTCCTATTTACCGAGGAAGTTCCATGTTTTAAGTGTATCCTTTTCATAGTCATAATCATGACTAAGCTTATGCTAAGGTACATCTGTTGGTGATATGCCCTAGAGGTAATCATAGAGATAATTGTATCACGTCTATGTTTGTGATTTATTGAATAAATGTTATTCTGTTCCTTGAATGAATCATTGGTTATTGTAACATCCCAATTTTTTGAGCTTTAAAAATCCTTTGAATAGTTAGTAGGGAGAAAATTCTCCATTTGGATTTATTTGAATTTAGTTCAAAAGCTTAACTATGAACCTTGAGTAACAAAATAATTTAATATGACTAAAGTCAACATAAACAACAGCCAAAACTATTTTATTTGGATTCTATGTGCTTGGATATATTTTCTAGATTTTTCTAGAATTTTTCCAAGTTCATTTGCTAATTTCTATTGCTTATTTGAATTCTCAGTATTTTCTAAAATGGAAAAGCTAATTAAAATCTCCTAAATAGCTTTGGGCCGAAACCCTCTTGCTTCGGCCCATCTCCTCTCCATCTCGGCCCGCTTCCCTCGCGTAGCCCAACCCTCCATTCATCTGTGGCCATCCGATTGGTTTTGGACGATCGGATAAGCGCAGCCGCTCGCGCGCGCTCTCGCGTTCGCTGGCAGGTGGGGCCGCCGAGGTCGTCGTCTTCGCTGCGTTCTTCTCCGCGGAGTCTCGCTCACGCCCGCCATGGACTCCTTCGCGAGCTCGTCCGACAAAAGGGGAAACGGCCCCGATTCTTCGCGCGGACGATGCCATCTAGAAGCCCTATCCTTCCCGCACTTGTTTCAAACGAATTTGAATTTCAAATCTGTCTCTATCCCTTTTTCCTCGTGCGCTCGTTTCGGGCTGTTTTGATCCCCGCCGCCGGCACGCCACCTCGAGGCCGCCCAGACCCTATAAATAGGACCCCTGGGATCGCCTGCCTCCCTTTCCAAAACCCCCAAACCAATTGCCCCTCCCGAGCCCTTGCGCCGCCGCATTTCCCCATCTAGGGTTTTCGGCCGCATTTCATTGCCGTCGAATTTCGCCGCCATCATCGCCGCCGCGTCGTCGTGGAGCACACCGTTGAGTTCTCCGTCACCGCCTCTACCTCCAGAACCTCTTCGCATCGCCGGAGCAGCACCAGAGCTCTCGTCCGACAACAACCGAACCTCTCCGCCGCTTCAACCTCGCCGTCGGCCGCCACCGACGTCCTCAACCACCCGTGAGTACACCCCTAGGTTCGCAATAGCCTGGGCTACAAGCTGGTATCACCCACTCCCGGCGACCATCGGGTCCACCGCCGCCACCGCCGCCGTTGTCGTCCTCACCGACGTGGCCTCGTCGCGTCGTGACCACCTCGATCTGGTGCATGCGTTTAGTCCTATGTGGGCGCGTCGGCTCCCTGCGTCGCGGCGTGTGTGCCACCTCACCTGAGCCAGATCCAGATCGGTTCGGTGAACCAAATTCACCGTGAACCCAGTCGCTGACGTGTGGGCCCCACACGTCAGATTTTCCTTTTTATTTATCTTATTCCGAAAATCCTTCGCTAACGTCAGCGTTGCGCATTATTCCGATTTTCCTGTTAAGGAATAATTTGGGAAATTCGTATATTTCCAATTTTAGGGTTTTTCTTTAGATTCAAACTTCCAAAGCCCATAACTTTTGCATCAGAACTCCAATCAATCCATTCAAATTTCTAAATTCCTATAAATTCAAGATCTGTTTAATGGAGATTTTTATTTATTTTTTTGGAGTTGTTTTGCCTCTGTTATTTATTTAGTTTGTTTGTTTGTTTCGTTTGCGAGTAGACTTCGACACTTCTGGAAGATTTGAAGAAGAAGGAGCACAACAAGACCAAGATCAATTTCTAGACCTGTTCCAAGGCAAGTCATGCTTTGACCATGATTGAATCCCACTTTTCTAAATGTTATTTTATTTCAAAGTATTGCATTCTAATTCAAGTAATTATTTAAATGCTTTTGGGATTAGCTATTAAATCCAATCTGTTATACCTTCCTTGTATAATTGATATGCCTTGATCCTTTGTCACCCTAGTTGGTATTTTAGTTGGTAATATTGTAACACCAACGTGGGTTAGTTAGATGCGATTAGGTTGCTTAGCCATGCCACGAATCATCTATTCATGTAAAGTTGCAATTATTAACTTGACTAAGTGACTATGTAACTTTGTGAAAATCTGTGTGTACTATGTGTCTTTGTGGCATGTGTTGCACTTAAATCAACTGGGTGGTAAAAGGTTTGGACTGAGGCATGTGGTGGGAACTGTGTGACATGGTGGCTATGTGATATGGGAATATGAATCTGTGTGTCAAATTAATCTGTGTGCCTTAGTTAGAATTTGGAAGTCTTGCCTCGGTCAGTTAAGGACTAAACTTTGTGCGCCATTGAACTGAGCCCATTTGTACGACCACATGCCTGTTATGGGACGGGCCTAGCTTAGTAAGATACGAATTCTTGGCATTAATTGCTCAGGCAGTAGGTTAGGCTATGTGAAAAGGGTGGAGATGTGTGCTACCATGTAGTCGCATCGCGGGACGGTTCGCCGCTTCCATGTCCAACGGTGTGTGTCGTACCATCCACTGTGTATAGTTTGGTATGATGTAAGCACATCAGGAGAATCAATGTTAAGATGAAGTTTCTGAAATGCTTTGTTACAATTAGTGCTTGCAACACTGATTGTATCTTGTGGGTAAAGTGTACAACCTCTGCAGAGTGTAAACAATCTATTCAAATAGCGCGTCATGATCATGGACATGCTCGGGATTTCACACGAGGGTAGATCTTCATAAAGCTGTGTGTGGGAAGGAGCTATGTGATGTAAATCATATGGCTATGTGAATAATCTGTTTAGGCTGTGTGTGTCTTTGTGAAATCAAACAGTTAAATTATTATTGTCTATTTGTTTTACTTGCTTTCAATCTCTTATTTGTATTCAAGCGCAAATGTTGCATTTCTGCAAATGAACCACGAATGCCATCCTTGTAATAAGCTTTGCATGTATAATTGCATTTACGTGGTATGGCTTGCGAAATACGGTTGTGTACTTACGCTTGCTTTAAACTAAATCAGCGTAAGAGGAGGAGTCTTCGCTTGACATTCGAGGAGGAGTTAAATCGAAGGTGCGATCGTGGGGTCTTGATCGATCGATTACTGTGGTGAATCGATGGGATCATTGCCGTTTTGTTTCATTGCTTTATTTCTCTATTAGCCCTGCGTGGCCTAATAAATGTAAACTCGACCGTAAGGTCAAATCATTATTTATTAATCAAATTATTCGTTATGTTATTATTCGCTTGTGTGGATCGATATCCATCTTTGTTGATATTGTGTGCACTAGCGTGATCCTGGACTAGTGCATTATACACAGAGGGTCCAGAATTGTATTTTTGGGTCCCGACAGTTATGAAGATTAATAAGTATGTGACTTGTTGGTGAAACTCTTTTATAAGATATCGTTCTAAATGAATCCCTGATCGGATGTCACTAGTTGGAACACTAGTGACTATATCGACCAATACATGTATTGATTGATGACCATGTTTCACCGGTCATGGATATAGAGATATCGAATCAATGATGTGCAAATATGTTAGAGAACATGGGGTTGGATTGTCCCACCTTAAGACACTACCGAGATTGTTACGATTTCATATGTCATCAGTTGGTCTCAAGCAATGATGATGTATAGTCCTTAGACCTGAGATCAGCATGGTTTCCTTAGGAGTTGCCAAACGCTACTCCGTAACTGGGTAGTTATAAAGGTAGCTTTCGGGTATGCTATGAAATATGCGGAGGAATGTGACTAGTCGAATATGGGATTTGCCCCTCTTAACATAACAGGAGAGATATCTTTGGGCCCCTCGATGTGGTCGGATAAAGAAAGTGCATGGCCATACCACTAGTGGTCGAAGTGTTCGACCACGTGAAGTTATCTGACACTCGATCGAGAAAGTATTGAACAATCCATGGATGACACATCATCTCACCTGGAGTTCAACCAGATATCGTGAGGCAAAGGGAGAATACACGAGAAGGTCGAACATGATCACTAAGTGGTCAAAACCTGGTCATAATAAGTTACAAACTGGTCGAGACCAAATATGAACTAGTCGTATAGAGATACGAGCTGGTCGTTAGTAATAAGGACCTGGTCGTAGATCATATTGCATTAAGGTTCGTCCGATATAATTCGTGTGTATTCGTGAATCGTTATGTTCTACTAGGAGCCGCTGACGACTCGTGAATGGAAAGGAGTTTTTGAGTCACAACCGATTACGCATGAACCTATCGAGTCACACACTTAACGGGTTGGAACAAACCAGTATGGATATGATTCGTCAGACGTGTTCGGATAGGATCCGTCACGGGCACTATATAAGGAGATGCTTGAGGCTATTGTGGATATACGATACACGTGAGTTGTTCCACCGAAAATCCTAACCACCATCTTCTCTAGAGAGCCATACCATACGACTTGGTGCTAGCACACCGGCGTACGGAGTTCCTTCCCTGGATGTGTGGATACCGTAGAGGCGCTACTGCGGTTGCTGTTGTGCCTGGGGACGATCCGCGATTTTCATAAGGAACTACAAAGGTTGCTGGAGGAGACGATCGACTACGACCACTGTATCGACGTACTCGACGTGGAACGATCGACTACGACCACTACATCAACGCGTTCTTTATTGGATCGGGCTGCTCCAAATCTTCTTCCGCTGCACTGTGCGTTTGGTGGTAACGATCTATGATCTCTTACTTGCATGGCATCCTGGTTTACATGGTAGAATTTTTGAATTGTCAACTAGCGTAGCCTACCCGTATCCCTTCAGTGGTATCTAGGGATGGCAATGGGGCCCCATTCCCCATTCCCCGATGGGGAATTCACCTATTAGGGGGCGGGTTTGGGACTACTTCATTCCCCACGGGGATACTAATATGAAAAAAATATTCCCCATCGGGTTTAGGCGGGATGGGGTTGTTCCTTGCTCCCCATCCCGTTGCAGATGGGGCCCCGATAAGGTGATAACATAGTGCATAGCATAGCCCGACCCACCAACCGAGTGCGACATTCTGTCTTTGCCGTTGCATAGCATTAGTCATAACCCTAAGTCCCTAACCCCACTTCCCATTCACTCCCCCCACCCGCCCCCACATCCATAGCTTGAGAAATTTCTCTTTCTTTGCGGTAGAAATTCGAAATGGCGATCTGCAAGCGGCGGGGATGGGGGCGAGGATGGGGCCCCGATCTTCCGAGCGGGGACGAGGATGGGGAAGAATAGTGCAGGCAGCGGAGATGGGGACGGGGATGGGGATTTTTTTCTTATCACGGGGATGGGGATGGTCCACCACTCCCCGATGGGGAATGACCCCGTTGCCATCCCTAGTGGTATCAGAGTCATCCTACATAGTTTTTGATCTAGATCGGTCGCATATACTGGATATGTGGCAGTAGTAGATTGGATCTATTACTAGTTTGGTCTGATAACCTATATCGGTTCATATGGATGGAATGATCTAGCTCTGGTCGATAAGATCAATCAGGTTTTCGGCGGTAGTAGATGGGTTATGAAAAGGTTTGAGCCATAAGTACCAGATGGTCTTCTGCGCTTGCTCATGACCACATTGCATGTTACTCCTACTGGTCGGAATTCCGCCATTGGGGTATGCCGTAGTGTGTGGTCGTATCAAGACAGTGATCAGATTGGTTCAGAATAGGGTTAATATGATTAATCTGATGATTTCTGAAGCTCGGTTACGTGAATAAGATTCATGTCTCGGGTCGTAGTCGCGTTGTATAGTAGTATGTGTTCATGTCGCCCGATAGAATTGGATTCTTTGCATAACTCGATTTTTGCAGGAATTGATGTGAATAGTATGGTCCATTGTGTATGTGATGCATGATTGGTTTTCACATGGCCTACGTGTCATGCTGAGAGATAGCTATCGAGCTACATATTATTGTATAACGGTCTGTGTACCGACATGCGATGCTTGATATTATCCTATGAAATTCATTACTAGCTTTTAGGGGTAATTGCTTAGTAGATGATTGCGGTTGGAGATTTCAAGCATAATGGTCGAAGGACAGGAAGCATGGTGATGGAGATCTTCATGAGAAGTGCCATACTATTTCACAGTTTAATATGATTATCTGTGAATGTTTGTGTTTATTCCTAGTATGCTATTTGATCATGTTTTATCATTAGATGTTTTAACATGGTAGAATAGTATCCCTCAAGAAAAATTAAGTTAATTTGATGTCTTTCCAATTGCTACGACCATCACGATTTTGATCGTTAATTGGTAGGTCTACCAAAGTAGTGTACCATTAACTATCTTAATAAGATGGGTGGGTGTCGGACACCCACATGCATAGTGTGGTTTAACTTGACAAGGCTATCAAAAGGGTTTTGGGCCTTGGAGCATAGTGTTGGTCGGAAGTGCATGGAGATGTCTCTGATCAAATAAGAGTCATATGTGATATGATTAGCAAAGGGTTGCTTACCTAAAATCACTAAGTTTCTAGCAGTAATGACAAAGCTCACTAGGACTTAATGATTTATGGATCTTGAACTCATTATATGTAGTTTGAGGGAAACATGGTTTATAGTGGGAGTATCTTTTATTGACTGTTGATGATAGAGTTCGACCAGATATGAACTAGTCGTATGGTGATACGACCAGGTTCAGACTAGTTGCATGGAGATACGACCAGGTAAAGACTAGTCGTATAGAGATATGAGCTGGTCGTTGACTGGTTGAACATAACCACCAACATGAGTGTCTAATAGAAGATCTTACATAAACATGGTGCTAAATTTTTGCATATATTTCTGTTGTAGATCATGGCACCTACTACTTCTTCTGCACCTACCTTTAATTTATGATCTATCCTTGAGAAAGAAAAGCTGAATGGAACCAACTTTATTGTCTGGTTTCGCAATCTGAGAATTGTTCTCAAACAAGAAAAGAAGGAATATATTCTAGAGGGTCCCTATCCTGAGGAACCAATTGCCAATGCCACTCGAGCTGAAAAGAATGCTTATGAAAAGCATTGCAATGACGCAGTCAATGTGCACTATCTTATGCTTGCAACCATGAACTCTGAGCTTCAGAAGCAATATGAGACCACAAACGCTTACAATATGATTGTGGGTCTAAAGGGTATGTTTCAGGATCAAGCAAGGGCAGAGAGGTTTAATACCTCTAAGTCATTGTTTTCTTGTAGGCTGTCGGAGGGCAACCCTGTCAGTCCTCATGTGATCAAGATGATTGGTCACATTGAGAGCTTGGAAAAGCTTGGTTTTCTCCTTAGCCAAGAGTTGGCTACTGATGAGATTCTCCAATCGCTCCCTACGAGCTTTGAGCCTGTATTGAATTTTCATATGAACGACATGGAGAAGTCAATGACCGAGTTGCATGGCATGCTTAAAGGTGCTGAGGAGAGCATCAAGAAAAGTTCCAATCATGTGATGATGTTTTAAAAGACTACAACCTTCAAGAAGAAGGGTAAGTCGAGAAAGGGAAAAGGGAAATGAAAGACTCAAGATGAGATCGAGAGTCTCAAAGCTAAGCTTAAGAAGCTTAAGCTAGGTCCTAAGCTTGACACATAATGTTACTATTGTCATGAGACTAGGCACTGGAAGAGAAACTGCAAGAAGTACTTAGTAGAAATAAAAAAGAACAAAGGAAGTAAGACTTCCAGTTCAGGTATAAATGTTATACAAATTAATCTTGTCACTTCTCCGACCAGTTCTTGGGTATTTGATACCAGATCGGTTGCTCATATTTGTAATTCGATACAGGGACTGATAAGGAGTAGAAGCTTGGCAAGAGGAGATGTTGATCTTCGTGTGGGCAATGGAGCAAGAGTTAGCGCATTGGCTATTGGCACTTTACCATTAGCTTTACCCTCAGGATTAGTCATGGAACTAAATAATTGTTATTATGTTCTAGCCTTAAGCAAAAACATTATTTCTGCTTCTTATTTAGGAGCAGAAGGTTATGAGTTCAGAATAAAGAACAATTGCTGTTCAATTTATTTTGAAGATATGTTTTATGGCCATGCTCCATTGACGAATGGATTGTATGTTTTGAATCTTGAGGATATGCCTATAACATAAATGCTAAGAGACTTCGACCAAATGAATTGAATCCCACTTTTATCTAGCATTGTCGATTAGGTCATATAAATGAGAAGCGCATGATAAAGCTCCATAAAGATGGTCTTCTAAACTCATTTGATTTTGAATCATTTGAAACATGTGAATCCTGTTTACTTGGCAAGATGACAAAGGCGCCCTTCACAACTAGAGGTGAGAGGGTGAGTGAGCTGTTGGTCCTCATACATACGGATGTATGTGGTCCGATGAGTTCTCTAACCAGAGATGGTTTTCAATACTTTATAACTTTTACTGATGATTTCAGTAGATATGACTATGTCTACTTGATGAGACATAAGTCGGAATCCTTTGAAAAGTTAAAAGAATTTCAGAATGAAGTGCATAATCAACTTGGCAAGACATTCAAATGTCTACGATCTGATCGTGGAGGTGAATATTTGAGCCGTGAGTTTGGTGATCATCTAAAGAAGTGTGGAATTGTTCCACAACTTACTCCGCCGAGAACACCTCAATAGAATGGGGTGTCGGAATGACGGAAATGAACATTGTTGGACATGGTTCGGTCAATGATGAGCCAATCTGATCTTCCATTGCAATTCTGGGGATACGCTCTAGAAACAGCAGCTTTCACTTTAAATAGGGTTCCATCAAAAACTGTAGAAAAGACACCATATGAGATATGGACTGGGAAGAGTCCTGGATTGTCTTTTCTTAGGGTTGTGAGGTATATGTCAAACGTTTGACGTCTAATAAACTCACACTCAAGTCCGATAAGTGCTTCTTTGTGGGGTATTCTAAGGAAACTAAAGGATATTATTTTTATAATCGGGTTGATAACAAAGTGTTTGTTGCCCGTAATGGTGTCTTCTTGGAGAAAGAATTTCTTTTCAAAGGAGTCAGTGGGATTAGGGTGCAATTCGAACAAATTTGGGAACCATCTGAAAATATTTCAACTCCTATTGAACCTCTACAGGATAAACAAAATATTGTTGAACCTGTAGATGAGGCATCAGCCCCATGTGGATCAAAAAGGCCACGTCAATTGCCTATAAGGTATGGGCATGATGTTTTATTATTGAATAATGATAAGCATAAAACTTATGCGGAAGCGATGGTGGACCCAGACTCCGAGTCATGGTATGAAGCCATGAGATTCGAAATAAAGTTGATGCATGATAATCAAGTTTAGAACTTGGTTGATGCACCTGATGGTGTTAAAACCATTGAGTGCAAATGGATTTTTAAGAAAAAGATAGATATGGATGGAAATGTTCACATTCATAAGGCACGACTGGATGCGAAGGGTTTCAGACAAATTAAAAGTGTTGATTATGATGAAACCTTCTCTCGAGTTGCGATGCTTAAGTCTATCCGGGTCATTCTAGCTATTGCCACATATTCGACTATGAGATATGGCAAATGGATGTCAAAACGGTTTTTCTAAATGGAAACCTAAGTGAGGATGTGTACATGACACAGCCTGAGGGTTTTATCGATCTAAAGGAAGCTAGAAAGGTATGTAAGCTTAATAAATTGAAGCAAGCATATCGGAGTTAGAACATTCGTTCTGATGAAGTGGTCAAAAGGTTTGACTTCATCAAGAACGAAGAAGAACCTTGTGTTTACAAGAAGGTTAGTGGGAGCAAGCTTGTGTTTCTGATATTGCATGTGGATGACATACTACTGGTCGGAAATAATATTCCAAAGCTTGAATTTGTTAAAACTTCATTAAGAAATAGTTTATCAATGAAAGATTTAGGAGATGCAGCATATATTCTTGGTATAATGATCTATAGAGATAGATCTAAAAGGCTAATTGGATTAAGCCAGGATATGTATATAGACAAGGTATTGAAACGGTTCAACATGCAAGATTCCAAGAAAGATTTCTTGCCCATGGCACATGGCATTAATCTTAGCAAGAGTCAATGTCCTTCGACCACCGATGAGCGAGAAAAAATGAGTAGAATCACATATGCTTCGGCTATAGGATCTATCATGTATGCCATGCTATGTACATGACCAGATGTGTTGTATGCTCTTAGTGTTATGAGCAGATACCAGTCGGATCCAGGTGAAGGTCACTGGATAGCAGTCAAGAATATCCTTAAGTACTTGAGAAGGACTAAGGATGCATTCCTTGTTTATGGAGGTGAGGAAGAGCTGGTTGTAAATGGTTACACAGATACTAGCTTCCAAACCGACAAGGATGATTTCAGATCGCAATCAGGGTTTGTGTTTTGTCTTAATGGAGGAGTAGTTAGCTGGAAGAGTTCCAAGCAGGGAACGATTGCTGATTCTACAACAGAGGCTGAATACATTGCGCTTCGGAAGCTGCAAAAGAGGTCGTATGGATTAGGAAGTTCATTTATGAACTGGGTGTGGACTCTAGTGCTTCCAGTCTAATGGATCTCTATTGTGATAATAGTAGAGCCATTGCACAAACTAAGGAGCCTAGATCGCATCAAAAGTCCAAGCACATACTTCGATGATATCACATAATTCATGAGACCGTTGAGAGAGGTGATGTAAAGATATGCAAAGTGCACACGAATTTGAATATTTCTGATCCGTTGATAAAGTCTCTCCCGCTGCCTAAGCATGAGGCGCATACAAGAGCAATGGGTATAAGATACATATATGATTGACTCTAGTGCAAGTGGGAGACTATTGGTGATATGCCCTAGAGGCAATCATAGAGATGATTGTATCACATCTATGTTTGTGAGTTATTGAATAAATGTTATTCTGTTCCTTGAATGAATAATTGGTTATGAAGATTAACAAGTATGTGACTTGTTGGTGAAACTCTTTTAACTTATATGATAGCGTTCTAAATGAATCCCTGATCGGATGTCACTGGTCGGAACACTAGTGACTATATCGACCATTACATATATTGATTGATGACTATGTTTCACCGATGATGGATATAGGGATATCAAATTAATGATGTGAACACATGTTAGAGAACATGGGGTTGGATTGACCCACCTTGAGATACTGCTGAGATTATTATGATTTCATGTGTCATCAGTTGGTCTCAAGCAATGATGATGTATAATCCTTAGACCCGAGATCAGCATGGTTTCTTACATGTGTAATAGTGCACTTAGGGGTTGCCAAACGCTACTCTGTAATTGGGTAGTTATAAAGAAAGCTTTCAAATATGCTATGAAACATGCGGAGGAATGTGACTGGTCAGATATAGGATTTGCCCCTCCTAACATAACATGAGAGATATCTCTGGCCCCCTCGATGTGGTCGGATAAAGAAAGTGCATGGCCATGCCACTAGTGGTCGAAGTGTTCGACCACATGAAGTTATCCAGCACTCGATCGAGAAAGTATTGAACAATCCATGGATGACACGTCGTCTCACCTGGAGTTCAACCAGATATCATGAGGCAAAGGGAGAATAGACGAGAAGGTCGAACATGATCACTAAGTGGTTGAAACCTGGTGGTCGTAAGGAGTTACGAACTGGCTGAGACCAAATATGAACTAGTCGTATAGAGATACGAGCTGGTCGTTAGTGATAAGGACCTGGTCGTAGATCATATTGCATTAAGGTTCGTCCGATATAATTCATGTGTATTCGGGAATCGTTATGTTCTGCTAGGAGCCACTAACGACTCGTGATCAGAAATGAGTTTTCGAGTCACAACCGATTATGCATGAACCTAACGGGTCACACACTTAATGGGTTGGAACAAACCAGTACGGATACGATTCGTCAAACGTGTTCGGATAGGATCTGTCACATGCACTATATAAGGAGATGCTTGAGGCTATTGGGGATATGCGATACACGTGAGTTGTTCCACTGAAAACCCTAGCCACCATCTTCTCTAGAGAGCCATACCGTGTGACTTGGTGTTAGCACACCGGCGTACGGAGTTCCTTCCCTGGATGTGTGGATACCGTAGAGGCGCTACTGCGGTTGCTGTTGCGCTTGAGGACTATTCGTGATCTTCATAAGGAGCTGCAGGGGTTGCTGGAGGAGATGATCGAATACGACCACTGCATCGACGTACTCAACGTGGGACGATCGACTGTGACCACTACATCAATGCGTTCTTCATTGGATCAGGCTGCTCCAACTCTCTTCCACTACACTGCGCGTCTGGTGGTAACGATCTATGATCTCTTACTTGCATGACACCCTGGTTTACGTGGTAGAATGTTTGAATTGTCAGCTAGAGTAGCCTACCTGTATCCCTTCAACATCTAGTATATTAGGTTAACGTTTAACTAGAATGTGTACTAAGATTATCTTAAGTTGACCTCCATTTTTAACCAACATATTAGTGATAATGGCTATGTACGTACTAATGATTTTCAATCTCTAATTGCCTTATTATCTTTTATTAACCATCTCATTGGCCTAGTGCCATTATTGCTATTATCAAAACCATGCCATATGGTTACTGTTGCTTAGATAACTCTATTCCAAAACTCTTATTATTATTCATCCATCTTAGTAAGCACTTACCTATTTAGAGTTTTCTCTAGATTATTTAGTTCACTAACCAAATCTTTTAACATGGTCTACTGTTCATTTGGTTGTTAAATGGCTATTAAGCATTACAAAACACCTTTGACTTATTAGACATAGCTATCATGTGGTTTGCAAATTGAAACTTATATTAGCGGTTTACTCACTGTTCTTCCCAAATTTTTCCTAACATATTAATTCTTTGCATAATCAAAGCATGCTTTGATTAATTAGTTCACTAAATCTTTTTACCAATTTGGTGGTTCACTATTTGCTATCGAATGTTCATATTAACACTGGTTTTCAGATTGGGTTGTAGCTGTTTAGATAAATGACCAAAGGCTAATTGAATCAACAAGATTTGTACCTACTTGCATTTGCAAAATCATTAGTCCACTGTCATTATAAGGCATCCTCAATTTGTCTTCTCTGTTCATTCATTCAATCAAATAGGTTTTATTGAGTATGAGTGTTTGTTAACTAATCATCTCTACTAATCCTGATTCATTTATCTAATTGACTTACCAATGTTACTTGGCTAACATCTAATGGCCTTACCAGTTTTGACTAATTGTTTACTTGTCTTATCAATGGTTGACATATTTCAATTAATCACTGATAAGTCTCCAACAGGATAAAGGATCCCCTAATTACCCTATTTGTTTGCTAATTAACACAACTGGCACTACAAATTGTTAAGTGAAACTCCTTCAACTAGTCATCTTAAATATAACGTTACTAAGACATGGCATGCAACCATATAGAAATGTAATGGCTCAGTACCAATAGTCACAGAGACAATTCTATTTCTAGTATCATTCCTAATGAAATTCGTCTTTGCATTATATGTGGTAACAGCTCACTGACATTTTCTAATCAACCTCGAGTTTACCAAACTAATCTTCTGAATTTAACCAATAATTGTTTAACTAACCTGTAACTTGCTACTAAGATGTCCTTACTGCTAATGACAACTATATGATGTTTAATTATCTAACTTAGCCACCAGACATTCATCCCTGACAAATGGATCCTACTGATTAGACATTCACTCACATAGTCATACATACACAGGCATTCACACAAAGAGAGCTCAGGGACATGGAAGGTAGCCAAGACAGGGGAGGCACTAGGTGGCTCGGGCATGCTGCACTGGCGGCGGCCAAAATGAAACCATGGCGCTCAGGCGGTTCCTTGAGTGGTGTAGGCGTGGCCAGGGATAGTCGGGAGCGGCGGGGCGGCTGCATGCAGCGGCCGGAGGTGAGGGGGGATAAAGTGCGATGGCACCGAGGAGGGAGAGTGTAACATCCCAATTTTCTGAGCTTTAAAAATCTTTTAAATAGTTAGTAGGAGAAAATTCACAATTTGGATTTTATTTGAATTTAAATCCAAAGCTTAATATGGACTTTGTACATCAGGGCCCCACGTCAAAATCTATTTCTTTTATTTATTTCTTCAGCCGATATTCCCGTGATGATGTCGTAATTCTGAGTTTTCTGTTAAGAAACAATTCGGAATATTCCAAAAATAGGATTTTCTTTAGATTTCAATGTTCCAAAGCTCATATCTTTTTCATCCGAACTCCGATTGAGCCCATTCAAATTTCTAAATTCATATAAATTCAAGATCTATCTATTTGAGATTTTTATTTAATTTTTGGAGTTTATTTTGCCTCTGTTTTTATTTATTTTGTTTGTTTGTTTGTTTCGTTTGCGGGTAGACGTTGGTACTTCGGGAGGCTTTGAAGAGCAAGGAGCATCTCAAGACCAAGATCAATACCAAGACCTTTTCCAAGGCAAGTTATACCTTTGATCATTTTGAACCCAGTTTTCAAAAGTTATATTGATTTAAATTATTGCATTTACTTTAATTATTTAATAAATGCTTTTGGGATTAGTTAATATCCAATTTGTTATGACCTCCTTGTCTAATTGTATGCCATAATATTTTGTCACCCTAGTTTGATTTATTTAGTTGGTGCTATGGTATTTACCAACGTGGGTTGGTTAGATGCGATTAGTTTGCTTAGCCATGCTACGAGTCACCATCTCATGTAGTTGCAAATATAAACTTGACTAAGTGACTAAAGAACTATGTGATAGAAACTGTGTGCGCTATGTGCTATTACTCGTTGATGGCATGTGTTGCACTTAACCAACAGGGTGGAAAAGGTTTTAGACGGAGGCAAGTGGACTGTGTGATATTTTGGTGGAGCTATGTGCGTGGGCTTAATAACCTGTGTGCATAGGGATTTGTAGTTTAATTTGGAAGTCTTGCCTTGGTCAATTAAGGACTTAACTTTGTGCGCCATTGAACTGAGCCTTTCGTACAACCACATGCCTGATGGGATGGGCCTAACTTAGTAAGTTATGGAGTCTTGGCGTTGATTACTCAGGTTGTAGGTTAGCTGTGTCGGATTGGGTGGAGGTGTGTACTACCAAGTAGTCGCATCACGGGGCGGTTCGCCGTGTCCCTGTCCAACGGTGTGCGTCTGTGGCGGCTAAGCATACCGGGAGTATCAATGTCAAGATGAAGTTTCTGAACTGTTTTGTTACGGCTAGTGCTAGCTACACTAGTTATATCTTGTGGGTAAAGTGTACAAACTCTGCAGAGTGTTAAACAATCTATTCGAATAGCCACGTCCGTGGTCATGGACATGCTCGATGATTTCACACGAGGGGTAGTTTTTCATGAAAACTTTGGGAAGGGAGCTGTGTGACCTAAGTCATATGGCTATGTGAATAACTTGTTTAGGCTATGTGTCTTTGTGAAATAAAACTGCCAAATTATTATTGTCTATTTGTTTTGAATTGTGCTTTCAATCTATTACTTGTATTTAAATTGCAAATGCTGCATTTCTGCAAAAGAACCACAGAAACCATTCCTTTGGAATAAGCCTGTATCTATAATTGCATTTCTGTGGTATGACTTGCGAGTACGGTGTGTACTCATGCTTGTTGTAAAACATGCAACAGAAGAGGAGGAGTCTTCGCCTGCTTTCGAGGAGGAGTTCATCGAAGGTGCTTGATCGTAGGGTCTTGATCCCAGTCAGTTGCCTATGGTGAATTGATGGGATTCCGCTGAAGTTTCTTCGTTCCGCTGCTATTTTATTTCTTTGCTAGCCCTGCGTGGCTTAATAATTGTAAACTCGACCTTAAGGTCAAAACCCTTATTTGTTATCAAATTACTCGTTTATGTTATTAATCGCTTGTGTGGATCGATATTCACCTATGTTGACACTGTGTGCACTAGCTTGATCCTGGACTAGTGCATTATACACAGAGGGTCCAGAATTACATATTTTGGATCCCGACAAAGGTGGTATCAGAGCCATACTGACTGTAGGTCTTACCCTTATATCGGCCGTCTTAGAGAGTCCAAATTATTTTCTAAAAGAAAAATTAACTTGCAAGATTAAATGAATTGCTTAACTCTCCTCATGTCTCTCTCGACTCATCTATTGCTATAATCTTTTCCTCTCCCCGCTGTTTTAACTTGGTTCCCACCCTTTTATCTGTCCTTACAGATGCTTCATACCTACGGTGAGCGCAAAGGCGGACTTGCCGCAGAGCTATGGAAGCTGTTGCAGGTACTTGGAGGCTTTGATCGTCCCATGTATCGTGGCAACCAATGGGTGGTAAATGGCCGAGATCGTGGAGTAATCTGCCGTCTGACAGTCTACGCCAGGAAGAGCACTAAAGCCAGCTAGCCGTTAAACATCTCTGTCAGAAGGATCACCTTCGCGCAAGGAATTCAAGAGTCGTCACGCCTGGCCATCCTCAGAATTTGTCACATCTACGCACGAGAGCTGCGAAACACCGTCTTCCGCTACCATCCCCGAGCTGCCGCCGTGGATCGACCAGCACGCTACCCGTCTACGGATGGAGAAGACGATGCCACAGTGGTGCACCTCGCCCAGTTCGCAGCCGCTCAAGAGAAGTCGCTGGAAGCAATCGCCACCGAGCTGGAGTGCGCCTATGAGGCCCTGCAAAGAGCTGAAGAAAAGATCGCCACACTGGAAGAAGCCCTCTATGGTCAGCACAACCATGAGGAGGAACAAGAAGAAGATCCTGAAGAAGAAGAAGATCCTGAAGAAGAAGAAGAACCAGAAGAGGACCCTGAAGAAGAACTCGAGGAAGATCCCGGGAGGTTCCAGAGGAGCCAACAGAAGCTGCAGAGCCGGAAGGGCCAGCTACACCTGCACCGGAGGCACCTGCACCTGCACCAGTTCCAGGACATCAAGACCAATTCGCGAAAATGCCAGCTCACTTCCAAGTCTACAACCGGTGGGAGCATCGTCGTGGTTGTGGGGGCTATCTTAGCAACTGAGATCGCTAGAGTCTTAGTTTGTCAGGCTTAGCCAAGTTTCCTTTCGAGTCGCCCTTTAGGCGTTAGTTTGTGTACTTAGGTTCGTCTTATTTTCCTTGTGTGCCATTATGAGCTGCAAAAGCCCTTAGACATTGTTGCAAGCCATACTAAAACCCTTAATAAATAAAGGTGTTCATTTGGTTTTCTTGAACTGTGTTTGTTGGGTTTAACCTACCCCCTAGATTAGCTCTTAACTCATCTTATGCTTTCTACCTTATCTAACCCATGGAGCTTCACCAGATGGTTCAGACTCGCCATGCCACCGCAAGTGGATCCGGAGCCCAAGGATCAGAAGGCAACGAAAGGCATTCTCACGGAGCAAGTACCACCACAAGCACCCCCTCTTGACTTGCAGAACTTTGGAGCCTTCATGGCAAAGACCATACGATGATGTATACTATGATGAACCACCTGCAGAACATGAGCAATCAGAACAACAACAACAACAACAACAACAACCATCATCCTGGAGCCCCAGCCGCTCATGGACACCAAGGACCATCCAAGCTTGCTGAATTCATGAGGACTTGCCCTCCAACCTTTGCTGGTAATGTTACACCAATTGAAGCTGATGATTGGCTTTGGGTTATTGAGAGGAAGCTGCTGATCACTCAATGCAGCGACCATGAGAAGGTTCTGTATGCTACTCACCAGATGGAAGGCATAGCTACTGAATGGTGGGAGAATTTCAACGCAGCGCATGAGGCACCGTAAAACATCACATGGGAAGAATTTGCCGTAGCATTCCGTCAGTATCATGTACCTGAAGGTATTATGGATCTGAAGAAGGATGAGTTCCGCGCTCTCAAGCAAGGAGCTATGTCAGTGACTGATTATCTGAATAATTTTTCTCAGCTAGCTCGCTATGCTCCAGAGGATGTCGCTACTGATAAGTCTCGCCAGAGTCGCTTCTTGAAGGGTTTAAATCTCGGGTCGCAAATCAATCGCTTGCCCATACTTTTCCGGATTTCCAGGAGCTAGTGAACAAGGCGTTGGTTATGGAAGATAAACGCAAGGAGCTAGAAGATAATCGCAAACGCAGGATGGCTCGACAAGTGAGTCACCGATCGCGACAAAAAGCAAGGATAGTTCATACAAAGATAATCGTGTCCCACCGCAGAGTTCATTCAGGACGCCTGCACCAAACTCAGCACCTCGTCCAATTGTTCAGAACTCTCGCAGCCCAGCACCGACCAATCCCAACCCAGGGAACAACAGGCAGCATGATCCGAGAGTGTGTTACTCTTGCCGTCAGCCAGGGCATTTCGCCAACCAGTGTCCACAGAAGGGGACCATCACTCCAGTGCGTTTCAACCTTGGAGCTACACCCACCAAGACCCCAGCACCAAGCAACCAAGGAGTTTCTCAAGGTACCAGTCAACCAGGAGGAGCGCCTCAGTCTGTGGTCAGAGGTCGTGTCAACCACGTCACTCTGGAAGGAGCTCAGGGAGCACCGGACGTCGTACTGGGTAAGTTTCTAGTAAACTCAGTACCTGCATCAGTTCTGTTTGATTCTGGAGCCTCGCATTCCTTTGTTTCTGAAGTTTTTGCCACTAAGAATAATTTAGAAGTTATGCGCCTTAAGCATACTCTGTTAGTCCAGTCACCTGGGGCAGAGCTAAGCTCTAAAGTGGGATGTTTAGGAGCTAAGTTACTCATAGCTGGAGTTGAGTTTCTAGCCAACCTCATTGTTCTAGACACCTAGACGTTAGATGTCATTCTTGGCATGGATTGGTTAACCAAGCATAAAGCCGTGTTAGATTGTGGCCGAAGAGCCGTTACAATTGAAGATACTAAAGGGAACAAGGTAGAATTTCAAGCAACCTCGGCGCGTGATGGACATTTGATAGTCAATAGTTTAGAGGCAGTCGCCTTGGAAGATGTGCCTATTGTCAGAGATTATCCAGATGTGTTTCCAGAGGAATTACCCAGAATGCCACCAGACCGTGACATCGAGTTTGTCATCGATCTAGTGCCCGGAACAGCACCTATTTCTAAGAGACCCTATCGGATGCCAGCCGATGAGTTAGTGGAAATGAAGAAGCAAATAGAAGAACTTCTGGAGAAAGGTTTTATAAGACCTAGTTAAATGCGCCATGGGGAGCACCCGGTTTTGTTCGTCAGGAAGAAAGATGAAAGCATGAGGATGTGCATCGATTATCGATCTCTCAATGAAGTCACCATCAAGAACAAGTACCCATTACCTCGGATTGATGATCTGTTCGATCAGATGAAGGGAGCCGGAGTGTTCTCAAAGATTGATCTGCGATCGGGTTATCATCAATTGAAAATTTATCCTAAGGATATACCCAAGACCGCTTTCTCAACGCGGTACGGACATTATGAGTTCTTAGTCATGTCCTTTGGTCTGACTAATGCCCCTGCCTATTTCATGAATATGATGAATAAAGTGTTCATGGAATATTTGGATAAGTTCGTAGTGCTGTTTATCGATGATATTTTGGTCTACTCCAAGTCTGAAGAGGAACATGCTGAACATTTGAGATTAATCCTAGAGAAACACAGGGAGCATCAGTTGTATGCAAAGTTTAGTAAGTGTGAGTTCTGGAAAAAGGAGGTTGATTTCCTTGGTCATGTGATGACAAATGAGGGAGTAGCCGTCGACCACTGGAAAAGTCAAAGCGAGATTACATTGGGGAATGACCCAAGAGTGCTCACACCTGATTCGCAGCTTGGGAATGGCAGGATATTATCGCCGTTTCATTGAAGGATTCTCAACAATTGCTAGGCCTCTTACGCAGTTGTTGAAAAAGGAGAAGAAGTTCACATGGACCCAAGCTTGTGAAGAAAGTTTTCAGGAGTTGAAGAAGTGTTTGACTTCGGCCCTAGTGCTGATTTTGCCAGACATCCGCAAAGATTTTGATATCTATTGTGATGCTTCGCGTCAAGGATTAGGATGTGTCCTGATGTAAGAAGGAAGAGCTGTCGCTTATGCGTCAAGACAATTAAGGCCTCATGAGGAGAATTACCCTACCCATGATCTGGAATTAAATTGCCAGAGTGCACGCTTTAAAGATTTGGCGCCATTACCTTATCGGTAATCACCTGTGAGGTATATCACGGATCATAAGAGTCTCAAGTATATTTTCACTCAGTCCGACTTGAACATGAGACAGAGAAGATGGTTAGAGTTGATAAAGGATTATAACCTTGGAATCCATTACCACCCTGGTAAAGCTAAGGTAGTTGCAGACGCCTTAAGCCGTAAAAGCTATTGCAATGCTGTGGAAGTAAAAGAGGTTTGTTTGGAACTTCAAGAGGAATTTAAGAAGCTGAAGCTAGAAGTTGTAGCTGGAGGATTTATAGCCAGTTTAGAGGTGCAGTCTACCTTGGAGAAGCAGATTCGGGAAGCTCAACCAAAGGACCCCGTATTCTCAAACATCAAGCTTAAAATGACAGAAGGAAAATGTAAAGACTTCACCTTGGATGATCAAGGTATACTGTAGATTAATGGACGTATTTGCGTACCAGATGTCGATGGGTTAAGACAGCTAATTTTGAAAGAAGCCCACGATTCAAAGTATTCAATTCACCCGGGTAGTACCAAGATGTACTAGGATGTTAAGAACAAGTTTTGGTGGCCAAACATGAAGCGAGAAGTTGCAGAGTTCGTTGCCTTGTGCGACGTATGTCAGAAGGTAAAAGCAGAGCACCAGAGACCAGCAGGTCTGTTGCAACCTTTGAAGATTCCTGAGTGGAAGTGGGAAGAAATCGGAATGGATTTCATTACCGGTTTACCCAAGACTTAATCAGGTTATGATTCGATTTGGGTAATAGTGGACCGCTTGACCAAAGTTGCCCATTTCTTGCCAGTCAAAACCATTTACTCAGGAGACCGCCTTGCAGAATTATATATGTCAAGAATTGTCAGTTTGCACGGTGTGCCTAAGAAGATAGTGTCAGATCGAGGATCTCAGTTCACCTCCCGTTTTTGGCAGAGTCTGCATGAATCCTTAGGGACTCATCTGGATTTCAGTACTGCATACCATCCCCAGACAGATGGACAGACTGAAAGAGTTAATCAGATATTGGAAGATATGTTGAGAGCCTGTGCTCTAGCCAATGCTACCCGTTGGGATAAAAGCTTGCCGTATGCAGAATTTTCATACAACAACAGTTATCAGGCCAGTCTGCAAATGTCACCGTTTGAAGCTTTGTATGGTCGTGCCTGCAGAACCCCTTTGAACTGGTCAGAAACGGCCGAACGTTTGGTTTTTGGGCCAGACATTATTCAAGAACCAGAAGAACAAGTGGCTATGATCCGAGAAAGATTAAAGATAGCTCAGTCAAGACAGAAGAGTTATGCTGGTAACCGTTGTCGTGATCTCAGCTTTGAGCCAGAGGATTTTGTTTATCTTCGAGTTACTC
Source organism: Phyllostachys edulis (assembly GCA_036346405.1). Lineage (NCBI taxonomy): Eukaryota > Viridiplantae > Streptophyta > Magnoliopsida > Poales > Poaceae > Phyllostachys > Phyllostachys edulis. The sequence continues at coordinate 46,306,759 of CM070552.1, read as the reverse complement.
CCCTCAGAGGCGTAAAAAGATTTCATGCCAAAGGAAAGCTTGCCCCTAGATATGTTGGTCCGTTCAAGATATTGGCTCGTCGTGGAGAAGTAGCCTATCAATTGGAGCTGCCGCAGTCGTTAGCAGGAGTACATGACGTCTTTCATGTCTCTCAGTTGAAAAAGTGTCTTCGCGTGCCGGAAGAACAAGCCCCGTTGGAGTAAATCGAGCTAAAAGAAGATCTCACTTATAAAGAGCAACCAATCAAGATTTTGGATGTCGCAGAGCGCCATACCAGGAGCAAGACCATTCGTTTTTGCAAGGTTCAGTGGAGCAACCACTCCGAAGAAGAAGCAACGTGGGAGCGTGAAGACGAACTGAAGGCTGAGTTCCCTAGCCTTTTCTCTAGCTAGCCTGAATCTCGGGGACGAGATTCTTTTAAGGGAGGAGGTTTGTAACATCCCAATTTTCTGAGCTTTAAAAATCTTTTAAATAGTTAGTAGGAGAAAATTCACAATTTGGATTTTATTTGAATTTAAATCCAAAGCTTAATATGGACTTTGTACATCAAAATAATTTAATATGATTAAAGTCAACATCAACAATGGTCAAAACTATTTTATTTGGGTTCCTTGGGATTGGATATATTTTTCAGATTTTTCTGGAATTTTTCCAAGCTCATTTGCTATTTTATTTTGCTTATTTGAATTTCTACTATTTTCTAAAAAGGAAAAAGTAATTAAATCTCGAAAATAGCCCTTGGGCCAAAACCCAATCCATTCGGCCTGTCACTCTGCCGTTCTGGCCCAATTCCACATCGGCCCGTTCATTACGCGTGCTTGCGCCGCATTCCACTGACGAGTGGACCGCGCCCTCGTCTCTCTATCTAGCAGACCCACGCGGAGTCATCGTCTACCTTCCGCTTTCTTCCTCTGCGTGTGTGTCGGTTTCATCCATGGCCCAAGCTCAAGCCCGTCCGACAAAGGAGTTTTCAAACCGTATTGTTTTGGGAAAGCGGGGCAAACTTAATCTCTATCCCTTCCGCATCCGTGTCTGCTCTTGTTTATCTCTGATTCGATCTCTATCTCTGAAATCAAAGGAGTCTGTATCAAACCTATTTTGGGGTTTCCTTATCCCGACTTGCCTGAGCTCCTATAAATAGCTCCCGAGAGTCGCCCCTCCACCCCGACCTTGAAACCTCACCCAATTCTGCCTCAAACACCCTGGAGCGGCTGCGATTGCCAGATTAGGTTCTCGGAGCCAAAAACCTAAAGCTTCCAATCCGCCGCCGCCGTAGCCGCCGCGTCGTTGTTGAGCCTGCCATCGGGTCACCCGTCACCGTAGCTCCCTCCAGAACGTCTCCGTGTTGCCAGAGCACCTCTGGTGCCGTCGTCCGACAATAACCGAGGAAGTCTGCCGCCAAAACTTCGCCGCCAGGCATCACCGACGTTCCCAACCACCCGGAGCCAGCCTCTCAGGTGCGCAATAGCCAGAGCTCCCCGCCGGTGCCATCCCCTCTCGCCGGCGAGCCGGCAGTTGCCGTTGTCGGGCAGATCTGAGGACCTCACCGTCGGTTGTCGACGTGTTCGTCCACCTCAGCGCCAAGTCACCCGTCATGCTTGCGTGTCGCCCCCGTGGCGGTCTCGTCAGCGCCACATGCGCGAGCGTGCCACCCAACCACACCCCCACCAGACCCACGGGTCCATGAACCCGTTCCATGGTGCACTGTCCCTATGACAGTGGGCCCCACGTCAAAATCTATTTCTTTTATTTATTTCTTCAGCCGATATTCCCGTGATGACGACGTAATTCCGAGTTTTCTGTTAAGAAACAATTCGGAATATTCCAAAAATAGGATTTTCTTTAGATTTCAATCTTCCAAAGCTCATATCTTTTGCATCCGAACTCCGATTGAGCCCATTCAAATTTCTAAATTCATCTAAATTCAAGATCTACCTATCTGAGATTTTTATTTAATTTTTGGAGTTTGTTTTGTCTCTGTTTTTATTTATTTTATTTGTTTGTTTCGTTTGCGGGTAGACGTTGGTACTTCGGGAGGTTTTGAAGAGCAAGGAGCATCTCAAGACCAAGATCAATACCAAGACCTTTTCCAAGGCAAGTTATACCTTTGATCATTTTGAACCCAGTTTTCAAAAGTTATATTGATTTAAATTATTGCATTTACTTTAATTATTTAATTCAATGCTTTTGGGATTAGTTAATATCCAATTTGTTATGACCACCTTGTCTAATTGTATGCCATAATCTTTTGTCACCCTAGTTTGGTTTATTTAGTTGGTGCTATGGTATTTACCAACGTGGGTTGGTTAGATGCGATTAGTTTGCTTAGCCATGCTACGAGTCACCATCTCATATAGTTGCAAATATAAACTTGACTAAGTGACTAAAGAACTATGTGATAGAAACTGTGTGCGCTATGTGCTATTACTCGTTGATGGCATATGTTGCACTTAACCAACAGGGTGGGAAAGGTTTTAGACGGAGGCAAGTGGACTGTGTGATATTTTGGTGGAGCTATGTGCGTGGGCTTAATAACCTGTGTGCATAGGGATTTGTAGTTTAATTTGGAAATCTTGCCTTGGTCAATTAAGGACTTAACTTTGTGTGCCATTGAACTGAGCCTTTCGTACAACCACATGCTTGATGGGACGGGCCTAACTTAGTAAGTTATGGAGTCTTGGCGTTGATTACTCAGGTTGTAGGTTAGCTGTGTCGGATTGGGTGGAGGTGTGTACTACCAAGTAGTCGCATCACAGGGCGGTTCGCCGTGTCCCTGTCCAACGGTGTGCGTCTGTGGCGACTAAGCATACCGGGAGTATCAATGTCAAGATGAAGTTTCTGAACTGTTTTGTTACGGCTAGTGCTAGCTACACTAGTTGTATCTTGTGGGTAAAGTGTACAAACTCTGCAGAGTGTTAAACAATCTATTCGAATAGCCGCGTCCGCGGTCATGGACATGCTCGATGATTTCACACGAGGGGTAGTTTTTCATGAAAACTTTGGGAAGGGAGCTGTGTGACCTAAGTCATATGGCTATGTGAATAACTTGTTTAGGCTATGTGTCTTTGTGAAATAAAACTGCCAAATTATTATTGTCTATTTGTTTTGAATTGTGCTTTCAATCTATTACTTGTATTTAAATTGCAAATGCTACATTTCTGCAAAAGAACCACAGAAACCATTCCTTTGGAATAAGCCTGCATCTATAATTGCATTTCTGTGGTATAACTTGCGAGTACGGTGTGTACTCATGCTTGTTGTAAAACATGCAATGAAGAGGAGGAGTCTTCACCGCTTTGCGAGGAGGAGTTCATCGAAGGTGCTTGATCGTAGGGTCTTGATCCCAGTCAGTTGCCTATGGTGAATTGATGGGATTCCACTGAAGTTTCTTCGTTCCGCTGCTATTTTATTTCTTTGCTAGCCCTGTGTGGCTTAATAATTATAAACTCGACCTTAAGGTCAAAACCCTTATTTGTTATCAAATTACTCGTTTATGTTATTAATCGCTTGTGTGGATCGATATTCACCTATGTTGACACTGTGTGCACTAGCGTGATCTTGGACTAGTGCATTATACATAGAGGGTCCAGAATTGCATATTTTGGGTCCCGACAGAGAGGGGACACAAGGAGGCGCGCACGAGCATCGTAAGGGGAAGGGGAACTCACTCGTGCAATCAGTCAGGGACAAGGAGACCGGAGGCGAGCGGGCGGCGGGAGCCAGGGGCGGCGCGGGCGGTTGGCCATGGGGGCGATGCTCTGGTGGGGGAGAGATCCAATGGAAGGTAGGGGGAGGTAGGGAGAGCCGGGGCGGTGCTCCATTCATGGCGAATCAAAGAAATATCCACCGGTGGAGAAGGGGCGTTGCGGGCGATGGTTGGTGGCCGAAGATAGGGAAGAAGCTGGTGGCGGAGATTCCAGTGGATAGTTCCTCAAATTAAGTGGGGTGTTTTTTTTATGGTGGGGTGATGGGGCGCCGTGTGACGTAGCCGTTGGGGAGAGGGGGTCATCGGACGATCGGAACGACGGGCGTGGAGCTTGGCGGCCGAGCGGGCGGCTTGGCTAGAGCTCCTTGTGCTACACCGTGGCTTTTGTGGAGAAGGGGAATGGGAAGGAGAGGCAGCAGGGAGGGGTTAGGGGGCTGTGGCTCTGCCTTCATTGGCGTGGAGGGTGGAGTTCGACGAAGGGCCAGCGATGGTCTTGGGGAAGACTCGGTGCTGCCTGTGCGAGCTGCAGCATGGGTGCGTGACAGGGTCGAGGCAGTGCGTGATGCCAACGTTGAGCAACGTGGCAGGCGCATGTGTGGGAGCCAGGACGACGTGTCGCCAGGGAGCAAGAACAAAGTGCCTCGACGGGAGAGAGATAGAGACACAAAGGTGGGTTCGGTTGGGAGAGAAAAGAAAGCAAAGAGAAATAAGAACAAAATTGATTGCTTAATCTTTTGGAGTATGATTTCACTTTGAATTTTTACTCAATAGATCTTTTAAGAAGATTTACTAGCATAGGATTTTTTAGCTTGTTCTACTTTTGCATTTTATGTTACTAGGGCTTCCATAATTAGGGTTTCCATAATTAGGGTTTTCTATTATACATTACTTGTGTCGACAAAAAGAAAACATAGATCAAATAACTCTCGAAAATGCAGGCAAAATGATGGCAACAAATAATCATACAAAAAAGTTTTATAAATCCCATATTTTTATATTTAGTCGTTTTTGGGGTGTTACAGTTATTCTGCAAGAATTTCATTCCCAAAATATTTCCTCATAATTTTTAGAACTTCGAGGGTTTATTTGCAATTTTTCGGTTCTAAGAAATTTTTTGCGTAATTTCAGAAAACCTGAGGGCCTTTTTGCAAAAATCCGGGATTTCCTTTTCACCCTTTTTTTTTCTTTTTCCCGGAATTTCTTTCAGTCGGGCCTTCTTTTCCTTTTTTCGGCTCGATCTGGCCCATTGGCGCCCCCGGCCCACTCGGCCTTTTCGGTCGAGCAAAAGGCGAGGTGGGTAGAGTTTCGCCACCCATTCATTGTAGGGTGGCGGCGACATCAGGCGCTGGAGGCCGGTGGTCGGAGGGCGGCACAAGAAGCGGCGGCGCAGCAGCACTGAGGTGCGGCTCAGTCAGAGGGTCCATGCGGGGATTCGCCGCGTGCATGGTGGCGGTGGTGCCGTCTGTGATCGTGCTTCACGTGCACACGACGGGGTTCTGTGAGGCGCAAGACGGCACAGTGCACACAGCCACTTAAGGACGGCGATGATGGTGTGGTGGGCGCTGGCAGCGGCGCACCCTTGCGGGAGGTCAGCGGTGGCTTCAGGTGCATGGCTCGGTCGGCGGTGCCACGTGCAGGAGGTGGCGATCCAGCGTGCGGGCCGGTTGGGAAAGTGCAGCGGCGGCGCGTATGTGCTTGGTGACTTCGCGCTATTGTTTGCGCGGGGGCGGCACCAGCTTCTAAACGACGGGCGTGTGGAGCATTGTGGTCATGCAGGGCGGCGCGACCATGCGGCTTGACCATGCGAGCGATCTTGACCATGCGGTGGCCGGAGAGGAGTCTGTGTGTGCAAGATCGTGGCTATGCTTGGTGCCTGTGGAGGATCGAGCAGCGGCGCCAGACCAGCCGGTGGTGCAAGCAAATGTATGCGGTGTCGCGAGTGTGGCGTAGCGACAACGTGTGGTGGCAATGACATCTGCGGAATGTGCGGCCGTGACGGGTTGTGACGGTCTTTTTTTCTTTCTTTACTGTTCATACTGGGTTAGGGTTTCATGAACTGTAATGGGCTGAACGGTGAAGTCCAAATAGTAATGGGTTGGGTTTGGATTGTGAACAATGAATGAATAGTGTTGGGTTGGATAGGAACAGTAATAGGCTAAACCCATTACTTAGATGGCCTTGAAAGCAATTTGGGCTGGCTTTGCCAGCCCATTTTGATGGCCCAACAGGGCACGCAGCCCAGCTCGCGCTCATGCAGAGAAAATGGCGGTGGCGGCGATTGCGGCGGCGGTGGGCGGCAACTGCGGCGGCGGGTGGTGTCGGGAGATTCAGGGAGGCGCGGGCAACCCATTTTGGGGTTTTTCTCGGTCGGAGGAGGTTTGGCGTGGGGCGTGCGGTGGTGGAGGCGCATGGCCGAGGTAGGGGAGCGGCGTGCCGGTGGCTCTCTGGCCAAATTGGTCGGCTAGGGAGCATCAGGGAGGTGAAGGGGAACTCGGGGTGGTGGCGGCTAAGTCTGGGGTGCACTGAGCCGTGCTGGTGATGGGAGCCGTGCATGGCACGAAGGAGGAGCTCGGCGTCGGTGAGGCTCCAGTGAGGGGAGTGGTAGGGGTGTTAGGGGAAATGGTCAGTGCGGTGGATCGGTGCCGGTGACGCGGTTGGAAGAGAGAGGAATGGACGGGAGAGGTGAGATTACCTTCGGGCTTACTGGAGACGAAGGAGGTGGCGGCAGAAATTGGCGCAGATGGTCGGCTCTGGGGATGAAAGAGTGGTGGGGTGGGGTTCATGAGGTGCTTGCAATGCATTTGAGCTCGGGATTAGAGGCTTTTATAGCATGAAGAGGCGGTGGGAGCAGTGGAGGGCTGCAATAGTGGGTGTGGCATGCGCGGTTGCACGCGAACGACGCTGGGGAAGGGCAAGGTGGCGGTGGGGGTGCGTGTCGACATTGAAGGAGAGGCAAGGTGGCCTGGTGAGGTGCCGAGGCATTGACGGCAACGAGGACTGAGGTGATGACGAGGGGGTGACGCCACTGGGGAAGAAGCACAGGGAGGAAGCACACGCCTGGAAGAGAAGGTGCATTCGGCTGAGGAAAACGGGATGGCCAAAAGGGAAAGCGGAAATGGGGAAGAATTTTCGAATTGGGAAAGAAACTCAAATTCAAGCCAAAAATGCAAAAACTTTTGAAATTTTGAATTTTCGGGTCGTTTCAACCTACCCCCTTTAAAAAGAATCTCGACCCCGAGATTCACTCAAAGCCAGGGGCCAGGTTGGAAAATCACGCTGCATTTCTGCAGCGGTTTTGACCAAACACATAAAGGTAAGTAAGATCTAGACTTAAGTTAAGTGGATAAAGATTAAGGTAAGAGTCAAGACGAAAAGAAGGAATTGAATTTTGACAAAGATGATATACATGTACTGGTAGAAAAACAAATTATTACTAAATTAACATAACCCTTCCATTTGTTTATACGAGTTGTATACATACTACTTAGAGTACATAATACAACTTGTGTTACAACCAAAAGATCGTCTATTTAGGGTTTACTCTACTCAACACTACTCTAGCGTACTTTGAACACTACTCTTTCGTACTGTAACTTCTGGCAAAAAGTTAAAATTAGTTAAGAAGGAGATAAATCTTTTGTAAAAACAAACCAAGTTTTTGACAATCTAGGTTAGATAAGATAGCATTGGGAAGAGGGCGGGGGGGGGGGGAGAGCAATAATACTTATATTTTTGTTTTCAAGAATCCTTTTATAATTTTTCAAATTACGATTTTTGAAGGTATTCAATTCCTAATTTTTAAAGCCAACCTAAGGTCTCAACTTATGGTCAAGCTAAGCTCTGATACCACTTATCACAACCCCAAATTATGGGACCATTAAACTGTTCACAACCGCTTGGATGTGTAGTTGCGAAGTAAGCAACATCTCAAGCAAGGTTTCGATTACAATAAAGCCAAACTTTTATTACACAAGATTAAGGCTTATCAGCCTGTTTTAACATTGACACGGACATCCAAGCCCAAAGTTAATATAATACAAGACAAAAGAACTTCAACACCACATGCACGCTTGAGCGCGGTCGAGACCTAGTAACAGTAATCATCGCCATATGGAAGTCCACCAAAATCTTGTTCATTGAGATCCTCAGCATTTTCCTAGGTTTCTTCTGTAGTTGATATTGCAAGAATGAGTACACAACCATACTCATCAAACCCCATAGAAGTGCTAATTAACTACATGATATGAGTTCAATGGATTGTGTAGGTTTTACCATAACAGGCATATGTGGATGCATTTTGAGTTTAAAGCAGTTTATCTTTAAAACAATAAAACAATAATAAATATAACATTAGGGGGTTTACTCAACAATTGCAATTACCATCTTAACATCTCAAAAGCTCTACTTATGCCTCATGTATTGGAATCACCCATGAATACAACTTCATTAACCGAAAGCACAACGTATTCGAATACCTTTGATTATACTCTGCAGAGTTGGCCAAATTTATTCACAAGATATCTCATGCAAGCTCATATTGTCAAGCTATATACACGCAACACGTTAGCGTACGACTGAGCTAAGATAACAAAGCTTTTTCACTACTCAATCTTTCTAGTCTCTACCCGGTAGGTTATTAGGCCATACAGCCCTCGGGAGTCCATCGGCATACAGTGGAACTCGTCGGCCTGATGCTAACGGCTCCTACCGTTGTATAGACTAGAGAGTGTCCCTTCAGGCCCACTCCTGTCCCACCCCACTTCCTTCTAGTCCATCACATAAGAGCAGTTGACATCCTGTAGACATTCAATCGAAAGAGCAGTGTACTAAGCCAAGGTGGAATGACCATACAAGTTGTTGAGCGATTATTGTGTCTATTTATTTGGCACAAGGTTCTTGTCCTTACCTATCTTACAGTGAGGCGATGGACCAACACTAACCCGTGGTTGTCCACCCTCACCTTCAACTCACTTTTATCAAGTCTATTGGGTTGTCCAACTTCCTGGTCTCAACCCTCGACTCTCCACCAAAACAATTGGCGATCAGCCAATACTCTTTTCCAGCATTTATAAACACATTTTATGTGACAAAGCTAAATATCTAGTTATTATTTTATGTAACTAAACTTGTCAAGGTGAATATGGCCTACAAGAATAGGTGGGCTTGTATGTGGGGTAATAGGATTATTCTAATCATCATGGCATTCAAAAGTATTATTTGAATAATGAAGTAATTGACATAAATACGGTAATGAAAGTAATAATATAATGACATGAAATATAGGCTCAAAATGATCAAAGGAATGCAACTTGTCTCCTTACACAAATTCTTCTAATAATTTGTCTTGTCCGGCGTCTTCCAGAGCTTGGCCATCAAAGTCGTGACCCAACACAAATAAAATAAAATAAAATAAACCAAATAAAATACCCGGCTCGACAAGGAATGAGCTGGGAACAACATGTAAGTAAAGAAATTCAGAAAGAAACAAAGAAAGGTGGTGTAGGATTGTAGGAATTTATTGGGTGTTTAAATGGATTGAATAGAGTTGATGAATGTATTCATTGGCTTGAAACGGTCGAAATTGACATATAATGTCGAATTAGGGTTTTGGGTGAATAGTGACGGATGATGAATAGTGTTAGGTTACACTATTTATACTAGGTCAGTGTTTCATGAACTGTAATGGGCTAAACAGTGAAGTCTAAAAAATAATGGGTCGGTTTGGATTGTGAACAGTGAATGAATAGTGTTGGGTCGGGTAGGAACAGTATGGCTAAACCCATTACTTAGATGGGCTTGAAAGCAATTTGGGCTGGCAAACAACTCGTTTTGATGGCCCAACAGGGCATGCAGCCCAGCTCGTGCTCCACAGAGCCGAGCAGAGAAAATGGCGGTGGCGGTGGTGGTCGGCGGTAGCGCCGGGTGGTGCAGGGAGATTTAGGGAGGCGCGAGCAACCCATTTTGGGGTTTTGCCAGGCCGGAGGAGGTTCGGCGTGGGGGCGCCGGGTGGTGGAGGAGCATGGCTGAGGCAAGGAGCAAAGACACCGGCAAGGCTCAGCCTTCACCTCGATGCTCCTCGCCGCCAAATTGGTCACCGGGAGCATCGGGGTGAAGGGAACTCGTGGTGGCGGCTAGGTCTGGGGTGCACTGAGTCATGCTGGTGACGAGAGCCGTGCATGGCGCGGAGGAGGAGCTCGACGCCGGCGAGGCTCTGGTGAGGGAAGTGGTAGGGGTGTTAGGGGAAATGGTCAGTGTGACGAGACGGTGCCGGTGACGCGGTTGGAAGGGAGAGGAATGGACGGGAGCGGCGAGATTACCTTCGGGCTTACCGGAGACGAAGGAGGTGGCGACAGAAATTGGCGCAGATGGCCAGCTCTGGGGATGAAAGAGTGGTAGGGTGGGGTTTGGGAGGTGCTTGCGATGCATTTGAGCTCGGGATTGGAGGCTTTTATAGTGTAAAGAGGCGGTGGGAGCAGTGGAGGGCTGCGGCAGTGGGTGTGGCATGCACGGTTGCGCACGAACAGTGCCAGGGAAGAGCAAGGTGGCGGTGGGGGTTCATGTCGGCATTGAAGGCGAGGCAGGGTGGCCTGGCAAGGTGGGGAGGCGCTGACGGCAGTGAGGACGGAGGTGATGGCGAGCGGGTGATGCCATTGGGGAAGAAGCACGGGGAGGAAGCACACGCCCGGGAGAGAACGTGCATTCGGCTGAGGAAAACGAGATGGTCGAAAAGGGAAAGCGGAAACGGGGAAGAATCTCCGAATTGGGAAAGAAGCTCGATTTCAAGCCAAAAACGCAAAAGTTTTGAAATTTTGAATTTTCGGGTTGTTTCATTCTAGAAGTACTTTTAGATTTTATTTAGTCTCTTAGATCAAGGTGTTCTAGTTTTTATTCGTCTCCGGTGAATCCTCCATCGGATTTTCTTTGCCCTTGATGGGTTTTGATGGACCGATTCATCTGGACGACAATAGTGATGCTTACACTGGAAATCGACAACGAACTGAGTTGGCTACAAATAAATGTCTCCTAGTTTACTTCCAACGAACACCACCAACACTAAGGCACAGGTCCAACACATTCATAGAGATCAAAGCTAATAAACTTCCTGTTGCCGTGATCATCGTCAAACATATCGATGTCATATGATCCGAAGTCTTCAACGAGGAAGATAAAGAAGTTCAGCATATTTATCGACTCAAATATTTGATTTGATGATAACATATTGTTCACCGATAAAAACTCTGAGCCGCCGAAGCGATGCCTCACTTCCACGAATACATAGCGAACACCGCCGCACGCAAAACTATGGACACTTAAAAGGTCATCGAAGTACGCAAGTCGAGGAGGGCAAGAGTAGACCTGTGCATGGCCCGCCCAGCCTGAGCCCGATCGTGTCTGGGCCGGGCTTGGGACTCCATTTCCAGCCCGGCCCGAAATCCCCAAAAAAACAATTAAAAAATAGAAATATATTATTTTAATCCTAAAAATGAATTAAATAATACCTTTTTATTCCGAAAAAGATTAAAATACTACATTTTAATGCGAATTTCAGATTTTTGGTTGGGCTCGAACTCTGTTGATTTTTGGTAAGGCTTTTAAGCCCTACCAAGCCCAGCCCAAGCCCACCTGCCTAACATTTGAATAGGTCTAGGCAGGAGGCCAAGCATGGAGCATCTGGGTCTCTGACGATCGACGAGGGTTTTAAGAACACCGTGCGGCACAACGGTCCGTGCCAAGGCGTCTATTGCAAAGTCCCACACCGTTTACTCACACAGTCCGTGACGGCGGTATGGGCATCTCTAATAGTTAGAGATAACCTTGTCTCTAACATACGCTACATCATTTTTAGAGATAAAATCTCGAATAGATAGTTTCTAGCACACTCTCCAACATTCATATTTTATAATTTTCCTTTAAAACAGGCCTACATATCAACTAGAATAGATTAATGTATCATATCTTATTTCACGTGTACGACAGTCTCTTCAAAAAGAGACGATCTATACTCTCTCTTTTAGCTAAGAGACGACAATAAATAGATGCCCTAAGTCGAAACGCACAACGGCCGCCTCCGGCACGGCACTTGTCCACTCCACGCTGCGCGGCTTCGACTCCGACTGGCAGCTTATCATTCCCCGGTAGGCGTCCCGCCGCCCCCCACCGGCCACCATTTCTCGCGTCATCGCACGCGGCACGATTCGCACGCCGCGCGGGGAGTGCCCTACGACGACCCAACAGGCCAATACTTTAACTTATCCAACCACGAAAGCGCCCGATTTCCCACATGGCGATGACGAGGCTGATGGCCTTGGCCCCATGGTCGCTTCTTGCGGTTTCCCACATGGTAGGTGATCCTGAGGTGGTGTCGCTGGAAGCAGTTGATGCGGTTTTCATCTACTTTGGGGATAATCCTTTCATGCTTATGAAGGAATCTACCAAGTAATGCCATACTCTTAACCACAACGACATGGATTTTTTTTTGTTCTATGTAGAAGTGGCTTACTTGCATCTTCATTTAGGATACTGTCCAAGATCAAAGGAACTTTCAGTCATATAGAGAACAATATATAGAACAAGGAGGTATAGCTAACAGGTTCATTTATAATTTTGCACCTAATTAGACTAAGATTGTTAGTCTTGGACACCTTTGGTTTATTTTGTTTTTCACAAGTCTTGTTTCATTTCATTGGACTGGTTTGGGTGGTGCACTTGGGATGCATTTTATAAAGCTGTTAACCCAATAGGGATTGAGGAAGGTCTTCAAAGGTATACAAGAATTGATTTTTATTTTTAGATAATGGAAAAGAAAAAACTCCCTTGGCCTCTGCATCAAAGATGCACACAATCCAATTTATTACAAAGTTCCAAATTCCAAAGTATCCAAAACATTGAAGGTCACTCACAGCCTTACAACCAAAAGACTATTGAACTTTAAATTCAATCATTACAAATCCTGTGACAACACCGCCACCCATGATTGTTGAAGATTTACTTCGCCACAAATTCCCTCATCTAGTGCTCCCTCAATAATATAACCTGCAATGGATTAGTGATAGTCTTCTTTTTTTTGGGTCAAAAACAGCATCATTCCGACATAACCAAATAGACCAACATAGCACTGACTCCCACAAGGAGTTGTGTTTTTAAAATATTTGGAATATCGGTTAACCAATTCCCAAACATGTTGGCTATAGACACAGGAGGAGATAAGCTAAACGCACATTGAACAGCCCACCACACAAGACGTGCAAAGTGACAGCCAATAAAAAGATATTGAATTGTTTCCTCTGTAATACAGAAACAACATTTTTTTTACTTCCTCTCCAATTTCTTTTGGACAGATTATCTTTAGTTAATACCACCCCTTTTTTGAGATACCACAGGAATATTTTCACTTTTAATGGGATTTTAAGTAACCAAAAGAAATGTCTAATGGGAACTCGATAGTTTTCAATAAGAGCCGCATATAAGGACTGAACCGAAAAAATCCCAGATTTAGTCAAATTCCATCTAAAAATATCTTTTTGAGAGCTCAATTATAAATTAGCAATTCTCAAAATTAACTCATTCTAAGCCTATAACTTAGGTCCTATAATAGGTCTACGAAAAGAAATATTTAATGGAACAGATCTCATAATATTTGCAATTGTATCATCCTTTTTCCTCACCACATGATAAAGAATTGGATATTGCCTTCTTAGAGGAGAGTCTCTTAACCAAATATCTTCTCAGAACCTAATTTGCATTCTATTTTTAACATGAAATAAACCAAAGCGGAAAAAAGGTCCTTAACTTTCATTAGACCCGACCAAAATTGAGAAGTCCCAGGCCTGTTAAACACCTGCGAAAGACTCTTCTCACCCAAATATTTTCTTTTTAGCAAGGTTTGCCATATCCCTTCTTCATTAAGAAGCTTAAAAAGTCATTTCCCTAGTAAACTTTTGTTTTTTGTGTCTAAGTTCTGGATGCCTAGACCGCCCTACTCTTTGGGTGTACATACTAGACTCTATTTAGCAAGACTATATTTCCTTTTATAACTGTCACTTTGCCAATAAAATCTAGATCGAAAAAATCTAATCTTTTGAGCACCTCTCTAGGAATCTAAAAAAAAGATAACATAAACATAGGCAGGCTACTTAGCATTGAGTTAATAAGTACTAGTCACCCACCAACAGACATACTTTTTCCTTTCCAACTGCTAAGTTTCTTTTCAACTCTATCTTCAACCCCCTTTCCAATCACTATTCCTTAAATTTTATAGTGAATCGGAATACCTAAGAACCTGAAAGAGAAGACACCCACTTCACAACCAAATAATTGAGTATATTGCGGTTCAACTTCTTTGGCTTTGCCAAAATAAAATATTTCACTCTTGTAAAAATTAATCTTTAAACCAGATAATTGTTCAAAGACACACAGTAGAAGTTTGAGATTTTTTGCATGCTCTATGTCATTATTCAAGAAAATGATAGTGTCATCAGCATATTGTAATATTGACAACCCATCATCAATCAAATGAGGAACTACTCCCGTTAGGAGACCTTCTTCTTTATCTCTTGAAATAAAGATGGCTAGCATGTCCATAACAAAATTAAAAAGAATTGGGGACATAGGGTCGCCTTGTCTAAGACCTTTCTGAGTTTGGAAAAGGAACCTGAATCATCATTAATTTTTATTCCAACACTCCCTCTCTTAACGGAACTTTCCACCCAGGAACACCATTTAGATGAAAAACCTTTCATCCTCAAAGTTTGGAGTAGAAATGGCCATTTTATTTTGTCGTAAGCTTTTTCAAAATCAAGCTTGAGAACAATCCCATCTAACTTTTCTTTATGTAGCTCATGAACAGTTTCATGAAGGATAACAACTCCATCAAGAATATACCTCCCTTGCATAAAAGCTGTCTGGGATGGTCTAACAACCTTATGCGCTATAGTAGTAATTCTATTAGTGGCCACTTTAGTAAACACTTTAAAACTAACATTTAGAAGATAAATAGGTCTATATTGTTGTATTTGTTTAGCATCCGCTTTTTTGGGAAGCAATATAATAATTCCAAAGTTCAAGCTAAAAAGATGCATAGAGCAACTATGAAAATCGTAAAACATGGCCATCATATCATTTTTAATAACTTCTCAAAACACCTGATAAAACTCAGCAGGGAAGCCATCTGGCCTAGGCGCTTTGTTATACTCCATTTGAAAAATTGCTTCTTTCACCACTTTCTCAGTGAATGGCATTGTGAGTAAATTGTTTTCAGAGTTCGAGACTTGAGGTATATCATTCCTAAAACCGTCAATCATGGATAAATGATTAATTTCAGATAGTCCAAAAAAGACCTTTGTAATAATTGGTGATATACTTTTTTAATTGTACATCACCCCGAATTATCCCCTCTTCTTGTTCGAGCTGAAAAATTCTTTGTCTTCTATGTTTGCCATTTGCAATCAAGTGATAGAATCGCATATTTCTATCTCCCTCTAAAAGGAATTTCGTTTTGGACCTTTGGTACCACTTAATTTCTTCTTCTCTTAAAAGTTGTGCCAATCTTTCATTAGCAAATCTTTTAAGATTAAGATCTTCATTAGACAACCTCAAAAGTTCTGCTTTTTTAGTCTCTTTTACACACATGCTTGTTTATGTGATTTCTTGCCTCCTTCATTTGATAGTTGTCATTTACTGATAATGTATTTCTTGTTCTATAGTTTGTGCGAAGGAGGCGCACCACCAAGGTATCTGATTATAGATGATGGTTGGCAAGAAACAGTTGACGAATTCAAGGAAGTGGATGAAGCCCTTCTTGAACAGACCGTGTAAGTGTTTCATCCTTTGCTAACACATAAAAAATGTGCACTGCGTCTGATTTGCATTGCAATATTGCCAGGTTTGCACAGAGGCTTGTTGATCGGAAGGAGAATGATAAGTTTAGGGGAGAAGCCTGCAAGAATCTTGGAGACTTTGTCAAGAAAAACATGGAGTTGAGTACTTGATTCTTATTGAAATACTAGTGCTATAAGTAAATCTTCATAATTTTTGCTGAGCAAAATGCTGCGTATGAAATCATGGGTACATCTACGTATGGCATGCTTTACATGGGTATTGGGGAGGCGTCCTCACAACATCTGATGCGATGAAGAAGTACATGTCGTAGTAGGGCATCAAGGGATGCCCCACCCCAAGTGTCGTCGATAATATTTAGGAGGTCATAGGGAAAGTTATATGTGTATAGACTAGGTCTATGTGCAGGTGTATATACGAAAATGTACTTAAATACCCCTTTCTCTCAATGTAAGGCAATAGCAATAAGAGAAATGTCCTTTCTTGCCCCCCGATACATACAGCCCTAAGGGCATGTAAGAGGGGAGCTCCTCATTCACACATTCATGATATAAGGCTCATACAACCACTACTTTGGGGTCCTCTCCTGTTCGGTCCTCTCCTGACTAAAGGGTACGGGATGCTACGACAATACAGTCCAAAGCTAGTTTATCCAGTCCAATCTCCCGGTAATGTTGCAAATTTGAGGGATATAGCCATGGACAGCTTGCAGAAATTCGGTGTAGGTATCATTGATCCTGCCCAGATACATGATTTCTACAATGATCAGCACAGCTACCTTTCTAGTGTGGATGTGGATGGTGTGAAGGTAGATGTGCAGAATGTGATGGAGACGCTCGGGCACGGCTTTGGTGGTCGTGTTGCATTAATCCGAAAGTATCAACACGCTCTTGAGGAATCTATTGCTAGAAACTTCAAGGGAAATAACCTAATTTGCTGCATGAGTCACAACTCAGACAGCATCTTTAGGTAGCATATCTCTCTAGCTGTGAATAATATGAGCTACGTACATAGAACTGACATGATTCCTGGCTCTTTGTAGTGCCTTGAAGAGTGCAGTTGCTAGAGCCTCAGAAGATTTCATGCCTCAGGAACCAACACTGCAAACTCTGCACATTGCTACTGTAGCATTCAATAGCCTTTCGATGGGAGAAATTTTCATACCTGACTGGGATATGTTCCATATGAGATTCCTGCATCCCCGGTAGTTTGCTTAATTATTTTTCTGTACTGCAATGTCAGCTAATTTTTTTTCTTGCTGATGTAAAGAGCAAGCATGAATCAGCAGAATTTCACGGAGCAGCTAGGGCTCTGAGTGGAGGTGGTGTTTATGTCAGGTGGTTTTTGTAGCATATTTTCTTCAGGTATGGTGTTTGCTTTTAACCAAACCATATGATTTGATTACACTAGTCTTTTCATTTTGATGTGCAGCGACAAACCAGGAGTGCATAATTTCAGTGTTCTTAAAAAGCTTGTTCTACCAGATGGCTCGATTCTAAGAGTGAGGTATGCTGGTCATCCTACACGCGATTGTCTGTTCAATGACCCGATTATGGATGGCAAAAGGTATAAGCACCAATTTAGCATTTCCAGTTTCTCTTGCTTCTAATCTGATCCACAGAGCATACTAATTCGTGAATTCTTGTGGCAGTCTGCTGAAAATATGGAATATGAACAATTTATCTGGTGTCATCGGAGTGTTGTTGTATTCTGATCCGAATTTCTAATATGGAAGGATCCGGATTAGTTTCCATATTAGAGGATTAGTTTCCTACTTGGACTCTAAGTCCTTTTACCCCTTTATATACCTTTTGTAAGCCGCACGAGAGAGGGACGCCTCATTGTAATCCCTTACGTTTTGTAATTGCTCCTCATATAGTGATCATCGCTGGTTGGTGCTCGTGGTTTTTTTCCGTAAGGGTTTTCCACGTAAAAATTCGTGTCTCTTTTGTCCCTATTTTTCTAACAAGTGGTATCAGAGCACAGGAGTTTTAGGGTTAGGTGGAGAGACACGAAGAAAAAAAATTAGCAGATCCGATCTGCGCCGCCTCTCGCGCAGAGCGTCTACGAAGCCGTCGTCTGCCGCCGTCTCCCGTCGCTTCGCTCCCGAGGGCAGCGCTTCAGCGCGTGTCCGTCATCGCGTCGGTCCAAGCGCATCACCAGCAGGTTTTTTCGTCGCATCAGTGCTCGTCCCGAGGGATTCACCGCATCGGTTTTTCACTTGTTCGTCATCCGCTGCGACGCTGCGTCCATCAGTCCATCAATCCGCGGCGCCTCATCCAGCAGCACAGCGCCGCTCAGTCCGTTCATCAAGTGTCGCCACGGTCCAGCGGTCAGCATACAAATCCAAAAAGGCAATCACACTCCAGCAAGCACAGGGAAGATTCTCTTCTTTTGATTTGTTTATTCAATCTCGTCACGTGGAGTGCTCTGCCGTTTTTTGAACTTTTTGGTAGATTTGGAATTCTTTGCCAAGTCTACACGTGAAGCATACCAGGAGTTAAAGATCTTTGATTCGTGTACACAGTACGTGTACTAAAGAGGTCGTGATTTTTGCTAGGTTTATACAGATCAGTACTAGCAATTTTCAGGATTTATTCCTCATGACGACTTTGAAGTATGATCTTCCACTCCTGGATCGAGACACAAGATTCTCGCTGTGGCAAGTCAAGATGAGGGCTGTATTGGCACAGATGGATTTGGATGATGCATTGGAAGGGTTTGAAAAACAACCTATCGCATGGACTGCAGATGAGAAGCGTAAAGACCGTAAGGCTTTATCTCAGATTCACCTTCATCTATCAAATAATATTTTGCAGGAGGTTTTGAAGGAGAAGATAGCTGCTGCATTATGGCTGAAGCTAGAACAACTTTGCATGACAAAGGATCTCACCAGCAAGATGCATCTCAAGCAGAAGTTGTACTCTCACAAATTGCAAGAAGGAGGATCCGTGCTTGATCATCTTTCGTTGTTTAAGGAGATCGTTTCCGACCTTGAGTCGATGGAGGTAAAATATGATGATGAGGATTTGGGTTTTATTCTTTTGTGTTCACTGCCTAGTTCTTTTTCAAATTTCAGAGATACCATATTATATAGTAGAGATACTCTCACTCTTCATGAAGTTTATGAAGCTTTGCATGCTAAGGAGAAGATGAAATATATGGTACCTTCTGAAAATTCAAGTCCAAAAGGAGAAATCTTGTTTGTTCGTGGCAGGCAAAAGGAGAAGAACTCAAACAATGGATCTCAAGGCAAAAGTTCGAACGGCTACAGGAACCGGTCGAAATCGAGAGGCAAGTACAAGTCGTGCAAATATTGCAAGAAAAGTGGGCACGACATCTCTGAATGCTGGAAGCTGCAAAATAAAGAAAAGAGAACTGGCAATTATAAGCCAAAAGGTAAGCCAGATAATGAAGGTAATGCCTCCCTTGCTGCTGATGATAATTCTGATGGAGGAGTTCTTGTTGCTTTTGCTGGATGTGCTAAGATCAATGATGAATGGATTCTTGATTCGCTGTACCTTTCATATGTGTCCTAATAGGGGTGGTTTGCCACCTATGAACTGTTGAAGGTGGTACTGTCTTGATGGGTGATAACTCATCTTGTAAGGTTCAGAATTGGTTCAATTCAGATCAAGATGTTTGATGGCATTGTTAGAACTTTGCAGATGTGAGGCACATTCAGATTTGAAAAGAAACCTCATCTCTTTGAGTACTCTTGATGGTAAAGGGTACAAGTATTCTGGTGAAGGTGGAGTTTTGAAGGTATCAAAAGGCTCTCTTGTTGTGATGAAAGCTGAGATTAAATCTGTCAATCTGTACCATCTACGAGGTACTACAATATTAGGTAATGTTGCTGTAATGTCAAGTTCATTACCTGATTCCAATGCTACTAATCTTTGGCATATGCGCCTTGAGCATATGAGTGAAATTGGTTTGGCAGAATTGAGCAAGAGAGGACTCCTTGATGGACATAGCATCGGTAAGCTAAAATTTTGTGAGCATTGTGTGTTTGGCAAACACAAGAGGGTGAAGTTCAATACCTCAGTTCATACCACTGAAGGTATTTTGGATTATGTGCATTCTGATTTATGGGGGCCATCTCGGAAGACATCTTTAGGAGGTGCTCGTTATATGTTAATCATTATTGATGATTACTCTAGAAGAGTGTGGCCTTATTTCTTGAAGCATAAATCAAAAGCATTTTCAGCATTTAAAGAGTGGAAGACTATGGTTGAAAGGCAAACTGAAAAGAAGGTAAAGAAACTTCGCATTGATAATGGGATGGAATTCTGTTCTGATGAATTTGAATCATATTGCAAGGCTGAAGGCATTGTTAGACACTACACCGTTCCTGGTACTCCTCAACAAAACGGTGTAGCTGAGCGTATGAACAGGACCATCATTTCTAGGGCCCGTTGCATGTTGTCAAATGCAGGTTTGCATAGACGTTTTTGGGCTGAAGCCGCTTCCACTGCTTGCTACCTTATTAATCGGTCACCCTCTCTTGCAATTGAAAAGAAGACTCCAATTGAGGTATGGTCTGGTTCCCCAGCAAATTATTCAACAATAGGTGCATCATGAACAACAATATTTTCCTCATCTGATGTGTTAATTGAACCAAAATGGTTCAATTAACACATCAGATGAGGAAAATATTGTTGTTCATGATGCACCTATTGTTGAGGATACTCCTATTATTGAGCAGCCACCACAACGGTCTATTGCAGTTGATAGGCCTAGGAGGGAGATTAATCCACCCAAGAGGTTGATTGAAGAAGCTAATATTGTTGCTTATGCTTTGAGTGTGGCAGAAGAAATTGAAGGTAATTCAGAACCTTCATCATACTCTGAGGCTATTAACTCCACTGATTGTAATAAGTGGATAACTGCCATGCATGATGAAATGGAGTCACTTGAAAAGAATGACACTTGGGAATTAGTGAAATTGCCAAAGGAGAAGAAGCTTGTTCATTGCAAGTGGATTTTCAAAAGAAAGGAAGGTATTTCTTCCACTGAACCAGCAAGGTATAAAGCAAGATTGGTTGCTAAAGGTTATAGTCAGATTCCAGGTATTGATTTTAATGATGTCTTTTCTCCAATTGTGAAGCATAGTTCTATTCGCACTTTACTCAGTATTGTTGCCATGCGTGATTATGAACTTGAGCAATTAGATGTTAAAACTGCATTCTTACATGGAGAGTTGGAAGAAGACATTTACATGGATCAACCTGAGGGTTTTGTTACTCCTGGAAAAAAACACCTTGTTTGTAGATTAAAGAAATCTCTTTATGGTTTGAAGCAATCTCTAGGCAATGGTATAAGAGATTTGACTCCTTTATGCTCTCTCATGACTTTAAGCGATCGATTATGATAGTGTGTTTATTTAAAGGCTGTTAATGGTTCAGCTATTTATTTACTTCTCTATGTTGATGATATGTTGATTCTGCAAAAGATAAGTCGAGCTAGCAAACCGAAAGCACAATTGAGTAATGAATTTGAGATGAAGGACTTAGGTGCGAGAAAGAAAATTCTTGGCATGGAGATTATTAGAGAGAGGCAATCGGCAAGTTATACCTTAGTCAAAAGGTTATATTGAGAAGGTTCTTCGTCGTTTTAATATGCATGATGCAAAACCGGTGAGTACTCCATTAACCGCATTTGATTATCTTGACCTTATGTCCCGAGTCAAATTATGATATTGAGTACATGTCTAGAGTTCCATATTCCAAAGGCATTGGTTCTCTTATGTATGCCATGGTTTGTTCTCGTCCTGATTTATCTCATGCATTGAGTGTTGTCAGTAGATACATGGCTAATCCTGGAAAAGAGCATTGGAAAGCAGTTCAATGGATTTTCAGATATTTGCGTGGCACTTCTAATGCTTGTTTGCAGTTTGGGAATTCTAGAGATGAACTTGTTGGTTATGTTGACTCTGATTATGCTGGTGATTTGGACAAAAGGAGGTCTCTAACAGGTTATGTTTTCACCATTGGTGGTTGTGCTGTTAGTTGGAAGGTAAGTTTGCAAGCTACTGTTGCCTTATCAACTACTGAAGCAGAATATATGGCTATTTCTGAAGCTTGTAAAGAAGCTATTTGGTTGAGAGGTTTGTACACTGAGCTTTGTGGAGATAATTCTTGCACTACTATATTTTGTGATAGTCAAAGTGCTATATGCCTTACAAAGGATCAGATGTTCCATGAGAGAATAAAGCACATTGATGTGAGATATCACTTTATTCGAGGTGTTATTGCTCAAGGTAATGTCAAGGTGTGCAAGATAAGTACTCATGATAATCCTGCTGATATGATGACAAAGCCAGTTCCTGTTACTAAGTTTGAGCTTTGCTCAAGCTTAGTTGGTATTACAGTTTAGTCCTAGAGACTAGTTGGCGCACGGTGATTTTTATCTTATTGGGGAATCATTTCATGATTGATGATTCTTTATTTTGCTACAAGAGGAAATTCGTCTCAAGGTGGAGATTGTTGTATTCTGATCCGAATTTCTAATATGAAAGGATCCGGATTAGTTTCCATATTAGAGGATTAGTTTCCTACTTGGACTCTAAGTCCTTTTACCCCTTTATATACCTCTTGTAAGCCGCACGGGAGAGGGACGCCTCATTGTAATCCCCTGCGTTTTGTAATCGCTCCTCATATAGTGATCATCGCTGGTTGGCGCCCGTGGTTTTTTCCCGCAAGGGTTTTTCACGTAAAAATTCGTGTCTCCTTTGTCCCTATTTTTCTAACAGTTCAATTGTCAGGAAGCTGGAAATTGGACTTGGCCAGTGAAAGAAATTGCTCATGCTCCCACCACCATTAACATAACTGGTCATCTATCGCCATCAGATGTAGTCTCTTGAGGAGATAGCTGGTGATGATTGGAATGGAGAGACTGCAGTATATGCTTTTAGTTCATGTACATTTCGTTAGCTGCCTATCTCTTCTTAACTCTCTCATGTCATTCATCATTGGGTCGACGACTAATTAACCTTCTGTTTTATCTTACAGGTTCTCCTTCAAGGCTTCAGAAGCACCCAAGTATGGAGGTTTCATTGTCTACTATGACATGCGAGAGCTATACCATATCACCGATAAAGGTCAAATTTCTCTCCGTTCCCTACTTACATGTGTTGAACTTCACTGATTCTCATTTCTCACGTAAACGCTCTTATTTTTGCACCAGGTTTTCAGTGGAGCTGTTCAGTTTGCGCCTCTCGGACTGATCAACATGTTCAACTCCGGTGGCGCACTTGACAATATCACAGGCACTGTCGATTCTTCAGCCACCAAAATTCAGATCAAATGCGAGGGCCAGGGCGGTTTGGGGTGTATTCATCCACTTGGCCTGCTATTTGTAGAGTTCAGTCACACAGAAGAGCGTTTGCTGGCATTTGCTCTCTCGAAAGGTTCGTCCCACAACAACCTGAGACACATTGAGATTGTACACAGAGCTTCCTGAAGGACCTGAACCATCCGATCAATCTGTATTCTGGTGTGGTATTCAATAACCATTGAGTTCAAGTCGTGCAAGTCGAGAATTGTGTTAGAGTCGAATTGTTTCAAGTCGTGTAAGTCGAGAGTTGTGTTAGAGTCGGATTGTAATATTTGATATTATAAATAAAGAGGGTGGGGGTGGGGGTGGGGGTGGGGGGCACACAATTATTTCTGAAATCCTACATAGTATCAAAGTCATCCCAATCCCATGAACCCGAACCCCAATTCGTGAACTAACCTTAGATCTAGATCCAATCTGCTCAACCACCACCATCACCATCGTGGCAGCCACTAGCCACCGCATTGTGGGCCGCTGCTCCAGGCTGTTGTGGAGGAAGAAGGGTTCAAGAGGAAGAAGGACGTCGAGAGTTGCAGGGAGGAGCTATGGACAGAGGAGGAAGAGAGGAAAAACCGATTGGCTACCGTGAGGATGAAGAGAGGAAAAACCAATCCAGATCTGAATTGGTGCGAGGAAAGAAAGAAGAAAGGAAGAGATAGGTGCATCCTGCTTGGATCTGGAAGAGGAGAAACATAGGTGCTCAAAAGGTCTAGGATCTGTGTGACTATTGATTCGTAAAGGATTGTCGTGATCATGGAGATACGTGCGACATAGCTTGTTGATTGACATTGCTCTAGTTGTTTAAAAAGATGACCCCTAAGGAGGAAGAAATTGCGTGGAAAGGTATTGTGACCATGGATAGAGGAAGTAGAGAATCCTCTTTGGTCACAAAAGGTGAGATGAGAGGTATATTGCATGACCTTATTGCAATGAGTTTGATTGGTCTGAGGGCTGGTGCAGAGTCATCTGAATTAAAGCTGGAGTTGATGCCAAATGATGTAAAGTTGAAAGAGAGCAAGAATTACCTACGTTGGTCTAGAAGAGTGCAATTAATTCTTAAGACGAAGGGGAAAGAGTACTATCTACAGGAGACCTGCGTCGAGCCTGTAGACAGGAGAAGTATGGATTGGAGGGTGTGGAACACCACCAACTTTGTGGTGATGGTATGATTGTTGATTTCGATGTCCCCGTCTATTGCTAGGATGGTGGAGACGATCCCAAGTGCAACATTGACGTGGAAGACGTTGAGGAACATATACTCCGGGGTTAGCAATGTGATGATGATGGTGGGGGTTTAGGGCAAGATAGATGATCTGAATTAGAGAAGATCGTTCAAGAATATGCTAGTGAGTAGTAGCAGTTTGGATCAATATGATCCACTGTAGCCGACGTGTGATGGTGATATTGGGTTTGGTAGGGCGTGGCTGCAATGTAGGAAGGTCACTCACTTCTTGAAAGGTTTGAATCCTGAGTTTGAGAGCAGGAGGGCTTCAATGTCATCAAGTGGCATTGCTAACTATCGAAGAAGCTATTTCAGCGATAGTTGTCAAGAAAACTCAACAGAGAGTGATGGTGGGTAGCAACCCTACACTACTAGGGAACACCTCATCACAGACGGTTCGGAACTGTCATCCCAGACGGTTTCCGAACCGTCTATATTTGTTCGTCTGTGATAACAAGCAATTATCACAAACGGTTCAAAACCGTCTATGATACGCACTATCACAGACGGTTCTTAAGAACCGTCTGTGATATGCTACGTATCACAGACAGTTCTTAATGGAAACCGTCTGTGATACTAGCCTTCACAGACGGTTTCAACAAAAAACCGTATGTGATAGTTCATCATCCTAACTACATATTTGCTTTTTTTTTTGCTAGCCTCAGGAATTGCTAGCCATGCCCTCTGAAAACAAGCATGCACAAAAACAGATACATCATAGATAATCAATTGTTGACAAACTCAAAATGATCATTACTCAAAATAAATTACAAAAGATCGCATTTGTTCAAGTATTGTCGCTATAGTTACAATTAGATTACAATTGAGTCAATTGTTTGCAGGTGGTTGAGAGGTTTCGGCGGGGTGATGCTTTGGGTCGGCGACGGAGTGAAAATCTCCGTCGCTGTCAACGATATTTGACATGATAAATGCGCAAAGCTTCCCTCGAATGTCCGTGATCTTATCCTCAACGAGTCCATCCAAATGTATCAACAAGTCCTGTCGCTAGCAAGAGTAAAGTGGTAAACATATATATTTAAATTTATAATTAGGAAATAATTATTTCAAGATTGACAAACCTCGGGATCCTTCCTCCTAGCTGTAATGATTTGCTGCATATGATAGCAAACGTAGATTGCACATAACTCATCTTTTTTTTCCTGGCGACACTGCAAAAATAGAATTACATATATAGGTATAGTCAGTTCGAGACGCATTTTTTTGAAGTATGGTATAGGATTATCGTATTGTAGCGCGTACCGGAATTTTCGTCCTGTGTGTTAGTTCGACGCTGCTTCCATTGTATATTCCTTCATTGGCAACATAGGCGATGAACGACCCACATGATTCCAAAAAGTTATTCTTGGCCATTTCAAATGAATGAAGACTACAATATAGTTATGTATGGAGGAAATGAGTATACCTCTCGAGTATTCCTTTCAGAATGCTGAATTTGTGGTCGTTGCGGATTAGGGAATCAAGGTATATCACATGGTTCCTCTTTGGTATAATAACTAAAAGGATCCAGTGGTGCCTACTCATGTATGTCGCTATAGTCATTAAGCCTAAGTTCGTGTTGCGTATAAAGTACAAATGAAATTTGTATAGCAAGTAGTGAAACTTACCCTTCGTTGTAGGGCACCACTATGTACTTCTTGTCTACCTGATGAAGCAATGCCGCCGCTATGTATTTCTCGACGAAGGACGGGTCTGCTTCGATGGTTTGCAAAGATACCACGTGTGGGTCGAGGAAACCCACCGGTTCTTTTCATTCCCGAACTTTTTTCCACATGTATCTATACACAAGCAATGAGTTCTGATATTTATCGGTATTACGTGAATGTAGAACTTGATTGTACGCACTTATAGTGTCTAACATCGTAGAAGCGAGGCGTCGAGGCCAACGAGGTTGAATAGGTCATATAAGTTGTTGAAGCCCACGACGAAGTGGTTCGTCCTGTTGAAGAAATGCTCATCGTTGTATTTGACGGTGATTCTAGTATCGCACCCCTTCTTTGCGGTCTTCTGCATGTACCAGGCATGCAAAGCCTGACAAGCATATCCAGCGCGTATTAATACTGCGTGGGAGCACAACGGTTTTCCGATGATGTAGTTCCCGGACATCCCAGACTTCCCGGACTTGGGAGGCGCCTTAACGTTCATCAATTTTGATTTGACCTTAACGATTGGCAGCGTCTTCCTACGAGACGACTCGGGAACCGATACGGCGGCACACTTTTGTTGTTCCTTCGGCGTCTTCTCCACGGGAACCGATGAGGTGGCCTTCTGAGGTGAAACATGAGGTGGAGTCATCGAGGGTCCCGTTGGAGAGGAATGGTCGTGTCCAGATCGCGGCACTGCTGGGTCTAGGGCGATGTCCTTCTTGGGCCATTGGATAAAAATGTGCACAGCATCCCCTAGTGTTCTGATGTCTTCGTTCGGGCGAATCTTCAGCGGGACGGCCACGAAATTGTCATGTACCATATCCACCTCGACCTGGCGTAACCTGCGCCCGGTGGCACCGTGTCAAGACCGCCCTTCTGGTATGGATACACCATCCCCCGCGCAGCCTCAATAGAAAGGGACTCATCCATCCTCACTTGGAACTTGCAGGGCGTCGGCCCCTACAAAATGATACACAATTAGCTAAGGCATCCTTTAGGTCTATCTTTGGTGCATTCCATATATGTACATTACCTTGATGTCGTCTATCGGTAATTGGACGTCGTTATGTTCAGAATTATGCGGACGCCGACGCTACTCGATGTCGGCGTGGGTGGCTCCCAAATTAATAGGGGCGGCTTGCGACTGGCTCAGGAGTTGATTCATTTGATCTTGCAATGCTGCTAGCTTTCCTTCAATTTTTTTAGTAATCATCTGTACCAACCGTTCCTCGTGCTCGGCCTTGGATCTCTTCCTACTCCTATATGTGCAGTAGTCGTCTACGAATCCATGACTCCAAGGTACGTTAACCCCAATGCCTCGCGTGCGGCCTGGGTGCTCCTTGTTTTCCAGGGCCATAGATAGTATATCCTTCTCCCTGTCTGCTTGGAAGGAGCCTTGGGAAGTTTGGGCAATCAATTCACGCTACAAAAGGTCATCATGTTATTCTAGACACTATGATGTCGGGACCCCAGGTATGCAACCCCAAGACCCTCTGTGTATTCTAAACTAGTCCCATGATCAGTAGCTAGCTCACACAGTTGCAACATTGGTGTAGTCATAACCACACAACCAAACAAAAGATGAAGCAGACAAATTAATAATATTAAGAAAAAGAGACCTTATGGTCAAGTCTTACAACGGTTGCCACGCAGGGCTAAAGATAACAGAGTAAACTTGCAGCGGAGAACAAAACATCTGGGGAGGTCACCCAATATGCCCACCGGCAATCAAGTGAAGGACGCGACCTAAATCGCATAGTCTTCAAAGAAGTCTTCCTCGTAGAACTCGTTGCTTCCAGGTTCTTCTTTAGTGACTGATTAACTAGGGGCGCAAAGCCGTGAGTACTTTGAATGTACTCAGAAAGTCACAGAGAAATGTATGCAAGTAATATTCATGCAAGGTTTGACAAGGATAGCTTTATGGCTATTTTGCAGAAAGCAATATTTGACAGTAAATACAGTAAGTAGATTGCAAAACACAATTTAAAAGATTAATACATAAGTAATCAATTTTCTTTGAAACAACTAGTTAACACCCTGCTCACTTTCCAACCATCAACCATCTACAAGATTTGACCAACCCATTCCAACATTTTCGATAAAAGTTCTACCCCTTGCGTGAAATACCAGGCATGTCCATAACCGGGGACATGGCTATTCGAATAGTTTTACACTTTGCAGAGATTGTACAGCTTGACCCACAAGACACGAATTCTCTAGTTTGTTCGGCATATATCTATGCCATCGCTCACTACCTTAGGTAAGTAGTCTAGAGCACGTGACAAGGCTTTTACAAAGTTCTACGCTCGATTCGCCTTCGCTAAGGTTTCGCCTCTATCTGGCCCCCTCTTGCGCCGTTCCCAACCAAAACAGAACTGAACCGAGACATTGCTAATTAGTCAGCCAGGTCTATCCCAATCTAGACATGTGGTTGTACGGTTGAGGCCCAGATCAATGGTTCAAGGTTAAGTCCTTAGTTGGTTGCTCAGACGAGACGTTTACACATTCCAAGTGTGCGTTACAGCACCCACCTTTTTCTACCACCCACTCGTCCAAGCATAAATTATTTTCATTCAACCCGGCCAAATGACCACCCTAGTCATGGCACATCTTTTATCAATAGTGGCTTCGCCACAGTTCCATAATTTCCTTTAGTCAAATTCATCATGTTGGGTTCAACCCAGCCAGAGGACCACCCTAGTCCTGGCACCACAAATTTTAGTTAAGGTGACAACAAATATCGTGGTCTCACACAGGACCACACTTCATTTTAATCAGCAACACTGGCCGCTACTACACAAGCCACGTACCGGTGCGCTGGGGTAAACTAATATTGAATGATTCATGGCGAGACTGACGTCTACCAAAGTATGGCTAAGCAAACACGATACCCATGTTGGTATTTCAATAATGTCCAACTAAAATAATCCATCCTAGGGTGTCCAAAGATTATGTCATTCAAGGATACATGTTGTTCACAAATTATCAAGGAGGCATAATGGCAATTAGGTAATTAACTAATCCGGAAACCATTTATTATAAAATTAGCAATGCATGTTTATATCAAACAATATACTTTTATAAAGATGGGTTCAATATGATCAAAGGTCTACAACTTGCCTTCGTTGAAGAGTAGAGGTGCTTCGGTCGTCGGGTCTGTGAAGTCTTCCGAAATGCTGGAATCTATACATGCGAACAAAGCTAAATACATAAAACAACTCCAAATAAATACCAAATAAATACTAATAGGAAGACAAGGAATTTATATGAATTTAAAATTTTGAATCACTCGAATCGGAGTTCGAATGAGAAACTTATGGCCAAAGGAAGTTGGAAAAACACATAAAATGATGAAATGGAGATTTTCCTGATTTTCCGGAATTAATTTTCTAAAGGAAAATCAAAGAAATTCCACTCGGCCGATTTGGGTAGCGTCGACAAGGGGGGTGACATGGCGCCACCTTGTGTGATGTGGCGCCACCTCAGCTACGCCACGTCGCTAGAAAGTGGCGGCGCAAATGGCCCAAAGGCTTAGGGGGGATTTTCTAAGGTTTTTTTATTTTAATAAATACCAGAAAAGAAAAAAAATTTAGAAAATAGCTTAAGCCGTCCAAAAATTCTAGAAAAATTCACAGAAATCCCTTGAATTATTTAGGACTTAGTAAAAATATTTTCAGCTTAACTATGGCTTTTAGTTTTTGCAATTAATTATTTTTAACATAAGGCAAAAGGAAAATCCAACTTAAAATCCAACAAAACTCAACTTAAACCAACTTTAATTAGTTCAAGTTTTAATTAAGTCAAATTAAACTGCTTTTAAAATTCTAAATTACAAATTAAGCTTTAGCGAATTAATAAAATCAAATGGTTAATTTTTAAAGTTTTCAAAATTTTCAAAAAGCCCAGAAAATAGGGATGTTACATATGAAGTTATGGACTTATTAACAACTAGGTAGTTCGACATATTTACCACACGTTGGGGACACTTCCTGGTCTGTCGGGTTTGTGAAAGAGATGCTGCTCGAAGACGAGATTTTTGCCCTCGCTTGTAACCGACTTGAGGGAGCGCGGTCTGTGATGTCGACAAATGGCCCGATTCGTTCGCCTCCGCCACGCCCATTCCTCGTATTTACAGCGTATCAGCCGTGCCGAGTCTGTGTGGGTGAGTGTTTCGTGTCAGAGAGCTTTGTGCGCCACGCTTTGCTCCTTAAATTCAAATTGTCGTCTTCATAGCCACAAAGGCGTCCCATGCTTCCCGCGTCAAGAATCCATAGTTCGTGAAGGGCGTCTGACCCGTGTTCACATACTTCGTGACAAGAATGCTCTTGAAGGTCCTCCACGATTTATCCATCGTGAGCATCGCCGTCTGTTCCACGCGTGCCATGTCTGCTTCTGGGATAGTGAACTTGCTTGAAAGTTCTATCCACAGTGCGCCTCTCGCTTCTTTCGTCAGATCCTTCTACCTTGGTGTGGTGATGGGGACCCGTTCCCTTGCAAGTATCCCGCAGATGGTCTGG
Organism: Phyllostachys edulis; assembly: GCA_036346405.1. Classification (NCBI taxonomy): domain Eukaryota; kingdom Viridiplantae; phylum Streptophyta; class Magnoliopsida; order Poales; family Poaceae; genus Phyllostachys; species Phyllostachys edulis. The sequence goes on along the minus strand of CM070552.1, from coordinate 46,276,477 downwards.
AATCTCGCCACTAATCTCTTGGGACTCAGAGGGACCCCAAAGTCACTGACCTCCGTGATGACCAGTCGGCCCACAAGTATTTTCGATTTTCCTCTGCCATCTCGCTTCCGTATCATCTGCGGCGTCGGTGATGGCGGCCTCGTCGACGCCTCTGCCGTCTGCGGCATCGGTGACGGCGGCGAAGACGGTGCCTCTGCCATCTGCGGCGTCGATGACTGCGACGAAGACGGTGTCTCTGCCATCTCGCTTACGTGCTATCTATATAAGTTACATATGCAATAAAATGAATTGCAAGTGTCCCAAATTAACATATACATATGAAGTATCTCCATGTCATTTAAACTACTAAACATATACCACACATATATGAATGAAATTGCATAATTATTTCCAGACAAGGCACGAGGGAGGACCAAATTAACATAATCAAATGTAAATCATTCAAGTCATTTAAATTGATTGAAATGCAAAACATGTACCACATGTATATGAATGAAATTAGCACAGAGCACAAAAATTTGAAATTAATGTGAGCTCTCATGTGGCGAGTTGCACAAGAAACAAACTTGGCCATCTCAGCACTAAGGTCTATTCTCTTCATAAATTGGATAAGAAAACTAAAATTTAGATTTTGAGCTCTATCCAAAGCTTAACTAGACTGACATAACAATCACATGTATAACAATCTCTTGTGATCTTTGTATAGATAGAAACTAGTGATACGAATCTTTTGCATAGATAGAACCCGAGCTCATCTTTGCTGAGCCTACTTCATCGAGGCAGACACCTTTGGAGTGTCGATTTGCTTCATGCCGTGGAGGATTGGCATGAAGCAAGCGTGACACTCAAGTGTGTTAGGATCGACAAGTAGGTTGTGTTTCACTGAGCGTTTAGGATGAACGCCAAGGAGCGAGCTAGCTAGCTGAATTCAGCCTCGAGTTAGCTCCTATTCTAACACTCGTAACATTCCAAAGATATTTAAATGACCAAATTATCATATACATATGAAATTTCTCCATGCCATTTAAAAAGAAGAATATGCTCAACATATTCATTATAAGAACAACTAGAAACAACATGAAGCTAAGCAAATAAGATTGCTCAATTGCTCTCGTTGACTAATTGCATAAGACATAGTCTTTGCAATCTCGATCTCTGTCAAAATCTCTTCACCAATCAATTTTGATAATTACAAAACAGATCTTGAGCTCAAACTACAACTTTCTCATATGACAAGTTATCTCGAGTAGCAGATTAAACTTTTAGTCAATAGATTACAATTTAACTATCTCGGTGAAATCAAATCACAAAAACAAACACATAAAGCATTCTCAAATAGAACATCGATCATATGCCTTCAAGATAATTCACAAATTTATATCAACAATAAGCCTAATTGATGATTGAGAATAGAAATGCAAATATCTCACAGAAGATCAATCAGATCACAGAACATACAAGTGTAATCTTAATTTAGCTATAACTGAAAACAGAAAGTATAAAGGCTACTAATTATAACTGACCATATAAAGCAATATGACAATAGGATTAAGCTCAAGTCTGTTTCTAATTATATATTTGATTTCAGATTTCGACTATCATCATAGAGCATGAACAGAACCCATCACAGAGTAAGGGAGGGAGCGGGATAGAGCGAGTAGAGTGGATTACCAGAGGAGGCGCGAGGGAGTACCGGAGGAGGCGCTGAGCCAGCGAGATGGAGCCGTGATGTGCCGAGAGGAGGATGGCGATGCTCGTCGGGCCGAGTCGAGCAGGAGGAGGCCACTGTCGTGGCCGAGTCGGAGGAGGCCGCGCGTCGTAGGAGGGAGGCGGCCAGTCGTCGGGCTGGAGTCGGAGCAGGGAGGCGGCCAGTCGTCGGGCTGGAGTCGGAGTAGGGAGGCGGCGAGCCCTAGAGGAGGCAAACGAGCGCTCGAGAGCTTAAGGGGCGCGAGAGTAGTGGAAGTGACGAGCAAGAGCAAAAACCCTAGAAGTTCCCTCCTTATAAAAAGGCTATCACAGACGATTTTATTATAGAACCGTCTGTGATAAGGAATCACAGACGGTTCTTACTAAGACCCGTCTCTGATATGAGACATATGGCGTATCACAGACGGCTGTGATATCCTGACAAAACCTGGTGACAAGTGATTGTCAAGTCCATATGAACTTGGTGACAAGTATGATGACAATCATAACAAGTCCATATGAACCTGGTGACAAGTATGATGACAAGTTCATAACACATTTGACTTCAAAAATTCATATCTAATTCAACTCAACTCCAAATGAAGTGAAACCAATTTTGATACTCCACATTACAATGAACGTCCACATTGACATCAATATCAAAGATGACAAGTTCATAACACATTAACACATGACAATTTCACGTTGACATCAAAATATATGAGAGATTACAAGTCCATAATACATGATGTTATGGAATAAATTAATTACAATGGAGTAAATTCTTAATTAAAATATAGCCCTTCATGATGATCGATGTGCATATAGCTAGCTTCCTCACTGGGTTCTTCCTCGAGCCTGATGCCGTTTCCGAAAGGAGGCAACTCGTCAAATTGATTGTATTCTTCCTCGTCCACTACATTTTCAACTCCGACAATCCTCCTTTTTCCATGAAGAACTACGTGGTGCTTCTTATTTGTCGGGTCGGTTACATAGAAGATTTGAACAACTTAGTTAGCCAGTACGAATGGTTCGTCTTTGTATCCGACACGTTCGAGATCCACGGTAGTGACGCCGTACTTGTCGACCTTCACCTATGGGAGATGGACCCAACGGTACCGAAATAGGGGGATCTTGAAAAGCACGTAGTCGAGCTCCCATATCTCCTCTATTTGCCCATAGTAGGAGCTCCTCAGCCCATCGGTATTGAATGCATCTATGCGGACACCACTGTTCTGGACTGTGCTTTTCCTATCCTGAGCTGCCGTATAAAATGTGTACCCATTTATGTCGTATCCTTGCCATGTGACAATTGTAAATTGTGGCCCTTGTGCCAACTATAGCAGTGTATCATCACTTGATGACCTCCCAGTGATTCGCACCTTTAACCATTCGTTGAACCGACGGTTGTGCTCTCTCGTGATCTAAACCTCTGACCGGTCTGGATTCTGTTGGCGTACCATATCTTTGTGCTCGTCGATGTACGGGGACACTTGGGTCATGTGTAGGGGTGCAAACGGAGCGGATACAGACGGATATCGCTCATCCTGTATCCTTTTTCATATTTTTTCTCGGATTCGGAATCGAACACGGATAGTGCCGGATACGAATACGAATGTGGATAGTCTCGGTCACAAATACGGAGCGAATACATGCCGAGCCGAATACGGATTGTCTCGGTCACGAATACTTAATCGGATATTGCGCAAAAGCATAAACCATATATATCGCACAAATAAAGATCAATCAACCATACTACATGTCCAAAATGCAACTAGATTAGTAGTTTAACAAACGAATTTAAATATATCACACGATAACATAGGCTATTTAAGAAAGTAGTAGTAACTACTAACTAGCAAGTAGCAAGTACATGGCATAGCTAAGTAAGCAAGTGTAACTACTAACTAGCAAGTAGTGAGTACATGACAGGGCTAAGTAAGCAAGTGTAACTACTAACTAGCAAGTTTTCACAAACCAATCTTAGAAGAGATGGGACAGACCTTTGCACGCCGAGCCAGTGACGAAAGGATACCATCTCTCTCTACCATGAAGGATACATAGGACTCATCTCCAGCCTGTAGAAGGAGTAACCATCTACGTTACCACAATCATTTTTATCTTAATAAGTGCTCTATGCATGCTATACTGACCTTTGGTGGGTTCATTATAAGGCTAGCAAGAATTTGGTCCGAGACGTTGGAACACAAGGTTTCTCGATGTCACCTTATAAATTTGTTCCTTACATCGAATCTGAATCGATTATTTCCATGTAGCCCCTCATTTTCCACATTCTCCGTAGTAACCTAACAAAACAAACAATAAATCTTACCATATGCTAGGACTACGAGATGCACATACAAAGGACCGCACAAAGATAAAAGCTCTGAATTTAGTTACCTTTAGAAACTGATTGGAATGATACCAAAGGAAGATCATCATCGATGTATCCAATTGATTGTGCAATCTTTTGAACGAGTAGAATTGCTTATCTTCAACATATATGTTTTCTTGGTAAACCTTGGGGTAATGAATCAACAAGTTGGCTTAGAAGACCTATCAAAGTTCACATTAATCATAATAGTATGAACATGTTTGTATCAATATTTAATAATCATTTTTGTATATTAGAAAGAGTAAATATGGAAAGCGGTTTTACGATTTATCAATTAGCTCGATCTGCAAGGTCAACAATCGAGAGTTTGCTTTTGAGAACAAGAGGTAAATCATCGGAAAATTGTCTTCGTACCATTAGAAAGAGAAATAGTGCTTTCCTCCCTTATTCTTGAACTTCTTTGTAAATGAATCAAAAGCATCGAATTTGCACGAGACATATCATTTATACGGAACTTAAAAGGAAGAGTAAATTACAGCAAGGAGATAGCAATCCAAGAACATACAATTAGAATAGCGTGACTACGAGATGATTATGTGTTCATCTTAGTATTGGCAAGATGACGATTCATCTCACCAATTTGCGAAGTTGAAAAACATGTTCAAGATCTTTGATTTCACTATTGCAAAGACTCGCAATGAAACTTCACCGGTTTTGGATCCTCACTATTGGAATATTAGTCTTCTCGGGGCCAAGAATCTTGCATGATTCCAAGTATCTATAAATCAAACAAATATAGCCACTAGTATGGCAACACAAATTAAAATGATAAGGAGTCTTCTCGGGGCGATAAATCTTGCACTGATTCCACGATTTATAAATCAAACAAATACTGACCATTAGTATGGCAACACAAATTAAAATGATAAGGAGCCATTGATTAATGATTCAAAGTATTTGCTATTAGTTCGAAATTGTAGAGAAGCATAAATGCAAGTTCTTGATGACTTGCTTAAAAGAACCATGGTCCATTATGGCCTATTTTGTAGTACAGAGTGAATAAAACGTTTTACACAGTAAAGTACAACACTTCATTCCATTCATGCGGTGTGTAATGCAATTCATTCTAGCATGATAAATTGCCGTTTATCTTGGTTTACCATGTTTCTATAATTTTACATTCTACATGAGTAACCATCGCACGATAAAGTACCATGCATTATCGATAGGTGGAGCTAGGTGCCAAATGAGCAAAAATAGTAGAACCCATTTTGTTATACATAACATACTTAATGTAATCTATTACTATGCAAATAACTTTCAAGTCATACAAACAGTTTGCAAAAGTGGCGCTATTATATTCCATAATCAGTTCAAATTGATTATCTAAACATGTAGCTCAGTAGTCACCATTTATGTGTCATGATAATCATATAAGCCTTAGAAGATCATTCTTGGTCATTCTTGCAAGAATCAAGCCTATCTGAATATCCCCGACTAATAAGAAGTTATAAAGCAATTGTATGTAAAGATTGTCTCTTGATAAATAACTAAATTATTGAATCTGGAGGCTGATTTGTGTTTATTATATGAATTTTGAACTTACTCTTCATGTATGTCCGCATTCCGAGCCATTGAACAAATGCCTGGGGCCTATTCGTAACAATGTATCCACGAGATGTTAGGATGAACTCTGTTAAGAGAAAAAATCCAACTAGCATCTTGGAAACACTTTACCTCATAAAAGCAAATAAGCAATTACAAAAATAATAATACATGTTTTTAGTACTAAGGTTCAGTTTTGCAGTTCACCATATGGCTCTATGATGAGAGACCTACTGCCCATGGGATTATTAGTAGCTAGCATCCTACATTAATGTTTCTTGCTTTGGATGCCATACTCAAAAAGTACGACCCCAAAAGCATAAACATCACTTTTCGTAGTTGCTAGGCCGTCCCGCTGGTATCTACAAGAACAAAGAAATTTTGTTAGGATATCAAAACTAGGGTGAAAAGTTGATTTTCTTAAATCGAGATCAGCTACCAAAGAAACTCAGACTTACTCGGGGCCAAATAACCAAAAGTACCCACAACTTTTGTGACAGAAGCCTCTGCATCATTGGACTTTACCACCGTTTTGCAAGACCAAAATCTAAAATCTACAGAGATGTAAAATGCACTTCCATGACAGTCCATAAACCGATATAATTGATGCAGAAAACATGAAAAGAACAATTTCAAGTCACCTAACCTTCACTCAAGGAACCATCAAGCAAGATGTTACTTGATTTGATGTCTCTATGAACATAATGATCCTTTGTGTGCTCGTGAATGTACTCAAGTCCTCTAGCAACATCAAGAGCAATTTGGACCCTACAGATCCAAGAAAGTGATGTGTAACTTGGACAAAGAAAACAAAATCAATCAATAATGGTAATCCTGTGGAAAAAGTATAAATAAATGTGCAAAGAAAAGAATAGCATAAGAAGTGAGGCGTCGAATCAAGTTAGCGACCATTGACAGATGTCCTCAAGCAAAGAAGCTTGCGAAGTTTTACATAAAGGTTTTTGGGTTGACATGCACTCTATAAATACAAATATACAATGTTAAAGGTCTTTGGGAGCATAAATGTGAAAGTTATCGAGTTAAGCGAGAAAAGGTAGGGGTTTCACAATATTAAATGTATGAATGGTTTGTGAAAAGTTACTTATTCTACAAAGCCGAGTCATATCTAAGAAAACGAATCGTTGATTCGAGCATTTCTTCATATGTAAACACAATGGGCTCTCTCTATCAAACACGCCCACTACCATACCGTGATAGAGGAAGTCGTAAAAGACTTGTATATGATAGGAACAAAAGGAATCAACATTGGCTTGTGCTAGCAATAGCTCGTCACACCATGACATTAAAATGGTATTTTAATTGTGAATATCCATATCAACAGCTTTGTGAATCTCCATATCGCAATAGAGCCAGCTTTTATCAAACCACTCTTCCATTTAATGTGTTAACCGTAGCAACTCAAATGTCACAATGTGCCCGTAGTGGCATTTTCATTGTGATGTACAAGATTGCCATATGGTGAGGTAACCTAAACAAACCATAAATAAGATTTTAAACTAGCATCATTGCTATGATATATTGGACTAGACTTGTGGAAATTATGTGCTAATTATCATAAAAGAACATTTGTGAACATAAACAAAAAATACCACACTAAAATATATACAACATGCCGAGGTGCCATTGAACATGATATGCATGTGCGAGACAAATAGGTCTGCAGAGGAAAACACAAGACATTGCTCATGAAAATAGATAAGTTAATGTGAAGTGAAATCAAATGATACTTTGTGCGTGCTCACTTTGTCTGCTCATATGCACACATGAATACAACTTACTAGAATCGCCTATTAGTGCTCATCCGCCCATCCACAACCCTAATGAATAACAAATTAACAATACAACATCTGCTTTACCTTTGTGTTATTATCCCTAATTATTGTTACTAGTAGTCTCGGTTCCCATAAGAATGCTATTTTAAGGACCGATGCCTAAAGAAAAGGTTGAATCCAAAGAGCACGTTACTTAGGACTTAGAAAGTGCCATCGCATAAAAAATCAAGCAATGGCAAGTGGGGTTTTGAGTCAATTTGCATCATGTCTCCCAAGCCGTGCACTAGAGAGTATTAACAGAATTCCTCTCACTATAGATCACAAGATACATCTCCTAAGCATGTAGTTAATAAGCATAAAATTCGTGGCCTTTTTGCTACAGAGAGATGTATTCTACTTGATTATGCTGAATTCTTTCTCGCCTTAAATATCAATATCTAACTTAATTGCACAAATTATCACGTAGGCACTACTTTGGAGTTTGGACTAAAAAAGAAGCCCAATCTACTAACTACAAAGCTCTGACTCAATTCGAGAAAAAAAACTTAGAAACGACCTAGTAGCTCACCACGCCCAATTCACCCACACCAAGATCCCAACACGCACCACTTCACCGCCCAGATCAAGATCAAAACACGAGAACCGAAAACCCACACTCCAAGCACCTCAAAAAAGGCGAAGACGATGGGGATCAAGGCAGTGCATACCTTGACAAATGACGGTGGATGCGCGTGGGGTGGGGCTCAGACATGAGGGCGTGGTTGCTGCGGCACCGTTAAGGCTGGATCTCCTCGGACACGCACTTGGTCCCCATTGGCGGGAGTCGAGCCACACGGCCTCTCTGAAAGCAAAGACCGCCGCCGCCAAGACTGGGCTAGCCAGAAGATCGCCGCCCATCCGCGCCGTCTGGGTGCCTCTCTCCGATCGTGGGGAGTTGTGGGGTTGTGGGGATGAGCCGAGGAAGTGAGGAGGAGCGAAGGGATATGCAGGCGGAAGGGGAAGCCTTGCAATGAGCCGGTGAGGTAGGGTTGCGATTTGGGAGCTCGGAGCTATGCGGTGAGAGTGAGACGCGATTTGGGTTTTTGGCGGGATCATGGCGCGCCAGCAGATGTGCGTCCGTCGGTGTGTGTAAATGCGGCGGAAAAATTCGGATAGTCTTCGGATTTTAATTTCGGATAGTTCCGAATAAACCGGATAATTGATTATCCGAATCAGAATTTTTATCCGGTAAAAATACCTGAATCCGAAAAAACCCTCCGGATATCCGCAAAAATATCCGAATTTTGCCCACATTTATTCGGTCGGTCGGTCGGTCGGGAACTATCCGCTCCGTTTGCACCCCTAGTCATGTGTTGCAAAACCGTGAAATGGGCTTGAGCGTACGTATCCAGATCGGGAGTGATTGATTTCCTTCCGATGGTCCCGATACCATCCAGTCTCCCCTCATGGCGAGATAGAGGCACATCTATCGGTTCCACCTGAGCCATGTAGTCAACACAGAACTCAATGACCTCTTCGGTTACATAACCTTCGATGATGCTGCCCTCTGGTCGAGATCGATTCCGTACGTAGGACTTGAGAATTCCCATGTACCTCTCGAACGGGTACATATGATGTAGGAACACATGGCCGCATATCTTTATCTCTTTCACAAGGTGAACAATGAGATGGACCATGATATCGAAAAATGACGGAGGGAAATACATCTCCAAATGACATAGAGTCATCACCACCTCGGCCTGTAGAACATCTAGTCCTTAGGGATCGATGACCTTCTGAGCAATTGAGTTGAAGAAATAACACAGCCTTAAGATTGCCACTCAGACCTTGTTGGCAAGATACTCCTAATTACAACAGGAAGCATTTGTGTCATTAGCACATGACAATCATGAGACTTCATACCAATTAATTTTAAATCTTGCATAGAAACAAGTTTCTTAATGTTAGCGGAGTAACCAGACGAGACTTTCACACCATGCAAGCTCTGGCACAGTTCATTTCTCTCGGCCTTGGACAGAGTGTAGCAAGCTGGGGGAAGATACGTTCGTCCTGTATTGTTCTCTTTCGGTGCTAACTCGGTCCTTATGTTCATATCAACCAAGTCACGATGTGCGTTTACACTATCCTTTGTCACTAATGTTCAGCAAGAGACCAATCAAGCTATCACATACATTCTTCTCTATGTGCATGACGTCGATGCAGTGACGAACTTCTAAGTGCTCCCAATAAGGCAAGTTCCAAAAAATTGACCGCTTCTTCCAGATGTTCTTCTGACGGGTTCTTAATTTACGTCCCTTCCCAAGTACAACATCGATATCCTTAACCATATCATAGACCTCTTTCCCTCTAAAAGCCCTTGGAGCCAAACCGTCCTCCTTATTTTCGTCGAATTGTTTCTTCATCTTGCGGTATGGGTGACTCCTGGGAAGGAACCTACGGTGACGATATACACGCTTTTACGCGAGTTGTTCAACCATACACTCTTTGTAGCATCTAAGCAGGCGAGGCTTTGGCTCCTTTTGTAATGAAGCCCAACAGTTACTAAGGGCGAAAAATCATTGATGGTGCGAGAACAACATGGCGCGTAAAGTGAAGTTCTCTCGTTTGTACGCATCCCATACTGCCCTTCGCTCCATAGTGTCACAAGATCTTCCAAAGAATGGTGCTAGGTACACATCAATATCATTCCTGTGTTGCTTCGCCCTTGGATAAGTAGTGACATCAAAATGTACTTCCGCTTCATACACAACCAAGGAGGAAGGTTGTACATACATAGATTCACGGGCCAGGTGCTATGTCAGCTGCTCATGTTACCAAAAGGATTCATTCCATCTGTACTCAACCCTAACCTTATGTTCCTCGGTTCCGCACCGAACTCTTAGAAGCTCCAATCGAAGTTTCTCCACTGGGCAGAATCAGCAGGGTGTCTTAGCTTTCTATCTTTCTTACGCTCCTCTGAGTGCCAACGCACCAATCTTACCTCCTTTGGGTTCGCAAATAAATGCTTCAAACGTGGGATCATAGGCAGATACCACAACATCTTAGCAGGAGGTCCTTGCTTCACCTTAGTAGTATTTTGACGTTTGTATCGGGATGCTTTGCACACGGGACATACATGCATGTCTGCATACTCTTTACGGTAGAGGATACAATCGTTCGGACTTGCATGTATTCTTTCTACTTTCATTCCCAATGGACAATGAACCTTCTTTGCTTGGTAGGTGGTGCTGGGCAACACATTTCCCTCTGGAAGGATGTCCGCTAGAAGACCTAACAACGCCGTGAAACTCTTGTTGGACCAACCATTGCTTGCCTTCAATTTAAGAAGTTCAATCATGGTTGACAACCTTGTGTATTCCAGCTTGCAGCTATGGAACAAAGGTCTCACCGAGTCCTCCATTAAGCCCTCGAATTTACAAAACTCTCTCTCATTGTAGTTCTCTTCTGCATCGCGTAGCATTTGATCCAGATTGTCATCGTGCGACCTATCCTCATCAAAAGCACAGTCCACATCCGACACATCGTTGACTTCCTCGGCAATGTTGTCATTATTAACTTCTGGTATAATCTGCTCTTCACCGTGACTGGTCCAACATGTATACCCTTTTTTGAAACCCCTTTGAATCAAGTGCGTTTCGATCAGCGCCGAGTTGTTAAACATCTTTAGATTACTGCAATCAATGCATGGACAGTACATAAAATTTATCCCCTTCTTCAACATATCTTGCTCGGCAGCTCTTCTAAAAGCAACCACACCATTAATGTACTCTTAACTCACATGGTTCACACCGTACATCCAGTTTCGGTCCATCTAAGCTACGCATGTAACAAATTAGTGTCAAATTAGATTAATAAACCGCAAGTACGTACTATTCCTATTTACCAAACATACCTAAATCGATTAGCGATTAATTTATAGCAAATATAAAGGGTTATAGATCGTTACCCTCGGAGCTCACGAAGAAAATACCAAATATCTCTCGAGAATCCTCTCCTTCTCCTCCCTTCCTCCTCTCCTTCTCCTCCCTTCCCTCTTTGTCGGTGGCGCAATGGGCTTCCTATTTACCAAACATACTTAAATTGATTAGCGATTAATTTATAGCAAACATAAAGGGTTATAGATCGTTACCCTCGGAGCTCACGATGAAAATACCTAATATATCTCGAGAATCCTCGCCTTCTCCTCCCTTCCCTCTCTGTCGGCGGCGCAATGGTCTTCCTATTTACCAAACATATTTAAATTGATTAGCGATTAATTTATAGCAACATAAGAGCATCTCCAGTGTATTGAACCGATGCCGATTCAAAGATATTTCACGTAAGCATTCAAAGAACTAGTCATTTTTCCCCCAATGTATTGATTCGATTCTTTCTCTTAAGTGGGACCGACATCTTATTAAAAAAATCAGAAAAGAAATAAAATCTCTCTCAACCGCTCTCTCTCTCTCCATTTCCTTCCCCCTCACAGAACTTAATGCGCGTATATGCTAACCACCCAATAAAAAATATTATTCTATTCACTTGCATCCAGATGCAAAGTTTGCATTAGTTCTTAGAGTTTTGCTTCGGAATCGGCAGCTTCCAACGTGTGGAATCGGTTCTTAGCATTAAATCTAGCCATTTGAACCGGCTTATAAGCACGTACATTGAAGATGCTCTAAAGGGTTGTAGATTGTTACCCTCGGAGCTCACGACGAAAATACGAAATATCGCTCGAGAATCCTCTCCTTCTCATCCCTTTCTCCTCCTCCTCCCTTCCCTCTCTATCGGCGGCGCAGTGGGCATTTACCTAGTGGCGGCTCAAATGGGAATGGGCAGTGGTCTGGTCCATCTATTTGTAGTGCGAGGATATCACAGACGGTTCTTCTTTTGAACCGTCTGTGATATACAACTATCACCGACGGTTTTTAAATAGAACCGTCGGCGATAGTTCACAGACGGTCTATGTTTACAACCGTCTGTGATACTGGAGATTATCACAGATGGTTCATTAATAGAACCGTCTAGGAACTATTGCAGACGATTCTATTAATCAACCGTCTGTGGTACAAGAGATTATCACGGACGGTTCTTTAAAAGAACCGTCTTTGATAGTTCCCAAACGGTTCTATTTATGAACTGTCTGTGATAGATGCCTATCACAGACGGTTATTAATAAGAACCGTCTGTGATAGGCTGGCACCAGGCCTAGACAAACCCAACACAGATGGTTCCTTTGAAACTGTCTGTGATGATATTATCACAGACAGTTTCAAAGGAACCGTCTGTGATGAGGCGTCTTCTATAGCTTGTTTTGTAGTAGTGCTATAAGGTCAACGTACGCCTAAGCAGATGACAAAGAGTGTTACAACTGTAAGCAAACAAGATACCTGAGTTGGGCGTGTCCTCTTTCACGAATTGGAGGTCACGAGAGTAATTGGATTTGTCGTGATGTAAGATGCGGCAACTTAAACTTTGCAAGGAGGACTGAGTGTTACAAGTGTAAGACATCTCACCCTAATCAAGGTGATCAAAGTGGAGGTAGAGGAAGAGCCAGCCCTAGGGCCATTGCAACCATGATAGAGGACAAGACCGCATAGTCAGCGAAGTGACAGAAGGGAGAAGAGGATTCGGACTGGAGTCAAGCACAATAGTCTGTGCCAGAGGTGGAGGTGGTGGAAGCCAAGACTAGGAGCATGTGGGTAGAGGAGGAGGAGGTTGAGGTCCGGGGATGGTAGAGATGGATTTGACGACGTCCCTAGTAGTATTGATGGTGGACAAATTTTTTTTAATCTTTGTGATGATATTAGGAGTCGATGGTATGTTTGATAAAGTCTAGTAATAATATTGTAATATGTAACAAGATGGTTATGATTATTATCTTATGCTTATCTTGAGGAGGGAGTGTTACATAATTTGTATTAAAGTTTAATAAAAGGTTCAAGTCGTGTGCGTGTCAAGAGTTGTGTTAGAGTCGAATTGTAATATTTAGCACTATAAAATAAAAGATAATGGGTTACAAGTGACACAATTATTGCCGAAATCATACTACCTCTCGTAAACGTCGGTTCCGCTCTTGCTATCGTAGTCTTGTGTGTTTTGTCGCAACACCAGTTTTTTTTTTTTAAGAAGTGCTGGAGTCAGTTAAAATAGCAGTTTAACCATATCTATTCTGATTCTCTCGCAACATGACTCGTGAAGCAGTAATTTATCACTCATCACCAAAGAAAATGGGATTGTTTCCTCGCAGTAGACCAATAAGAAACTGAAAAGGGCATGGACGAATGGATTTTGCAAGTTCAGGGTCCATGCTCAAGTGGTCAAACATTCAGTTACCCAGGAGCGGTCCTAGCAATAGGGCGAGGTTGGACGGCCACCCCAGGTGTCGGCACTAGCGAATAACCCCTCCTCTCTCCCTCCCAGGCGCCGGTCGCCGGCGGTTCCTGCTCTGCTCGGCTGCTCCCTTGTTTCTTCCGTTCTTTGGCTGCGTCATGCCACAACCCAAACCAAATACTAGATCCAAACTGCCAAGTGCCAAAGGAAGGCCTACGCCCAGGCCCAGCTAAGCCCATCTACCAAATCACCAATACATCTATCATCTATGGCTGGCTCGGTTGCTCACTTCCCCCAATTTGCAAACTCAAGTCTCAACTCTCACTCTCCAACCCTAGGCGAGGGCGCTGAAGCAGTGCAGGCAGTGCAAGCATAGGCGGTAGCAACGAGGCGGCAGCACCGGGCGGTAGTGGCAGCCGGTAGGCAGCATCGTGGCGCATCTACGGGCGAGGCCAGAGGGGGGCGCACGGGGGGACGGCGGCACCGGCGCGTGCTGCTCCGACCTCAACACAACGCGGTTCCTACGGCGGGTCATCGAGGCGGAGAAGCAGGACCTCATAGCATTCACAGGTGCGGGGTTTCCCCCCTTCTTTTCCTCTTAGAGCTGCTGCTGTGTGGTGTGCTCCAAAGATTGCAACTTTAACTCGTGCTGTCAGATTAAGAATGACTTCGATTTCACAACGAACTTAAGAGATCAAGAATGTAAGTATATATAGAGAACATTCTACGCCGAGCACCCCAGACCTCACGCCGACGCCGGAGAAGACGGTCACGACGCTACGACTTCGCTCTAGCTAAAATTTAATTCTGGGTCCACCACTGCAGTTACCTGAAGAACGCTGCTCCGATTCCAGGGCAGTGTCCCTCTCATCCCTGCGTCTTACAGCTACGCGCAGACCGGCGGTCACTGATCATTATACAATGGATGCATGAGCGTACACGCACTGCATCGTATACATCGAACTTGAGCTCACGTATACAAGAACAATTTCTCTCGGTCGGCTAGAAGCCTAGGCATGGATGCCGATTAAAACGATCGAATCTTCCAGTTCTTCAGCTTGAGAGGCAGCTGCGCGAGCATGCTCATGGTGGCCACGCTCCTCGTGCTGCTCACGAGCTTGAACCACTGGCTCTCCGGGTCGCAGTTGTTGTCCGCGCTCAGGCACCGGCACGGGCTCGTCACCACGCTCCGGCCGTCCGCGCCGACGTCCAGGCAGAGCGCGTCGCTGCCGGAGGAGGACGCGTTGGTGGCGACGTGCAGCTTGGAGTCCGACACGAGGCGCCACCTGGCCAGCTCGTCGCCGCACGCCAGGCCGAGCCTCGCGGGCCGGCCGGCGCCCTCGGCCCGGAGGCACAGCAGCGGGCTGTCCCGCAGCGCCAGCCTCTGCTGCTGCGTGTACGCCCACGCCTCCGTCTTGTTGCACGGGCCCAGCTCCAGCGGCTGCACGAGCGACCGCCGCACCACGCACAGCCCCGTCGCCGGGTGGAACAGCACCGTGTACGGCGCCACCTCCGCTAAACCAGGCCCTACACCAGATCACAAGCACATATAAGGTTGGAGACTTGCCAGCGAAGACGAGCTAGCAAAGAACGCGGGCGCGGCGTCGTCGCCGGCAGCGCATACGAACCTCTGAACGGGCGCTGCAGGGCGCGGATCCTGCGCAGTGCGGTGTCGTTGCGCGGCTTGCACCATGCCCAGTCGAGCACGCCGTACACCTCGTCGAGTCCCAGGACGCCCTCCCGGAGGTAGTAGCTCCCCTGCAGCGTCCAGAGCGCCCAGTCCAGGTCCAGGTCGGCGGCGACGGCGGCGACGCACCCGTAGTACCGGTTGTCGTTCACGTTCCCGCCGCGGTTGTCGACGCCGAACTCGCTCAGGAACACGGGCCAGCCCTGGTCGAGCAGGTACAGCGCGCGCCGCGCCACGCTGGCAGCAACGCGCGCGCACACCTGGTTGGCGTTGCCCGTGCGCCACTCCTGCCCGTTGGAGAAGGCGTACCAGTGCACCTCGAACGCCACCTTCCCGGCGAAGCTGAGGTTGACTTGCCGCGAGTTGAGGAAGGCCAGGTCGTTGTCGAAGCTGAGGCCGGAGAGGATGACGAGCGCGCGCGGGTTCGCCGCGTGCACCGCCTCCGCGCCGCGCTGCATGTACCTGCATCGCATGCGGACGCGCCGGCCAATTGTCAACTCAACTGCATGCCGTGTCTCGCAACTTTTTCCTTTTGCAAAAGGCTTTGAAAACTTGTCCCCGGCCGGAGCAGACGAAGTACTAGTGCTAGTACACTGAATGAATGATGCAAACTGACACTAGTTTACTAGTGCGACGAAGGCCATTACGGTCCTTCACATGGCGTGCTGGAGTAGCAGTGCAGAGATGTAAAGACGGGAGTAGTAGTTTTGGCAGAGGCAGGCAGCCAGCTGAGCTGCCAACTACTGGGTTCAGGTTCATTTACTGATCCAGGACATGGCGTATGAACAGAAACAATGTGGAAGGTAGCTCAACACTTACCACAGAAACTAGCAATATACATCGCTAAGATAGTCATTAAGATCAGTTCATCTCCTTCTTGGACGCAGATGCTATCATGGGGAGCTATTATCTACCACTAATCATTTTAGTGGGCGATCAGGAGATTAACTGGAGATGGGGACAATTTACTTACTTGTACCAGTCGTTCGTGTTCTGCCCGGGGCCTCTGAGCTCGTTCCTCAGGCTCATGCCGACGACGTTGGGGACGTCAGCGAACATGGTGGCCATCTTGGTAAGGCCGTCGACCCAGACGGCCGGGTCGAAATAGGCGTCGCCGAAGAAGCCGTTGCCGTCGTTGTTGCCGCAGCACCACCCAGGCTTGCTTACGTGGTTGTCCAGTATCACCATGATGTTGTTCTCGCCCAGGCTGCTCACCACGCCCTGCATGCACGCAGTGCTCATCGATCTCTCTCACGTTACCCGGTCATTAATTAATCAGAAACTAACCAGTGTATCAAGAATTCAAGAGCTTGCCTTGAACGCATCAATGAGCTTGAGGTCCACGATGCCGGGGTTGTTCACCCTGATGGCGGCGAGCGACTCGGTGAGGTTGAGCCTCTGGAAGGACTGGGCGACGGTCAGGGACGAGTAGGAGGCGTTGGTCACCATGAACGTCGGCCAGGTGAGCCTGACGCAGTTGAACCCCATGGCGGCGACGTCCCTGGAGATGGCGTCCACGGGCTGCTTGCCCAGCCCCTCCGCGAGCATCGGCTCCAGGTGGGACGGCCAGTTCACGCACGCCAGCTTCACCCGGTTCCAGGCCTCGTCGACGATCCACCGCGACGCCGTCGACAGCTCCACCGCCGCCGCCCGCTCATGGTGAAGCGCGCAGTGGCAGGCAAAGCCAAGAACAAGCCACACCGTGAGGAGAGAACACCTCATCCTCATGGCGTCAATGGCAACAATGGAGGGGAACAAGGACGAGTAGTGGATATATAGAGAGTACAGCGGCGGCAAGATAGCTTCATCATGGGGAAGGGCGAGGCTTCAAAGGATCAACATGGTGTGACGAGGGTCTCTGGGCCTTGACATGTGTGAAGGGCTTGAAGAATTAGCTCTTGCTGATGTTTCAAGATTGCAACAACTGTTTTATACTTCAAGGCAGGACAAGGCCTTGTCATGTGATCAGTGCTGTGCTCCTAATTCGCAAGCCCGGGTGGAAAAGAAAGAAAGAATCTGGAGATCGGTGGGGAGTTGGAGTAAAGTGGCCACCTAACTTAGCAGGAAGTATGTGCTGTGCTCCTTTCGTAATGAGAAATTTTACCGTACATTATTCTACCGGTAGTATAAATTAAATCTAATAATTGATTTATTAATGACGTAATAGACTTTTCTTTCTATTTATAATTTTTCGTGGTGGTACTATAGACTTTTTCAACTAGAGAAGAAACTATTACTCTTGTGACGTGGTCCTTACATAAGCAATTACAATTATACCCCCTTAAGATTTAACTAGTTATACTACCAGGTGTGGCATAACTAAATCTGAATCATTGGATCAAAAGAATGAATAGATCGTATTAAATTGAGTGTACCGTATAAGAGCTCTTTATTATTATTATTAGCAGTACCACTCTTGCAATTAGTAGCACTAATCGTGGTTGCAAGTATAAACTTAGCAGGAAGCAATCAAGAGTGCGCAGTGTGCACAGAACTGTACTAGGAATTTATTTGCTTCCTATTTACGAGGAGGAAGAGAGGAACTCGTCCAAGACTTCACGCTGGTGCCAATAATTCAGCTACGAGGACAAATTGGTTTTTGCTTTTAATCTAAGAATGGTGTTACTCCATATCTGTCTAATCAAATCAGTCAAGAGCAGCCAAAGCAGAAATGAGGATCGCGTCCTTCAAATGAAGGAAAAGAAAAGGCAACATGAGAATGAGCAAACAGGGGAAAAGAAGTTGGGCACACTAATAGAAAAGGCCCATTTAAAGCTGGTTCAGGTTCACACCGTGACTGCGTTGCTAATTTCATAAATTGAGAAGGCAAAAGTAACCGTAAATCCTTCGGTGATCGTTGATGAACTTAAAAAGAGAACTGCATCATAGATCTCTAAACTTGTGCAGATGTGTCACTTGGGCCTCTGAACTTGAGAATTGAACGGTTATATCCATATAAGTGGGTCAATACCTGTGCAATTGCGCCGGCTAGTATTGTAAGAAACTTAAGTTTCTTCAATCAAATAACCTCTTATAAAATTTGAAACATGTATACAAAGTGTGAATATGGAAAATAAAGAATAATTGCTGTTTGAGCCAAATTAGATCGAGCCTAATTCCGCATATTCTTTAAAATTATACCTTGCTAGTGGATAAAAGGCATGATCCTTCGTGAGTGCTAAACAATCAGTATGTGTTGAATGTTGATCAAAAAAGAGTTTTAAAACATACATCGAGTACAGCTATAGAGTTTATATATGACACTACAATTATATTTATAGCTTCACCTTAAAGTAAGTTGCCTTATGTGCTTGTTCTTTTTTTCTGGGGACAAGGATGATTGAGTTTTTTTTTAATATGGTAGTCGCAGGGAACTATGTTTCTTTGTGCATAAAAGAAATCTTCACCATATAACATCGGTGGGCCATCTAACAAACACATAAGATAATTTTTTTTATCTCGATTAATGAGAGAATTTGCAAGGATTTGTCTTTTTTTTTATGATTTAAGGATTATTATAGGAATTTCTAACAATTAAAATAAAGAAGGTGCTTTGAATCTCACCGGTTATTTATAGATATATACATAGAATAGATAATCTAGCCGTTCCTTTGTATGATTTTGTGGATATCATGAGGATATGTTCATGATCTTAAGATGATAAAATAATTGGCTATGATTCTTAAAGTTTGTCGAATCTTGTGTTTTCAGCAAAGTCAGTATTATCGGTAGTACCAGCAAGTAAGGTGTGGTATGACCGCAACGCGGTATGACCGCAATGGTAGAGCGGTAGTACCGCAGTGCGGTAACACCGGTTGATGGCGGTATGTATTTTCCAGAGAACATGTTTTCTTGGATTTTTGGTCTTATGTAAGAATCGGTATGACTGCAGTTATTGGAGCGGTACTACCGCAGTGCGGTAGTACCGGTGGTTACATGGCGATAGTACCGATTGCGTTCTAAATGTTGACCGACTTGGTGAAATGGTTTTTCGTTAGGTCAAGTTCATGGATTTCAGTGCATATGTGTTGCATGATGCATGTTTTGACTAACATGGGTCAAGTTGCGAAGAACTTGTCCTCAGAAATGATTTCTTGGTCTATTGTTGTGCAGGTTGCTTGGAGGTCAACGGCGAGGATGATCGGGACTAGGCTTGAGAGCCGAGGTTCAGAACGATCGAGGATGCCAGGTGAAGTCAATGGACTCAAGCATGGCGCAAAATGGACAAGGATGACCGAACTGGCAGTTCGGTGCGACGGGTTGGATCAAGCGGCGCGGGGGTCGGTGCAAGTGCCATGGTGGTTTCGGTTGGAGCCGGATGGGAGAGACTTGTCGACATGAAGAGAGCCGTTGATCAATCTACACGTGGCGAAGCATGGGATTGATTCATGAAGATTGGACACGGTCTTCGGAGAAATATCGAGAAGGGGTATTTTGGTAACCACCTTGATGATCTTTTGCTAACCTCACCTAAATACCGCCTTGGTGATCTTTTGCTAACCCGCGGCGCAAGACGGCACAAGGAGAAGCGATTTAGGTCAAGAGGAGATGAAGACGACGCTTTAAAATGCATGCGTAAGTGAAAGCTGTTTGTGTGTGGGCTTAACGGGTGCCCATTAGGGTTATTCTTCTATAAGCTAGCATCCACTATAAATAGGGGAGGGTGCTGGTTGTGCACCCCCAACCCTCATATCTAAAACCCTAGTTTTGTGTTTTAGGATTAGGAGAGAAAAGTGGAGAGGTTAGGGTTCTAGAGAGTTGGATTGATTGTGTGCTCAAGGGTTGAGTCTTTGTCCTCCATGATGGAGTGGCTGTAAACCAACTTCAATCTCCAATCAATCAAAGCAAAGTTCTTCAAGATGACTCTCTATTCTTGTTCTTGCTCTCTCTTTGATAATTTTGAGTTTTTGATGATCCGTTGGTTTTCCCTTGAGTTCTTGTGGTGATCTTACTTTCTGTGGCATGTGGGAGTGCATCTAAGATCATCTTGATCATCCTTTACTCACGAGCAAGTTTTGGATCATACTTTGGTTTTTAACTCGGTTTTGAAGCAACTCCTCTTCAAATAGAGAAAGGTCAAAACTTAGGCAATGATCTTCATGATATTTTTGGTTGGAATAGGTTTCTGACATCCTAGGGAAGGCTTGTTTCAAGTTTCATGAAGTTTAGAGTTGTGAATCAAAAGTTACGCCAATTTTTGATTTCGTTTTCAGGCTGATTTTCTTATTCATCGGCTGATTTTACTGTTCATCCGGTAGTACCGGCACTGTTCATCCGGTAGTACCGATTTTCGGTAGCACCGGCACTGTTTATCCGGTAGTACCGATTTATGGTACTTTTCACAGTTACTGTTCACCGTCGCGTTTTTGTTGCGCTTTTGGTTGTGTGCTTTGGGGTTTTGATTGGATTCAATACAAGACATCCGATATGCTTGTTTATTGATCTTCATAGCTTTCATAGCTATTGGAGAGAAAATCTTGTTAAATCCGATCAAAGCGAAAAATAGGCTGTGCTCCTACTGTTCACCGTTGCGTTTTTGTTGTATTTTTGGTTGTGTGCTTTGGGGTTTTGATTGGATTCAATACAAGACATCCGCTGTGCTTGTTTATTGATCTCCATAGTTTTCATAGTTATTTGAGAGAAAATCTTGTTGAATCCGATCAAAATGAAAAATAGGCTGTGCTCCTACTCAACACCCACTCTCTAGTCACCGTTTCGGTCCAACAATTTTTTTTATGACATGCTCCATATAATTGTTTCATATCTAACCCTATATTATATGATATATGTGTAGTCGGACACCGAGCAAAAACATTGTGCGGACTGATAATTTTCCATGTCAATTAATAAAAATCAATGTGAACCTACCAAAGGATGAATTATAAATCAGTTGGCTTTTAGAACCAAATTATAGCTGAGATATTCTAAAATATGGTTGACATCTATGTATCTCGCACCAGATCGTACTGATTCTAGCCAAATTACATGACTGTCGTCGTTTATGTGGTAGCTTCCAACTACCACACTCCTCCGCTCCAATACAAGCTGTAGTTCTGCCTTTTCGTTTAGTTTGTTAAGTTGCTAGAAATAAATCTGAATAGACCTTGTTTGTACATTTGCAAGTGTAACACGGAAATTTTCTTGTGTGGGAATCGAACTACCTTTAGTGAATTTCCTGTGTTCTAAGTGGGCCCTTAAATCTATAGGAACTAGCAAGGTGACCCGCGTATTTGCGCGACTATATTTGTTTCGAAGTTTGTATAGATGTTTAAGAATATATTAAAGTATCTTGTAGACTATTTAGACTTTTAAGATGTCCTAAACATTGAAAATGACAATAGAAGCTTGAAAGAAATTACAACCTGAGCAACATAATTGAAATATGTGTTTTGATAGAAGGAAATCATTGAGCATAATAAGTTGTTGTGATTCTTAGAAATTAATCACTCTTCATCATGCATAGTTTATATAACCGCATGCCCATATTCTTACTCTATTGGTTTTTTTTTCAAATTGTATGCATACACATCTATCTCTATTTAATCTCAACCAATATGTTGATTATGTGTGCGACAAATTATTGCATTAGTTTACATGATATAATATATTAGAGTATCTTGCTCACGCATACATCGATGCACCATGGGTGACCTACCTTGAACTTATCTTTCCTCAAACACCAGCTGCCCCACCAAACAGTGTGGCTTCTATCTCTTCTCGCCGTCACAATTTTTTTGCTTCAACCTCCAACAGTAAGCTCAATTCTTGATTGATCCCTCTCAGCTGTCACCCCTTCTAATGCAATACTTTACTACATAGTTATCTTCTACTTCTCCCTAATTATTTCTTAATGCTAACCATTGCGACATCAACACGTGTACATATGTAACTGTCGCCGATCTCAACTGGAGACACGTGTCACGCTCTCTCCAGTGACCACAAACATGTTCCCTACAGCTGCGTCATCTCTACTCTAAGTTTTTTGTTCATTTGCCTCTGTACGATCGCACTTCTATTCTTACAGATGCATGCATGTGCATACACATGTATGATATTATACATGCTCAACGTCCTCTTCTCTTATGTCAGTCGCTCCTCTTATTTGACGTTGGCCAACTCAATGTTGTGGCTTCCTCACTAACCGTGACAACCTCTCATCTTCACTAATGTTGGCATGCCAGATTTAGTCGTTGCCTAGCGATATGCAGGAGATGAACTGGGCCGGTCGCAACACTGTGGCGTCACCGAGGACATCGTCGTGTGGTGGCAGAGCTTCAGCGACGTGTGTGTCGCGTGGAAGAAAAGGCAGAGGGAGAAGGTGAGCGAGCTTCGCTGGCGGCTAGGTTGCTTGGGGAAATGTAAGAGAGGAGGGGAAATGAGTAGGAAAAAAATTGGGAAACGGAAAAAGAAGAAACTTTAGGGTTGCTAAATTCTGATATTTGCTTTAGAAATTCTCATGTGGTGATTGATAAAATATGATATTCGCTAAAGAATTCTAATTGGGCTTTTGAACATTTAGAGTATTAGGTTTTGAACTTTATGCTTTCGATCTTTAGGGTTTATACTTCATGTGATATTTCAAAGGCAATACTTTAAGTAAATCTTATTTTTATCTAATTATTTTGCTTTTACAATTTATGTTTCTAGGGTTTTCGTTTTTAGGGTTTATGTTTTTACCACCCGTGCTGGCAAAAAAAAATGCAGATCAAATAATTCCCAAAAATACAGGCAACAAAAACATACCAAAAAAGTTTTGAAAATCCCGTATTTTACACTTATGAACTTTTGAGATGTTACATGATGAAACGACCACCATATCTACCCATGACAAGAAAGCAAGCATTAGGGAATTTATGGCATCAAATGAAAAAAAAATGCCAAAGGACTCACTGATTTGTTGCTACCACAACCTACTGATGATAATCATGATATTCATCATCGGCTGTTACCAATCGATGTATGTTATTCCTCTCTATGGAGTACATACTATAGCCCAGTTGGATATGGATATAGCTATCTCTTAGCGTATTTACGGCCTACATATACATAATACTCCATTATGTTTATCCCACATTTATACATACTGTCTTTCATGCAAGAATATGTCGTACTTCTATGTGTATTTGTCCTTTCGTTACTATGTATTATGTCTGTTGTTTCCTATAAGATTTTCGTCAGGTTAGCCCACTAATGAATATGGGATTGCTTACTTTAATGTGTGTAGCTAAGTTTTGTTCTTCCCCAGATAAAACACTATGTATAGACTAGTGTTTCTGTGGAAGTCGCCGTCACACTGTATTTTTAAATCATAGTTAGCCAGTGTCTTATCGCTTAGCCAGATGGTTTGTCTGCTTGATCAATATTTGCACAGGTATATCTCTTTCAGTGCGATCTAATAACAGACATCAACATATACATCAAACGATTTCTGTCCTTCATCCACACGCATCTCCCTTCTTGAATTTCGTCAATATCAGACAACATTTTTTACGTTCACACCCATATCAGACCCACGAAGAAAAATGCACCAACATACCCACATAACACAAAGTGATAACATTATTCTGTATACTAAGTCTGTAGTTTATCGATGTCATCACTGCGTTCACAACGCCTGCCATAATTCCACAGGAGTAGCGTAGCGTGCTACTCTAGCTAGTATACTCTTAAGTCTGTAACTATTTCACGAGTGCTGAGCTGCAACATATCTTGTAGTTCAAGATTCTTTCTTATAGGTTATATAATACTCCCTCTGTTCAAGAATATACGATATTTTGAACATCGGCACGGCTTCCAATATGCAACTTTGATTATTACTTTTATATGAATATATTTATAAAATAATATAAAAATAGTATATTATGAAAATATTTTTCACAGCTAATATAATGATATCATTTTCACATGACCAATACAAATAATGTTTTATATACTAGTGGTCAAAGTTAAGAAAGTTTGGCTGCACGCTTTCTAAAACACCATATATTTGTGAATGGAGGGAGGAACATCTAATGACTATGGTAATTATGGTTCACCGGATTGAGGATAGGGTGTTTTTATTTTTTATGAGAATTTCTAGCATATTTTTCATTTCTTAGCTAACATCCATCGATAATTATTTATTAAACATAATTAGGGTCCACAAAATTAAGGGTTAGGGGTTTTTGTTTTTTCTGATATTTTCTTGAATTTTTTATCTTTTTTGTTAGAGCTTTTGACCACATATCATGAGCTTTGATTATATAATAGATTAAAGATGCCATGACACCTTAGCTTAATCTAAATCACCATCTGGTCTTAAATTTTGACTTCTCTTTTTCAAGGAATTCATTTAACTCTTCAAGCATATCCATTAATTCATCTTAAGAAGGCTCGTTATTATCAATGGATTTTACCTTGTCTCTTTTTGTCATGAGACATGTAGGAGTGGAGAAGAGTGATGGCGCTTTCTTGATAGCAATGCTAACAAGTCTCCTCTTCTTGGAGGACACGTCATCATCGAAGTTAGAGTCGGAATACTTCTCATCGGAGTTCTATTCTCCAACATATGCTTCATTCTTGCTATCCATGTGAAGCTTCTTGAAAAACTTCTTCTTCTCATTGAATTCCTTCTTCTTTGATGATTTGGCTTTATCATCTTTCTTGGTTGGACAATAAGAGGCAATATGCCCATTCTTATCGCACTCATAACAACGGATATTGCTATAGCGCTTATTGTCACTGGAGAAGTGCCTCCTTTTGTTCTTGTCAAAATTCGTACTCCAGTTTGAGCGCATTCTCATGAATTTCTTTATTCTCCTCACAAGGAGAGCAAACTTCTCTTCGAAGTCACCTTCTTTATCTTTTGACTCATCACTTGATACCACTTTGGCTTTGAAAGCGGTAATCTTATTTTTGGAGGAGGATTGCTCCACAAGTTCCTCCTTGTCTTTCTTGTACAACTTATTGGTGATGAGATTGCCTAAGAGGCCGATTGTTGTCATCCTTGACAACTCGAGTGAGTTGAGCAATAGAGTCACCGACGTCTCATACTTCTTCAGTAGAACCCTAAGCATTTTGCAGACAACATCAACATCGGTTATATTAGTACCTAGGCATTTGAGTTCATTTACAATGTTGTTAAGTCTAGAATACATCTCGGTGATGTTTTCATGAGGCAACATTATAAATATCTTATATTTGATCTGAAGCCTATGCAATTTGACTTCTTTGACTATGGATGTGCCCTCATGAATTTTCGAGAGTGTAGTCCATATCTCATTAGCGCTCTGTAGGTTGCTCACTCAATTGAACCTGTCCGCGTCCAAAGCTCCAAAAAGAGCATTCATCGCTTGAGCATTAAGGTGAGAGTTTCGCTCCTCAAGATCCGTGGGGTGTGTAGGATCAAGTGGCATAACGAAACCCTCACTAACAATTCTCCATATGTTTGGGCTCATAGCCTTTAAATAAATAGACATCCTAATATTCCAATAAGCATAATTTGATCCATCAAATAGAGGTGTCTAGCCTATAGACATACCCCAACTAGCCATCCTTTCTCTCTTAGACGGTTAAGCCTAAAATAAAGAGTGACCTTGCTTTGATACCACTTGTAGGATCAATGATGACCGACTAAAGGGGTGGGGGGGAGTGAATAGGAGGTTTCTAAAAAATTTGTGTTCTAATTAACAATTTTAACAAGTAGGATCTAATTAGATATTTCTAGCACAAGTCAAGAGATAGATTGTAAGTTCACTAAGTCACCACAAGGCCATGTCAATAATAAATACAATTCTAGCTAAACAATTCTACACAAATAAGTAACTAGAAGTGTAAATGCGGAAATAGTAAAGGCAAGAGTGAAAACTGCAATGAAGACAATCGATGTTTTCCCGTGGTATCGAAGACTGCCAGTCTTTACTAGTCCATGTTGAGGTAAGCCCAAACGAATTAGACCGGCTCCACAAACTGAGCCTAATGAACATCAATTCCACTAGGGTTGCTCTTCCTCCATTCCGGAATGGCGAGCACTGAATCACTCACAAATGGTGTCGGGCCTCTTCACAACCTTCTTGAAGAGATCACCGCACGATCTTCCTCCAAGCTGTCTAGGTGCCGGTAAGCACCAAGAGTAATAAATCACAGCCCTTGCTTGAAGGTTATCAAGTACCAAAGAGATCAACAAATGATTCAAATGCACTTCAATGCTCTCAACTACCTCAAAATATGAAATATGAGCAAATGAGTAGTAGAGATTGCACCAATGGCTCAAATGTATTCAATGAGGTAAGAGATATTTAGATTGGTGCTGGTGAGGGGGTATTTATAGCCCTCAACCACTAATTCGACCATTTAGGGTAAGATCCCCAAAAAATCAGTAGGTGTAGTACTACCGCCATGTATCGGCCAGTACTATCGCACCTAGGGTTCAACGGTAATATATTGTTCATTTAATGCTTCTGAACTAGCCGTTACGGTCTCGTGCGGTACTACTGCACTCACATAGGTCAGTACTACCACATGGCGGTAGTATCTCTAGCCTCAATCGGAACTACCGTTTTCCAAGGGAAGAAAAACGTCCAAAAACATGCTCTTTAAAAATAACATACCGTCAACTAGAAATTGGTCCTTCCGCACTACGGTACTACCGCTTCTTAGGTGCGGTCATACCATTTTTACTGATATTTTTCCAGATGTTGTTCTAAATGCAATGCATGACTCTTAGTTGATCAATGTGGCACATCATAAGTTTGCAAGCTACTAGCCATGATCCCTCTTTATAGTACGACGTCTAGCCTATAAATCTGGTCTTTCCACCAGTCGATGATCTAGTATCGATCTTATGAATGAATATTTGGGGGTCCCCTAGATTTAAAACCATGCAGAGAATGACACAGGGATTTAGATAGGTTTAAGCCTTTTCCGAAGAGAATGACAACCCTACTTCTGTGTAGTTGTATTGACTATGCTAATTACAATCAAGAAGAAGACTAATGCCTAATGTCTCCTCCTCCTCCTGATCTGCCCCAATGTCCATTGACATTTGCCTTTATATAGTGCATGAAGGGGTGACAGTTTCTCCAAGCTAAGAGACGCCTCGATATTTGGTGTAATACGTACGTTGATGGAAGCTATTGTCAGAGGTATGACACCTCCACGTCGCCTAACAGTTATCGTCAGAGACAGTGGCGTAATGCAGTTATTCTGGAGAATAACATTGTATACTAACTGCTCCATGTCTTAAACACAGCGCATAAGATTCCCTAGTCAATTGGGCCCACATGTCTATAGATTTTGTTGACTATAGGGTAGTCGTAATTGACCTGGTCGTAAAAAGACTTACGACCATGAGGTGGTCGTAGAAAGGCTTACGATTACCAGGTGGTCGTAGAACATCTTACGACTATACATTGTGGTCGTTAAACATCTTACGACCATACAAGGTGGTCGTAGGATAGTTTACAACCAATTGTCTTAAACTTCTCCCTTATGAACGATAAGGGGTATACTCAAGACTATCATGAGGATATTGCTATCTATAATAACAATTACAGATAAATAATTTACCTAATTGAGGATTATTAGATCCTCGTCACCACCAAACACCGAGACTGGTAAAAATTATAAAAGGATCCTTAGGCTACAAAATATCATTGTCTTGAGCCATGCCAATCATTTAACATCTTTGCATTTGCCATTTCTATGTTGTCATCCATAATTCGGGACTACACCTTTAAAACATCTTAGCACACGCATTAGTCTCTTAACACATTGTTGTCATTAATTACTAAAATCATTTTTAGGGGTCGAGATGCTTTCACCCGCTAGGCCTCTGCACAGGGGAGGGGGGGGTGCAAGCAGATGGCCCCTACCCCCAGTTCCTGTGGGGGATTAAAGTGTACCTTAAGATTTTTTTTTAAATAATGTGACTTTATTTATTAATTTATAAGTATTTAGGCATACTTTTTAAAAATATATATTCTAACATATAGATTAAGTTTTAGTCCAAATATATAAGAAAAGAATACATCTTCCATATAAAAAACTATAATTTATAATGAAAAGAATAACTTTTTATTTTTACTAGGGTCCGCGGGGGAGGATGACCCCGCCCCGCTAGCATAGTGGGGCCATCCCCGGTCCCGTGGGGAGATCAACCCCTGCCCCCGCCCCCATGGGGATATTCCTCGCGGGCCCCACCCCCACGGGAAATTCTCACCCCTAATTGGCAGTTTGGAACACTTATACAAGTTTAGGAGCTTAAATATGCGACTCTAAAATTCGAGGACCCAAGTGGCACGCCCACGCAAAGTTTAGACACCTACGCTCCTACTGTAATTTGCTCGTTTCCTTCCTCGGATCAAAGCATTTATGATGTTGTTGAACAAGTGTTCCAAGCATGTGATAGTTCAGAAGGGGGCAACTCACACATGTGACATCAAAATTAGACCACACCTTTTCTTTGAATGACGTTACTTTCACAAATTTTAACCCATGAGAACGTACTAACCCAAAGAATGATCAAAGAACAAGTACAAGAGTATTCTGCACATTCCATTTATTATCTGTGGTTTTGTACATAAGAGATTTATTGTAAACCCAATAACGAAAGCAAAATACAAGCGATCTAAATGGCGATACATTAGACCATCTCCAATGTTGTATTTTAGCCGGTTCAAATAAGGAGAGAGAAAACATTAAATCGATTCAATACATTGGAAGGATTGATTCAAACAAAAAAATGCATGTAACCGAACTCTACTTAGGAATCGATTCAAAGTATTAAACAACTCATATGAGCATTAAACAACTACATAGAAGAGAGTGCGTTTAAGATAGGATATTAATATTTTGTGGTTTTTTAATGTAACGAAGGTCCCAGTTATTAGTAGGAATCGGTTTAATACATTGAAGAAAAACAAACTCAGTTCCTAAAATACTTATGTGGCATAACTTTGAATTGACGTCGATTAAATACACTAAAGATGCACTTATACACACTGGAGTAACTGAACTTGGATACATTTTGCATATTATTTTCCAGATTGCAAGACTACAGCCGTCCAACGGGCTTGAACAACTTCGTGGAGTTTCCACCTTATTCTCTGCTATATTCGTCCTTGACCACATGCAAGTAGGCTGCTTTCAAATTACTACCATGTTGGACTTGTTGGAGGCTATGGTCCAAGAGAGAATTTTTTTATTAATTAATTTTTTATTAATTTTTATTTTAAAGTTTACACCAGACGTACTTTATTTTCAATTCTGACTCCTTTGGTCACGCCACCACCCGTAACGTGACAAAACAACGTTGTCACGCCGTCTGTATCTCTTGTCACGCCACCACATGTGGTGTGGCAATGTTATTTGGTCACGCCACGACCAATGGCGTGACAAAAGGTGCTATTTAGTGGACTTATTCTACCGCGTGACAGTGTTGTTTTGTCACACCACGGATGGTGACGTGATCAAAGGGATCAGAATTGAAAATAAAGTGCGCCGAGGTTAACTTTAAAATAAAAATTAAAAAAAGTTAATTAATAAAAAAGAGTTCTCCAAGCGATGGCAACTGCAAAATGGATGCGCTGCCTGGTATACCTTTACTGCTTAAAATAATTCTGAACCATTGACTCTCAGGATTGCAATTTGGATCTACGCTTATGCACTTGCATTGATTTGTTGTGATGGCACCATCAGGGCTGGCATCCAAGCACACACTGGTTCCATTTTTAGTGAGTTCAGTCGCAACATGCATTCTTGTATTTGATATTAGCTGCCAATTTGAATTAGAATTGCTGCAATCAGTCCCAAGCTTTGCAATCTCACCCACAGACTTCGCCTGAAGGCATTGTCCAGTGTGCTTCAATACTAGCTTATATCCTGAGGTGTAGTTCCACGCGTTTGATTCATCACATGGACCCAACTCAAGTGATTTTGAAGATTTCACTAAGACACAAAGCCCAGTTAGAGGATGGAATATTACATTGCACTGTTCTTGACTGTTTGGTAGACACCTGGAGTATAAATAAATTTCCGTTACTATGTAGCTCAAGGAAATTCAATACAGATTGCCATGATCAAAATTTACTGGATTTTTACATGTCATGGAGTTCAGTTTTGCTTAATTTCTTGCATACCAGCCTGTCTATATGTTTTTATCAAAGTGTTTTCTTTAGAAGCTACAAAGAAACGCTCTGATTACGTGGCGACTTAATTGAGATTAATGAGCGTGATTTGTGATTGTTGTTTCCTTTTGAGGTCTTTTTAACAGGAAGACTCTGCCTGTCTTCTCTCGCATCGCGAAACACTTCTGTACAAGAGAACTGTTCTCGAGAGCGCTGTACTGCTGAGTGCTACTCCGTCCCTACACCCGGCGTGCACCGGTGGTGAAGAGAGCAGGTCTCCGGAACCATCGTCCTTGCGATCCTGTACGAGAGAGGGCGAATAAGGTTTTTGGGAAGCGACTCCACGACTGCTCGTCGTTCCCTGCATCGTCTACATCGGTGTCTTCATCATCGGCGTCGTCCTCTCCTTCGTCTCTGCGACACTCTTCGCTGTGCATCGGTAACATCTAGTACTCCGTATTTACGTTATGTTATTCATATTGCTTATTGTCATAGTTCATCTATATGTTTTGTTGTTCACGTTGTTTATCGTTATAGTTCATCTTCTGAACATGTTTAGTTCTCATGTTATTTCTGTAGTCATATTTTATTTGTAGAATTATGTACTTACTGAAGTGCTAAATAATCTAACAAATAATAATCATTATTCATCTCTCCCTTGATAGCAAAATGTCTTTTAGTTTCCCTTGATGTTTAGTCTGGTATTCTGTCCAAGTCACAAGAAAAAAAATTACAGATCCACTCTGCTAGTGTACCCCGAATAAGTCTACGACCATTTGTTTTGGCACATTACTGGGTCAACTAACTACATACCTCGTTGGAAGAAAACAACCTAATTAGATACCTGATTTGTAAAAAGAACCAGCCCACCCAATCCACCAGTTGACATCTATCTTATCATCAAAACAATCCAACAAAGCAAGACTTGTTCTAGCTAGAGCATTGAGACTTGCAGGGCACCCTTTTCTTGAACCATCAAGTTGGTGACTAGTAGGTATCCCGTTTACTTTCGAACTAAACAGGTACGAATAAAGGAAAGAGAACTTTCTAAAAGTACAACTACCGTTGGCATTTCCTGAAATAGCGAAATTGATCAAATCTTTCTTGATTAGGCTTCAGCCTCCGCTTAGGGCTTGTTTGGGAGGGTCAATTCCGATCGGGATCACTGCCCAATCCCAAGGAAATTTTTTCCCGTGGTAGATTCCCCCGGTCTGACCTGTAGCTAGTTTGGATGGCGCACGGACGGGGAAAATTCAGTCCAACCTGGCCTAATCCATGGAGGAGAGAAACCACGTCTCCTCAGGTCGGAAAGCCTGCCTTGCTCTCGAGTCCCGAGTTCTTCCTCCTCCCACCCGACGGTCCCGACCTCCTCCCTGACCGCCTCCCTCCCTCCGCATCGGCGCCGCCCCCTTCGACGACGACGATTCCTTCCTCCGCTTCGACGATGCCACGCCCGCGGTCACCGATGTCCACGTCTCCAGCGATGGCTTCCCGGCATCCCCGAAGCCGTATGACTTCCGCCCAGACGCGCCCTCGCCCTTCGCAATGCTGGAGGCCAACGGCGGCCTCGACGAGGACCCCTTCGCCGCCCTAGCCCCCGTCGATAGTGGGCCCATCCTCCCGACGCCCACCGAGATGGGCACCGACGAGGATTCCTATCGCTTGCGAGTGGTGTCAGACGCTCCTTGCTTCTCCGCTCGGATCTGGTCCGCTTGGTGCTAGCTTCGCTAGATCTATCGCGCTTAGCTTGCGCAGAGGCAGATCTATCGAGCTGAGTGGTGATCTGGTCTACTAATTACCATTACCTCGAGTAGCTCGCTCTAGTGTAGATTTGGTCTATGATGCGATTCACGCGCCTTTACAGCTTAGCCTAATGCTTTGTTTGCATCAGTCTTTTAGCCGTCAGTACTCTAGGATTTTAGCTGGGATGGGAACGAACAATTCCCGAAA
The DNA here is from genome assembly GCA_036346405.1 of Phyllostachys edulis. Lineage (NCBI taxonomy): Eukaryota > Viridiplantae > Streptophyta > Magnoliopsida > Poales > Poaceae > Phyllostachys > Phyllostachys edulis. The sequence continues at coordinate 46,244,005 of CM070552.1, read as the reverse complement.
GCCACACAAGCACTAGTATTCATAATTTCATATTGCCGTACATATTGGTCATCGTATTCGTGTACTAGTACACCGAGGATGCCCTTTGGCCTTTGATGAGCTCATCTTACGATGATGTTGCAATTTCTCAATCACGAATGTTGTCTAGTGTTATTACAGAATCAATGAAAAAAAGAAATACAGGCATTTCGCATATGTAAATGCTGCATTGGAATTAACCGCTGCGGCATTTTGCATCATGACTTGTCAGTGTAATAAAATGGTTCCAAGTGTTGCAGTATTGTCTTACGATTAGCTAAACTCAATGTGCCAAAATAAGGAAATTAAATCTAGGTTTGAGTTTGTTTTGAGTATTTGCTATGAGGATGTGCTAACAAATCAAGGTCAAACTAGAGTTGTATGCCCTCTTCCATGATGAAACCTTAAGTTTGACCAATAGGGAAATGAAATTGGCACCACTTGTTCTTGCGAGAGCAAAGCAGGTATAGTGGCGAATACAAATTTAGAACCAACTGATATTGTGTTGTGCTTGTACTTGTAGATATTATCATAGTCCATTGTTGATTATTTTGTTGGTGAGCTAAATAGCTAATAAAGGTGTGAAGCCAAATAGATAAAGTCAATAGTGTCTCTTTGTTTGTCTACTTGTGAGGAACTCCCTCGGAGACTTACTGTCTGGATTTTTTTTTCTTTTTGCAACCAGTACTACCGTGACAAGGGAAACGGTAGTACCTCACCACAACCAGTACTACCGCACGGAGGAGCGGTGGTACCACTGGCTGAGCGGGGCAAGCACCACTAGGAGCTCAGGGTGGTCCGGAAGGACCGCCCGGAGCGTCTGTTAGTACCACGGTCCGGAAAGAACGCGCGGTAAGTCCGAGAGGAGGTCCGCTAGGACCTCCCAGGAGATCCCAAAACCTCCTGGAGGTCTTGGCCCTATGCACACCGAGCCAGTCCCAGGATCAGATTGGCTAGCTCGCACAGATCCAACATTAGTGTAATCAAATCTATACAACACGCACAAAGAGAAGCAGACCAAAATATCACATATATTAACAAGGGATCTTAAGGTCAAGGTTAGTACAAGGGTGCCCCTCAAGGCTAACAGCAAAAGAGAACACAGCACGGCGGAAACAAAACAACAGCAAGGTCCATTCGGCCAGCCCACAGGCTACCAAGTGGAGGACGTCCTAGCGCACAAGGTCTTCAAAAGAGCTCCCCTCCTGAGAGCACCTGGTCACCTGGATCTCCAACCTCTGCTGATCAAAACAGCAGGGCACAAGCCAATGAGTACTTTGAATGTACTCAGCAAGCCGTGGGTAAGGTATGCAAGTAGTATTATGCACGGCTTGACAATCAGAGCTGTAAGGTTAGTTTGCACAAAGCCAAATTTGACAGTAAATAACATAATAGATTGTAAGGCAACAAGTTAAAACAATAATACCTAATTACTTTTGATTTTGCAAAGGAGACAGTGAGCACCCACTCACTCCCAAGGCACCCACCAAACCTCTCTGGAGCACCCACTCCAGAGCACCACAAGACCAGCCCTTGGACCACTTTGTGAGCCAGCCATGACCCCTCTGGAGCCGGCCAAGGTCTCTTCGAGGCACAAGCCATGACCTCTCACCAAAGCGCCCAGGAGGAACACAGTTTCACAAAAGGAATTCTACCCCTCATTCGAAATCTCCGGGCGTGTCCATAACCGAGGACGCGGCTATTCGAATAGATTTACTCTGCAGAGGTGTACAACTTTACCCACAAGTGGTAGTCGCTTGATATTACACACGTTACCTTAGACATGTGAATCAAGTAGAAACCACCACCAGGCTTTTACAAGGACCTGCTCCGACCCAGTCACCAACACTAAGGTTTCCCATCACAGTGTGCGTATAGCACCTGGCGGTCCCCTCTTGTGTCGTGGTGCGCTAACAACACCTCATCTACCTTGGAACCGAATCAGAGCATGACCAATTATTACACCCGGTCCACCCCATAATGGACATGTGGTTGCACGGCAAGGCCCAGATCAATGACTCCCAATGTTCAGTCCTTAATTGGCTGCTCAAGCAAGGCTATCCTCATCCCAATGTGACCCCAAGCAACAACCTGGGGCACCTAGGTGACTCCATAGCAACAACTCATGGAGTACCCAAGTGACTCCATAGCAACAACTCATGGAGCACCCACTACTCGCACCTTGCCAACTTGCCCGAGCATAAAACAATTTTGGGTTCACCTGGCCAAAGACCACCCTGGTCTTGGCACAACATATTTTCGAGTGGCCTCGCACCACAAACAGCACCACTATGGCTTCAACCCTAGCTGCTTATCCGTGGCACCAACCAAAGTTCCATAATTTAGTTAGTCAAGTTCAGCAATATTAATTCATGAGGAGACCAGCGTCTACTAGAGCATGGCTAAGCAAACACGATACCCATGTTGGTAAGCAAGAATGTCCAACTAACAGTACCCAAGCTAAGGTTATCAAAGGTAACATGTCAACATGTGAATTGCCAAATAAACAAGGAGACATAGAGCCAATAGGTATTTAACTAGAACCCAAACCAGTTTCTATAAAAGTAGCTGTGCAAGTTTAACAAAAACAAAGTACTTTTGCAAATGGGATCAAGATGGTCAAGGGTCCCACGACTTGCCTTCAGTGGCGAGCTGCTGAGCTTCAACCGGGGCTGCTAGACCTTCGAGCTTCTCAGCACCAACGGAATCTACACGTTGCAAGAAAACAAAATAAATAAACCAACTCAAAAAGAAACCGAAAAGGAACTAGAGAGAGCGAAAAGGAGAAGAGGTCCACTGGGAGAAGGAGGTCCGAGAGGGAGGTCCCAAGAGAGGGAGGTCCAACAAGGAGGAGGTCCAAAACCGAAGAAGTCCCAGAGGATCAAGGAGAGCTTCTCCAGAACCGAGAGAAGGAGAGGAGAAGGAGGAGGAGGAGGAGTTGAAATGAAGAACAAGGAGGCAGTGGTCACTCTGTGATGCTCTATTTAAAGGGAAAAAGAGAATAGAACCACCACCAAAAGAAGTGACCAGGTCCTAGGCATTAGTACAAAGGCACTCTGCTACAAGGTACGAAAAAGGACAGCAACAGGGCTAAGGAGGTGACAAAAAGGTAGAAATAAGTACAAAGATAGGTGACAGCATTTAATGGGACTCCACCCACATCAAATGCACTTAAGACTATCAAGGAGCCAGTCAAAAGGGTGAACGGATTGGTCAAAGGGAATGGTCCAAGGAGGAGGTCCTGCAAGGAGATCCTGAAAGGAGGTCCTGCGAGAAGGTCTGAGGACAGGAAGTCCTAAGACAACCAAGGAGGTCTTGAGGACAAAGGGTCCTGAAGACAACAAGGAGGAGGTCTAGACCACAAAGGTCTAAACACAAAAGAGGAGGTTTGGCCCGCAAAGGTCCAAACACACACAAAAGGGGAGGCCTAGACCACAAAAATCTAAACACAAAAGAGGAGGTCCAGGAGAACAAGGAGGCTCAAAGGACAGGGAGGTCCTGAATGATTAGATCAATAAGGAGGAGGTCCTCAAACGATGAAGACCAAGCTCGAGCGGTAGGTCCGACCGAGCAAGCGGTAGATCCGACCGAGCAAGCAGTAGGTCCGACCTGGGGAGGTCCTAAGGACATAGGGAGGTCCAAAGGAACGCAACAAAAGGGAGGTCCTAGGAACAGGGGGTCCAAAAGACACACAACGAAAGGTCCTATGGACAGGAGGTCCAAAAGACACACAACGGGGAGGTCCTAAGGACAAGACCCACAAAGGGCAGGTCCTGATGGTTGGATCCCCAAACGAGATCCCAACGGTCAAGATCTAGAGCAAGGGGAGGTCCGCGAAAACAAGGATGAAGCAAGGCAAATGGACCGTTCGGACCAAGCCAACGAGCCAACGAGGCCAAGCCATCCGATGCAGATCAGACAATCCTAAGGCAAGAAAGGTAGAACTCAAGCGGTACGACCGCAAGAGCCAGCGGTGAGTCCCAACACAAGGGAGGTCTAGACCTAAAGGAGGTCCAGGCCTTCCGATCCAAACAAAGAGGAGGTCTGAATCGTTAGATCAAACACCGGAGAGTTCTGGACCCTTGGATCAAACAGAGGAGGGATCTGGATGGTTAAGATCTCAAAAGAGGAGGTCCTAACGGCCAGATCTAAACAAAAGGAGGTCTGAGCTGTTAAGATCTCTAGAGAGGAGGTCCTAACGGTCAGATCTCAATAAGGGGGAGGTCTGAGCGGCTATGATCTCCAAAAGGGAGGTCCTAACGGCCAGATCTGAACAAGGGAAGGTCTGAGCGGCTAAGATCTCCAGAGAGGAGGTCTTAACGGCCAGATTTCAATAAGGGGGGTCTGAGTGGCTAAGATCTCCAAAGGAGAGGTCCTAACGGCCAGATTTAAATAAGGAGAGGTCTGAGTGGTTAAGATCTCCAGAGAGGATGTCCTAACGGCCAGATCTGAACAAGGGGAGGTCTGAGCGGTTAAGATCTCCAGAGAGAAGGTCCTAACGACTATATCTCAACAGGGGGAGGTCTGAGCGGTTAAGATCTCCAGAGAGGAGGTCCTAACGGCCAGATCTCAACAAGAGGGAGGTCTGAGTGCTACAGAGAAGCGGTACAACCGCGCTAGAGGACGAAACAAGCGGGAAGTCCGCGAAAGCAAGGAGAGAGCCAAGGGAACCAAAGGGAGGTCCAAAGGCTCAAAAGGGGGGGGGGTTTAACAAAGGTGGTAGTTCCAAAGGAACAAGCGGCAGTACCGCCAAAGCAAACGGTAGCACCGCACAAGCGCGAGGGAGGTCCAAAGGATTCCAAGGGCGCCCAAATGAACTCAGGGAGTTCACATGAACGCGGAGAGGTACACGGGGAGGTCCAAAACGGAGAGGGTGGTCTAGATCCAAGGAGATCTAGACAGAGAAGAGGATTTAGCTCAGAGGGAGGTCCAAACAGAAAGAGATTCAAGCCAACAAAGGGAAGGTCTGGACTAAGGGAAGTCCAAACAAAAGATACAAGGAAAGGTCCAAAGATCAAAGAGGTTTGAAACACACACCCGAGCTGGTCTAAACTCAAAGGAGAGGACTTAGACCAACAAAGGGGGTCCGAGCAAGGGAAGGTCTGGAGGAGGACAAAACAGATCCCAACAGAAAACACTAGAGGAGGTCCGAGAGGCAAGGGAGGATCAAAGAGGAAAGAAAAACACTGGGCCGAGGCCAAGCACAAGGCAAACAAAGACAAGGAAAAAACTCCAACACAGCTCAAAAGGACAAAAGCTGATTTTAGTTAAAGTTTGATTTTAGTCAATTAAAGCTCTTTTGAAAACTCAAGTTAAGCTTGAACTCTCAACAAATCTAAATGGTTATTTTTATTTTGAAAACTACAGGAACTCAGGAAAAACGGGACGTTACACTACTCTAGGCAATTGATTTCTCAATCTGAGTATTACTATCAGCATTGTAAATTAAGGGGAATGATGGGCATGTTTGTGGTTGGGCATCACAAATTAACAACCATTTGGTTATTTACTGGAGGATGGAGTCATGGATATAGTTATTTGTATACTGGCTTATTATGTATATTTGGAAGTAGTTCATACTTCGTTGTCTGTTTGAGTTTGTTGACATGTCATTTGGACATTTAATCAAAAGTTGCAGGAGGTGAAATACTGAAATGCTCTTGTATGTTGCAAGCACAAATGCTCCCTGTTCGATTTGATACTTCTATGCTCACTATTTTCCTCAAGTTTTGAAGTATTGCATGGAACTCTTGCTATCAAAATGACTTAGTATCATAGTAAAATAATGTCCTCACTTTCAGGTTCAGAGTAAATTGGTAGCTAAACATGTTGGTTAAATGAGGTTCTCACATGTGTTTTTTTTTAAAAAAAAAAGTAAGTGGGAGAATATATTCAATGAGGTTTTCTGAAGGATACTAGTACATGCATTTAGTGCAATTCATGCGACAAATGAAAAATGATTTGCTCTCTGTCCTTTAGATACCAAGTGAGCTGGACTAATATTTTTCTTTCTTGTGACCATTTCAGAAGAGCTTCAAGGATATACGTGCTCCTTTTTGTTGGATTGGGGATTTGATTTGGCTGCTGCAAGTACACTATAATTGTTGAAAATTATGGATGAAAGTTCTGAAAATATAATAATGTAGGATATATGACTTCCTGTGGTATTCTTGTGCTAGCCTCGAACAAAACCTCAATTTTGCATGAATAGTCTCATAAACTCTGTCCACTGCACCTTTAGTGCTTGCTTGTTGAGCTTCCATTTACATGTTGACTAGTTTTGGTTTATAATATCTAGTTGCTATGTGGTTTAGGTATGAAATGCAAATATCCAACGCCTGGAGTTTAACTCTGTACTATGGGAATGCTGATCTCTTTGATTTTAGTTGCGTGTTGTTTCTGAATTTTACGTTTTTATTTTTATTTTTTTGAATTTTTTCCATGACCGGGATTTTTATCCTGTTGTTTCCAAACGGCAACAGGGATTTTATTTCCGGGCGGGAAGATTTCCCCTTGGGATTGAGGAGGATTCCATGTACCCTCAAAATCCCCCTTAGGGATTTTCTTCCCTAGAATTTTGCCCCCTAGCATCCAAACAAGCCATCTTCCCTAGGATTTTGTCCCCTAGCATCCAAACAAGCCCTTACAATACATAGTTCTCATTAATAAAAGGGAAATAAGGATATCTAAGCTAGTAAGGTTATGTGGTAAACCTTGTGAGTTGTGATAAAATTATGTGCATTCAAAATTTCTCTAATCTGCAAAGTTTGGAGTTCTGAAGCAACTTGTTCTAGTTAAATAAAACAGCATGAATTGCAGCTGGTTTAGTTGTAATTCAATTGATTCATGACATACGCTTGCTTGCCACAATATAATTCGGTCACTTATCCATCATAGTGATTATTATTCAGGAAATATACAGTTGACGATTTGGTACGGGCCCTGGTTTAAATGTGCCCATGGCTTTCCGCAAGAAAAGATTGTTAATTCCACGTCTGCTATTCTCGTACAATTTCGGCAAATTCGGCATCACCTTGAGCCTTCCAATTTCCAGCACTAGCAATACTTTCCAATTTTATGGTGGAAGCAAGAAAGTGTAAGGAGCCATTTCAAAATATTCTTCTTTGAGCATGCGTCTATGAGCTTTCAAGAAAACTAAATAAATAAGGTTTGATTAATGCAGCCAAATCGAAACTAGAACACCGCACAACTCCGACAAATCCAACACCATCTTGGCTAGCATTTTGAGTATTCGAAAACAACCACCTACACGGAACACATCGATGAGGGGCAGGCAGGGGTTGTTGACCCGGACGCCGGCGACGGACTCCCGCATGCCGAGGAGCTCCAGCACGTAGGTTCCAAATTTATTAAAAATATAATGCAAATAGTTCAAATAAAGTCTTACATAAATAGAAAATTACAAAATATGTAACTATACAAAGAAATTATAGTACTACTTTACGCGTTTTCATGCCTTGAAAACGTTTTATTACATCATCTTTATTAACCTTCAAAAAAATTTCACTCTCAATAAATGTGACTAAACAATCATTCAAGAATTGATCGCCTATACTATTTCTCAACTTGTTCTTCATAAGAGTCATAGGGGAAAAATACTCTTTCATCACTTGCCGTCGCCACCGGTAGGAGCAAAACTAATTTGAGAAGCACGTATACCAACTTGTAAACTTCATGCTTTTTTGTTTCAACAAGCTTAATAGAAAGGTCACCAAGATTGTTAAGGTCCTTAAACCTAACATCACTTCGCATGTCATCAATGAAGTTATCAAGTTGGAAAAGGGAGTCTCATCAAATCTGTACTTGAAAACTCATTGGGATAAAAATTTGCAGGGTTTAGTATTTTCTCCTTATCAAAGGCTTCAAATGAGTATTTGAGTTGCGAGGATTCAAGGCAAACACGCACACAAACAACTCCATATTAACTTTGTTAAACTGGTTGTCAAGCTCTTGAAGAATATTATCAATGATGCCAAGATATACTTCCCTTCTGAAATGATCATCATTTGTTTGTTTGGGGAAAAAGCGCTTTGATCTTCCAAAAGGCACATATTTCTTATTTGGCTCAGGAACTTTAATACGATGTTTCATACAAAATGATGTAACTTTTTCCTGAAAAAAATCTTCCCAGCCATGACTTCTCATATGTTGCAAGCCATTTCAAAAGCTCAAGGAAGTTTCCCTTGTTACTAGATTGTTCACTTTCATCATATCCACGGAATGCCAATCCTTGATGCAAAATAAACCTCAAGCATCTAAGTGAATAACTTAATCTTTCCTTGTAAAGACGCTTGTCTTCTTTAGTTTGCTTCACAATAACATGAGCAACTAAAGTTTTTGGTTTCACAAAGAAGTTAAATTTCTCTTGAGCTTGATTATGGATACTTCTTATACCACCCACATGTTTGTCAAGTGCATCATATTTATTCCAATTTCTCCAACCACCTTTAACAAAGCTGTTACCCCCCACAGTTTTCTCCTTGAACAGATAACAGACAAAGTAAAATGCAGCATCCTTTTCGACACTATATTCGATCCAATGGTACTTATCAAACCAATTAAGACTGAAGTGACGTCTTTTACTTGATATTTCTCTGATAGAAAAATCATGTGTATAAGGTTGGCATGGCCCTTTCATAATATATCCTCTTCGAACAACATCTTGATCATTGACATAATAGCTACTGATGGGTGTCCTTTTCCCTGGATCATGTGGAAGAAGCTCAACATCATAAATATTTTTCTCACTGCTAGGAAGTGTATTCGAAGCTCCTGCGCTTCTCGACTGGGGTTGGGGTTGGTCATTGACAGCAACCACAACATCAATCATAGCATTAATATTCTTCGTATGAGAAGAAGTTAATTGATTCCCACTTGCTTGAGTTCCTCCTCTACCTTCTTGAGTCTCCTCTACCCCCTGGACCCCTTCAGCCGGTGATGAAGAGGATGAAATATTCTTTGCCTTCACTTTTTGTTCCCAAAAAAAAAGAAGGATGTCTCTATTCCTCTTCATGTCACTACAATCTACATTGACATATCGTAACACATTTATCAAATTTCCATTCACAATTAAGCTCACATTCGCAGATTAACAAAACAATATAACATGAACATGATAACAATATAACAGTGAAAAACAGCATACGGGCTACGACACACTAGTAAAACAATAACGGCTACGGTATACCAATAAAGTAATAACCAATTTCAGTGCTTCACAGCTTCTCCTCTAGGCTCCAAGCCTCCATGCTCCAGCCAACTGCCCACCTTATAGTTATAGGCTTATAATTGAAAATCCCTCATCCAACTCCTGAGTCCTGAAAACTCCCAGCCGGCCAGCCCCAAGGCAGTAAGGCCCCTTGACCCCTTCGGTCCTTCCGCTGGCGCCCGGTCACCTCCCGTGCCGCGCCGCCACATGCCACCGGCCGCCCTCCGCCCCCTCCTATGTAGCGCCGAGTGCCGCCTCTCTGTGCCATGAGTCGCCTCCCGGCCTCCCGGCGTGGCGGCGCCAGCGCACTCACGTGTGTGACCGCCACCCTCCCGGCCCCAGCGCGTCTTTGCCTCCCCGTGGCTGCCGCCAGACAAATCCTCCCACGTCGGGCGGTCTGTCGTGGCGTCGCGCCGCCGCCTGTGGGGAGCAGCCAAGCAAGAGCAGGGGAGAGGGGACCGAGAGGAGGAGAGATTAGGGTTAGAGTCTTGGCCTCTTGGGGAGGAGTAACTGTAGCGACCAAACCCTAGGGCACCCGAGAGGTCCTCCAAGAGCTCTTGGAAAGTCCATCAGGACCTCCCAGGAGGTCCAAAAAGGACCTCTCGGACAGTCCACCAAGACCTCCCAGGAGGTCCAGCAGGACCACCTGGAAGTCCAGGAGGACAGACCCGAGGAGGTCGTGGAGCCATGGAGCACCCCGCAGACCTGCCACGGCCAGACCAGGGGAGGTCGTGGAGGTCTGTGGTCATCCCAAGACCACCCACGACCCACCAGAGGAGGTCGTGGAGGGTTGAGACCACCACAGAACCACACACACGCCCAACCCTGAGGGTGGTCGGGGAGGACTGAGCTTACTCCGTGGTTCCCTGTGCATACTGAGCTAGTCCCAAGGATCATGGCTAGCTCTTTCACAGCAACAATAGTGATAGCGTTGCAACAACACCAACTTTATTAATATCAAGGAGGTTGTTTACAAGAGAGCTTACAATTCAGCAATTAAAATACAGCAGAAGGATAAACATATAGGCCACCCGATACACCATAGGCAATCGGCTGGAGGGCGCAATCCTAGTCGGTCCAGGACCACTAGGTCCACTTGCAAGGTTATCCCAAAGCTTCTAATTCCTGCTAAAGACAGCAGCAAGCAAGAGTGAGCACAACAACCGTGCTCGCAAGTTACACCCGTTAGATAACAGAATGACATGCATAAATGGATATCACAATGGAAAGCTTAATATGGTTGATTTGCATAAAGCCATGTTTCTTTCAAATACAAATACTAAGTTCCAAAGCAGGTACTTAATAGATAAAGTTCATTTTATCAAAGCAATTTTCAGTTGGATAACTTTCATCATCAAGATGGTGAAGGATACCCTCCTGTCACAAGGCTCCCCGCCCAAAGCCCATGGGATAGCAATCCCAAAACAGTTTATTAAACACTTTTGGAAACCCAAAACCAATATCTAACTCTGAGTGGCCGCTGCCAGCACGTCCATAACCGCGGATACGGCTATTCGAATATATTTAACTCTGCAGAGGTTGTACACTTTACCCACATGACATGGTTCCTCTAGTTTGTTTGGCCTGCGCGAGTGCCACCTCTCACTACCAAAGGTAAGAGGTCTAGAGTTCATGACAAAGCCTTTAAAATGCATTGTCCCACCACAGCCTCTCCTTGCTAAGGTTTCGCCTCCTTTGGATTCAGCTCCGTAGGATCTGGGCCCCCTCTTGCACCAGTGGGAACATAGGTCATAAAAGACCATTTTGGCCATAGAAGGCCTCCCACTCCTCCAACTGGATTAACTGCGATGGAAGTTCTGCAATTTACTTAGCTAGGTCCCACACCCCATACTGGAGACATGTGGTTGCACGATTTTGGCATAGCCCATTATAGGCTTAGCATTGGCGGCTCAAAGACCGGTCCTCAACTGACTTGGGCGACAAACACATACCCCTGGACCTCCACCTTTTTCAGGATAGAGTCCGTGCACAAACCTTGCACCAGCCAAGTCATCCATTTCGCCCAAGTCCAAATCCATTTTCCTTTTTCCTTTTCTTTGCTTCCCCAGCAATATTTCCATACGCCCATGACACCCCAATGTCATGGTCAAAACATTTTAAACAATAGTTGGTCATGAAGGTAAAGATTTTCCCAAATCAATTACTTTTGGTCTAAGCAAGTATAAGCATTTGGTTTTACAATTGTTCCTGGTTCACACTATTACATCAACCAAATTTTTGCCTAAGGGTGACAAGAAGTTGGGTACAACATCAAGGTCGGCCATATGAAAGAGATAGGCATAACTATGGATTTGAAGACAGGCATTGAACTAGCTTGATAGAAATAAGCATGCAGTATACTTTGAAACAGAACATAAGTAATTTAAGGTACTGGGTGCAATATGGTCAAAAGTGTAACTTGCCTCTTGCTTGATAGCTTAAGAATCTATTCTTTCTCACAGCTCTGGCTCTCAGGGGATGTCAAGATCTACACGGGTACAAAGCAAAGCAAATAAAGATCCAAATGAAATCTGGATGAACTGAGCAAGGGGTAAATAGCAGAGGATGATACTAAAAGAAAAACCAGAGAAGATCCTTGGGAGGAGGTCTGATGGTTGAAGGGCTTGGGCTCCAGAGGGGGTCCGAACCAGGGGGCTTGGAGAGCTCCCTGAAACAGAGAGCAGAGGCCTAAATGAAGAACAGGGAGGCAGTGGGTGCCCCCGATGCTCTATTTAAAGGAGGAAAAAGAATGGAAGCATTATAAAAAGAAGGTGACCGAATTCAGTGTACTGGTACAAAGGCAAACTACCCCAAGGTACTAGAAAGGATAAAGAAAGCAAGGGATGTGATAAAAAGTAGAAAAGAGGACAAGGGTAGATTGCAGCATTTAATGTGACTCATCCCACATCAAATGCACTTAAGAGCCAAGGGAAACCAGTCAAAAGGGTGAACAGCTTGGTCAAAGGGAACAGTCCAAGGAGGAGGTCCTGCGAGGAGATCCACAAAGGAGGTCCTGCAGACAGACAGGGAGGTATTTGAGGACAAAAGGTCCTAAAGGCCACAAGGAGGGTCTAAGGACATGAGGTGCAAAAGTCAGTAGAGGTCTAAACCACAAGGTCTAACCACAAAAGGGAGGTCCAGACCATAAGGGTCTGAACATCATAGGGAAGTTGGAACCTAAAGGAGGTCCAAAGCTCAATAGGGAGGTCCGGACATGGGGAGGTCCTGACTGTTGAAATCTCTGCAAGGGAGGTCTGGACGGTTGGGATCCAGACAAAGGGGAGGTCCTAGAGAACACGAAGAGGTCCTGAAGGACATGGAAAGATCCAACTAAACAAGGAGGAGGCCCCAGAGGACGCAAGGAGGTCCTGAAGGACAAAAGAGGTTCAAAGGATTGAAATGAAATTGCGGTCAAGATTTGGTCTAGGAGGTCCTTAGCGAGTGAGATCAACTCGGGGGAGGTCTCAATGGCTGGGATGAAATCAAGAGAGCTTTAACGATTAAGATCAAGGCAAGGGGAGGTCCAAAGGACACACACGGGGGAGGTCTCATGGACAGGAGGTCCAGAAGACACACCCACGAGATGGTCCTGAGGACATGACCCATAAAAGGCTGGTCCTGACGGTCAGATCTCACAAGGGGGAGGTCTGACGGTTAAGATCAAAAGTCAGGAGAGGTCCTGACAATCAAGAAAATAAGCAAGGGAGATATGAGCGGCTCAGAGATGATGATCAAAGGAGGTCGGAGCGGTTTAGATCATCTCTGAAAGAGGTCTGGATAGCTCAGATACGATCAAGGAACAACTTAACGGTCTAGGCCTCGCCGGAGGAGGTGCAGGCGGTTAGGATGAGGTCAAAGGACAGGAGGTCTAGCAGACACAACCAGGAGGAGGTCCTCTGGACAGGATGTCCAACGACCTACTCACGGGAGGTCCGAAGGTCAAGCTCAAATAGAAAGGTGGAGATCCGATGGCTAGGACCTCACAGGGGAGATCCTAATGGTCACGATCGGCAAAGAAAGGAGGTCCTAGAAAACGGTAATACCGTGAGTTGGGGCGGTAATACCAGATTGCACTAGGAGGACTTTTCCAAAGAAAAGGTTACAAGGATCAGGGTGAGAAGGAGTCCAAGTGATCACCGAGAGGTTCACAAGAGCATAAAAGGAACTAAAGCGGTTAGGAGGGGAGACCTAGACCCTAAGGAGGTCTAAGCCAGAGAAGAAAATCTGGACCAGGGGTGGTCCAATTTGAGCACAAAGGTAGTTCAATCAAATGCAAAGAAGGTCTAATTGGACACGAGTGGATTCAAGTGAATTACTGGGCGCTCTAGTGAACATGAGGGAGACTCAAGCAAAAGACTTGAGGGGAGGTCTAGCATAAGAGTATACCCAAACAAAGAATGAGGTCTATGATCACACTGGGATACAAACATCCAACAAATCAAGACAAAGAAGAGATCCGCACCATAGGTGAGGTCCGAGTGGTAAGGAGGTTTGGGCATACAAAAGGGTCTAATCATCCGGGAAGTCTAGACTTAGAAAAAGTCTGAACACAGGAAGGAGGTCTGAACCAAGGAGATTCACACCAACAAAGAGATCCAAAGCGGCCCAAACCAAAGGGAAGGTCTGGACACCGAGAGGATCTGATCTGCAGAGAGTACCCAAATAAAAAGGAAAGTGGTTTAAAGCCACAAGGATGATCCAGACCTCAGAGGAGGTCTAGCTACAAAGGAAGCCTAAACCTCACGGGAGGTCTAAACTACAAAAGAGAGATTAAGAAAGAGAGGTCCCGACCCAAAGGTGGTCTGGACCAAAGAGGTAGCCTAGACAAAAGGTCTCGATAGAGAGAGATTTCCAGGGGAGAGGAAAAACCCGAAAAGACAAGGAGGAGATGACCACAGCAGAGGTCAAACAAAAGGGACAGTCTGGACATAAAAGAATGTCCAAATGTAAGATAGAGGAAAGGAAAAGAGGAGAGATAGCTCTAGAGAGCTAGAGCAACACCAAAAGAACTAAGCTTTGGATTAGTTGAAGTTTAGCTTAGTCATTTTAAACTCTTCAAATTCTGAAATTCTCAAGTTAAACTTTGAATTATCATCAAAACCAAATAGTTCTTTTTATTTTGAAAATTTTCAAAAAGGCTTTGAAAATCAGGGTGTTCTGAAGAATCGAGCCTTCTTGCAGTGTTGCCCACCTTGGGGTGCGTTCTTTGGGCTTAAATTTGGACTTTCACGATCGTTGGGATGAAATTTGGACTTTTGCCGGACCTATTGGGCTGGGTTGAGGCGCTGATCCTAGGTGATTTTCAAAATTTTGGGGTTAGGGGTATACCCGCACTTAACTAGATCCGCTCAAGACGCCCACCACCCCAAGGCGCGAGAGAGCAGCAGCCGAGCGAGGAGGCGAAGTCGACGCTTGGCGACGGTAGGAGCAGGACGAGGACGCCGAGTAGTAGTAGAGTGGGAGAGGACGAAGCCATGGTAATTACTCGGGCGTGGAGACTGGAGAGGCGGATTTGGAGTTTAAATGGACGAAATGTTCCATGACTGGTGGGACCAATGATGGATGGGCCCTAGTATCAGTGCCGCAGATGGACTGCCGCTTGGGTAACTACAGAAAGGCGAGCACCGGTTGGTGCGCTTAAGTGGTTTAGCCCAAGCAGACTCGAATGGCCACCGCCCACCGCCGCCCTCCCGGCGGCACCTTCCTCCGCACGGGCCACCCGGAGGACGCCCTCCACCTGTTCATCGAAATGCTCGACGCCACGGACGTCGGCCGAAAGCAAAGACACCGCCGCTGCACCGTCAAGTCTTGCTCTGTGATGTGTACTGGTCAGGGCGCGGCGTCTGACGTCTGCCACATCAGCGTGGGTTCATGGTCGATTGGTTCGTGCTGAACAACTTGATACTTATGTATGCAAGCTGCGGGGATGTTGCGGCAGCGGAGGTGCTCGAAACACCTGTAAAATTTCAAAATTTCAAAATTAATTTGAGTTTTGGATTTGATTTTCGTTTTCGTTCAAATCTCAGCCAAATTCAACAAAAATCCCCAAAAAACATCAAATTCCCGCTTTCCCTTTTTCCCTCCCGCTTTCTCCTCCCCGAAAGCAGCTTCGTCCAAGCCGCCACCACCCCGTTCCCTCGCCGTCACCGCCTCCAGCGCCACCACCGTCATTCGCCACCTCCCGCGCCACCTCGCCCCCCCTTTTCAATCTTGGCGCCGCCAAGCCTTGCCCACGCTCGCCATGCCACTTGCAACCCGCGACCCTACCACGCCACCACGCCCGCTCGGTGGATTTCGGTCGCCGCCACCGCGATGTAACCCAGGCCCCGCCCATGCCGCCACCACTTCGTCCGACACCGTCCAAACCCCCTCGCCCAACCACGTTGCCGCCACCCATGTCGTCACCCATGCCGCCGCCCACACCGTGCCCTGCTCCCACCGCCTCCGCCCGCCTATAAAAGACCGCTCGGGGCAGCCCTTCCTCTTCATCCCCCACCACCGCCTCCCCTAAACCCCTCCCCTACCAATGCCGGCCGGATCTCGAGCCGCCGCCGCACCACCACAATCCCACCCGCAAAAGCCCCAACCACAAAACCCTAAGGTAAGGGGACTTACCCGCTGGAGCTTCCCCGCACCGCCCTCGTGCTGCTGGTCACCATCGTCGGTTGCCGCCGGTTCTGCTTGCCTTCCCCCTCCCTTGGCACGAAGCGCCGCCGCCCGCTCGCTTTTTCCACCTCGGCCGCGTGCGTGCAGGAGGCGCCTGGCCTTTGGCCAGCGTGCTCGGCTTTTTTTTTGGCCCGACCAAGTTGGGCGCCTGATGCTGTAGCGCTTTTACTGTTCATCCAAAACCGCCTTGTCTTGTTCATCGGCACGATAAATTTATTTATTTGTTCACCCAAAAACCCAAGATCTTGTTCATCCTTTTATTTAAGCCCAAGCCTTTGTTCAAGCATAGAAATGATTCTTGTTCCTAAACCTAGATTAGTGGTTAAATCATTGTCAGTAATCTATTTTTAGGTATGAGCGAGAATTTGGTCACTATTCATCGAAACCCTAATTTGACATTATATGTCATGTTTGACCGTTTCAAGCCCGTGAGTCCATATCTCAACTCCGTTCAGCTATGCCAAACTCCCAATAAATCTTTCCACCTTCCTATAGATTTTTTTAATCCTTTACAATATTTTTGTTGTACTTGGATCCAAATCTCACAGCTTCGTTCAGTCCAATCAAGCACCAGATAAATTCCCACTATCCCACACCACCTTCCTTTAAGTTTCTTTTTTATTTTATTTACTTGTTTGTTGTTCCCAACTCATTCCTTGTCGAGCTAGTTTTTACTTGGTTTCTTTTTATTGCATTGCTTCTCGATAGGTCACGATCTTAACGACCACACTTCAGAAGACGCAGGACAAGATCAGTATCCACAAGACTTTGTGCAAGAAGGCAAGTCGCATTCTTTGATCATTTTGAACCCACATGTTATATATTTATATTGATACTTTCATTATTATATTTGTGCCAAATACTTTAATTATTCAAATAATACTTTTGAATGCCATTATAAATAGATAAATCCTATTACCCCACATACAAACCCACCTAGCACTTGTAGGCCATATTCACCTTGACAAGTTCACATAAAATATTATCTATATAAGTAGCTTTGTCACCCAAATGTGTTATCAATCAAAAGCAGTGTTGGCAGTTCGCCAATGGTTTTGGTGGAGATTTGAGGGTTGTATCCAAGAGATTGGACAACCCAATAGACTAGTGTTAAAAATGAGTCATCAGTGAGATCTAGAGGAGGACAGCCACGAGTTGGTGTTGGCCCATTGCCTCACTAGGTGACAAGTAAGGACAAGAACCTTGTGCCAAGTGACCGACACAAACAAACGCTCAACCACAAGCGTGGTCATTACTCCCTAGCTTAGTACACTGCTTTCTTGATTGAATATCTACAGTATCAAGAATGAGACAGGTGGGCCTAGAGGACACTCATTTGGTCTTCTAGCAGTATGGACCCGTCGACCTCGGCACGCATTCCTTTGTTGGTCGCTGGTCTCCGAGGGTCGTTCGAGTAATACCTAGGGTAGAGGCTAAAAAGTGTTGAGAAGAGAAAAGGCTTTGTTATCCCAAACTCGGTCGCACGCTAACGGGTTGCGTGTCTATGATCTGATAGTATGAGTTTGAGAAATCTTGTGGGTAAAGTTGGGCAACTCTGCAGAGTGTATAACTAAAGGTATTGGAATACGCCGTGCTTCCGGTTAATGAAGCTGTGTTAATGGGTGATTCCAGTACATGAGGCATAAGTAGAGTTTCGGATATGGTAAGTTGGTAATTGTGGTTTGTTGAGAAACCCTTGATGTTATTATGTATTATTGTTTTACTGTTTTAAATGTAAACTGTTTTAACTGCAAATTGCATCCACATATGCCTGTTAAGGTAAAACCTAACAATCCTTTGAACTCCTTGCATGTAATTATTTAGCTTTTCCATGTGGCTTGTTGAGTACGGTAGTTGTACTCATTCTTGCATAATCTGCAAACAATCTACAGAAGAAATCAGGGAAAATGCAGAGGATCTGGTTGAACAGGATTTTGGTGGACCCACGGATGGCAATGACTACTGTTATTATGTCTCAGCCGCGCTCAAGCGTGCCTGTGGTTTGAAGTTCTTTTGTTTTGTATTATATTAACTTTGGGCTTGGATGCCCATGTCAGTGGCAAAACTGGCTATTAAGCCTTATCCTTATGTAATAAAATGTTGGATTTTGTTGTAATCAGAAGCTTGCTTGGCCTTGCCAAGAATCGCACATCTGGCGGTTGTGGAGAGTTTAACGTCCTCAGAATTTGGGGGCGTTACAAAGTGGTATCAAAGCTTAGCTTGACCGTATGTTGAGACCTTAGCTTGGTTATAGGATTGAAGACCTTCAAAAATCCTAGTTTGAAAAATTATAAAAGAATTTCTGAAAATAAAAATATAAGTATTATTGCTGTCTTTTCCCTTCTATTGCTATCTTATCTAAACTTAGATTTGTAAGATCGATTTGTTTTATAAAAGATTTATCTTCTTCTCATCTAATTTCAACCTTTCGTTAGAAGTTGCAGCAGTGTTCAGAATACGCTAGAGTAGTGTTAAATAGACTGAACCCTAATTAGACGATCTTTTGGTTGTAACACAAGTTGTATTATGTGCTCTAAGTAGTATGTATACAACTCGTATAAATAATTGAGCTATGTTATTAACTAATAATTTGTTTTTCCATCAGTACCTGTATATCATCCTTGTCAAAATTCAATTCATTGTTTTCGTCTTGAACCTTACCTTAATCTTTCTCTACTTAACTCAAGTCTGGATCTTACTCACCTATCAGTATTTGGTCAAAACCATTGCAGAAATACATTCCCAAGATGTTTGGAACCAGGACCGGTATCAACTACCAAAGCGAGACTAACACAAAGGAGTATCAGCCAAGCACGACAGAATTGATGACAATAAAGGAAAAGAACAAATACCAAGTAGAAGAGAATCAAATGAGGATAAAGGTAACACAGCCGTTACAAATTCAGCAGAAGCTACCTACCAATTCCAATCCAATCGCCACAGTGCAGTGTTACACATGTGGAGGAAATCACTACAAAAAGGACTGTCCATAGAAATCAATAGGCTGCTATCACTGTGGGCAACTGGGTCATTACAAGATTCAATGCCCATTAAGGAGTATGCCATCAGAGGCAGCCAAAGCCCAAGTGAAAAGTCAACTACATACTAACAAGACACCACCAATAAAACAAGCATGCAAAGGATATATGCTACTACCCAGAAAACAGTTAAGAAAAGCGAGACAAATCCTAGGAGAAAGAAGACCAACAACAGGATTGGTTCAGGACAAAACCAACTATATTTCTACCAAGGATACAACAGAGGCTGCCAAGATCATTATCGGTATGTTTTTATTACATGCAAAGGACAGCATTGGTTTTTAATCCAAGAGCCACCTTTTCAGTTTCTGAGGCAAAATTTTACAACAGAAAAAAAGCAGCATGGAAAAAGGAATAAAAAATACAGCGATATTTTCCAACCTGTTCCCCGGTCCTGTGTGAATCTTGGGGTCGAGATTCCTTTAAGGGGGGGGGTAGGTTGAAACACCTGCAAAATTTCAAAATTTTAAAATCAATTTGAGTTTTGGATTTGATTTTCGTTTTCGTTCAAATCTCAACCAAATTCAACAAAAATCCCCAAAAATCATCAAATTCCTGCTTTCCCTTTTTCCCTCCCGCTTTCTCCTCCCCGGAAGCAGCTTCGCCCAAGCCGCCACCACCCCGTTCCCTCGCCGTCACCGCCTCCAGCGCAGCCACCGTCGTCCGCCACCTCCCGTGCCACCTCGCCCCCCTCTTCAATGCGCACGCGCCCTAAGCCGCTGTCCACGCCGCTCGCCATGCCGCACCGCAACCCGCGACCCTGCCACGCCACCTCACGCCCCGCTCCAGTGAGGGGGTCGCCGCCACCACGATGCAACCCACGCCCTGCCCATGCCGCCACCACTCCATCCGGCACTGCCCAAACCCCCTCGCCCAACCACGTTGCCGCCACCCATGTCGTCACCCATGCCGCCGCCCACACCGTGCCCTGCTCCCACCGCCTCCGCCCGCCTATAAAAGGCCACCCAGGGTAGCCCTTCCTCTTCATCCCCCACCACCGCCTCCCCTAAACCCCTCCCCTACCAGCGTCGGCCGGATCTCGAGCCGCCACCGCACCACCACAATCCCACCCGCAAAAGCCCCAACCGCAAAACCCTAAGGTAAGGGGACTTACCCGGTGGAGCTTCCCCGCGCCGCCCTCCCTTGTGCCGCTGGTCACCATCGCCGGTTGCCGCCGCCGCTGGAACGCCGCAGGTTCCGCTCGCCTTCCCCTCTCTCCGCGTGAAGCGCCGCCGCCCACTCGCTTTTTCCGCCTCGGCAGCGTCAGGAGGCGCTGACCTTTGGCGGTAGCGCTCGGCTTTTTTGGCCCGGTAGGAGTTGGGCCACACAAGATGCCGCTTTTTACTATTCATCCAAAAACCGGCCTTCACTGTTCATCAAGACTGAGAATTTATGTCTGCTTCACCGAAAAACCCAAGATCTTGTTCATTCTTTTATTTAAGCCCAAACCTTTGTTCAAGCGGTAAAATGATTACTGTTCCTAAACCTAGATTAGTGGTTAAATCTGTTAGTAATCTATTTTTAGGTATGAGCGAGAATTTGGTCACTATTCATTGAAACCCTAATTTGACACTATATGTCATTTTTGACCGTTTCGAGACCGTGAGTCCATATCTCAACTCCGTTCAGCTATGCCAAACTCCCAATAAATCTTTCCACCTTCCTATAGATTTCTTTAATCCTTTACAATATTTTTGTTGTACTTGGATCCAAATCTCACAGGTTCGTTCGGTCCAATCAAGCACCAGATAAATTCCCACTATCCCACACCACCTTCCTTTAAGTTTCTTTTTGGTTTTATTTACTTGTTTGTTGTTCCCAGTTCATTCCTTGTCGAGCTAGTTTTTACTTGGTTTCTTTTTATTGCATTGCTTCTCGTTAGGTCACGATCTTGACGACCAGACTCCAGAAGACGCAGGACAAGATCAGTATCCACAAACTTTGTGCAAGAAGGCAAGTCGCATTCTTTGATCATTTTGAACCCACATGTCATATATTTATATTGATACTTTCATTATTATATTTGTGCCAAATACTTTAATTATTCAAATAATACTTTTGAATGCCATGATAAATAGATAAATCCTATTACCCCACATACAAACCCACCCAGCAATTGTAGGCCATATTCACCTTGACAAGTTCACATAAAATATTATCTATATAAGTAGCTTTGTCACCCAAATGTGTTATCAATCAAAAGCAGTGTTGGCAGTTCGCCAATGGTTTTGGTGGAGATTTGAGGGTTGTGTCCAAGAGATTGGACAACCCAATAGACTAGTGTTAAAAATGAGTCATCAGTGAGATCTAGAGGAGGACAGCCACGAGTTGGTGTTGGCCCATCGCCTCACTGGGTGACAAGTAAGGACAAGATCCTTGTGCCAAGTGACCGACACAAACAAACGCTCAACCACAAGCATGGTCATTACTCCCTAGCTTAGTACACTGCTTTTCCGATTGAATATCTACAGTATCAAGAATGAGACAGGGGTGGGCCTAGAGGGACACTCGCTGGTCTTCACAACGGTATGGACCCGTCAGCCTCGGAGTACGCATTCCACTGTTGGTCAGTGGTCTCCCGAGGGTTGTTCGGAGTAATACCTACTGGGTAGAGGCTAAAAAGGGTTGAGTAGTGAAAAGGCTTTGTTATCCCAAACTCAGTCGCACGCTAACGGGTTGCGTGTCTATGATCTGACAGTATGAGTTTGAGATATCTTGTGGGTAAAGTTGGGCAACTCTATAGAGTGTATAACTAAATGTATTCGAATACGCCGTGCTTCCGGTTAATGAAGATGTGTTAATGGATGATTCCAGTACATGAGGCATAAGTAGAGTTTTGGAGATGGTAAGTTGGTAATTGTGGTTTGTTGAGAAACCCCTGATGTTATTATGTATTATTGTTTTACTGTTTTAAATGTAAACTACTTTAACTGCAAATTGCATCCACATATGCTTGTTAAGGTAAAACCTAACCATCCTTTGAACTCCTTGCATGTAATTATTTAGCTTTTCCTTGTGTCTTGTTGAGTACGGTAGTTGTACGCATTCTTGCATAATCTGCAAACAATCTACAGAAGAAATCAGGGAAAATGCAGAGGATCTGGTTGAACAGGATTTTGGTGGACCCACGGATGGCAACGACTACTGTTATTAGGTCCCAGCCGCGCTCAAGCGTGCCTGTGGTTTGAAGTTCTTTTGTCTTGTATTATATTAACTTTGGGCTTCGATGCCCATGTCAGTGGCAAAACTGGCTGTTAAGCCTTATCCTTATGTAATAAAATGTTGGATTTTGTTGTAATCAGAAGCTTGCTTGAGACACTGCTTACTTTGCAACTGCACATCCTGGGCAGTTGTGGAGAGTTTAACATCCTCAGAATTTGGGGTCGTTACAGTGCTATTCGATGCAGTGGAGCAGAAGGGCGTGGTTTCGTGGAATGCGTTGGTTGCAGGGTACTTCAAGAATGGAGACTGGAAGGAGGTGGTGAGGATGTTTGAGGGCATGCTTGAGATTGGGGCGCCGTTCGATGAAGTCACATTGGTGAGCGTCGCCACAACGTGCGGACGAATAGGTGATGCCAAGCTCAGGGTGTGGATCGGAGAGTATGCAGATGAGAAGAGGACGGTGGGGAACAGGAACTTGGCTGCCGCTCTGGTTGACATGTATGCCAAGTGTTGAGGGCTTGATAAGGGCATCTCCAATAGTTAGAGATAACATTGTCTCTAACATATGTTATATCATCTTTAAAGACAAATCTCCAATAGATAGTCTCTAGCACATTCTTCAATATTTATATTTTTATAATTTTTCTTTGTAACGGGTCTACATGTCAACTAGAGTAGATTAATGTATCATGTCTTGTTTCGCGTGAACGACAGTCTCTTTAAGAAGAGACGACATGTGCTCTCTCTCCTTCCCCTCTCTCCTCCACGTAGAATTTTGTTGACGTGATATAGCTAAGAGACGACAATAAATACACTATTGAAGATGCCCTAAGGCGCGGAGGTTGTTTGACCGGATGCAGTCCTGGGATGGGGTTGCGATGATCTCGGGGTACACGCAGCAGACCGGTGTCAGGAGGGACTTAGGACTTGTTTGGTTGGTGGAAAAAAGTGGTGTCGGGAGATAGTATTAAAAGTGAATGATTTTTGTTTGATCAAGTAAATCTGGAAACATGGTGTTTGGTTGAAGGTCTGTGTCTGAAGAAAACATAAAATTTTTAAAAATAACATTTTAATAATGAAAAAACGTAAAACCATAAAATACGCTACTATCCAGTGTGTTCTAACATAAAATAAGCAGGCGAGGCTTTACGCCGTCATGTGCGAGTGTGCAACTAAAAGTAATAACCTAAATTTTGGTTCAGCTAACTGACACAAAGCAAACAGACCCTTACTCTTTTCAATGAGATGCAGGCTGCCGAGGTGAACCCGAATGATGTGACAATGGTCAGTGTCCTCTCCGCTTGTGCTGTCCTGGGTACACTCGAGAAGGGGAAGTGGGTGCACTCATACATAAGAGGAAGGGTCTGCCCTTTACTGTTGTTCTTGGCACTGCACTGGTGGACTTCTATGCGATGTGTGGATGTATTAACGATGCAGTCGAGGCATTTGAGTCGATGCCTGTGAGGAACTCATGGACGTGGACAGTCTTGATAAAAGGCATAGCGAGTAACGCAAGAGGAAGAGAAGCGCTGGAGCTCTTCTCATCCATGCGTGAGGCCAATATCGAGCCCACAGACAGATGTGACATTCATAGGTGTTCTCCTGGCTTGCAGCCACAGCTGCTTTAGTTGAGGAGGGTCGCTGGCATTTTGATAGCATGACCCAGGATTATGACATCCAGCCAAGGATTGAGCACTATGGGTGTATGGTTGATCTTGATAGAATATACGATATCCGGCAAGATACCAGGATCCGATCACTCTCCATACCGGCCAAACCGTGATTGATTCTCCTATTATCTTGCATTGTAATCTTCCTTTACACATGCTATATACGAGGACACATGCGCCCCAGATTTGGTGTGGCGATTCTCTTTATCTTTCTTCCCAGTTTACAACAAATTAACGGTTTTAGCAAATATTTAAATATAATTTCAGCACTAATTATCATAATTAAAGCATATTTTTAGCAACATTTAAATAACAGAAATATCATATAAGCATGTATTATCTTCATGTCAAATAAACATGATAATAAGCTAAATAGATGGAACATATAAACATACAAAATCAGTATATTACTCAAATGTTTGTTTATTGCTCTCAAATGTCGGGCTACACAAGGTGATTGTCTATACTCTTCGCAAATTAGATATGACATCCATAAATCAGACTTTGAGCTCAAAAAAATACTTTACTAATAAGTCAAGAATTATCTCATAGACAACAAGTTATATTTTCAGCCAACAAAGGATAGAAATAACTTGACAGTGCAAGAAAAACACAATTTCAGCATTTTAGTCTTTTGACAACTAGAGGACCAAGAAAACATCAGTTCAAAAACTGAAGTCACATATCAGCATTTACTGATTTTTGCCAACAGAGGATCAACAAGATTACATATCAAGAATCAATCCAATACAATATACACTAATGCAACCGAACCACTGAAAATAATAGAGCCAACAGCTAGAGATGAAAATGGCAACAGTAAGCAAATCAATTAGCTCAAGTCTGATCTAGCTATCAATCCAATTTCATTATATGACAATTATCCTCATCGAGCATTAATCTGAGCCCACAATATCACTAAGCAATATCTTCTTGTACTAGTATCAACCAAATTAATCACAATTTGAGACTTCCACTAGCACAGCACATATGCAAAGTGATGTGCAAAATGAAAACAGCTATATCACGATGCGAATGGCACTCAAAGCCACTGAGAAGTAAAGCGGGCAAGGCACGCCGAAATGCGTTGACTCAAAAAACCAATCGCTCCGTTGTGCCGCGAATACCAGACGATGTTGACGGAGATACAATGCCAACTTCACAAACTGGAGACACACTAGTGTGCGAAGACGAGGTACAGAGAATGTCACTCAAGATCCAATCGAGATGCATTGACTGAATGCACCAAAGGAGCATCAATCAACAAGAAACTGAATGCCTTCTTCCACTCAAGATCAAGCCAAAGCCAACCGGTTCCCACCTCCAATCGGTGCAAGTCCAACCCTCACCTCACCTTAAGAGAGAAGAGGGAGCAAGAAGGAAAACCAAGATGCGCAAGGGGAAGGGGAAACTAGTCCTCACCGCCGACGTTGCTAGGTCCAACCATGGCAGTGCAACGTCTTTCAAAGCCCCAAAAATCTAAAGCCAAATCGGGAGGAAGAAGAACCAAAAGAGGGGACTGCTCACTATGTTTTTTGGGGGTCAAGAAGGAAGAGGAGAGGAACCGCCTTTTGAATAGGAGGACGAAGGGGGATAGCGTGGCTGCTGTGAATGGCCGGCGCCCGAGGAGTCCGGACTGCTTGCGCCTCTAGCGCCGCCGCCGCCGTCGCCGCGAGTCTTCCGCCCATGCCGCACACGCACCAGAGGAAAGGGGAAAAACCCCAACCGTGCATGCTGTGGTTGGAGACACCCTTATCTCCTCAAGCCTCCCAATGACAGGAGGGGCCCACCATTTTATTTTCTTTTCCATTTTCTTCTTTTCTCTAATTTAGAAATTACCAAAATGGCCCTCAAAATACAATAGTTTTCACATGGTATCAGAGCACGACGCGCCTCCTCTCCCAGCGTCATGATCCTCCTTTTTCTCTGCTGCCGCACGCCATGTCCACCGAGCCCCAAACTTCCTCCGATGTCCTAGCCTCCTCCTCCACCACCATCCTCAACACCAGCGCCTCCTCTGCTACCTCTGTTGTCATCACCGTGGCAAGCGTGAAGACGCATGTTCCTGTGTGTCTTGACCTCAAGGACACCAACTACACCAAGTGGAGGTCGCATTTCATGGCCTTCCTCGGGAAGTATGGACCCCTATGCCATATCGACAGCACAAAGGCAATGTCGATTGGGTCAGGCAAGACTATGGCGTCCTCTCTTGGATCTATGCTTCGATCTTCGACGAGATCATGGATTTCATCATGGAGCCGGAATAGCTTGCACTCGAGGCTTGGATGAGCATCGAGGAATTCTTTCATGACAACAAAGAAAGTCGGGTGGTCTTCATCGAGGCCAAATTCTGGACCTTGGGGTAGGGCGGCATGTTGATCACTGACTACTTCCACAAGCTTAAAACTCTCGTCGACGCCTTGCACGACGTCGGGCAACCCATCTTAGACAAAGGTTAAGTCCTCAATATGCTTCGTGGACTCAACCTGAAATTCAGCACATGCACTCTCATTTCTAACCTGACTTCGTTCCTGACATTCCTCTGTTGATGAGGACATCACTTCTTCGGATACACACAACAATCCTCCACTTGACATTCAAGGACCAATCACTAGAGCTCGCGCCCGACAATTGAATTTACAGGTGAGCTCGTTCCTAACTACTTCTTTTTGTTCATTTGAGAATCGATTGCTACCTAATGATTTAATTATGATTAGGAACCTTGGAGAGGACCTAGAAGTACTTGGAGAAGGGCTACGAGGCGCACAAGTCCAGCGAGGCGGTCGAATCATGTTGGAGTCCCAACTCAAGCCGACTTCGAATCAATTCGGAGTCAGGACCAAACCGCACTAAAACGGACGCCCAGATCGCATCCGGGCTCCATTTTGGATGTTCCACATATGTATGGAAAGCTGAGAAGACGACCTTTCCAATGGCTCTGGTCCCATGTCAAAATTCCTTCGAGTCAACAGGAATCGTCGAAACAAGTGGGCATTCAGAATCTGTCAGGTGCTGCACCACCGTCTTTTGGGCCGTTCGGCTTTGTATCGTGTTGGAGCCCATTAGGGCGCGTCCAGGGGTTTTGCACGCCCCTCAATCCTTTATATCCAGCCACCACCCCCACCATTAGGGTTGGGTTTTGCTTAGATTAATTCTGTCTTGAACAGTGTCGCCGTTCATCGGTTTGTGAGACCCCAACTTTCGAGTGCTAAAACAATACATCTGCAATTCCGTTGTGTTCTTCCTTGTTCTTGCTTGTGTTCTTGATTCGCAGCGAGATTAGCCTTCTTGGCGAGGTCAAGCGGCAGCGCACGGTTGATAACCTGAGGAGACGTGGTGCTGCGATTGCGGGGTTCGGAACGTGTTGTTCGGAAGCCGAATCGATTTTGTGTCGCGCCTCCACCAAATCGAACATATCCAGAACCTGTTGGAAGATCGGGACCCCGTTCCTATCAAGTGGTAATCAGAGCTTCAGGTGTCCCTTCAGGTTCGAGTTTACCCTACCCTTGATTGTCGTCGGTTTCATCCTAGAGTCCAAGAAAAAGCCCTACAAAAAAATTGTAGTCATAGGTTGTTCCCTGTCCAAGATCTCGTTTAGCCTTTTGCACAATTTGATTTCAGAGTCCGTAGTGTTGAGTTTGTGTCCTTAGTCGAGTCTTGTTGCTGGTTTAGATCGTGTTTTATTTCGGGTTGTCTTGCTTCCGCTACGTCTCATACAAACCCTAGCCGTCAACTTTTGTTTCTCCCACCCTCCCACCCTCTGTTTCTCCACCGTCAAATTGAGGCATCCATCGTGTCTCTTGATCACCCAAACACCTTTCCTCATTGAGTCTTGTGATCACCCAGCACCATCCTCCACCTTTTTGAGCTTCCGCCCCAAATTCCACCAATTTGTTCCACCGATTTCGTTTGGCCTCCACAAACAACCATAACTCTGAGGCCCTCCTTCAAACGGCCGTAACTTTTGCATCTGAACTCGAAATCAGAAAAAAAATTTTGAAATTGGGTGAAATTAAATTTTGCATCGAAACTCCCCACTTCGTCGGGTTTGGCGAATTTATTTTGCCCAAATTCGGCCCGAAAGTCTTGATACTCGAGCTCTGAATTTTCATCACCGACTTTGCAAAGCACATTCATCATTTTCAGAGGCCACACCTTACATCGATTGAGGTGAAACTTTGTGTGGTTCCTATTTCTGTGCTCTGCTTTGTGAAAAAAATATCCAAAAAAAAAGAAAAAAAAATTTCGGCACCTGGTTTTGCCTAGAGAAAAAAAAAGGGCACCTGAGAGCACTCCGTGCCTAAAAAAAAACAGAGCACAGTTTTTAGGTGACAGATATTGATTTGTGCTATCTTTGCCTGGCCATCCTTGTTGCTGTCTTTGCTTTACTATTCTAGTTGACTCCTCCTTGTTCATCATATCATACCTGCTATAGGACACTTTTAGACCAGCAACTAGGACCAGTGTTTTGGACATTTGCTCAGCATCACTATCTGTTATTGAATTGTGTTCCACTAACATATTTGGCCTTCCAAGCTCCATATACCTACTTGGATAGCATGACTTTTGACCCTTGCAATCGCGATGCCACGTTCGGTATCACGAACCGACCACCGGTTGTACCACCCTCTTTTTGCAGGGTAAGAACACTTGTAAGAGCTTGGTAAGCCACTTCCTTTTGGGTTTCCTTGTCCTCTTTTGTAGTTGATAGGGATAACCATTTTGTTTTCCTGCGTTTCCACTAACCATGGCAGGACCGAAGGGGACGGACACCGGTCGATTTCAACGAGTGTGTTAGTCGCGGCGGCTCAAGTCGCTCGACAACCAAAATGCTTCATTCACTAATCTCGGTGCGCGAATGGACACCATCGTCGCCGCCATTGCCAAGTTGAACACCACGAAGGCATTGGCGGGTGGAGCGGCGGATGGTCGACCTCCTTTGGTCGATGGGCGATTGAGGCACGCCGCCACTGTCAATGACGGCCATCATCATGATGATGACGCGATGCATGATGCGGTTGGCAACATTGATCGAGGGAGACACGGATGCACAACTTCGTCGGCGTCTTGACCAAAAGCAGACATGGTATGGGAGGTAATAACCGGAACCGTCATGGTAACGATGACCCTTTTGCTAAAGTCAAGTTTACCATACCATCTTTTTCGGCCTTTATGATCTTGTAATATATCTTGATTGGGAGATGACGGTAGAGCGTAAGTTTAATTCTCACTTGGTTCTGAACAACATAGAGTTAGACAAGCTACTAGTGAGTTTAAGGACTTTGCTATTATCTCGTGGAATGAATCGGGTACCATGCGCTTACAACGACACATGGGAGCGGTTAAAAGAAGCTATGCGTGATCGTTTTGTTCCTCCCTCATATAAGCGTGAATTGAGAAAAAAATTACAGCGCTTAGAACAAGGTGATAGTTACATTCGGGACTATTATCTTTGAGCTTCAAAAGGGTATGGTGCGTTGTGGGGTTGTTGAGGACACAGAGGATAAGATTTGTCGTTTCTATGCGGGTTCTGGCGTGAAATTCGTGACATTGTTGATTATAAAGATTTTATATGTCAACCGCTTGTTCCGACTTGCTATGCTTGCGTAAAAAGAATTGCGAGGGCGCCAGAATCGCGACGGCAAGCACCGGACGACCCTCCTACACGCCGTAACGACTACATCAACGGATCGCCCAAGTCTTCTTGAGTTTTCGATCCCTCCACCACCGGCGAACAAGATTGCTGCGCCATGCTGAAGCCACCTTCCACGACCGCCTGCAGATTCTACAAAAATTCTTTGCGAGCTCGGTCAAATAAGAGTTCTTCTTCCGTGGCTTCCACGGGCCGCTCCTCAACATTGATGCCACCGCCATGGACTTGGTCATGTGCGGAGGAATTGCCCTAGCCAACGGGCATACATCGCCACGGAAGATGGAGGCTACATCAAGCTGCCGGATGTCGAGGAGGATGATGGCGTTCTGCTGCCTCGGACGACAATGGCGATGGTCATGACGACTGTTCCTTGGTGGGCGTCCACAAAGAACGCCACGAGCATCATTGTGCGGCGAGTCTCGGCGATGGCGGAGCGATTTTACCGATGGGGTGCAAACTTTTTTACAATTATAAGAAAGACACATATACATATACCCCACCACACACATGTGTGAGTCGCCTCATATCACATGTCTAAAAAGGCGAAGGCGAGAATAAATCCGCGACCTTACAAAATATCTCATGAAGCGCACTCATGTGTGCATAAAGGTGTGAACTTAAATGACATATTTCAACATAAAAGTTTAAATGACATAGTAAAGATTGAAGTGGAACAAATTATATGTTTCTAGTACAACCGACATCACAAAATATTGCTTGTGTTGATGGGTTGTCGACTATTGATTTCCACCCCATCGTATATATCCTCGACCTCGGGCTCGGGCCTAGTCTGGATTGGAGAAAAATGTAGGAAAAATAGATCGCAGAAATACATTCATTAAGAATTGCATGTCTTCTCTCTCACTATTTGCATCAAAGGAACTGCTGCTAGCTAGATCAGTATTTAATATATCCTATAGAAATTAAGCCTTTCAATCAATTTTACCGACCTATACTTAATTCAAAGGGAAACAAAAAAGTGCTCCAAATTAACCAAGGGAAAATCACAAATTTTTGGGGGTGCAGTTGCACCCCCTTGCTCCAACGTGGCTCCGCCTCGGTCCTCAAAGACACAGGTACAACAACCCGATAAGCTTCAACGCCAAAATTTGTTTCAGACCTTCTTTGCAATCAAGAACCGGCAAGACGTGTCATCATTGATGGAGGAAGCTGCAACAACTTGGTGAGTTCGATTTGGTCAAGAAGCTTGGCTTGACCACGCGACCGCATCCACATCCATACCATATTCGATTGGTTAAATGACTCTGGAAAAGCTAAGGTAACACAAACATGCGAGTCCATTTTTCCATTGGTGGTTATCTTGATCATGTTGATTGTGATGTGGTTCCCATGCAAGCATGCTCTCTTTTATTGGGTCGCCTTGGGAATTTGATAATGATGCTTTACACCATGGTAGTAGTAACAAATACACTTTTATGCATAAGGGAAGAAAAGTTACTTTCTTGCCTTTGACCCCAAATTGAGATTATAGAGGCCGATAGGGAGCGCGGTAATTGCGCTAATGATCCAACGGAAGATGATAAATCTGCAAAACATTCTGTTATGCTTGCCACAAAATCAGACCTTGCTGAAATTGATGATATTAATGATACATGCTATGCTCTTGTGTGCAAAGATGCTTTATTTTCTCTTGATAATATGCCTTGCACTTTGCCTCGCCTCTGTCACTCACCTTTTGCGAGGATTTTAGAGATGTTTTCCGATGAGATACCTCGGGACTTCCACCCATTCGAGGATTGAGCACAGATTGACTTGATCCTGGGCGAGTTTGCCAAACCGTGCGGCGTCAGACCAATCCAAGAGACTAAGGAGATTCAGCGACAAGTCCAAGAATTTTTGGACCGTGGGTGCGACGTGAGCCTTAGTCCTTGTGTTGTTCTGTTCTTTTGGTACCCAAAAAGATGGTTCTTGGCGCATGTGTGTAGATTGTAGAGCCATTAACAACATTACTATAAGGTATCGTCATCCTATTCCCGGGTTAGGCGACATGCTTGATGAGTTGTGTGGTGCTATAATTTTCACAAAGATTGACTTGCGTAGTGGATACCACCAAATAAGAATGAAACTTGGCGATGAATGGAAAGCGCTTTTAAAACTAAGTTCGCTTGTATGAGTGGTTAGTCATGCCTTTTGGTTTAACTAATGCACCTAGCACTTTCATGAGATTAATGAGCGAGGTTTTACGTCCTTTCATTGCCAAATTTGTGGTCGTTTACTTTGATGATATCTTGATTTATAGCAAGTCCATGGATGAACATTTGAATCACTTACGTGCTATTTTTAATGCTTTGAGAGATGCACGCTTGTTTGGTAACCTTGAGAAGTGCACCTTTTGCACGGATCGAGTCTCTTTCTTGGCTATGTTGTGACTCCACAGGAATTGAGGTTGATAGAGCCAAGGTGGAGGCGATATGGAGTTGGCCCACGCCCACCACGGTCTCCCAAGTGCGGAGTTTTCTTGGCCTTGCGAGGTTTTATCGCCGCTTTGTCAAGGAATTCAGCACCATTGCGATAACGGTGATTGAGTTGACAAAGAAGGAGTCGTGTTTCATTGGGGCCATCACAAGAGGAGTCCTTTAATCTTTTGAAGGACAAGCTTACACACTCACCATTGCTCCAACTTCCGGATTTTGGTAAGACTTTTGAGTGGAATGTGATGCCGTGAATTGGTATGGGTGGTGTTTTGATGCAAGAAGGCAAACTGTTGCCTACTTTAGTGAAAAATTGAATGGTCCTGCTCTTAATTATTCCACGTATGATAAAGAATTGTATGCTCTTGTTAGTTCTTTAGAGGCGTGGTAACACTATTTATGGCCTAAAGAATTTGTCATTCATTACGATCATGAATCACTTAAGCATATTAAGTAGTCAAACCAATTTGAATCGTAGACATGCTAAGTGGGTTGAATTTATTGAATCTTTTCCTTATGTCATTAAACACAAGAAAGGGAAGGATAATGTGATTGCTGATGCTTTGTCTCGACGCTATACCATGTTGTCTCAACTTGATTGTCACATTTTTGGTCTTCAAACCATTAAAGGACAATATGCTTTAGATGCTGATTTTAAGGATGTGTTGTTGCATTGTAAAGAGGGACAAGCATGGAATAAATTCGTGATCAATGATGGGTTCTTGTTTAGAGCTAACCGCCTATGCATTCCAGTTGGATCCGTTCGTCTTTTGTTGTTGCAGGAGGCGCATGGAGGCGGTTTGATGGGACATTTTGGTGCTAAGAAGACGGAGGGCGTTCGCCACACACTTCTTTTGGCCAAAGATGAGGCGAGATGTTGAGCGGTTTGTGGCTCATTGCACTACATGTCAAAAAGCTAAGTCTCGCTTGAATCCACATGGTTTGTATATGCCTCTTCTGTTCCTTCTATTCCGTGGGCGATATTTCTATGGACTTTGTTTTAGGATTACCCGGGACTAAGAGGGAGGGATAGCATTTTGTTGTTGTGGATCGTTTTTCTAAGATGGCTCATTTTATACCATGTCATAAAACCGATGATGCCACTCATATTGCTGACATCTTTTTCAAAGAGATAGTTCGTTTGCATGGTATGCCTTCTACTATTGTTTCAGATCGTGATGCCAAGTTCTTGAGTCACTTTTGGCGTACTCTATGGAACAAGTTGGGTACAAAGTTGTTGTTCTCTACAACTGTCACCCAAACCGATGGCCAAACCGAGGTGGTAAACCGCACATTGTCTACTATGCCGAGAGCTGTCTTGTGAATAATTTGAAGTCTGTGGGAAGAGTGTTTGCCGCATGTTGAGTTCGCATATAATCAAGCGGCACACTCCACCACCAAGGTAAGTCCTTTTCGGGTAGTATATGGATTCAATCCCGTGCCCTCTTGACATTTTACCTTTGCCTACTAGTGAGAGAGTTCATAATGATGCTAAGGAGCGTGCTGATTTTATTGCCAAAATGCATGAGACTACTAAGGCAAACATTGAAAAGATGAATGAAAAATACTGAGGATTCTTGGTAGTAAAGGTAGAAAGGAAGTTAAACTTGAGCAGGGGTGATTTTGTTTGGTTGCACTTGAGAAAGGATAGATTTCTGAGTTAAGAAAGTCAAAATTGATGCCTAGAGCTGCTGGTCCTTTTAAGATAGTTGAGAAGATAAATGATAATGCATATAAACTTGAGTTGCCTCCCGAGTTTGGGGTTAGTCCACCTTTAACATTTCAGATTTGAAGCCATACTTGGGAGAAGAAGATGAGGTGAGTTGAGGACAACTCCGCTTCAAGAGGGGAGGATGATGAGGACATCACTTCTTCGGATACACACAACAATCCTCCACTTGACATTCAAGGACCAATCACTAGAGCTCGCACCGACAATTGAATTCTGGTGAGCTCGTTCCTAACTACTTCTTTTTGTTCATTTGAGAATCGATTGCTACCTAATGATTTAATTATGATTAGGAACCTTGGAGAGGACCTAGAAGTACTTGGAGAAGGGCTACGAGGCGCACAAGTCCAGCGAGGGCGGTCGAATCATGTTGGAGTCCCAACTCAAGCCGACTTCGAATCCAATTCGGAGTCCAGGACCAGGCCGCACTAAAACGGACGCCCAGATCGCATCCGGGCTCCGTTTTGGATGTTCCACATATGTATGGAAAGCTGAGAAGACGACCTTTCCAATGGCTCTAGTCCCATGTCAAAATTCCTTCGGAGTCAACAGGAATCGTCGAAACAAGTGGGAATTCAGAATCTGTCAGGGTGCTGCACCACCGTCTTTTGGGCCATTCGGCTTTGTATCGTGTTGGAGCCCATTAGGGCGCGTCCAGGGGTTTTGCACGCCCCTCAATCCTTTATATCCAGCCGCCACCCCCACCATTAGGGTTGGGTTTTGCTTAGATTAATTCTGTCTTGAACAGTGTCGCCGTTCATCGGTTTGTGAGACCCCAACTTTCGAAAGTGCTAAAACAATACATCCGCAATTCCGTTGTGTTCTTCCTTGTTCTTGCTTGTGTTCTTGATTCGCAGCGAGGATTAGCCTTCTTGGCGAGGTCAACCGGCAGCGACGGTTGATAACGAGGAGACGTGGTGCTGCGATTGCGGGGTTCGAGCGTGTTGTTCGGAAGCCGAATCGATTTTGTGTCGCGCCTCCACCAAATCGAACATATCCAGAACCTGTTGGAAGATCGGGACCCCGTTCCTATCATCTGTGCTCACTCTCTTCTTCATTTGGAGGAGGTGAAGATGAAGAATGATGCCAGCATCGCCGCCGCCACAGCTCTCCTTGCCGCCGGGAACAACTCCTCGGGCGGCAACTGCAGCGGCAACCGTGATGATCAGTACAACAATTCCAAGCGCAACGGTCGTCGTTGGTGTGACAAGAAGCACAACAATGGCAGTGGTTCTTCCTCGGGTGGTGATCGCAACAACTTCTCCTCTGGCGGCCGTGTGCAGCCCTTCACTCCGAGACCGGGACCAGGACCGTGGCTATGCTCCAACCCATGGAGCGACCAACCCCTTGTATGGTCTTTTGTCTGGGGAGGACAATGGCGTGCGCCTCCTGGTGGCAATGGCAACGGCACATCCTTGGGCCACAACCGGTGCACGCCTACAATGTCTCCACTTATGCACCACCCTACATGTTGTTTCCCTCGCCGCCACCGGCTCTTCCCGCTCCACCGGCCTGGGATCAAGCCAGTCTCATCATCGCCATGAAACGCTATGGCTCTGCCCCTGCCCACATCGGATTGGGTCATGGACTCCGGTGTGACTTCACACATGTTGGCTGATGGTGGTAACCTCCAAAACCACTCCCTTCCTCTCTTCTCATGTCATGGTCAGCAATGGATCCTCCATGGCGATCACCTCTACTAGCAGCATATCCCTATCCACTCCTTCCTCTCCTTTTCATCTTCACAATGTCCTCATCATGCCTCATCTCATTTATAATTTGATTTTAGTTCGTCAATTCACTCGAGATAACTCTTGCTCCATTGAATTTGACCATTGTAGTTTTTCAGTTAAGGATCTTTGCACCAAGAGAGAGAATTTTTGCTGCAATAGTGCTGGTGATCTCTACTCACTGCGCCCCACCACTACGGCCTCATCCTCCCATGGGTTCCTTGCATCTTCTTCCTCCCCGGAGTTGTGGTATCAGTGCCTCGGCCATCCCAGACGTGGAGCTTTATCTATTTTAAACAAATCTTCTTGAATTTCATGTAATAAAGACAATGTATCACTTTGCCACGCATGTCAACTCGGCAAGCATGTTAGACTGCCATTTTCTCATTCCACCTCTACTACAGTTGCACCTTTTCGAATAATCCATTGTGATGTTTTGGACATCGTATGTGTCTAGTAACTTCGGTTTTCAGTACTACCTCATCATTCTTGATGGTTTTACTCATTACTTATGGACATTTCCCTTGTGCCGAAAATATGATGTTTTTCCTACCCTTCGTCATTTTGTTGCATATGTTCACACGCAATTCCACTGCTCTGTCCAGTCCATACAAACTGACAATGGGAAATAATGTGTCAATTCCGCCTCCACTGCATTCTCTCTCTCTCTCTCTCTCAAGGCATTCTTCTTCGTCTTTCTTGTCCATATACCTATCAGCAAAACAGCAAGGCCGAGTGGATAATTTGCACCATTAACAATGTTGTGCATACTCTTCTCCTTCATGCGCATCTACCTCTCCACTTCTAGGCTGAGGCCCTTGCCACTACCACATGCCTCCTTAGTCGGCGTCCCACCATCGCTCTTCGCTCTCCTACCCCATATGAATCGCTCCATTGCACTCCACCCTCTTCTCAGCATCTCTGTGTGTGTTGGATGCTTATGCTACCCCAGTCTTTCAGCCACTGTCGCTCACAAGCTTGCACCTCACTCCACTGCTTGTGTGTTTTTGGGTTATCCAAGTGATCATAAAGGATATCGCTGCCTATGCATTGCTTCCCGTCGAGTTATCATTTCTCTCCATGTCATATTTGACGAACATGTCTTTCCTTTTTCCCATATCACTCCACTCACCAATACAAAATCTCTTGATTTTCTAGTTGATTTTGTTTCCATCCACCACCCTCCTTCTGTTGTTTCCTTTCCCATCACTCAACCGACTGCCGCAGCTTCTACCGTGCTGCTTTGCCATCCTGGTATAAATAAGCGTCATCATTGTCTTTGTTGCCGCCGCGCCATCCATCCATGGTCGCCATGATCGCCGCCACCTCTCTCGCCACGGCTTAGGAGTCTGCAATGCCATACCTCCATCGCATACAGCATAGGTTCTCATCCCATGCACACCCCGTGCTAAGTTTGGCATCATCAAACCAGTTGATCATCTCAACCTTTCTGCCATCACAACTCACTTGTCTCATGTCCCTTCCTCCTATCGCAGTGCTCTCAAAGATCCCGATTGGTTGCGTGCTATGCAAGAAGAATATGTTGCTCTTCTTCAAAATGACACTTGGTCTCTTGTCCCCTCTCCGCTCGGTACCAATGTTGTCACCGACAAATGAGTCTTTAAGCACAAATTTCACTCTGATGGTTCTCTTGCTCAGTATAAGGCCCGTTGGGGTCATACGTGGCTATTCTCAACTACCAGGTATAGACTTCGACAAGACCTTTAGTTCGGTTGTCAAACAGACCACTATTTGTGTAATCCTCAGCATTGTGGCTTCCTCTTCTTGTCCCATCCATCAGTTGGATGTCAAGAATGTTTTTCTTCATGGCCACCTTGATGAGATGATGTATTGCCAACAACCCGCTGGTTTTGTCGACCGGTTGATCATCTCAACCTTCCTGCCATCACAACTCACTTGTCTCATGTCCCTTCCTCCTACCGTAGTGCTCTCAAAGATCCCAATTTGTTGCGTGTTATGCAAGAAGAATATGTTGCTCTTCTTCAAAATGACACTTGGTCTCTCGTCCCCTCTCTACCTGGTGCCAATGTTGTCACCGACAAATGGGTCTTTAAGCACAAATTTCACTCCGATGGTTCTCTTGCTCGGTATAAGGCCCGTAGGGTCGTACGTGGCTATTCTGAACTGCCAGGTATAGACTTCGATGAGACCTTTAGTCCTGTTGTTAAAACATCAACTATCCGTGTAGCCCTCAACATTGTGGCTTCCTCTTCTTGGCCCATCCATCAGTTGGATGTCAAGAATGTTTTCTTCACAGCCACCTTGATGAGACGGTGTATTTCCAATAGCCCGCTGGTTTTGTCGACCCCTCTACACCATCTCATGTTTATCGTCTCCAAAAATCCCTCTATGGCCTCAAACAAGCTCCTCGTGCATGGTACCAGCGCTTCGCTCAGTACATCCGCACCATTGGGTTTGTGGTTGCCTCCTCTGACACATCTCTTGTTGTCTTTAAGCACGGTTCGCACCTCGCTTATCTTATTCTCTACGTTGACGATATAATTCTCATTGCGTCTTCGGATGTTCTTCTTCAGGCTATCACTTGATGCCTTCACTTAGAGTTCTCGATGATTGTGCCTTCACTCAGAGTTCTCGATGACTAGCCTTGGTGATCTGCACTACTTCTTGGGCATTACCATTTCAAGGTCTCCCACGACCCTTTTTCTCTCCCAACACCAGTATGTCATTGAGCTTCTCTAGCATGCCGGCATGAACAATTGCAATCCGTGTTCCACCCTTGTTGATACTCGTGCCAAGCTGTCCTCCGATGGCATGCCAGTCAGCAACCCCATGGAGTTTTGCAGTATCGCCGGTGGCCCCAATACTTGACGTTGACACGACCCGATATCGTGTATGTTGTCCAATAGACGTGCCTCCACATGCATGCTCTGAAGGAACCACACCTCAGTCTCCTCAAATGGATTCTTCAGCCTACACCAACGCCAATTAGGCTGGCTGCCCAGACTCTCGTCGTTCGACTTCCGGCTACCGCATTTTCTACTGTGACAACCTCGTCTCATGGTCCTCCAAACGATAGGGCACGATATCTCGCTCTAGCACCAAGGTGGAATACCGTGCCGTCGCCCATGTTGTTCCCGAATGCTGCTGTCTACGCCAACTATTGCTAGAACTCCATCAACCTATCATCGCGGTGACCGTTGTTTACTGTGACAATATCAGCACTATCTACATGTCCTCAAACCATGTCCAACATCATTGAACCAAACACGTAGAAATTGACATTCACTTCATTCGTGAGAAGGTAGCTCTTGGCCAGGTGCGTGTTCTTTATGTGCCAACTAGCTTCTAGTTCGTCGACGTCATGACCAAGGGTCTCCCGACGCACATCTTCAAGGAGTTCTAGTCCAGTCTCTGCGTTCATTCTCCTCACGCTTCGACCGAGGGGGATGATGGAATATACGTGCCTGGCAAGATACCGGGATCCG
Organism: Phyllostachys edulis; assembly: GCA_036346405.1. Classification (NCBI taxonomy): domain Eukaryota; kingdom Viridiplantae; phylum Streptophyta; class Magnoliopsida; order Poales; family Poaceae; genus Phyllostachys; species Phyllostachys edulis. The sequence continues at coordinate 46,205,211 of CM070552.1, read as the reverse complement.
ATCACTCTCCATACCAGTCGAACTGTGATTGATTCTCTTGCTATCTTGCCTTGTAATCTTCCTTTATTGTTGAGAAGTACATATACATCCTATATATGAGGACACATGGGCCCCTGATTTGGTGTGGCGATTCTCCTGATCTTTCTTCCCAGTTTCACAGATCTGTTGGGACAGGCTGGTTTGATCGATGAGGCATATCAGTTTTATCAGAACCATGCCAATTGAGCAAAATGCAGTTGTCTGGAGGGCACTATTGAGTACGAACGCCTGCACAGTTCACAAAAATGTTGAAATCAGGGAAGGAGCACTAAAGCAGATTGTCCCGCTGGACCTCAGTCATAGTGGTGACTACACACTTTTATCGAACATCTACGCATTAGTGGGTTGGTGGAAGGGTGCGGCAATGATTCGAAAGGAAATGAACGAGAGAGGGATTGAGAAAATTCCAGGCTGCGGTCTCATTGAGCTGGATGGGACGGTCTTCGAGTTCGAATTTTTTTATTTAATCTATTATTATTATTATTTTAAAGTTAACCCCTCGTGAACTTTATTTCCAATCCTGACCCCTTTGGCTACGCCACCACCTGTGGCGTGGCCAAACCGTTCTGTCACACCACCGATCTCGGCGTGACAAAACATGTCACGCAAGCTCTCGTCCGCCCACTGTGCCAGCGTGAAGGCTTGCGTGGTAGTTGTCACGCCAGATCCCTTAGCGTGACAAATTAGCTTGTCACGCCAACTCGCGTGGCGTGACATTGGCAACTTAGGCTCGCACAGCCTAGCCTATTCTTCATTTTTCCTTGTCTTCCTCTCCTCCCCCGTGCACAATCCTAGCCGCCGGCTGTCGTTCCCTCTCCACGCCCGTCATCGGTCCCGGCCTCCACCTCCATGGGTGGCTTCCTCCTCTGCGCCGTGCCATCTCCTCCTCCTCCAACGAGGCTGACTGCGCCACCTCCTCCTGCTGCTTTGCGCCCGGTGTGGATCTTGGCCTCCACCTCCACACCCAGCCTCCACCTCCACGCTGGCTTCCTCCTCTGCACTGCGCCATCTCCTCCTCCGACGAGGCTGACTACGCCACCTCCTCCTCCTCCATGTCGGGCCGAAGGTAATAACCTACTCTTTATTCTCCCTAATTACTTTTTGTATGGATTGGTGATGTTGTTGTTAATGTTCAACAGGATATTCTGCTTGGAGATTGATTCACCAGATTGGTGGTGTCGTTGTTGTATGGATTGATGGTATTGAAATTTGAAACAAATCTTGCGTCTATAAATGCGTCTTAGGGGGTACTAACTAATCTCCAAACTAGGGGTGATGCATACCTGACAGCGGGCATCAGTTAAACTATAGACAATTTTCAAATGTCTCTCTGTAATTGGAATGCATTTTGTATTGATGTGTGCGAAACATGAAGATATATTTCAGTATCTCATTATATAAGTGAATCTTTAAAAATAAAGTCAATGCTTGTAGTTAGTAATGAGCAAATGATCCATTTGTATGCACATGAAGATATATTTCAGCATCTTAATGCTTCTAGCCACTGAGCACTTCAAAGAACAAGCGATTTGATGTTCTGAACAATCAGAAATTGGACAAATAGTTAATGTGCAATCCATTTCTATGCACAACGTATTTAGTTTTTGATGTTGCAAAATTTGTAGAATTTCTAAGCTGTCTGGATTGTTATGTTACTTATGTAATGACGTTGGAGCTAAAGTATTGTGTATTTGCATCTGATGGAAGATGTAGAAACTTCTTGTCCTACTTACAAATTTGTAACTGATAGTAGTGATGCTATAAAGTCGTTAATGTCCCCATAAGACAAAATAATCTCTAGTATGGAACATGTGGCATGCATGCCTCAGGACAACTAGACAATGCCACTGAAAAGAAGTTATTCGCATTTTGCTTAAGCTCTCACCTCATGTCTCATATAATTAGTTTACCGAAAATATATTATGAAAGGACCTCTATAGAAATGAAATAAAGGTTGGAGGCGCAAAAAGGTGACTTACCTCATTTCTGAATACCAAATTTCCCAAACGAGTGGCTCGTGGCACTCCCGGACGTGTAGCTCGGGCGTAAACGGGAACGAAGTCCTGGGCGTACTCAGGAATGAACCCTGAGCGGTCCTAAACATGTGGTTTGGGTGGACTAGAGCTAGATCTCGAGCTTACCTGAGCACGTGGATCTAGGGTAGTGTAGGTTCGCACTCAAAGGCAAGCTCTGAGCGGTCCCAAACATGTGGTTTGGATAGTCTCGAGAACGGGATCTCGAGCGTGATTGAGCATGAGAGACTCAAATAGTGTAGGATTTGGATGTTTTTGCCTCTCATTGTTTCTTGATGTTATTCATTCACTGTGTATGGCCTAACACACCTCAATTAAGGGTTAATATCTGCCAGAGAAATATGACAATTATAAATCACAATTGCCCCTCCATTGAAAATTGATATGAACCAGAGAGCGATGGAGTATCTCATTCACATTAATTGTCAAACAACCCGAAAACTTCATTTAACAAGACCTAATGTTTCATGATAACTGTAAATCATTGTGCTCGTTACTGTAACTGCAATAAAGTACCGTCACAGTAGAAAACACAGAGGAAACAAGCTGTAATTAACCATACATTTGTACGTTCAAACTGCTAGCATGTATGAACTGAAACGCGGCTTTTGTGGAGTACAATGTTGATTGTGATATTTCGTACTTGTGGTATTTCATACATATGGCATGAAGTACTAACTTTGGAATATTTTGTTTGCATTGTTGGATGTAGATGGATAAAATGGTACGTGTATTTACAGGTGGGCCGATTAGCCAAACCGATACTGCTATCGACTTTGGTGGCATGGAAGTGACCACTCTTATGTTTTGTGAATCGCTAGACTTTCAAACTCTTCTAACTAGGATTAAGTCGACCTTTGGATGGGATGAGCACGGGGTCGTTGTCGGAATGCAGGGGCGATATGCCGTTGCGATGGGTTCTAAGGTGCACACTTTGTTGGTACCAATCTTGTCCGACGATGATTGGGATACGTACAAGGATGTTGTGTTCACATCTCAGGTCTGGTCGTTGGAGATGGCGGTGGAGAGGACAATCGTTGTTGAGGATTTGCCAAACAATTTGGATGTGGTGAATGGCAACATGGAGGAACTAGAATCTGCTCTCCATCTTTCGCCATCCCCCCCCCAATGGAGGAGCAACCTTCCCAAGGGTTTGTTGGCGTCAGTCTTAGTAACGATGCTCCCCTGTTGGTGGATTTGTCATATGCGACTGTTTCTTCCCCGCACCATGTCAGTGACCCCATGACTGATTTCAATGGCATTGTAATGAACAACGAGCTTGAGGGGGAGGTGTTGCGAGATGGAACAACCCTTGAAGTAGAGTCCGGCGAAGGATGGAGCTCGACCGAAAACAAGGCTCCTACACCGCTTTTCTCCTCTGAGGAAGGTCGGGTTTTTCTTAGTGTAATGGGTGAGGTCACGTCGGTGCATGCATTCGATGATGTCAGAATGGTTGATAACGCGATCTGTGCTAATGGGTTGAAGAGCAGGAATGGCATCGCGGACTCGAAGAATGACCTAATACGCAAGAATATGTTGTTTCCAAGCATGGAGGATATGAAGGTTTGGCTGTAAGAATACTCAGCGCGGCATCATCGTCTGTTTGTAGTGCAACACTCTAATGTGAACAAGAGGTATACTGTGAGGTGCGAAAAGAGGTACGGATGGAAGGTATGGGGGCACAAGACTAGGGACAAGCAATGGAAAATAGCGAATATGAAGTAGCCTCACTCTTGTGGCACCGCACGAGTGTCTGGGGAGCACCTTCAGGCTATCGCCAATTTCATTGCGAAGCGTATTACCGAGGTTGTGGCTGTCGATCCTGATGTGACCATCGCCACCCTCATCGAGGTTATCTTCGGGTTCATTAAGTACCGCGTGAAGTATAGTAAAGCATGGAGGGCAAAGCAGAGAGCGATGCAGTTAATGTAGGTGATTGGAAGGATGTTTATGGGTTGCTTTCTTGTATCCTAACCGCTATGCAGGCCAAGAATCCGGGTATGGAGTTTTGTCCTTGATATGACAACTGCATGGAACCCGACGGAGGAGTTATGAAACATGTCCTCGGGCGGGTGTACTAGTCATTTGGGCAATGCAAAGAGGCCTTCAAGCATTGCAAGCCTGTCTTATCAGTTGACGCAACATTCCTGACTGGGAAGTACTACGGTGCCTTGATGCTCACTGTGGGTATTGATGCGAAGGACTAGCTGATTCCATTAGCATTTGCACTAACAGAGGGTGAGAACAATGCGAGCTGGGAATGGTTCATGGACATAGTTCGTCTACGCCTCGTTGGGCCTAGATGGGTTGTTTGCATCGTCTCGGACAGGCACTGTGACATTCTGAATGCTGTCAAGACCAGACTTGACAGACATCCGGATGTGCTGCATTGGTTGTGCATGCGCCACTTAGCGGCTAATTTCTTTAAGCAGTGCAGTAGGGAAGATCTCACAAAAAAAATTCAAGTTGTTGTACAGATATTTGGAGAAGAGGGTCTTCGAGGTCAAGTTAACGGAGCTGAGGGAACTGACCAACGAACGGGGTAAAAGGTGGTTGGATGAGGTCTTGCAAGAGAAGACTAAGTGGGCACAGGCGTACGATGAAGGTGGCTATCGATATGATATGATGACAACGAACATCTCGGAGGTGTTCAATAATATTATTAAGGGCATCCGTGCTATGCCAATATTGGCTATCTTGGAGTACTCATTTAGGAAAACCAATTCATACTTTGTGGATCGGTGGACCCATACAAGGGATGCATACAACGCCGACCAGCGTTGGGGTGCGACTGCTGCCAAACACCTTGCTATCGCAAAGGCAGTCATGCAATCGGAGGCGAAGGAATACGATCCCACTTTGTATATATACACAGTCAGGGCAGCTAGGGGCACATCGATAGGGGGCGAGCGTTATGGTGGGCGAAACCATAGAGTGAACCTCACTACGAGATACTATACTTGTATGGTCCCGACGTTGCTACATGTCCCATTCTCTCACACCATCACCGTCTGTCGCGTGCACGGCGTAAGTCACATTTCTAACACCTTGATTGCGGAAGAATTCTCAAAACTAGCCACGATAAGGACTTGGAAGAAGAGATTCGAGCCTTACCTTGATCCCTCGTGTTGGCCACAATACGTGAGGAAGGAATACATTCCCGACACAGAAATGATGAACAAGCGGCGCGGACAAAGGAAGAGGAAAAGGCTTCGTAATGATATGAACCTCTCACAGCAAGGCGGTAAGGACATATATTGTCTTGGGGACTTTGACGACGCCACCATAACCAACAGGTGCTCGGAGTGTCACAAGCACGGACACACTAGGGCAAAGCACGTGAGTACGGATTTCTAGCCGCGTAGGGTAAGGCGGCGCCGCTCTCGTGTGCCGCCCCCCTGAGGTAACCATTGTTGTTGTTGTTGTGCGAAAATATATGTTGTTTTGTAATCACTCCTTTGTATTTTCTGGATTGTTTTGTACCTAATGTATATTACCAAAAACCTTTTCCTGTAATGCAGGATGACGTAGCACCTAAAGTACGTGTTGCTCCTCTCGAAGTACGATGACGACCACCGCGCCCATCGCATAGCTGACGATGGCATGGTAAGATTTGCTAATCTTATATTTGATCATGCTTCCAACTTATTGACCTTTTGCTTGTTTCACTTATTTATTTGCTTATCTCTCTTGTAGGTACTCCAGCCACTTCGCCTTCCTGGTTCCACACCTCTCTAGATTGGGATGAGCGGTACGTGCCACACGTCCAAACTATCGGTCTCCTTGCTTTGGCCCGGATAGTCATCAATGGGCTCCCCCGTATGGACGGTGCTACGCTTACTGCACTGGTGAACTGATGGCACCTAGAGACCCACACGTTCCACCTTTCGTTGGGCAAGATGACCATCACGCTTTAGGACGTCGGTATGATTCTCGGCCTTCCCATAGACGGGCTTCCAGTGACTGGGGACATCAACAGTGTGGGTTTGCGAGACCGGGTGGGAGAGTGTCTTGGAGTGCGACCGGAGGACCCGTATGCGGATTGAAGGGACAACCAGTCATCCGCGGTGCTTGCGTCCTAGCTGCGCGCGCACTTCAACATGTGCCCCCCAGACGCAGATGTGGACACAGTACGGTGCTTCGCACGGGCATGGGTTTGGCACCTATTCGGGTCGTTCCTTTTCCTAGACGGTACCGGTAACGTCGTCTCCGGGATCTACCTACCCTTGTTGGCTGATTTCACAGTTGCCAGAACTTACAGCTGGGGTTCTGCCACGCTGGCCTTTCTTTACCGGCAGTTGTGCGATGCCTGCCACTCAAGGAGTGTTGATGGCAACCTGGGTGGCTGCGCATACCTCCTGCAAATATGGATGTGGGAGCGTTTGCCCGTGGGTCGGCCTAGTCGTTCTACCTTGCAGGTCCGTGTTTCTCCATTTTTCATACATCTCTTGTTCCAAATAAATTGCGGCTTACATCTATCAGCATGTAGGAATGACCACTTCAAGACCCTGTGTTGCTACCGACAGTAGCCTACCTCTGGAGCTCCATCGTGGCACCTACTGGGCATTCGAGGTCGCGGTACATCGGGTATACAAACGAGCTCGACGTCATCACGTAGGATCAAGTACAGTTTGATAAGTTACTTTGCTTGCTGCATTCACCTCTTTGATCTATGATTTCATTGCTATTGTCTTACGCATCTGGTGCAGGTTACGTGGTTGCCATACACCCTCGATGAGGTCGTCGAAATGGAGCTAAACCTGATGTGCGCGCGGGACATCGACTTGTGGATGATGCTCTCACCGTAGATCTTCTTCCATGCGGTGGAGTACCACTTGCCCCATCGGGTTATGAGGCAGTTTGGGATGCTCCAGGCCACTCCACCATTGGTGTTCTTCATAGATCTGAACCTTCACGGGTAAGGGTACCTAATGTCGTGCGTTTGCAGCTTCAGTAGCGGTTTCAATGTTAACATTTAGATTGATCTCGATGTGGCAGGATGGACCGAAGTTGGAGGTACAAGCGCACCGACTGGACCCACTATCATCGTATCTACTTGTTGGAGTGGGAGGACTGGGCCAATCGGTCTAGGGATGTGCCGCCGATCCATCAGAGGACTCAGTTCGTTCGCTACCTCCGGTGGCTTCATTGGCATGCGCGCCTCCAGCTTCGACTAACCATGACCCATGTGGACAAAGGAGAGGGGCACTCGTCCGAGGATAATATCGTGGATGATTATGACGAGTTCACACAGACGGGCACACAGCTAGAGAGGGCCCCCATCAACGCCTGTTACGTTAGTACATTTTATCCTGCTACTTTTTTGCAATGTCACGGTGACCAGACTAATTTACTTTGTCGACTCCTTAGCGGGGAACGTAGCTCGCACACATAAGCAACGAGGCCGGTGAGGCCCTCATGCTACCTGAGGGTTCGAAGGAGAGCTTCCAACGCTGGAGGGGATTTGTTGAGGTAACACACACTCTGTTTTAAATTAACACATACTTGGAATTTGGCAAGGAACAGCAGAATAGCCTGTCGCTTTTTCCTAATCAACTTTGTTGTGGGGAGATGGAGTGTCATGTATGTGAAACTTTGTATTGTTCTGAGCTATGATGTTCACATGCTAGTTGGTACCCATGTTATTTCGTTTGTTATATTAAACTTCAGTATCTTTTTTTGGGTTAACCTTGTAGATGGTTCGCCGCTGATGCCAGCGAATGGCCGCAAAAATGAACTGTGCAGCAGCGGTGGGAGAAGTCGTGCAACTTGCCCCGGCTCGGAGTGGCTCCTCACATCGGGCGCAACAACATCTGCTTCAGCCGCACGAGACGAGGAGGGGAAGGAAGACGAGGAGCACGACGAGGAGGATGATGAGGCCATGCATGCCAGGCTTCCTGACGAGCTGATCCTCACGGACCTTGTCGGTGCGCCGACCGCCACGCAGTCGACTCAGGCGATGCCTCCGCACCATAAACAGCGTGATCGTGCGAACATCAGTTTGGTAAATGTCGTGGAGGGCAAGCGAGGCCAACATCCAACAACGAGGTTCGCACCGGGAACGAGAGTGCACCGAAAGCGCAAGTAATGCGATGAATGGGTGTATGCATGTTTATAAAATTCAATGAAATGAAATGACTCTGTTTGAATCACATGAGATGACTATGTTTCAATGAAATGAGAAGACTGTTGGAATGAAATGATAGCATGAAATGAATTTTCAAAGTTGATATATGAGATGATTGGTGGATGAAATGATTGAAATGTTGCATGAAATGTTGTTTGAATGAAATGATTTTTTGAGTGGACTTATTGCACGAAATGTTGTTTGAATGAAATGATTAAAATCATGCATAGTTGTTGCTGTGTTCTCATTACAGAGATGCTGTCACGCTAGATCGCATGGCGTGACAAAGCGGTCCAGTCACACTAGGATACATGGCTTCAGAGGCGGATCTAGGTGGGGTGCCGGGTATGCCCCGGCACCCCCAAAATTTTGAAAACTCACCTCGGATCAGTGCCTCAGCCCATCCCAGTTGGTCCGACGAAAGTCCGGCCAGATCCGATCGATGCAGCGAAAGTCGGCCAAGCCTAGCAACGCGCAGACCCTGTGGCGGCAAAGATCTGCAGCGGCTTCGATTACTCCCCAAGAGGCCAAGACTCTAACCCTAATCTCTCCTCCTCTCAGTCCCTCTCCCTGCTCGCTTCGCTCCTCAGCGAGGCGGCGGCGTGATGTCATGACGGGCGCCGCGACGGGAGGAGGGCAGCGGCGCTGGAGGCCGGAGGGCGGCGCAGCCACGCTGGAGGCGGCACGCGGGCGCGGGTTCCCGGAGGGCGCGCGGAGGCCGGAGGCGGCAGGCGACGCGAGAGCGGCCGGCAAAGACGTGGCGGGCGGGGGGCGACGTGGCGGTGTCGGTGGAAGGACGGAAGGGGTCAAGGGCCTTACCTTGAAATTTGGCCATTTGGGAGTTTCGGGACTCGGGGAGTTGGATGAGGGATTTTCAATTATAAGCCTATAATTATAATGTGGGTAGTTGGCTGGAGCCTGGAGGCTTGGAGCCTGGAGGAGAAGCAGTGAAGCACTGAAATTGGTTATTACTTTATTGGTATGCCGTAGCCGTTATTGTTTTACTAGTATGCCGTAGCCCATATGCTGTTTGTCACGGTTATATTGTTATCATGTTCATGTTATATTGTTTTGTTAATCCGTGAATGTGAGCTTAATTGTGAATGGAAATTTGATAAATGTGTTATGATATGTCAATGTAGATTGTAGCGACATGAAGAGGAATAGAGACATCCTTTCTTTTTTTTTCAGGATCGAGAAGTGAAGGCAAAGGATATTTCACCTTCTTCATCATCGGCTGAAGGGTTCCAGGGGATAGAGGAGACTCAAGAAGGTAGAGGAGGAACTCAAGCAAGTGGGAATCAATTAACTTCTTCTCAGACGGAGAATATTAATATTGTGATTGATGTTGTGGTTGCTGTCAATGACCAACCCCAACCCCAACCCCAATCGAGAAGCGCAGGAGCTTCAAATACACTTCCTAGCAGTGAGGAAAATATTTATGATGTTGAGCTTCTTCCACATGATCCAGGGAAAAGGACACCCATCACTAGCTATTATGTCAATGATCAAGATGCTGTTCGGAGAGGATATATTATGAAATGGCCATGCCAACCTTATACACATGATTTTCCTATCAGGGAAATATCAGGTAAAAGGCGTCACTTCAGTCTTAATTGGTTTGATAAGTACCATTGGATCGAATATAGTGTCGAAAAGGATGCTGCATTTTGCTTTGTCTATTATCTGTTCAAGGAGAAAACTATGGGGGGGGTGACAGCTTTGTTAAAGGTGGTTGGAGAAATTGGAATAAATATGATGCACTTGACAAACATGTGGGTGGTATAAGAAGTGTCCATAATCAAGCTCAAGAGAAATTTAACTTCTTTGTGAAACTAAAAACTTCAGTTGCTCATGTTATTATGAAGCAAACTAAAGAAGACAAGCGTCTTTACAAGGAAAGATTCAGTTATTCACTTAGATGCTTGAGGTTTATTTTGCGTCAAGGATTGGCATTCTGTGGACATGATGAAAGTAAACAATCTAGTAACAAGGGAAACTTCCTTGAGCTTTTGAAATGGCTTGCAACATATGAGAAGTCATGGCTGGGAAGATTTTCTTCAGGAAAAAGTTACATCATTTTGTATGAAACATCGTATTAAAGTTCCTGAGCCAAATAAGAAATATGTGCCTTTTGGAAGATCAAAGCGCTTTTTCCCCAAACAAACAAATGATGATCATTTCAGAAGGGAAGTATATCTTGGCATCATTGATAATGTTCTTCAAGAGCTTGACAACCGGTTTGACAAAGTTAATATGGAGTTGCTTGTGTGCATGTTTGCCTTGAATCCTCGCAACTCAAATACTCATTTGAAGCCTTTAATAAGGAGAAAATACTTAACCTTGCAAATTTTTATCCCAATGATTTTTCAAGTACAAATTTGATGAGACTCCCTTTCCAACTTGATAACTTCATTGATGACATGCGAAGTGATGATAGGTTTAAGGACCTTAACAATCTTTGTGACCTTTCTATTAAGCTTGTTGAAACAAAAAAGCATGAAGTTTATAAGTTGGTATACGTGCTTCTCAAATTGGTTTTGCTCCTACTGGTGGCGACGGCAAGCGTTGAAAGAATATGTTCCGCTATGACTCTTGTGAAGAACAAGTTGAGAAATAGTATAGGCGATCAATTCTTGAATGATTGTTTAGTCACATTTATTAAGAGGGAATTTTTTTTGAAGGTTAATGAAGATGATGTAATGAAACGTTTTCAAGGCATGAAAACGCATAAAGTAGTACTATAATTTCTTTGCATAGTTGCATATTTTGTAATTTTCTATTCATGTAAGACTTCATTTGAACTATTTGCATTGTGCTTTTAACAAATTTAGAACCTATGCGTTGGATTTATGATGTTATGGAATTATTGTATAAATTATGGAATTGTGAGTGTGAAGTGTGAAGTGTGCAACCCCACCATCTAATTTCTAGATCCGCCACTGTCCGCCCCTGGCTAGATGTCGATGAATATTTTTTAGATAATGGAAGAGAAAACTCTACCGGCCTCTACATCAAGGATGTACACAACCCAGTTTATTACAGAGTTTAAAGTACCAACAGTACCAAAAGGATTAAAGGTGACTCAAAGTCTTACAACCAAAAGACAACTGAAAATTAAACTCAATCATTACAAATCCTATGACTAAACCGCCACCCATGAATGTTGAAGATTTGCTTCGCCACAAACTCCAACCTAGCGCTTCCGGCCAACATGGACTCCTTCTGGGTCGGTTTCTGCAGAATTGCCTAAGCACTCAGCTAATGCCCACTCAATAAGACAACCTGTAAGGGATTAGTGATAATCTTTTTTTTTATCAAAAACAACATCATTCTGACATAACCAAATAGACCAACATAAGACACTAGCTCCCACTAGGAGTTGTGTCTTTAACGTTTTTGGAATGCCAGCTAACCAATTTCCAAACATGTTGGTTATACTCACAGGATGAGGTAAATTAAACGCACATTAAACAGCCCACCATACAAGACGTGAAAAGGGGCAATCAATAGAAAGATGCTGAATCATTTTCTCTTTATTATAAAAACAACATTTTTTGCTTCCCCTCCATTTTCTTTTAAGCATATTATCTTTAGTTAGTACTACCCCTCTTTTGAGACACCAAATGAATATTTTCACTTTTAATGAAATTTTAATTAACCAAAAAAATTCCTAATGAGGGCTCGATAATTTCCAATTAGAGCCACATCTAAAGATTGTACCGAAAAAAGTCCTGACTTATTCAAATTCCACCCGAAAACATCTTTTCGAGAACTCAATTGTAAATTGGCAATTCTCCGAATTAACTCATTCCAAGCTTGTAACTTAGGCCTAATAATAGGTCTTCGAAAAGAAATATTTAAAGGAACCGATCTCATAATATTCGATAGTATGTCATCCTTTTTCCTCACCTCATTATAAAGGATTGGATATTAGCTTTTCAGTGGAGAGTCTCCTAACCAAATATCTTCCCAGAACCTAGTTTGCATTCTATTTTTAATCTGGAATGGACCAAAGTGAAAAAAGTGCTCTTTAATTTTCATTAGACTCGACTAGAAATAGGAAGACCCCGGCATGTTAACCACTTGCGAAAGACTCTTCTCCTCCAAATATTTTCTTGTGAGTAAAGTTTGTCATACCCCTTCTTCATTAAGCAATTTAAACAACCATTTTTCTAGTAAACTTTTGTTTTTTGTGTCTAAGTTCCGAATGCCTAGACCGTCCTGCTCTTTGGGTGTACACACTAAACTCCACTTAGTAAGCCTATATTTTCTTTTATGACTATCACTATTTTCTTTTATGACTATCACTCTGCTAGAAAAATCGAGATCTATAAAAATCTAGTCTTTTGAGAACCTTTCTAGGAACCTCAAAAAAAAGATAACATAAACATAGGCTTAGCACCGAGTTAATAAGAACTAAAAGTCCACCAACAAATATTTTTTTTCTTTCCAACTGCTAAATTTTTTTTCAACTCTATCTTTAACCCCTTTTCAATCACAATTCCTTAATTTTCTGAAGTGAATTGGAATACCTAAGTACCTGAAAGGGAAGGCACCAACTTTACAACTGAATAACTGAGTATATTGCGGTTCATCTTCTTTGGCAGTGTCAAAACAAAAAAATTTGCTCTTGTGAAAATTAATCTTTAAATCTGATAATTATTCAAAGACACATAAAATAAGTTTGAGATTTTTTTGCTTGTTCTATATCATTATTCGAAAAGAGGATTGTGTCGTCAGCATACTGTAATATTGACAATCCATCATTAATCAAGTGAGGAACTACCCCCGATATGAGATCTTCTTCTTTAGCTCTTGAAATAAAAATGGCAAGCATGTCCACAACAAAATTAAAAAGAATTGGGGACATAGGATCGCCTTGCCTAAGACCCTTCTATGTTTGACAAAGAGAACCAAGATCATCATTGACTTTTATTCCAACACTCCCTCCCTTAACGAAACTTTCCACCCAGAAGCACCACTTAATGGAAAACTCTTTCATCCTTAATGTTTAAAGTAAAAACAACCATTTTACTTTATCGTAAGCTTTCTCAAAATCGACCTTGAACACTATCCCATCCAAATTTTTTTTATGAAGCTCATGGATGGTTTTATGTAGGATAACAACTCCATCAAGAATAAATCTCTCCTGCATAAACGCTGACTGGAATGATCTAACAACCTTTTGAGCAACACTGGTAATTCTATTAGTGGATACTTTAGTAAACACTTTAAAACTAACATTTAGAAGACAAATAGGCATGTACTGCTGTATTTGCTTAGCATCCGTTTTTTTTTTTTGGAAGCAGTGTAATGATCTCAAAATTCAATCTAAAAGAGGCAGAGAGCAACTATGAAAATAATAAAACATGGACTTCCCAAAACACCTGATAAAACTCAGTTGGGAAGCCATCTGGCCCAGGTGCTTTGTTATGTTCTATTTAAAAAAATGCTTCTTTCACCTCCTTTCCGGTGAACGGCTCTGCAAGGAAGTTGTTTTCACCTCCTCCATCATGTTGATGAATATGAGAGAGGGAAGTATCCGTTTCACATCACAGTGAGAAATTGGCCATGTTGAAGAATCTAAGTGTTTGCATGGACCGCTACGAAGTTGATCTCGAAGGTGTACAACAGGGATATTGTTGTTCGAGACAGGAACATATTTAATCATTTCAAAGATGATTCTTGCTCCTGCAATGATTACTGGTGAGTGGTGATTACCAATTCACTGTGTTGTGCTTAGAGCATGTACAATGGGCTTATGTCAGCCGTCTATAGTCATTGCCACGTAGGATTTTTGTTGACGTGGATGAAAGAGAATGAAGAGAGATAAAGATGTTGTCTGCAATCTTGTAGCTGATTATAGCACAAGAAACAAGAAAAACATTAAAAGATTGTGTGTTCTATAAAGACAACTAAAAGACACGGTAGCCTGTACCATTGTATGAAATTTGTCTTTAGTCTTTGTCTATAGGTGACATGGAGAGTTGCCATAGACATCAGCTGTCTATACCATTGTACATGCCCTAAAAGGCTTTTCTTTTAGATAGGAAATATACACCAGGCACACCGCACACCAGAGAATCCCTTTGAGCGAAGAGAGAGTGAATAGTAACATGTAAGTACTTTTTTTAGATAATGGAAGTACAACTCCCGGCCTCTGCACCAACTAGGGATGCACACAGCCATTACACCATCATTAGCTAAAAGCTTAAAACAGAAACGGTCAAAAGCCAACAATGAGAAACAAATTGTCATGCAAAGGCTAGCCTAAAAAAAGACCACCTAGCCCCGCCTCCGGGACCAACCAGGAGATCGTCAACATGCGAACAGTAGCTGCACAGCAAAGAGGTGATGATGGGCCAGTCTCCGTAGCGATGCCTCCAAGAAGTGATACGACTCACATCGTCGTCGCCGGATCCAACTAGCGAAAGTCAGATCAGGAGTTTTCACTTCGAAGCTCAGGTACCGGTTCTCGAAAGCAATGCCTTCAAGAAGGTAACGTCGCTCAGGTCGACGCCATTGCCGGATCCAACCAGCGAAGGCAAGATCAAGAGTTTTCACCCCGGATCGAAGGTACCAGCGCTCCAAGACCACGCCACAGCACGACCTCGTCACTGGATCCAACCAATGAAGGCCAGATCGCCAAGACGACGTCCGCAACATCCCCAACGACCAAATGCTGCCTGCACCAAAGGAAGGCGATGTCTACCGCAGCCCACACGTCAGCCAGTTAAAAGCCGTCCACCGGGGAGGAGTCGAGCACCGCACAAGCCACCGCCACCGAGCCATCGCGATCTCTACCAACTGCGCCAAATCTGGATCTGCACCGCGCCACCTTCGTCGTCATGCCATCGATAAAGCCACGTCGCCGAAAGAAGCCGACGGAGAAGGGCCCCGAATCGCCACGTCCGAAGACGAGCCAGCGGAGAAGGGCCCCAGATCCAACCCCGACGAAAGTCCACACCGTTAGAAATCGGCGGACAAACATCGGGCGTTGGGAGCGCGATATAGATCAGGCGCCACCACTGAGAAGAAGAAACCCTACCGCCGCCACAGACCGGCCGGCGGCCGCCGACGGCGGCGGCGAGGAGGAAGGGAGGAGGAGAGGAGGGCTTATTTGGTGGTGGCTAGGGTTGATTAGGGCTGGCAATGTTGTTTACTATTAGAAAGAAGGGAAAAAAACTGTTAGCCTACTACAACTTTGTTCTTTAACTTAAGCGTGTAAAGGTAAGTGTGAACTGTGTGATTGTGTACAGATTATAGACTGCACAGTGTTGTGCAATGTGCATGAATTCCAAATGGGAATGAACCTCTTTGCATTTACTTAACATTTACATAAATTATATTTTTGCATTTTAAATTTCAAATATTTATAATTTTAGTTTTTCTTTCCATTTTTCCCAACAGCCTCTTTTTTTTGGGTCAAATTTGACAGTTCAATCTACGGAGTTAATGAAGTACTAGCACAAAGAACAAAATTGACAGCATGTTAAGCATGTTAGGTACTTCATTTCTCTTTTTATTGTCATTTACATGTTAAGCATGTTAGGTACTTCATTATTTACTCATATATAAGAAATCTAACTAGTCACTGACTAGTGGGCTCCACACATAACTGATATGAAATTTATGAAATTTTCTCTGTCAATTTCGTACCCTTTGTTGACGCAAAAATATGACACGAAGAAGCACCAACACACGATTTGATGAATACCAGCAAAATTGAACCCAAGCGACGTTAGGATTCAACTTCGCCGAAAACCACAGCGCACAATACCTAGGCGGAGCTAGTCGTGGTGTTGAGGCAGCGGCGATAACCTGACAAGATCCTTGAACCTGGCCGGGAAAGCAGGGAAGAACAAAAAAGAGAACGGGACTATAGAGAAACTACGATAGAAAAAATAGTAGATGCAAATTGTATTGATCGATTGGTGATGATTTTAATCGGCCATGACCCTCTTCTATTTAAAGGGCGGTAGGTCTTAGCCGTAAGAGATCAGGACTCCTAAAACCAAATAAGATTTTACAGATATGATTTCAGTTACCATCTGATCTCTAAACTTTCTATAACTGATAAATCTTTCCTATTCAAACACATAAGTTTCCTTAAGGAAGTCTTCGTGGAAAGTCCTAAGGTTTTCGCGGAGAGTCCTGATGAAGCCGCGCGGGATCTCTGGAGGAGGTCTTTGAACGGCCCTGATGAAAATACGTAACACTCCAGATGAGGTCCTGAGCGGCCCTGATGAAACCACGTAGCACTCTAGAGGAGGTCCTGAGTGGCCCTGATGAAGCCACGTAAAGCTCCTGAGGAGGTCCTGAGCAGTCCTGATGAAGCCACTCGAGCGCCCCCGAGGAGGTCCTGGACGGCCCTAATGAAGCCGCGTAGCGCTCCTGAGGAGATCCTGGGCGACTTAGATGAAGCCACGTGAGTGCCCTTGAGGAGGTCTTGGGCGGCTCTGATGAAACCACGAGCGCTCCTGAGGAGATCCTGGGCAACTCGGATGAAGCCACGTGAGCGCCCTTGAGGAGGTCCTAGGCGGCTCTGATGAAACCACGAGCACTCCTGAGGAGGCCCTGAACGGCCTTGATGAAGGCGCACGAGTGTCCCTAGGGAGGTCTTGGGCGGCTCCGATGAATCCACGTGAGCGCCCTTGAAGAAGTCATGGGCGGCTCTCCTAAGGAGATCCTAAACGGCCCTGATGAAGCCGCGTAGCGCTCCTGAGGAGGTCTTGGACGACTATGATGAAGGCGTGCGAGGGCTCCCGAGGAGGTCTTGAACGGCCCTGATGAAGCCGCGTAACGCTCCCAAGGAGATCTTGGAGAAGGCGCACAAATGCTCCTAAGGAGGTCTTGAACGGTCCTGATGAAGCCGCGTAGTGCTCCCAAGGAGGTCTTGGACGACCCTGATGAAGGCGCGCGAGTGCTCCTGAGGAGGTCCTGAACGGCCCTGATGAATCCGCGTAGCGCTCCCAAGGAGGTCTTGGAGAAAACACGCAAGTGCTCCCGAGGAGGTCTTGTACGACCCTGATGAAGCCACGTAGCACTCCCGAGGAGATCTTGAACGACTCTAACGAAGGCGCGCGAGTTCTCCTGGAGAGGTCTTGTGCGGCCCTAATGAAGCCACATGAGCGCCCTTGAGGAGGTCCTGGGCGGCTCTGATGAAGGCGCTCGAGTTCTCTTGGAGAAGTCTTGTGCAGCCCTGATGAAGCCACGTGAGCGCCCTTGAGGAGGCCCTGGGCGGCTCTGATGAAGGCGCGCGAGTGTTCCTGGGGAGGTCTTGGCCGCGTTTTTCCTTGTTTTCACGGCTTGCTATTTTGTAAAGACCACCTCTTGGACGTTTTGCAAGGATCACCCTTTTGAGCCAAGACCCCTTGTTTTGCGAAGTTCACCCTTTTGGCCATTTTGCAAAGACCACCCTCCGGGTCTTCTTAGGAGGTCTTTGTGGATATTTTTCAGAACCACTCAGGACGTCCTCTAGGATCTCCTAGGAGGTCTTTGAAGAGGCCGTCCAGGACCTCTTAGGAGCTTTTTGAGGAGGTCATCCAGGACCTCTGTACTGTAGTGAGGAGATCTTCCGAAGTATTGTTGCTCCGAGTACTATTCACCAAGGTGGTCTTCGATCTTCAGAGCGAGGAGGTCTTCTCGTCAGAAGGTGAGGTGACTTTCGATCTTCTGACAAGGAGGTCTCCTGTCTTGGTGGTCTTTGTAGAGATTGTCCAGGATCATCCAAGATGTCCCCTAGGACCTCCAAGGAGGTCTTTGAAGAGGTCGTCTAGGACCTCTTGGGCGGGTTTTGAAGCCAGGACCTCCTAGGAGGTCTTTGAAGAGGTCGTCCAGGTTCTCTCGGGTGGATTTTGAAGCCCGGACCTCCCAGGAGTTCTTTGAAGCCATTCTGCCTTCCGATTCAAAACAAAATGTTAGCTGAATCAGCGGTAGTTTTAAGTTCTTACCATTGAACCAATCAGCACTGCAATGACCATCATAGATGCCAAATCTTGTCATCAACACCCTTTTTATTATTTTCTTTGTTTATGTTAATCAGTTCATCGTAGATACTTTTTTTAAAAAGAAAACCGTAGATACATTAAAGAATGACAACCACTTCGCATTTTCTAGTTTCCTTTCGTCTCTCTATTACTTCCGTATTCGACAAAACAGTGCCCGATCTCCCAATCCTACTTAGGCCTGGTAATGGGCTAAGGCCTAACCCTAACCTCACCTTAGCACATGATTTGTAACAGACAGCCCAACCCCAGTCCGGCTCGAATAAATTTATTTTGAATCCTGCCCAGCCCAGTCCGACAAGAAAATAGGCCTCTAACCCTGGCCTGGCCGATTCGAATTCTTAGGGCCGACCCGTAATATAATAGTGCAATGAGGCTCGTGGGGCTTTTGATCTTACTTCTCAGTTGCTTTACGTGGAGTATGGAGAAGACAATATACATCGGCGCGTTCCAATTGAGTTGATCTAGTGTCATTGTCGTTGCTAGAAGAACAAGTAGTTGCCAAATCAAGGAGATCGTGCTCTGCCTCCACTCGATGCCTTTGGCTGCTGATGCGTTGGCGACGACGAGGCGGCGAAGTCTATCAGGACTAGGCGGACGACGATGCCAAGCTCGTCCAATTGTCGCACTGCCATCGAAATCGAGGAAGCAGTTGGAAGGAGCACACACATGGATCACAACTTGAATTGACGAGGGATTCGTCTAGGTGAATTCAGTGCCGCCTCTTCAGCGAATCTAGCGCTTCACATCCACAAATTTGGTCTAAACTGACACCGCCATGACGGATATTGCTTCAATCCGACTGTTCCTCCCCGATTGCAGTGACATCCTTTGTCGATTTGCTACAACCACCTTGCACCTTCACTCCTCTTGCAGAGCACAAGCAAAGAAAGATCTCACTGGCCATATTTATATCTCACCTTCACTTCTCTTGCATCACTTCTCTTTAGACCTGTTCAAATACCGGGCAGGCTTTTGAAAAGCCCGACCAAAAATCAAGAGTTCGAGCCCGGCCGGCTCGGCAAAACCAATTTTCAGTTTAAAAAGTATTATTTTAATAAATTTTTGGAATAAAAAACTAATATTTAATTCATTTCCAGCATTAAATAAATAGATTTTCGCTTTTTTAATTGTTTTTACCGGGATTTCGGGTCGGGCTGGGCTTTGATCGGGCCGGATTTCCAGTCCCAAGCTCGACCCAAACAGTATCGAGCTCAGGCCAGGCCTCCCATAAACAAGTCTACTTCTCTTGCATCGCCGGTCATCATGGCAGCGTCGAACACATGGACGTCTGACGTGGGCTATATTACTTCTATGGTCTCCATTCTGTCCATAGGCTGTAGTTGCGGGTTGGGCCCTTACATGGCCCGAAATAATCGGCCCATCCAAATGTTGACCCAACCCTATCGTTACCCATTTTTGTTTCAACCCGTTTGGGATGACTAAAGTCAAGCTCAACCATCTCGGCCCTACAAAATTTGGCCCATTACCAATCCTAGTCCGAGTAGTCTACTCATGCCACTAAACGATACATTAGTGGTCAAATCAGACAGCTCACAGCTCAACCTTACGGGCTTGTTTGGATCTCAAATTTTGTGAAAACTAGATTTCGTTAAACTGGTTTTAGCCCGATTTTAGGAAAACTGCGTTTGGTTACCGCAACTAACTCTGTGCATAATGAAAATATGTTTTCCTTAAAACTAGAATTTCAGGTTTGATAAAAAACCAGTAGACGCCGTTTTTCTAAAAACGAGTTCTCCCTGTCTTCGTTCCCAACAGCCACGCACACACTTCAGTCTTCTTCCTCCCGATTCGCGACTCGACTCGGAGCCCAAGAAATGGCGTCCAACTCCACCTCCATCTCCATCACCTCTCCCTATCTCCACCACCTGCTCCTCCTCCGCCTCCGCCGCTGCCGACGCCATCTTTGACTTTTTGGATGCTCGCGTCCGCGCGGTCTCCGGAGATGGCGGCGGCGGGGTCGACACACATGTGGAGGAAGGCGGTGGAGCGGGAGGCGGCGGGCCGTGAGCTCAGGCCGGCTCCAAGCGCCACCCACGAGAGGTGGAGGCGGCGCGCGCCGCCACAGGCGATGTGGAGAGGAGGGCAGCCTTGTTCGAGGAGATCTTTGCGAGTGCAGCGGGAGGAGCGCGAGCAGCGTGGCGCCGCTAGGTCATCGACCACGCCGCCGCCGCCGCCCCGCGGCTGCTGTGCCGTCCAAGGAGCCGCCGCCTCTGCCCCCGCCCCCATCCTCGCCCTGAACATTTCGCTCCCTTCCCGGATATTTTTCTTCCCTTTTCTTCATTCCATTTTCTATCGGGATTCACTTGTCCAAAAAGGAGATGTCGCGAGGCACCACGGCGGGTGGCGGCGGCCCAAGAACCGACGTCGGCGTCGTCACCTCCGGCGGTCGCCGGAGGATCCCCGCGCATTCTCTGTGGCGGCGGTGGTCTCCCAGTTGAACATCCCGGCGGCTCGTACCCTTCCTTCACCATCTCCTCGAGCTCGGCGCTCTCTTGGCTCATGGCCGTGGCGTGTCAAAGGCGATGGCCATGGCGTGGTCGAGGGCGCGCGTGGAGCACGCGCCTCATAACGACCTCGCCGTCATCGCGAAGCGTGCCAAAGGCTCGACCATGCTCTCTCCGATGACGAGGCGGCGGGGGCTGAACAAGTGGAAGAATAGGAATAGAAGATTCAACATTCATCTTAAAAATACATTGTGTTATAATATTAACCAAACAGTATATTTCTAAAAACTCGTTTTAGTTTTTTTATCCAAACAAAGTAATCTACAAACCCATAATAATATAATAACAACTTAAAACCTGTTTTCCTAAAAATCCTATTAAAACCTGTTTTCTGAAAACTCATTTCTAATCCAGCTGATCCAAACAACCACTACATGACATATAGCCGCCTTATACTAACAACAGAAAAACAGTTAGACGGCGACCACAATTAGCACCACCACGACAGCAATGTCCATGGCGTCGCTCCAAGCTCATGAGCTCCTTGCATGGCTCCTTGTCGTCCTCTCGACCCTTCTCCTCTTAAAGCGACTGCTTGCACCGTCCAAGAAGCGCGCCGCCTCGCCTTCCCTCCCGCGCCCGAGGGGCCTCCCCCTCATCGGCAACCTCCACCAGCTCGGCACGCTCCCGCACGACTCCCTCTCCGCGCTTGCCGCCGAGCATGCGGCGCCGCTCATGTTGCTCCGCCTCGGCTCCGTGCCGACGCTCGTGGTCTCCTCCGCCGACGCGGCGCGCGCCGTGTTCCAGCTCAACGACCGCGCCCTGTCCGGCCGCCCGGCGCTGTACGCGGCAACCAGGATCTCCTACGGCCTGCAGAACATCTCCTTCGCGCCCCCGGACGGCGCGTTCTGGCGCGCCGCGCGCCGCGCGTGCCTGTCGGAGCTCCTCGGCGCCCCTCGCGTGCGCGGATTCCGCGACACCCGTGAGAGCGAGGCCGCCACGCTCGTCGCGGCCATAGCGGACTCGTCAGGAACCGGCTCGCCTGTGAACTTGATCGATATGCTCGTCGCTACGAGCAACAAGATTGTGCGGCGTGTCGCATTCGGCGACGACGGCGGAGAGAACATAAAAACCAGGGCTGTCCTGGAGGAGACACAGCGTCTTCTAGGTGCTTTCTGGGTCGCTGATTACGTGCCGTGGCTCGGGTGGCTGGACGCGCTCCGTGGCCTGCGGAGGCGCCTAGAGCGAAACTTCCATGAGCTCGACGCATTCTACGAGAGCGTCATCGACGACCACCTCCGCAAGCGCACGTCCTCCGAGGAGGAGGACCTGGTTGACGTGCTTCTCCGCCTGCACGGCGATCCAGATCACCGGAGCACGTTCGGCAGTCGTAGCCAGATCAAAGGCATCCTGACGGTACGTAAATAAAAGTAGACATAGGAGCGCGTGCACGTTACGTTATATATGTTTGTTGCACTTGTTGATCGAATCTATGGATCGAAACGTTCGGCTTTGTGTTTGATTCAGGACATGTTCATTGCCGGGACCGACACGTCGGCGGCGACGGTAGAATGGACGATGACGGAGCTAGTCAATCACCCGGATGTCCTCGCCAAGGCGCAACACGAGGTGCGCAGCGTCGTCGGCGACGAAGACATGGTCCGGGAGCCCGACCTCCCGCGCCTCCGGTACCTGAAGCTGGTCGTCAAGGAGTCCCTGAGGCTGCACCCGCCGGCGCCGCTCCTGGTGCCCCGGGAGGCCACCGAGCCATGCACGGTGCACGGCCACGAGATACCTGCCAAGACGCGCGTGATCGTCAACGCGAAGGCCATCGGCACGGACCCGGGCTCGTGGGGGCCGGACGCGGCGCGGTTCCTGCCCGAGCGGCACGACGAAGACGGCGCGGACCTCAGTGAGTCCAAGCCGTGGCACGACAGCTTCGCGTTCGTGCCGTTCGGGATCGGCCGGAGGAGCTGCCCCGGCGTGAACTTCGCGACGGCCGTCGTGGAGCTGGTGCTGGCCAACTTGTTGTTTTCCTTTGACTGGAGCGCGCCGCTTGGCGAGGTGGACGTGGAGGAGGAGAACGGGTTGACGGTGCACAGGAAGAACCCTCTCGTGCTCGTAGCAAAACGGAGATGCGTGCAGTGATACGATCGGATCGATCTTACGACGAGGACGCTTCCAGAAATAAGATTGGCGTACATGTTGTAAACCAAAGTTCACCAAATAATAAGTGACATATATGGTAATCTCATCTGTCCTCTTTTCCTTAAAAAAAATGGAAGCGTCGGACTCACGCATCCAACGCTCCTTACTCTTTGCGCAGCTCTCCACGAGGCCACCATGCTCGACTCATGCGATTCACTTTCCCACCTTCTCTCTCTCTCACTCACTCTCAAGTCTCAACACCGCGCAACACCGGCCGATTTGCCTCCAGCACCAATGGATTTCACCACCGATGATCGCAATCTGTACTATGAGCTCATCTTCTTAGCACTCCGTTCGTCTCTACGACCTCCCCACCGCCAACAACGGCTCGGCACGGTGCAGTGGGGCGGGCGCGTTGGGTTGGCGAGGCCACAGGAAAGCGGCCGTGGGCACACAGAGCGGCGCACGCGTGGCGACCCGAGGGGGTCACGACGATCCAACACCGCGGGCTAGCGAGGCCACGCTAGGCCACACGTGGTGGTTCGACAGTGCTGGGTCGGCGGCGCGGGGCGCAACGCTGCGGGGCGGTAGAGCGCGGCACGGCATCGGTGCATGATGGCGTGTCGCGGCGCATACCGCACTGGGGTGGCTGCGCGGGCACGGTGTAGTGCGTCTCGTTCGTTGTCCCACCTGGTTCTTTGCAAAATTTGTTTGATTTGTGTATGAAACTTTTGTGGATTTTTTTGAAACTTCTGTTAAACACAATGAAACTTTTGTGAAACACTCTGAAACATGCGTGAAATTTAACTGAATTTTTTCATGAAACTTTGTGATACTCAACTGAAACTCTTTGAAACTCGACTGAATTTTTTACGAAACCCGCCTGAAACTTTCATGAAACTCGGACCAAACTCGTTTCGACTTGAATTTGATGTTTTATATTTGAAACTCGGTGAAACATTTTAATTTGTATTTGAAGCGCGCTAAAACTTGGAGTTTCAGGTTTGAAACTCAAAGTTTCTGTTTCTGTAACATGAAACTCACCTTTGAAACTCAAAGTTTCAATTTTTCAAACCTTTTGAAATTATTTGAAACTTGATGTTTTCCGTTTTGGAAACTCTGTGAAACACGCTGAAACATACTTGAAACATCAGACTCGAAACATGAAACCTTTGTAAATTTTTTTGTGCAAAGGAAACACCACGAAAACTTATGAAACTACTGTACCATTGGAAATGTATTCGAACAGTGTAGTGCAGCAGCTTCAAAAAAACATTCCCTTCGTCTCAAGGTGGGTATTTTTGCATGTTAGAGAGAACTGTTTAACTCCAATCATGCTTGCTTTGACAGGGCCCTACTGCATTAGCCGTGACTTCTAATTGTTGTTGTTTCTTTGGCTGTTTTTCGCTACACCTCAGCGCCGTTGTCTTTACGTTGCTCGTTGTCGTTGTTTAGTTGTTGTTGCGGTTTGCTTTTGGCTCCGGACTTGTAGCTGATTTTCTTCTTCCATGTTAATGATTCGGCAGAGCTCCAGCCCTGATTTCAAAAAATTCAAAAAATTGTGCTTGCTATAGTTGATTATTGTAATAGGATTGGCCAACTCCAATTAAGTTTTTTTGGTGACGAGAATAAATTGTGTCCATAACAAGTAGTAATGTGTGTATATATATATATATATACTTCTTTATCGCTTTCAGTATACTTACTACTTAAATACCAATTATAAGATACTCCAATTCGACTTGATTTAAAAATTTTCTTTGGAGCCCTTTTTTTTTTTGCTATATACCATTTTCCATATATAAAAGAAGTATATACACAAATTTTGCTATAAAAAGTGAACTTTAATAAAATTTTTAATAGAACTCACTTTGGAGTATCTTATAATCACTATTAAAGTACGCTCGAATATATAAAGAGGTATTATCATACCATTTAAGTGGTATATGGGAAGTGGGAGTACGTACTCCCAGGAAAGTAGTATATGGGAAGTGGTATATATATACTAGTCATGTGCCCGTGCGTTGCAACGGAAAATCAATTTTTTTGGCATAGAATATGTTGTTGCAGCTCACCAGTCTCCCTATTACCATTCATAAGTTAATACTTCCATATCTTGCAGCAAAGCCAAGAAGGTTTTCTTGCTACAGATTTGACTAAACAACCATGCAAAATAAATTTAGTACGTCAAACATATTCAGATGACGAAAACAGGCAATTAGTCACAAAAAAACATAGAGATATATTGATTCTTTCGGTCAGCATGAATCATTACATAATTAAAAAATATTATGTTTACAAAGTAAATTTTGTTATTTACACAATTTATTATCACAAAACATCAAAATATATATTGCTTGGGGCAACATGCGCCTCATTGATGTTGCTTGTATGTTTTTCAACTGATTGCCTCCGCCAAGTAAAAAAACGAAGAAAAAGAAAAGAACAATGAGACCATTAGGGGAGAATTTCGACAAACTGGAATATATCGTCGTCAGAGGGGCAAAACACTGATGGATAACTAAACCAGATAAATTGATGAAAATTGGTGCAGATATGTCCGAAGCAATAAAACCCCATCGGTACAAGGTAACAGAAATAGTTACATCATAACCAAATTGGTTGTTGGTACACCGCTCTCTAAATTAGGGGAAGTCTAGGATGTCATTGTAACTGTTGGATTCAAGAATGGCTACATAACCATCTTCACTAAGTGCATGATATCTACCAATCTACCATCCATTTGATGAACAAATCTGAAGGGGTACCTTTGTAATCCTCTAGGTTGAATACAACAACAAATTGCTCATTTTGTGCTTGTGCAATGGCCCAAAATATAAGTAGTGTTAGGCACAGGAAGAAAGAACATGGAAATAGCATATTTGACTCTTCAAAAAAAAATCAATTAACTAGCCTATTCAACTACAACAAAATTACCCATTCAATACAACAAATCCAAGGAAGCAACAAAATCAAACATCCCAAAAGAAGTTAAAATTGTTCTCTAGAAGTATGTGTTATAAGCACAGTTGTCAAGTTGGTCAAATAGAATAGCAAGTTGGCTTCTAGGACTTAATGGTCAGCTACTGGAATATCTAGAGAACAGCCACTCATCCATCACACCTAGACTTGCATCTATTTTGCTCCCTCAAACTTGCATAACACAGGCATGCTTTGTAAGGTCAATTATAAGATGAGTACAATTGTTTCTCTCTCTAACTCTCTCTCTCTCTCTCTCTCTCTCTAATAAATAAGGTAATTCACCCTCATCCTCCAATGAAGCTGCACATGTATCTCACCTGCAAAAGATGGATCTCCAAACAATCTTCTCCTGGCTCGTCATCAATCTGGGTTCCAAGCAGCAGTCAGGGTGCCGTCGAACGGTGCCTGCTGTTGACCCATAATATACAGCCCTACCCCTATGTTCATACAAATCTCATCTTTACACATGGTAAACAAAAACAAGAGGGTGAAATTCCATAATATACAGTGAGAATTCACCTTATCTACAATCCGCCATTGATGGCCCTGGCAAAGGTACCGGCCAGCCTCTTGTCCAATGCACTTCCCACATTGGCCCAATAAGAATCCACTGGCACATGAAGCTCAACTACAAGGAATACTGGAGAGTGAAAATCACTATCACAAACTTCAACTACCGCATGAATTACACATAGTGGAACTTAGTCGTTCAGCATCCTAATTTCGATAATATCACCCAGCTGTTTAGCTTCAACTACAAGCCACTCACCCTACATGGAGGGGGCATAAGTAAGCCAATTTGCTAACTGTTTACTTGATTTTTAATCAAAAGGCACCTGTAACTCTCTCTCTCTCTCTCTCTCTCTCTCTCTCTATCTCTGTGTGTGTGTGTGTGATGGAGTTTTAACATTTGGCTGTAATTTTGCAAAATGTTCATTCCTTTTAAGTTCTTAAAAAAATATGTCGTGATAAAAATCTTGGAGTCTACTTGAGTAAATATTGAGGTCAGAAACTCATTGTTTTATCTAATTCAAAAGAAGATGGAGAGCTTACCGGCAACAAATTGATGCTGAATTTGATGCAAATGTCGATGATGTCAGTGCCAATCACAAAGGAGAGGGAAAATGTCAGAATTCAACTGATCAAAGTAAAGATAAACATTC
The DNA here is from genome assembly GCA_036346405.1 of Phyllostachys edulis. Lineage (NCBI taxonomy): Eukaryota > Viridiplantae > Streptophyta > Magnoliopsida > Poales > Poaceae > Phyllostachys > Phyllostachys edulis. Next base: position 46,178,241 of record CM070552.1, on the reverse strand, counting down.
CATGTTTATATCTACCTTTCTAATTTCATGATTGTTGTAAAGGACAACACTGGTGCCTGGCTAACCCATACTTATGAACATCTGTTGAGATTGACGTAACTCCCTTGACAGAAAAATCAAAAGGAGGAATAGGGATCAAGTAGGATTTAGGAACAAATAAACGTAACATCAGTACTGTCAGAAAGCCTCCATTGACAGAAAAATCAAAAGGAGGAATAGAGATCAAGTAGGATTTAGGAACAAATAAACGTAACATCAGTACTGTCAGAACGCCTCAAAATAGTGGATCGCACATATTGAAAGTTGTAACACTAACAGTACACAAAAAACTGTACTGCCCAGTATGAGAAAACAACCAATGGTCCCATAGAAGGATAGAAGGCAGAAGCCCGAACCAATGAAGCTTCGTCCTGAGCTTATTTATAAAAGACTGGGAGCTTCACATCAGGGTAGAGTTTTGCATTGTATTGAATATGGCAATGAGTATGCACATGCCTTTTTCTACAATTCACCTGGATGTTTCCCTACAATTTCAAAAGGTATTATCAATACTCTGAGACTTACGATTATTGCTAAATATTAAGGTAAAGATATTTTTTTCTTTTGACAGCACAAGGACTGATGGTTTCATATAGGCTATTACTAATTAAAATTTTACTGAATTTCAGACCCATGCAGCAACAGGCCCATATGGCCTTAGAAGTTAGAACTACTACTGCTAAGGCTTTTTTGTTGCATCGAATCAAGCATAGTTTTACAACATGCCCTTGTGCTGCTATGATCTTACTTGCTATGTCACTTTTTTTTGGGTCAGTTTGTCCCAGCTTACAAAGAGATGCCTTCCAGAGTTACTAAAGTGCCTTCTAGAGCTCATGTTCAGTACAATTTGGGCTAGCAAATTTGTGCTTTTAATTGGTCAGAACTCAAAAGGTAAGCAATTGGTGCTTAGGCATTAATCTCATTCCAAGCTTGCTATACATCTTGCCTGACATCAACAATAATTTCGTTTATCTAGTAAGCTTGGGCATGCAAAGTGCAGAAGACTTACCTATTGACTGTGACATAGCGAGTATACCAGAGACGCGATAACCATTCCAGTCGATGACCTTCCCACCTGCGGCCTCAATCCTTGCACGCTCATCTTTCCTATAAGGTTGTAATCATCAATTTCTACTCCTCCTGGGTTGAATCGGGAAAGGGTGTTCTTCATTTCTACAAGGTGATGCATCACACCCTCACGCGACAGCGTACCCTCTTGGTCATGGTTCCCAATCATAGCAGCCCACAGAAGTTTCATGGCAATAGCTGGAACAATTGTTGCATCCATAGACTTGGCCGCATTAGTTGCATCCACGCCATAGATGTTATCACCTGCCCAACAAACACGGTCATGATGGATAAGATAATAAGAAAACTTAAACTAACAGCAGCGTCCGTTTCTTGATTCCCAGATGAATCTCAATAATAAGATACACCAAAATGGGGCAATTTCGGATGTGCGCTTTTAGTAACACACCAAAGAATTGCAAAGCACTCACACAGATCAGGGCTTCGGCGCATGCAATCTTGGGCTGGAGAAATCAAGAACACACAGCATCGTAGATACCAAATATCGAGCCCGAGAAAAACAAACTGCATCATCATATCGATTTTTCCTTCGTTTCCATTCCAATCAAGGCAACGATGTATAGTTCCGATCTAAGACAACAAGAAACAAAAATTTGTCCACGAAGGAAGCAGACCTTCTTGTGCTTGGCGTTGAGCTCCTTGGAGATGGAGGCATTCACGTTCATGGCTGAGCGGCGAATCCTCCAACCCAAACGGAAACTGCTCCCAAATCCGGGGCTAACGGCATGAATAAACCAGCATTTCAGCTTGGGGTTGGATTCGGGTTCTCTCTCGCCATTAAGACGGGAGACGTGGGGTGGAGAGGTGCGAGAGAGGACGAAGATTTGGGGGAGCGAGCGAGAGGGGAGCAGACCTTCTGCTGGAGCGCGGAGGAGTGGGGCATCTGCGGCGCGGCGGCGGCGACGGAGGGTGGGAGATCGTCGCAGCGCTTCTTCAGTAGGCTCTCCTCGCGACGGCTCTTGCGGATCTCTACCATGTTGTCCTCGTACTGGCGGCGGCCATCCTCCATGTCTAGCGCCACCTTGTAGTGGCTGCGCCGCACCTCCGCCCGCTCACTCGACCGCAGCGACATTGTCGCCCTCGCCTCCTTGCCCGCCGCCGCCGCGCCCTTCATCTGCAGACCAAGAACCCAACAAAACCAAACACGGCTACGGAGATCTCGGGGTATGGAGGCGGACGGCGACGGAGATCTTCTCCATGGGCGTGGAGGAGGACGGCGAGGGATCTCGGGGTATGGAGGCGGCGACTGAGGGGTGAGGGGGTCGCAGCGGGCGAAGGCTGCGTGACGCGGATAGGAGGGAGGTACGGGCGCGGAGGCGAGGGGCGAGCGCGGCACGAGTGTGGAGGGATGGGAGGGAGGGACGGCCGCAGAGGCGAGGGGGTCGCGGTGGCGGGCGGTGCGGGGCGGATGGGGAGGGGTCAGACGGTGGCGTGGGATTCGCGACGAGGTGAGAGAGGGGGTCGCGGCGGCGGGCGAGGGGAGGGCGCGCAGGCGAGGGAGGCGGGCGAGGAGAGTGTCAAGCGGCGGTTCGTGGAGGAGAAGTGGAGGAGTAGTGGCCTCGCGGTTTTGGAGGGGACAATCGCTAGGCAAACCATGCGCACGGAGAAACCGAGAAAAGAGACGCAGATCCAACGGCTCATATAGCATGAAGGAAAATAGATCCAACGGCTCACATCGAATGAAGTAAGACACACCACCACCAACTCTAATATTTAAATTATATATATATATATATATATATATATATATATATATATATATAAAAGAGTCAAACTCGCCTAGTGTGAAAGGATGTGTGGCAACACTAACATTAGCCCAAATAGTTAAACTCGTTTTTCATTTGTGGCAAAGTACGACAACAACCATGCATTATGTTTCAATCAGAGCCTTAAATCTTTGAGAAACTTTATGGTACATTCTACCAATAGTATATAGTAGTAATATAAATCAAATCTGATTATTGATTTGTTAAGGGTATAATAAACTTTTCTTTGTATTTTTTTGGGTATTATAGACTTTTCCAATTATGATTGAAAACATTACTCTTGTGGCATGTAATCCTCATATGGACAATTATAATTTTACTATCTCGGGATTTTACTATTCATACTACCTGGTGTAGTATAACTAAATTATAACTAATTTGAACTACTGAATCAAAAAAATAGACCGTCTGTAATAAATTGAGTACACCATAGAAAGCCCGAATCTTTTTATCTGGTGATCCGATCATAAGTGCTCAGTTGGATAGTTTCGCCACCTCTGTTCAACACATGCAACGGTTTCGCTGTGCCGTCCTCAAATTCAATGGTATCTGCCATCGTTTGCACGTCGCTATCCAGAGAGCTACTGGTCCCATATTTATCATCACGGTGACAATAACCAAATCGCTGCTCACCAAATTCGTTACAAAGTCTGGGAAACCCTCCATTTGGCGAGATCGGATTGGTAGGGTCCCGAGTGGCGGCAAACTTCGCTAAAAGCGGGAAGGGGAGGTGGTGGGGAGAAAGGGGTCGGGGTGTGCGGAGGCCTGTGGTTAGCAGAGGAGGTGGAGGCGGTGGAGGGAAAATGTCGTGCAGCTAGAGGTGGTGAGGGAGAAGCAAGGGGGGAGGGTGAGGAGAGGGAGACGCAAGGGAGGCAGGCGCGATGGAGGAGAAGGTGGAGCCGTCGAGGCTGTGAGGCCAAGACATGGGAGAAGGAGAGGTCTGGGGGAAGGTGGAGGCTAGGCCATCGGGGAGAAGGGGGATGCCGGTGGGGGAGAGGGGGAGGTGCTAGGGGTGGGGGAAGGTGTGGGGGGGGAAGCCGTAGTGGCCAGTGGGGCTTGGGTAGTTGGGGCTGGTGGGGAGAATTGAGAAGGGGGAGAGGGGGAATGGTTGAATGGGGGGCAGGCAGGCGATCTGTGCCTGATGGGCGATGGCGCGGTGGGGCTTTGTGATACACTACGAGTCTGTGACGATGGGGAGACAAGGAATCGCGAGATAGTGTTTTTGTGACGGGTGATAAGACATAGTAAGTACTTTTAGTATAAATTAGAGAACAACGGGCAGGTGGAAGATAGGCAATGGGCAAGACAACGGCTCTAAGTGCTACGTGAGATTCTTTATGGTGACAAGATGGAGCAGAGAGAGAGAAGACAACGGGCAAGTCAACGGCTCTACATGAGATTCTTTCTCTCTGACTCTCCGTGCCTATAAAAATGAATGTATGCAGCTCATTTCTTCACCACTGAAGCTCAGCTTGTCTTTTGCTCTAGTGATTGTCTTTTGCTCATTTATTCACCACCAAGCGAAGCACATTTTCCATTATTTGATTCTCTGTTTGCTCTAGCGCTATGTACAATAGAAAGCATGCTACCAAGGAGTCGAACCATGAAGCCGGCGGAGGGAGCGGCGAAGCTCGGTAACGCTATCCTATCGAGAATTCATAGTACAAAAGCAGTAGCGGGGAGAGGGAGAAGCTCATTCTCATGTCGCTCAATCTCCCGTCGCTCCCCTAATCCTCCTCCCGCCTCTCCCATCGATGCTCGTCAGCTCTCCCCAGGCATGGGGGACTACAACAAGGATGATCGTCATATGGATGGTACGGAGGGATACGAGGAGTACCAACGTGCTTCGGACCTGATGGAGATGCCAGACTTTGGTACCCCATCCACGGATGGTAATATTGGTGGGTCGCGCCGAAGAAGAGGCGAAGGTGGAAATCTTTGGAAGCACATGACCCGGAGTGAAGAAATTCGAGACAACCAAACGGTAAAGATCGCAACTTATGATTATTGCAAAGCACAATTAACTACTCGTGCAGGTGGAGGGACGGGGAACTTAAACCGATACTACAAAGCATGCTTGAAAAAGATGGGGACGCACACGCAAGGTGGAGGAGTCCAGACGCAGCTCAACTTCGAGTTTGATGGCTAGGCATACAACCCACATTATGCCCATGAGGAAATTGCTAGATACATTGTTTTCGAGGATTAACTGATTAGGATGGGTGAAAGTCGCTGGTTCGAAAGAATGATCCAACACGGTTTTTGTCCACAGTACCAACATGCTAGTAGGAGAATGACATCGTCTGATATTTTAGGAATGTACAGTAGGAGCTAGCAGCACTAAAAGAATTTTTTCTAAAAGTTCAGTACTCTTTTGCTTTAACTTCAGATATTTGGACATCATCTCACGAGATAACTGCCTACCTTAGTGTTGTAGCTCATTATTTAGATGACGAGTATAAGCTAAACAAGATAGTCATAGGGTTTAAGTGAATTACTGAATCACGCATGGGAGCTGCCATTGCCGAGCTGATACTAGGGGTAATTGTGGATTTTCAAGTAGGAATTGAGATTGTTTCTATAACTCTTGATAACGCATCGGTGAATACGACGGCTATGAACATCCTCACCCCAAGGTTGCAGACATATATCGGTGGATATGTTCTCCACCAGAGATGTGTATGTCATATCTTCAACCTCGTTGTGTAAGATGGTATGGAGGTGATTGGCGTTTATTTGAACAATATCCGCGATGCCCTTCGTTTCCTCTCAAGTTCAATGGTGGTGGCAACCTGGTTCGCGGAGTATTGCGTAGCCAACGATAAGACCCTAAGAAAATTTGGTCTTGACATGAAGGTGAGGTGAAACTCGACATACATCATGCTGAAAAAGGTACAAGGGTATTGTCGGTGATCTAGAACCGATCTTACGTATGATTGTTTGATTCGGGGGTTCTCCTAGATAAGAATCACGCAGAGAATGACACGGGGATTTTATACAGGTTCAGGCCTTCTCCAGAGAGAATAACAACCCTACTCCTGTGTGGCTATATTGAGTATGCTTATTACAATCAAGAGAAAGACTAGGGCTTGTGCTCCAGATTGCACTTTTCTTTTTTTTTCCCTTCTGCCTTCTGACTTCAACCTTATATAACGTATGAAGAGGTGGCAGTTCCTCCAAACGAAGAGACGTCCCAATGTTCCAATTGACGAACCGCTTGATGAAAGTTGCCGCCAGGGACGTGGCACCCCCACATTGCTAGGCAATTGTTGTTAGAGATAGAAGTAATTCATACGATTACTCACAGAGAGTAACAGCGTATATTAAGTACCCATGTGTTAAACATGGCGTATAATATTCTCTAGCTGATTAGACCCACAAGTCAACAAGTCTTATCAATTACAGGATTGTCGAAGCCAGGCTGGTCGAAGCCAACCGAGTCGTAGAAGATCTTGCGACTGCTCGATAGTCATAGAAAGGCTTACGACTATACCATGGTCATAGGAAGACTCCCGACCATAGGGTGGTTTACGACCAGGAAACTTGACCTCTCTTATAAATATTAAGGGGTATATTTAAAACTAATATGGATATATTAATATCTATAATAAGAATTACAGATAAATAAATAAATAAATGGGGATTATTAGATCCTCGTCAGGTATGAACATATTATATCTGTCTTTGTCAATGCTACCTCAGATAAGGTGATAGCCGCTAACTCATATTAGGAAATAGTTAGTCATTTTCGAGAGTTTTTTTAAACATTTCTACAAAGCAACTAAGACTCTATCCGGTATTTTCTACCCTACCTCTTACTTAGTTATATATTTTATTTGGCTAATTGCAGACATGTTTGCTAAATCTACGGAACATCCCCTTTTAGGTCATGTTGTTGCAGCAATGGAAGAAAAATTGAAGAAAGGAGGCCATCCCTCACGCCCAAGATGGTGGAGGCAATCACCTGCCTCAAGGACTAAGAATTGGCAAAAGAGCGACATCAGTATCAACTAGAGGATCCTGAGATCGTAGAGGCGTTCTGATCTCAATGTCGAGTAGCCGACATGTATGCATGAATGTAGTTATTGTACTATTTTTCTTACCGGGGAAACCCCACACTGGGATGTAAGGTTTTTAACGAGGCAGTAACAATATGCTTGTAAAATATCAATGAAATTTCACTTTCCCCCTAATTTTTAAGTGTCCATAATTTCACATAATTATGGTTTCACAAAAAGAAATAATTAGTATATCAAAACTGCACATGCTAGTTGCAAAATTTTCATTCTTTTTATCTCTAGTAAACAACTATTTGTAGAATTCAATTGTGATCTTGGTAATGTTCAAGGGACAATTAATATATCAAACTGTATATGTTGCAATATTGTTTCCTTTTATTTTTTCCTTTCATTATTTTCATTCCTTTTCTTCTATTCCCCCTTCTTTTTTTCTTTTCTTTTATCTTCCTATTTTCCCCTTCTTTTCTTTTCCTCTTTTCCCTTTCTTTTTGCTGCCTCGCTCGCTCGATGGTCAGTGGTCACTGCACGTCTCCCCTCGTGTCCTAGTCTAGTCTCCAAGACTCCAACTCTCCATAGTACATAACTCCATCGGTCCATCCATCCAGTGATCCAATCCCTGCCGTTGTGCCACTGCCACATGCTACTCTCTCTCGCTCTCTCTCTCTCTTCTTCTTCTTCTTCTTCTTCTTCTTCTTTTTCTTCGATTCTTTCTTCGGTTCTCCCCCAAATCGCAATCCTCCATGGCTTGGCTCCAGTCCTCCTCTACTCAGCCCAGCTGCCCAAGGCAGCAAGGCCCCAAGCCGTCACCTCCCGCCTCCAACCCCAGTCGGCTCCAGCCTCCAGGCATCTCCAAGACTCCGATCCCCAATCCCGGCGGCGATATCGCGAGGAGGAGGAGGCCCTGGTGGCGGCGGTGCGAGCTCACGGCGACACGGAGGGGGAGGCCCTGGCGGTGGCGTGGCCTCACGGCGACAAGGAGGAGGAGGCCTCGGCGGCGGCGGCGGGGAGTAGAAGGGTCCGTGGCAGTCTCCTTCGCCTCGCGCCACCACCTCACCGGCTCGCCACCCCCCTCACCGGAGCCCCGAGGCGCCCTCGGCTCACGCGCTACAACTGCCTTGTGTTGTGCCCGTGCCGACACGGCCCGACGGTGACACAACAGGCCAACGTGCCGTGCTAGACCTCGCCGATGGGTGTGCGTTTAAGACGCAGACGACGACGAGGAGCTTCTTGCGTGCGGGCGCTATGGCCGCCGTGGCGCCTGACCCATCGTGCCGTCTGCGTGACTCCACCTCTAGGCCCATGCCACATCAGGCTCGCTTGTGCCGCGCCGCCAACTCTGCTGCCGCCGTCCTTGCGTCGCGCTGCATGCGGCCAAATTGGGCTCGCCGTCACCGCTTGCATGGCCGACGCTGTACAAAACACAAGCAACTGAATTGCACAAAAATGGGAGATCCATGGGATCCAATTAAGTAACACGACGAACAGCCAAATGCAAAGATGAGCTCCCAGTGAAGTAGCAACAATAGCCGAAGGAGCCAGCTGGAGCTGACATTACGGCGCCGTTCTCTAGCAGCAATTAGATAAACTTCGACCGCCCTTGCCTGGCCACGACATGCAGTGGTGTTGCCTGTGCTAGTCCCTCACATTCGCCAACCGCACGAATTCCCTACCGATTCCACTGCAATCAGTGGCGGAGCTAGGATTTCATGATGCCTCAGGCCCAAAACTAACGTCAAATACTATTAACACCGAGACATAATAAAAAGTACAACACAAATGCACAATCCAAATAAAATTTGAATTCCATGTTTAACAATATGACAAAATAGATAAAACATAGCAAAAAATAGGAATGTAACATACCACTAGCACGATGTAATTTCTGCTTAATTAACAAAGATTTGGTTCATTTGAGCCTATCATATCTTCCCCACTTCAACATGTCTTAGTTCTCTTCATCGTGTATTTCTAATTCTAGTACATCAAATATTCAAATAGAAAGTTAATAGAATCATAGTCAATTAGTCATACTCATACTCATGCCATCGGTGATCTCTAGAAAAATGCATCTCGGATCAACAAACCCTTTGACCTTTGGAGTTTGAACCTTCACTCCTCGAGAGATACATTGAGCAGAGGAGAATCATCAAAGTTGAACTATCACGGGAGGGTCTTTAATAATTGAAATTTTAGGCTTTAATGATTCATAAGTGCATCAATAGTCGGACAAAAAGACCACCACATTGAAACCGAGCAGATCACTGAATCACCATGTAGATCGTTTTTACCCTCTAGTCTTTGTATTCAACCCTATGAAATGTGAATCGGTAGTGCAATAAATCCAAAATTTTACTATCTTGAGCGGTGAGCGGTAGCACTAATTGGAGTAGGAGGCAGGCGCAATTCTGCGGGCTACTACTTCTCGAGGCATTACATCGAACACCTTGCGGTCGAGCGAGTAAGGTAGACAGTGAGACACCCACCTCACGTCGTCGTCCACACCCAACCCATCGACAAGTGCTCGACAAGGAAGAAGCGAGCGGCCAAGCCATGCATACCTCCGTAGCAAAGCGGCGAACCACCGAACGACCAAAATAGGCGGGAGTCGTCGGCGTCCTCCTCTTGGTGCAGCGCCTCCCCGCCGTCTCCGGCGTTCACATATGAAGATCTTGGTCTGCGATTCTCTCGGGGGTGGGAGGAGGGTGGCGAGGAGGAGGCGAGGCGGATGCAGCGGAGAGCCGAGAGGAAGCAGCTAGTCTGAGTCTGAGGCCTTCTTGGGCTGCTAGGCGAGGGGAAGGCGGCTAGGGCATTGGGCGGATGCTTGGTGGCATGAGGAGAGGAGAGGAGGCGCTTGGGTTGCTTTCGGCTAGGCAATTTCTTGGGCTCAGGGATGTTTGTCTCGGTCGCCTTGTAAACTAAAAAATAGCAGATTTGTATAGCATATATCTCCTTACTATTTTCTCTGGGCCTCGGGCCATTGCCCAACCGGCCTGAGGCCCATCTCCGCCCCTGACTACAATCAATGAAGGAGTAATCGTTTTGTTTCTCTCTAAGCAGCATGTGTGTGCAACGAGTAAGCTGAAAGCAGTGTTACATCTCAACATGAACCAGCCACAAAATTTGCGCATATTATATTACTAAAGTTAATTCTTGCAAGAAAGGGCCAGCTCTGGCCGGGCCATGTCACCCAGAAAAAAATCAACCGTCTGATCGCCTCCGCAGTCGCGCACGGCCTTCCGATCCAGCGCTTGCGCTTCGTGCGTTTGCAGCTGTGCGCATCCGTGGGCCCCACCAGCCGCTACGCGGCGTGTGCTCGTCCGCGCATTCGACGCTCGCCTTCCTGCGCGTCCGTGGCTCCGCCATCCGTCCATGTATAATCAATGTGGGTCGCTTCTATTAGACGCGCAGCTCGCACCTTCCACGCTCGCGCTTTTCCCTCTCATGAGTGCCTTGCGAAAAAAAGGTCGCGCCATTGGTATGGTGAACTTCTAGTAAACCTTATTCTGCATTTTCTTTAAGTTCTGGCAAGTGGTTTTCTCGATCTCTGTATTCCTCAATTTGCTTTTCTTTTTTACCAAAAAAAACAAGAACCATTATTATGCACTTATACTTCTATTAGCAACATGTAATCAAGACGGTAAGGATAGACCAGTCAAGGTAATCTATCCAGTAGAACAACACATATGCCGTTCTCTAGACACACTAAACATGATATTTTCCCCCAAACAATCCGACAAGATCAATTCCAAAAAAGAGAGCAAGTTATAACAAAAAAAACTCACCTTGAAAGCCCGAGTGTTTTCGTGCGTCAAGACTCAAGATATTACCTCACCGCAATGCTCTGCACCCACTTCGCCACAAATAAACATGAATAAGCAGTGGTGGAGCTAGAAAATTTGTGTTATGGTGCACCATTGATGCTTAAAGATGGGATAAAAGGGCGACTGTTAAGTGATTATTGGCTAATCGAATATTAGCGCCATGTAAACCATGCATTATGAATATTGTATTCATACAATACTTAATGTTTCTATATAATTAGTTGGGCATTCTTCCTATTAATTGCCTAGTTTATAAAATTACTTGTGAAAACAACTTATTTTATGAAGTGATAACGATAACAAATACTAACATTGATAAATGAATTTTAAATATGTGTGAAAATATTTATTAAAATGTATATCCATTCCGTAATTTTTTATTAGTATGACAAATGGCCCACGTGGTCGCAACAACACAAACAGATAGAGAATCAGACACTTGTTTTTTAGTTATATACTAAAAAAATCATAAGACCTAAATAAAATAAAGTATTTTCATACCATTCACATAGTGCCATGCACATAGGTAGAGAAAAAAAGGTGTTCTACAAAATTTGAATAGAGGACATGGAATACAATTTGTATATAATTCATTCAAGTATTGTCAAATTGCAACGAAGTCTAAACTCAATTAGAACATATAGCTAGCAAAGGTATATACATAAATTATTTTAAAAATGGGGGTGCCCGTGCATACTGGGCACCCTAGCTGGCTCCACCCCTGTGAATAAGAAACAACTAAATATATCAAAGAAAATAGAAGAAAAAACAAACAAGAACGTGTTAAAAAAAGGGCAAGACTAGAAATAGCAATGCAAGCATGCAGATCTTGGTACCCTCTCTTTCTTTCGACCACTTCATATTGTGATTCGTCTGGCAATAGAAGGCGACAACAGTAGTAAAAATGGGATCGAGGAGGAGAGATCAGAGAGCAGGGGGTAGGCCATGGAGATTGGTTGTGTGTTCCATTAAGAAACAATGGTTGTTGCCAAGAATTGGGGGGGGTCAGATTTGTTGAGAGTTAGTTAAATCCAAGGAGAATCTGAATGGATCGAGCGTGGGTGATGAATTTGGGGAAGAGGAAAGGTCAGGTTTTTTTTCTTCCATCTATTGAGCAGTGTGGTTGTTTTGCTGGAGCAGGATGCACCATGGTGGAGGGGTAGAGAAGGGCCCACATGTTGGCGTCCGATTGTGTTGTGAGAGGGAGAGAGAGGAGAACACATCACAACGCACTCATCAACTCATTCTTTTTAGTAGTAGAGATAAAACTCATCGGTCGATGAGCTTTAGAACAATAACAACAACGACACTGAGATCAGCTCGATGCCTACAAATGCGTACCATTCTGGTATCTGCCCTGTTTGTTGTATGAAACTGTCGTTGGGCTCTGATTTGGCCTGGGTGCAGTGGTAGATTCGCCTTTTCCCTTTGGTCCAACCTGTGTGGTCTGAACTAATAATAAATTAGTATTTTCTGATACCCAATTATATTTTAAAAACTAACATACTTACCGAACTAACAATACCGTATTTACAGAATGTACTGTACTTACCAAACTAGATTTACCGAAAATATCAAACCGAACTATATTTACCGAAAATATCGGACAACAACCTTGCTAGTAGAGCCCCCGCACATCTCCCTTCCCACTTCCCATGTGCCTCCTCCTTGTTGAGTAACTGTCGCTGGCGAGTTCAGTCCAATCGATCACCTCGTAGACGAAAGTAGAATCGCGCGCACAAGTACAGAAAGGTAAATTGACACACAGAGATATGGGGAGACTTCTTTTTTCTCTTTTTTTCTTTCCTCAACCAAAATCACATACAGTGATTGGGGATCCCCTCCTATATATAGACTAGAGGTGGATGTGGAGCCCACCATGGGCCAAGCCTGCAAGACCCAGGCCCAGGTTGCCCAACACTCCCCCTTGGGCACTCATCCGACATGTTCATGCCTCATCAAAACTCCACAAAAACCCAGTGGAAATTTTTTGGAGAAAGAGAACATGATACGCGTTCTGTTGCGTTGCACGAATTGGCTCATTAAAAACCTTAGCCGAGAAACTTTAGAAGAACTCGTCAAGGGAAAAAGAGTACAATCCACCCAATTTCATTTAATCTCTAGGATTTATTCTTTGGGTACTCGATCTTCATGATCAAGTTCTAATAATGATTTCGTGAAGATTCTCCCCCTGAATTCTGCACTTCTCTAAGTCTCATCATCCCACTTCCACACATGCATCTTTCAAAGCTAGACGCTGGAAATAACTTGGTGAATAAATCTATAAGATTTTCACATGACTTGGTATGCAGTACTTTAATTTCATCCATCTTTTGCAATTGGGGTTGATATGCTTTGTGAGATAACTCTTCACGTAACTCATCTGCACTTGTGCAACACAAGCTGTATTATCTTCATAGATAATAGTGGGGGTTTGAGCGTTATTCAATCCACACGACTGCTGGATGTGATGAATCATCCGCTGAAGCCAAGCATATTCTTGTGAGGTCTCGTACAGTGCTATGATTTTTGAGTGGTTCATCGAAGTCGATACAAGACTTTGCTTAGACGATTTCCATGAAATTACAGTTCCACCACATAGGAATACATAACTTGTTTGTGACTTGGCTGTATGCCGGTCCGATAGGTACCCGACATCTGTATAGCCAGTCATAGTCAGGTCTTGGTTCTTTCTGTAGAACAGACCAAGATCTTTGCTTCCTTAGAGGTATCGGAAGATGTCATTTATTCCCTGTCAATGTCTTTTAGTAGGTTCTGCACTATACCTTGCTAATAGGTTTACGTCAAATGCAATGTCAGGTCTAGTATAGTTTGCTAAATACATGAGTGCTCCTATTGCACTAAAGTATGAGAATTTCAGTCCTAGGACTTCCTCCCCCTCTTCTTTAGGTCTATACGGATCCTTGTCTTGCTGTAAGGATCTCCCGACCATCGGCACTTTCGAAGGGTATGCCTTTCCAAAGCCGAACCTTTCGAACACCTTTTGAGTGTAGGTTGACTGACGCACTAATATCCCTTAAGGGACATGCTTAAGCTACAAGCCTAGGCAATATTTGGTTTTACCCAAATCTTTCATTTTGAACTCTGACTCCAGGTAAGAGCTTGCTTCCTTAATATCTTCTAGGGTTTCGATGATATTCAAATCATCAACATACACTGAGATTATACAAAATCTATTCTAGGATTGTCATATAAATACACAGGGACAATCCTCATTGTTCGTGTAGTCTTTCTTGTATAAAAAGTTGCTCAAGACATTATACCACATCCTGCCTGATTGCTTAAGTCCGTACAATAGTTTTCTGAGTTTCATACTGTACAGATTTCTATTTGCTTTGTCTTGATTCGGGACAGGAATACCTTCAAGTACCTTCATATAAATGTCCGAATCTAAATTTCCATAAAGGTATGCAGTTATAACATCCATCAATTTCATTTCTAAATTCAAGTTTACTGCCATTGAGATTAAATATCTAAAGGTAACTTTGCCCATGACCAGGGAATAGGTTTTTTCATAATCAACCCCTGGACGTTGAGTGAAACCTTGTGCAACGAGTCTTGCTTTATATCTTACAACTTTATTATTTTCATTTCTCTTTCGAACAAATACCCACTTATGCCCTACGGGGTGCACATCGAAGGCGTGCGGCTTACATGCCCAAACACCTCTCTTTTATTCAGAAATAATAATTCAGCTGCTATTGCCTTCTTCTAATCTTTTCAATCTGATCTTTTCTTACATTCAGCGAGCGATGCAGGCTCTAGATCAATATTGATGATTGTGACAATTTTCTTTGCAAAATAAATGTCGACATCGGTTGTTATCCTATTCATAGATTCTCTTGTGGTCACATAGTTCATAGCTATTTCTTCATGGGGCGATTCTTCTAATGCTTCTACTTGCTCACCTCTGCTTCCAATTACGGGGGCAAGTCCCTTTACTTTTTCAGCTCTGATGTGTGTGCACAATCCGTGCTGATTTCTCCCTCCGTCGGAATGTTCAAATCCGGTATGCTTTTTTCTAAAGGTACCATATTGGTGCCAGGTCTCAACTGGTCCCCCTTCTGGTTCCAGGGAACTTCGGTGATTGGCTGTGTTAAGTTCTTCTTATCCTTTTTCACCAGGCGTCCCCGATTACTTGAGATTCGAGGGGCCAGAGTTCTCGTCCTTTTATTCTGAGGCCTTTGGACGAGATTAAGGATACCTTCAATTTTCTTTGGTATTTCAGCCCTCTTCGGTGCATTGCGTACAGGCACATACGACTTGATCACGCTCTTCAAATCACTAAAGTGGTCAGGCAGTTGATTTGCTAATGCTTGCAAATCAATGATCTTCTGGACTTCTCTATTTGCTTCACTAGTGCACGGGTCATGTGCATGGATTCCCGTGGCTTGCCACGTTATTTCCCGATATATTTCATCACAAGGTTGATTTCCTTCCCTAATGACGGGAAACTATCCTTATCAAATATGCTATCAACGAAGCGGACGATATGTAAAGCTCCAGTCATAGGGTCCAAATACCAGATTATGGATATTGTCTCATAACCAACGTATATCCCAGACTTTCAAAGATGACCCATTGCAGTTCGTTATGGTGGTGGTATAGGTACATAAACCTTGCAACTAAATCTGCGAAGATGAGAACTTTTCGGTGCTAACCCTTGCGCTAGTTGCATAGGTGAATGGATGTTATATGCTGACGGTCTAAAATTGATGAGAGTTGCTGCGTGCAGGACCGCGTATCCCCAATATGTAGTTGGTAAATTACAATTCTGCAAAAGCGATCAGTAATAAATTTAATTTTTTTTAACTAATGCCTTTGCTAGTCCATTCTGGGTGTGGACATATGGTACGAAATGCTCAACTTTAATTCCCATTGCCATGCAATAATCATCAAATACCTTCAAAGTAAATTCTTCGGCGTTGTCCATTCTGATGGATTTCACATAATGATCAGTGAAATTATTTTTAATTTTAATTATACGCGATATTAGCTTTGCAAAAGTATGGTTTCTCGTAGACAATAAACATATGTGTGACCATTTCGAGGAAGCATCGATGAGCACCATAAAATATCTAAATAACCCTAACAGGGGCTGTATAGGACCGCAAGTATATCCCTGGATACGTTCCAGGAATGTAGGGACTCCATCCTTCACTTTTAGAGCAGAAGGTCTAGTAATTAATTTCTCAGTGGCACATGCGGGGCACACAAAATCTTTCTGATTCAAAAAATTCTTTACATCGTTATTATGTCCCTGTGAATTGTTAATTATATTTCTCATCATCCTAAGACCTAGGTGGTCTAATTTATCATGCTAGAGACAGAAAAGTTCAAAGCTTCTAAATATGGTTTTCAGGACAATATAGGCTACGAGTGTCTTAATATTAGTGTAGTATAGCCCAGTCTCAAATGAAGGAAGTCGTTCTAATACCCATTTTCCACTTTCTTCACACTTTGTAATGAGCAGATATTCTTTACCATACTCTTCTTCAGTCTCTACGTGGAAACCGTTAGCGCGAATATCCTTGAAACTTAGGAGAGTTGTAGTCGATTCTGGGTACAACAAGGCTTCTTTAATGATCAAAGTTGTGCTCATCGAAAGTATAATTGTGGCCCTTCCTGAGCCTATTATACAAGCATCGCTACCCGCGATTATCGTAAGACTACCAGCATTCTTATTGATCGACTGAAAGAATTTCATCTCTCTCAAGATTGTATTTGTTGTTCCGCTATCAACTAAGCACACTTCCTCCATAGGGTGCCACACGTGTTCTAATATAAAGTATTTTATTAATATGTAGGAAGCAATCAACACATAAATAAAATACTTCAAATGTCAGAACATATCATGCTATTATTAACTGAATAAATAAATGAATTAAATAATATCATCCAACCATCACGAGAAATAAATTGTTTAATGCTCTACACGAGCATACAACCATCATCCATGCAAAAGTATAACTTATTCCACACACAAAATAAATGACATTTAAAGTCCAAGTGCATTCTGTGCACTAGACTGAGTCTACCAAGAAGTCAGAGACTTCAGCTGCTATCTTCTTAGGGGTGACATGCTCTTCTTGGAAAAGCATGGTGATGGTCGCTGCAATATCAAGGGGTGTGTGGCTGCAAGAGTGGAGTACACCTCCATCGGTATAGACAACTGCTGCGAGTCCTCCCCCTTAGCAAAGGCAAAGTGGGCTTCATGCCGCCCTTTGCCGCTCTTCTTCTGTTTGGCCTTAAAAGCGTCGATGACATGTTGCGGTTCTGCACAGATCCGCGACCAGTGCCCCCACTTGCCACACTTGTAGCATGTTTGGTCTTGTTGACTATAGCGCTTGTCGTTCCACTTTGGCTTGTTGGTCTTCTTTTCCTGTGGAGCATTTGGCTTGCCTTTCTGGGCTGTGGCCTTGCCCTTCCTTCCTCTTTTCTTCATTATAGGCTTTTGCACCTTAAAGCTCCCAACGTTGTCCTCACGGCCAGCAGAGCTCCCAGGTGGCTGGGCGATGAAATTCTTGCAGAGAACGTCATCCTAAACCTCTGCAACCTGCATATATCAATCAATTCGGCATACTCCTTATAGTCTTCTTGACGATGGTTGCGTGCAGACTACACTGCACTAGGGTGGAAGGTGGAGAGGGTCTTCTCAATCTTCTACTCATATGTGACTTGCCTGCCACAGAGTTGAAGATTGGTATAAATTCTGTGTAGAGCAGAATTGTACTCACCAACCATCTTGAAGTCAGCAAACCTCAGTCGGTTCCATTCCTGCTCTACATGAGGAAGAATGGTGTACTTTAGCTTCTCGAACTGCTTCTTCAGTGCAGTCCACAAGGCTAGCACGCTCTTCTTTGCCATGTACTCATTCTTGAGTGTGAGGCAGAGGTGGTGCCTGAGAAAATGAAGTGTCTGATCATTTTCTTCAGGAGTGGGTTTGGCATCCTTCGATGCACCCATCCCAATGGCAATGCGGAGCTTCTGGGCTCCAAGTACAATCTCGATGTCGGAAGCCCAAGTCAAGTGGTTTTGGTCGTGCCGTGCCAGCTCCTCGAACTCCCGGTTCGTAATGTTTGTCATCAACATGTGCATGCAAGAAATACATAAATTTACTGTAGGTAAAATACATAAAATAAATTGGATAATGGTATAAAATATTCTTGTAATGTTCCAGAATTTTCTACGCATTTTCTATTATTTTACTACTAATTTTAGTGATGAAAAGCAATTTAAGTAATTACGACTAATCAAAATAGTAAATCAATACAGAAAAACATAGAAAATAATAATAACAGTGATAAACATGCTTTAAATGCTAAAAATGATTCAAAATTTGAATTCCTGAGGCCCTTTTATGCTGGAATATGAATTTTCAGTGAATTCTGTAGTTTTCAGGGGCTAAACCGCTAATTTTTAGTTCTGAGAAAATTTTCTACGTGATTTTAGAAAATCTAGGGGGTCATTTTGCAAAATTTGTTTTTCTTTTCGAGTTTTTTTTCTTCTTTTTCTCTCAAAAATTACATGGGCTGGGCCCATTGTTCCTTGGCCCGATCTGGCCCAATACCGTGATCGGTCCATTTGGCCTGCTTGGCTCGGGTATATGGCATGCTAGGGTTTCCAACCCTAGCGCCGTCTTGTATGCGACGACATTCACAACAGGCGCCGCATGGGAGGTAGAAGGGTGGCGTGTCTGACGACGAGGCGGTGCATGCAAAGGAGGTCGACGAGCGATGGCGATCAGCAGTCTGATGTGGGTCTAATCTGATGGCCTTGTTGAGCGCCTGCGTCGTCCGTGAAGCGGTCGGTGGCGGTATGGTCAGAGGTCGATGGCGATTCTGGTCGACGACAGCAGCGCCCGTCTTGGTCGGCGGTCTTGGCGGCTAGTCTTGCTGCGGTGAATCTTGCGGCTCGGCCTGGTAGCGCGTCGAGCATCATGACTTCAAGCATCGTGATCGGAGTGGCAGCGGCGCCAGACCAATGTGGGTAGCCTCAATGGTGCGACAGGTGTGGTCGGCGAGCTCCGGCACTCCAGTATACAAGATATGCATCTGGTATGTGTGGCTTCAGCAGTCTGGGAATAATCGGTGGTGGAGGTGACCTCGGGCGTGCGGTCGAAGTGGCGGCTCGCATGCGTCTGGCGCGCAGTGCCGTTCTCTCTCTGTTCATCAGATCTACAGTGCAATCAATATCTACCCATTTTATGCAACCTACCGATCAGCTTGGCCAACGACTTCAAGTCGGCTAGTGTTAGATTAAGACAGATTTGCACCATATAACATAATCTAGAAAGCAAAATTGCGGAATTGAAAGCGATCTAGAAAATACGATTCAATCTACGAGTATCGCTTCGACGATTACCTTCTCGATCCGAGTAAAGGATGCCTAGAGGTAGGCCAGAGTCGATCGTGCTGATAACGTGTTAAGGAACCGTCGCTGACGAGTTCAGTTCGATCGATCACCTCGTAGACAGAAATAGAATCGCACACACAAGTACAGAAAAGTAAATTGACACACAGAGATATAGGGAGACTTCTTTTTTCTCTTTATTTCTTTTCTCAGCCAAAAACACGTACAAATGATTGAGGATCCCCTTCTATATATAGACTAGAGAAAGATACAGAGCCCACTATAGATCAAACCCGCAAAGCCCAGAACTAGGTTTCCCGACACTCCTCTCTTTTCTTCCTCTCGTCACCCCATCAGTTCCCGGCCGCCTTCTCCTTCATCCCGTCCATCTCCTCGATCCCCCTGCCCAAGCTCGGTCTGATGGCCGGATGGCCACCGAGTTTGTTTTTCCAAAACACGCTTCACCTTCTCACGAGCACCGTACCCACCCAGGCTACGTCGGCCCATGACGAGCACCGTACCCACGCAGGCTACGTCGGCCCACCTATCCGTTCTCCACAGGCCCATCAACGCTCCGCGCGGCCGAGGGGAGGGGCGCGTCTACACTTCCAGTCACGAAGCACGACACAACCTAATCCCCACCCCACCCGCTGGTTCCGTTCCTATCTTCTCTTCCCACTTCACCTCGCGAGTCGCGACACCACACCATCGCCGCCTCCGCCTCACCCTCGCGACGCCCTCCTCCTTCCCCGTCTGCCTGCTCGCACCCCCTCTCCTTCCGCCTCGCTACGGTGGTCCCGTGTCGACTCCGCGCCGCATCCTCCCTCGCGACGTTGCTCTTCTGCCCGGCCCCCCTACCCTCCTCCCCGGCTCCCTGCTCGAATGGAGTGAAATCGACCCTGACTTCAGTTCTTCCTTTTGTAAGCTTGATTTTCACTTTTTTCTATTTTGCTCTGACATGACAAATCAAACCCTAACTTGCATGGACTGTTCTATGAGTGTTGTTGTCGTCTTATCTTTGCCGTGATCAATGTAATCCAAATCTTTATTTCTGGGATGATACTCCAATCCGTCCAGTTTGTTGCGGATCTGTTTGCTGGGTGGTGGATTGCTAATAGCAGTTTATTTTCCCAAAATTTTGGGGGTCCAACTGAACCCCCATGTCCCACATTACGTCCGCCCCTGCTTTCTGGCGGAAATTGTCTGCGTGTAACTGTGTTTAGTCCATTTCTTGATCCCAAATTTCTCTCGTGTCGAGCGAGTCCAATTGGTTATTTCGAGAGAACCAACTGATTAGGTTGATATGATTGAAAGTTGTGTAATTGTGTGAATTCAGTGCTAAAGTGATAATTTTATTTACATGCCTGTCAGGGTAATTATGAAAATGGCTCTCTGTCAAGGCGTATCTGCTGGACATGCGCAGCTGCTTGCTTTTCCTGCTGCTAAGCACAACCCTTCTTTCTTAAGAAGATCATGCCTTCGTACTCCAGCAGGATCACTGAGTCTAAAGAGTGTTCGGCTTCAATCCGAGACAAAGAATTTTTTGGCACGAGCTGTACTAGGTATGCATACAATGAAACTATTTTCTTTTGGTTAAATTTACTGCAAGATATGATGCAAATGCTCTTTTGTTGCCCACAATGCTTACTAGAGTTTCTGTTGTTATATCCTCTTTTAGGGTTGCAGTGTTAGTTTCATTAACAATGATTGACTGATTGCAAATTAACCCCATATCGTAATGCTAGCATGCTTCCTAAAAAATGATTCTCTATATATTTTTTTTTTGTTAGCCAAAATTCTTGTTTTTGGTATTTCTAGACAATAACAACAGGAAGCTGAATCTTTTGAAGAACGGCATGTACCTTCAGATGCCCAAAAAGGACATCCATTGAACATAGATCATCTTTAATCCTTAGCCCTCCAAATCAAAGTTCTACTGCTTGTTTGTTTGTTGTAAAGGTGTAGGGTTATATAGGAAAAATATGGGTTTCTTAAAACTTCTTTGCAGTTCTTTAAACAATATGTGGTTATTCTCTCAGCTCCTTAGAAAGATATTAGGCAGATTAGTTCTAATGCATCTAGCAGAGACCAGAGATTAGTGCTTCATACTCTGAACAATGATTTATCTGCAAAAAGGAACTGCTACTAGGAACACAGAATCTAGTTGACAATGGGAAGTGTCTGTTAAGGTACATCTTTAGAACTATGACTAACACTTTTTCTTAAGCCTGTGCATGTCCAAGTACCAAACTAAAGTATATTATTCCATAATGCAGTTTATTAATCTAGCATGGTTCAAATATTCTAAACTGGCAAATTTGTTCTAGCAGTCCTATATATTTAGTGAGATTCTCAAGTGCTGATGCCTATCAAACATCATTATTCAGAATTCTACAAAATGTGTAATTCTTTTACTGGACTGTGAGTATGTTATACATTTAAGTAATTGCAGCTTTTGTTTTATGTGCTAGCAAATTTTAATATCTTCAACCATGTGGCTTCTGCTCAAGGATTACTGTACACATTACCTTACAATTACTAACACTATATTGAGTTATAGAATTACAGTCTGCATGCAGTTAGATGCTTGTAAAATTATCCTTGTTAGCTAAATCATGATATTGTACAATCTTGAATTCCGCTTCAGCAAAACTTTGTGCAGAAATAAGCGTCAGGGTTATCTGTTGGCAACTTGGCATTCTAGAATATGTATAAAAAACAATAACTCAATGGAAAAACTTGATTAAAATTCTACTTGAATGGCTAGAATAGCA
Source organism: Phyllostachys edulis (assembly GCA_036346405.1). Lineage (NCBI taxonomy): Eukaryota > Viridiplantae > Streptophyta > Magnoliopsida > Poales > Poaceae > Phyllostachys > Phyllostachys edulis. The sequence goes on along the minus strand of CM070552.1, from coordinate 46,156,360 downwards.
TGGTTGAAATGAAACTAGAGAAACACCTGTATGATTTATAACCTGTAAGGTTACCACTGCTTGAGCATAATGGTGTTATTTCAATCACTGCGATCCAACTCCTGGCTTCTCCAGAAGGCTTGCTAGCACTGATTTACCATTTCTTTTCTAATTGCTGCTGTATTCATTTCATATTATTGCTGTTTGTGATTTCCGGCAACATCTTGTGAGTTCTGTAGTCGGCTATACTGGATACTAGAATATCTGGTTGTGCTATTCTTCAGCTGACAGTCCAATATTGTAGTTTTATATAAACCTTTTTGCAGTTTTGGGATTTCTGTCTTGTTGATTACTTGTCGGCTATACTGGATATTCTTCAGCTGACAGTCCAATATTGTAGTTTTACAAAACCTTTTTTCGATTTTGGGATCTCTGTCTCGTTGATTACTTGTGTTGTGAGGACCAATGTTTTTTAGACATTTTGCTGAAGAAAACATGGTATAATATATAGACAGTACATGGTTGAGCCAATGCCCGATGGCATGGAGCAAACAATGAAATATGATCGGTTGCACAGGATGTGTATTTGACTTATCTGAAGTGCTTGATAAATCAATCTAATAAGTACTATTATGAACTTATGACTCATTGAGGAAAGCTTATATTGCTTTAGTTATCTGCTTTTCTTTTATATTGGCTAGAATAAATATTGGAAGTGAGACAATTTTACGCTTGTAGCTGGTGTCATTTTGTGTCTTATTATCAGGTAGTTTTCTTTAGGAAGAAGTCCATTCTACCTCCTCAAGTATCGACATGCAGACACCTAACCCCCTAAACTAAAAAATCGGCCCTTTGACACCCTAAAGTTGCAAAACCAGACGACCTACCCCCTCCGGCTGTTTCGTACGGTGGTATTGCTGATGTGGCGTCCGAGTGGCCCGGTTTCACCAGGAGAGGAGCTGATGTGGCGTTTCTCTCCCCTAAGTCCATTCCTTGCCTTCTCTCTCCTCTCATTTCCTCCAGCCGAGTGGTGCCTTCTCCATTTCTTCTCTTCCTCATCTACTTCCTCTCCATTTCTCCATTTTATCCCTTTGGAGCTTTGCTCCTGGCCGATCTCCTCCGGCGCCACGCCACCGCCATCGCTGTCGCTTGCGCTGCGTCGCCTCCGCCCTCCTCCCTGGCTTGCTCCCATGCGCCGCCTCCTTGGCTTGCGTGTCCCCTAGCTTTGCGCTCACAAGATCTCCAAGCTTTATAAATCGATAGCCCCTCTCGCCTCAGACACCCCAATTGCACGGTACATGGTACATCTCAATCCGGAATCTCTCGCTCACACGCACGAGCACACGCACAGAGGGGAGGAGAGAGTTGAGAGAGAGCTCTGGGGCTAGCAAGGGAGGGGGAGGGGGAGGAGCATGAGGCGGTGGACTAGATGGCGGTGGCGAAAAACCTCGTGGATATGGGCCCTCGCCCCTCGGCTGGGAGCGGCCATCACACGCGTTGAAGGCGCACGCGCGACTCTCGACGACTCCGCTGGGTTGCTCCGCGAGGCCACCGATGCCGCGGAGACCCTCTTCCCTGACGCGCTCGCCCTCTGGGTCCTCCGCACCGCTCCCGGAGGTCACCTTTGACTCCGTCGCGAGGCTTGTCACAAGGGTCTTCGCCAACCCGCTCGCCAGGGCCGTCGACGACGCCGCGGTCCTCGTCGCCAACGTGTCTAACGCGCTGCTCCTACGGCCCCTATGTGAGGTTGAGCTCCTCATCGGCACCCACATCGAGAGCGGCCACCGCTTCGCCGCCTCTGGCCCACATCGAGAGCGGCGCAACGGTGGGGAACCCTGCAGGGATGAACAGACACAGAGACTTGCTGAGTTACTACTTGCGGTACAAGACGTGTTTCGTTGAGTCGATCGAATCCAAGATGGAGGCGCTTAGGCATGGCTATCCATGATCGCCTGACCCCCAAGTGCTGCTCGTCGCGGCGGCGCAAGACATCCTGCCTGGCGCCTCTAGCGCCAGGTCGACCTCGTCGATGACTTCGCGCACGATATCCTCGGCCTCTGACGCGATCTCGGAGCCACGGCGATTGGAAGGCCTGCTTGGCCTCGCCGCGCAGCAAGACCTCAGTCGCCTCATTCCTCACTCATGGCGTCGGCGTGGTGGCGCTCCACCTCCGCCACAACCCACCACACAGCGCCGTCGCTGGCTCCACGCCAAGGGCCGAGGGTAACCTGCCTGGGCCAAGCCGAGCAGAGCGAGGAGTTGGCCGGGGTAGCGGCGTCGGCGTCTTGGCCGGGCAAGCACTGCGTCGGGCCAATCAAGAGAAGGGGGAGGCGCCATGGAGGAAGGAAGCAAGTGGGAATGGAGGCGTCATGAGGGAGCTTCGGCCCGGGAGCATGAAGAGAGAAGAGCTCACTTACAGGCGGGTCCAAATGCCAAAGAAGCCATCTCATCTAGCTGACCTGGCGAAACCGGGCCACTCGGATGCCACATCAGCAATACCACCGCACGAAACAGCCAGAGAGGGTAGGTTATCCGGTTTTACAACTTTAGGGTGTCAAAGTGCCGATTTTTTAGTTTATGGGGTTAGGTGTCCGCATGTCGATACTTGAAGGGGTAGAATGGACCTCTTCCTTTTCTTTATATTTCATTTCGTTATGTCCTTGGATTCTGACACTTAATTCCTAGAATGAATTTCATTGTAATCATCACCTATGTCTTGCAGCTCGCACTGATTTTCTCCAACAAGACATGCTCACATCATTCCGAAGGGAGAGTTCTATCAAGGGCATTCCATCATTATTGATACGGCACAATCATCGGCGTCAAAGATCTGAAGTTCGTTGTCGAGCATCCTCTCTATCATCATTCAGTTACCCTGAGTTGACTTCCAAACCAAGATGGTGGTGGAGAACTCTAGCATGTGTGCCGTACTTGCTGCCACTCCACAACATGTGGTCATATGCCGATGTCATTTACCAGCTGCACACGTACTTGCAGGGGTTTTCATTGGTTTACACCTTCATCGATACCATGACACTGTGTCCAGGGTGGCTCTTTCTGGTGATCTTTATGACTGTCTACTTCTTCATTGTGAGACGAAAGTGGTCACCGCACTTTCTGAGGTTCCATGTGATCTTGGCTATCCTCCTGGACACTGGCTCCCAAGCAGTGGCAACAATGTGCACCTGGATGCCTAGCATCGTGTATCAAGGGAAGCCCATGCAGTATTTCTGGATGGCTATTGCTTTTGTACACATCTTCACAGTGCTCGAGTGCATGCGGTGTGCTCTTGCTGGGATGTATCCAAATGTTCCTTTCATATCTCACACGGCGTTTATCCATTCTGATCTGAATCTGTTCAGGTAGCCAACTGCTCACCATATCAGGTCTGGGCTATCAGATTGATGGAAAGGAGGGAGGTGCAAGTAGGGTAGTATTTTTTAAAAAGCTGATTACAGTTCTATAGACTGTATGTTCTGTTTATATTTGAAGCCTCGTGTGCAATTGCCATCACTATGATCTTTTGCTGTTACAACAAAATTCATACAGCGACGGGATTGATTATCTCAGATGTTGTTTGTGTTTTTGGTTATATGCAATTTTGTTTCTAGAAACGTTTGAAATCGTATTTCCTCCTGTGCTTTGAACCTGAATCCTGCTTCCTAATCCTAAGAATGGCTTATTTTTTTGAAGCCTTGTTGCTGAATCGCGCTTTCTGAAAGCTGCGCTTTGTTTGGTGCCCGCAGGTGCGCTGGCCGTGTTGGCCAAAGACTTTTGTTTTGTTTTTGCAAAGGGGTGCAATTGGTTATCTTAGTCATCTTTAAGACTCAGCATCTATAAGATCTCATGGGATCAAATCCCAGAAAATCTACCATAAACCCACTTAACATGTAGTTAGTGGGACTCAAACTATGATTGTTAGCCACAGAACAGAGTACCATAACGGTTAGACTAGCAACCGGTTAGTAGCTAAAGATTGTAATAAGATGGATTCATAGTAATAAAATTTTCATTATTACCTTTAAATCAACTTCTTTCAATATGTTGATGGACATTCCGTGCGACGCGTTGCTGTATTTATGTTGTTAACATAAAAGCCAAATTATAGCAAAGGCTAGTGTGCTGAAAGAATAAGAAGAGCTTGGACGTCACGCAAGCTAGGACGCGCAAGTTTTGGAAGCGAACTGTGTGTAGTGATATGAAATAACCCGAAAATTCCAAAATTTCAAAACTTTTTTGTGTTTTTGGCTTGAATTCAGTTTCTTTCCCAATTCAGAAACTTTCTCGCAAATTCCGCTTTCCCTTTTCGGATTTCTCGTTTTCCTCAATCAAACACGCCTTTTCTCCTGGCCGTATGCTTTCTCCTTGTTCTTCTTCCCCAATGCGTCACCGCGCCACGCCACTGTCCTCTTCGTCGCTGCTGTCAGCTTCCGCGTCACCTCACATCGCCTTCAATACGGGCACACACCTCCACCGCCACCTTGCCTCGCTCGGCACCGCTCATGGCCGCCCAACCAGCTCGCCACCCACGCTCTGCAAGCTCCTCACCCTGCTGCTACTCCTACCGCCCTTCCTCGGCTATAAAAGCCCCCAATCTTGAGCCTTAAGCTTCATCACCACTCGCTCAACACCTCAGAACCTCCCCCTCATCCCCATCGTCGCCCAATCGTCTGAATTTCTGCTGCCTCCGCTTTCTTCTCCGGTGAGCCCGAGGTAAATTCACCACCCCTTTTGCTCTCCTTCCCTCCCAACTCCGGCTATAGCATCACCTCACCATCACGCTCCTTTTCCCCATCACCCCCCCCCCCCCAAAAAAAACTCGCCAGAGCTCGCCGGCACCGAGCTTCCTCGCCGCGCCACCCACAGCCATCGTCACCAAGCCACAACCGACCTTCCCACGCTCTGCCAAAGCCACTCTAGAGTCCCTCTCATTCCACTGGTGCTCGAGCTACGACCGTTTTGGCCGGAGATTCGCCAGAGCGCCGCCCTCGTCTTCCCCTGCTCCGTCATTACGCCACCTCCGTCGCTGCACCATTTTCGAACCCCTTCGGTCCAAACCAAACCCAAAGCGGGTTCTCTTATCACCCCGTGCAGATTGGCCAAATTGGCCGCTTCGGCCCAAGACGCAAGACGGCCCGGCTAGGCACGGCCTGTTCGCCCGTGTACTATTCGTCTTGCGTCGAGCCGACCCACGGCCTGGCAAGGCTGGCTGAGACATGGCCCGTGAGGCATTCAGGCGTCTTGCCCGCCCGAGCTTTGTTTGGCACGACACGGCCGGGCCGGCTGGCCGCCTTCTTCTCCCCAGCCCCAGCCGGCCTCGCCTGCTTCCGCCTCCTCGTCCTCCTCCCGCCCCGCCTCCGCGGCCCCATGCCTCGCTGGCCCTCCCATGATGACAGATGACCCATCGCCTCGCCTCCTCATGACGGTGCGACCCGCCGCCTCTCTCTCCTCCCCATGGCGGCGCTTCCTCAGCGCCACCTCGATGTCCTGTCGCTGCCTCCTCCGTCTGGCCGGTGCCAAGAAGAAATGCGCCACGACCGCTGGCTCGCCTCCTCCTCCCCCGGCAGAAGAACGGCGCCATGAGGCCGCGACGCCTCTCTCCTCTCTCACTGCGGCAGAAGACAGATGCGTCGTTGCTCGACCTCCGACCTCTGCCTCTGCCTCTGCTTCCCATTGGCCGCTAGTCGCTGCAGACCATCTTGCGGTTGTGCCGTGTCATCATGTCGGCCGCCCATCTTGAGGTGGCGGCGCCTGCACGCCCGGGAGCCAGGTCTTTGGCCAAGACGCCCATAAAAAGCGATCTATGCCATGCTTGCTTGGGCCGAGCCTATAGTATCATGCTTCGTGTCGGCCTGATAGGCTCGGCCCATTTGGCTGACTCTACCCGTGCCACTGCACCACCCGGCCTCCGTCAGCGGAGTCAGCCAGAACCTCACGGCCATGAGTGCCATCGGCCGGAGGCGCTGGCCCATGGTCATGCTCAAAGTCGATTCGAGATTGGGCCAAAAGGTTCGCCCAGTGGCTATGGGCCACCATAGTGTTGGGCTTAGCCATTACTGTTCACCTCTTTCGGCCCAAACACTGTTCATTCCTTTTTCAGATTGGCACTAAACATTTCAGCCCGAAAACAATAAAATCTATTTGCTATTCACAAACCGAAAATAGTGAATTCTATTACTGTTCATGACCTGTTTTCGTACGTGAACAGTAAACCAACCCCATTCATCGTCTGGCACTATTCACCCCTAAAACCCTAATTTGACACTATATATTCATTTTGACCATTTCGAGCCCATGAATCCATTTCTCAACTCCGTTTCGGCAAATTAAGCTCCAAATGAATTACTAGAAGACTTTGTGCAAGGAGGTAAGTTGCGTTCCTTTGATCATTTTGAGCCTTTATTTCATGTATTTATATTATTACTTTCATTACTGTATTTATGCCAATTACTTTAAATATTGAAATAATACTTTTGAATGCCATGATGAATAGATAAATCCTATTGCCCCACATACAAACCCATCTATTCCTTGTAAGCCATATTCACCTCGACAAGTTTACATAAAATGATAGCTATATAAGTAGCATTGTCACACAATGTATTTATAAATCTTGAAAAGCAGTATTGGCTATTCACCAATGGTTTTTGGAGGAGAGTTGAGGGTTGAGACCAGAAAGTTGGACAACCCAATAGACTTGTGTTAAAAGTAAGTCAAAAGTGAGATCAAGCAGGTGGACAACCACGAATTGGTGCTAGTCCATTTTCTTACTGGAGACAAGTAAGAATAAGAACCTTGTGCCAAGTAACAGACACAGAAACCGCTCAACCACAGGTGTGGTCATTCCAACTTGACATAGTACACCGCTTTTCCGATTGAATATCTACAGGATGTCAACTGCTCTTGTGTGATAGAGTAGAAGGAATTGGGGTGGAACAGGAGTAGCCTGAAGGGACACTCTCTGATCTACACAATGGTAGGAGCCATCAGCATCGGGCCGACGAGTTCCACTGTAGGTCGGTGGGCTCCCGAGGGCTGTATGGCCCAATAACCTACTGGGTAGAGACTAGAAAGGTTGAGCAATGAAAATGCCTTGTTATCTCAACTCAGTCACACGCTAACGTGTTGTGTGTATATTGCATGACAGTATAAGTTTGAGGTATCTTGTGGGTAAAGTTGGGCAACTCTGCAGAGTATAATCTAAGGTATTCGAATACGTCGTGCTTCCGGTTAATGAAGCTGTGTTCATATGTGATTCCAATACATGAGGCATAAGTAGAGTTTTTGAGATGTTAAGATGGTAAAGGCAATTGTTGAGTAAACCCCTGATGTTATATTTAATATTGTTTTACTGTTTTAAAGATAAACTGCTTTAAACTCAAATGCATCCCCATATAACTGATAGGGTAAACCCTAAACACTCCATTGAACTCCTAGCATATAATTAATTAGCTTTTCTATATGGCTTGCTGAGTACAGTTGTGTACTCATTCTTGCAATATCATCTACAGTGGAAACCTGGGAAAATACTGAGGATCTTTATGAGGAAGATTTTGGTGGACCTCCAGATGACAACGATTACTGTTATTAGGTCTCGACCGTGCTCAAGCGTGCCTGTGGTTTGAAGTTCTTTTGTTATGTAATATATAAACTTTGGGCTTGGATGCCCGTGTTAGTGTTAAAACCGGCTGATAAGCCTTAACCTTGTGTAATAAAAGTTTGGCTTTTACTGTAATTGTAAGCTTGCTTGAGATGCTACTTACTTCACAACTGCGCATCCTGAGCGGTTGTGAAAGGTTCAACGATCCCAAGTTTTGGGGCTGTTACATGATATGAAGTGAACGGTGCATAGAAAGATCCATCTCGTGCTTGTAGCAAAAAGGTGGTGCCCTGCAGTGATATGATCGATCTTACAACAAGGACGCTTCCAAGATACCTTCTATACCGAAAAATCAAAATATCCCTACCATCTAAATGCTCTTTGAGATCCGTGCATGAATGTGGTGGAAAAATATATATATTCAAGTTTCATATGGCAAATACAACCATGCATGTCATGTCTCCTATTTTGGTTGTCTGAATTTGAAATTTGAAATTCTTTGAGTGGCAATAATGATTAACATTTTCCTTTGTCCTTTGGTTTTTGCTACAAATTTCACCTTCAAGAAATTGCATATATTTTGTTGTTTGTTTGGTTTTCTCATCTTCAAGAAAATTGCAACAAGTTTGGTTTTCTGATTTTGGATTTGAACTTCAAGAAATTGCAAGAAGTTCTATCCTCAGTAAATTGCAATAAGTTGGATTTCGGATTTTTATCTTCAATAAATCACAATAGTTGCATTTTTTGGATTTCATCTGCAAGAAAATTCAAGGAAAAACATGTTTCATAAACTTTATTTTGTTGCATTTTCGTTTTATCTACAAGAAATTACAAATTTTGGTACAAGAAATCGAAAGAGAAGATAAGAAAAATCTCAAGAAATGGGGGGAATCATAGAATCATAAACTCTGGCGAAGTGTTCCATGGTCGCCGGCTGCACTCTCTCCACTGCCGCCATGGTCATCGGGTGGATCAGGCCTCCTAGCAGTGGCGGAGCTAGAAAAATTCCAATAGGGGTGCACACTTCACACGCACAATTCGATAGTCTTGTACCATGGTTTCATAACATCGTAAATCCAACACATAAGCTCGAAATTTACGAAAAGTACAATACAAATAGTTCAAATAAGGTCTTACATGAATAGAAGATTAAAAATATGTAATGAAAATCTGAATACTACTTTACGCATTTTCATGCCTTTGAGACGCTTGATTACACCATCTTCACTAACCTTCAAAAAATATCTCGCTCAACAAATGTGACTAAACAATCATTCAAGAATTGATTACTCGTACTATTTCTCAACTTGTTCTTCACGAGACTCATCACGAAAAATCTTCTTTCAACACTCACCGTCGCCAACGATGGGAGCAATTCCAATTTGAGAAGCAAGTACATCAACTTGTAAATTTCATGTTTTTTGTTTCAACAAGCTTAATAGAAAGCTCACCAAGATTGTTGAGGTCATTAAACCTATCATCACTCCGTATTTCATCAATTAAGTTATCAAGTTAGAAAGGAAGTCTCATCAAATTTGTCCTTGAAAACTCATTGGGATAAAAATTTGCAAGACTAAGTACTTTCTCTTTATCAAAGACTTTAGGTGAGTTCATAGGATTTAAGGCTAACATGCAAACAAGCAACTCTATATTAACTCGAAAAACACCATCAATGATGCCAATATATACTTCCCTTCTAAAATGATCATCATTTTGTTTGTTTGGGAAAAATACTTTGATCTTCCAAAATGCACATATTTCTTATTTGAGAAAATTCATAATATGTTATTGAATAACCACGTGATTCACAATACGCCACTCATTGTGAGGTTGATATGTGGGCCTATGGCCCATATGTCAGTGAGACACCAATGACATATTGTAAAGATCCAAAGTTATTTAGTGACATCTAGCGAAATGCCCCATATATACATAGACGTACATGCACAATCCGCACAGTTGAAATGTTATGGGATTCATGCAAGCTCCAAGGGAGGGAATCAAGTATGTCTTTCTATGCATACTGTGTACCCATACACATCCCCTAAAAATCGAGCCCTCACCGTCTCTCTCCTCACTCCTCTCCCTATTTCTATCTTACCTCTCCTCTCTCTTCCCCAAACGACGGGTGGCATCGCAGAGGCCGGCGTCCAGATCCAGTCGGATCCGAGCTCTCCAACGGGATCCGCATCAGCTCTTCACCTCTGAGATGGACCAAGCATCCTCCTCTCCGACGTCATCGTCCTTTGTTCCGACGAGTCCTTCCTCACCGTGCGCCATCGTCTTCCACCTTGTCATCCTCCTTCTCATCATCGTCCTCGATCTGATCTTCTTTTCTTGACCGGCCACCAAATCTATCAGCCTCCACGTTGGATCCAGGATCCCGACGGACTAGGAAGTAGGGGTGGAGGCAGCAGGGGTGCCTGGTATGCTCGAGCACACCCAAAATTTCATTTTTTTTCTTCTAGGAATTAGTTTTTGATTTGGGTCGAATTCGTAAGTATAGTCCTTGGTGTGCACCCCTTGGCCCACAGCCAACGGCCTACTCATGCATCCCATCATCCCACAGCCACCTCACCACTCACCATCCCACCTCCACCTCCACTCCTCCCGATCCCCAATCCAACAAGCAACCCTAATCCTTGATCCTCTCCTCTCCATCTCTCCTCCCTGGCTCCCCACGACGGTGCGACCGTGCGGCACCGTGGCCTTCCCCTACGACTCGGCGAGCGGCGCAGAGATGAGGAGTAGCAGGCGTGGGAACAACAACGCGACGCGGGTGGCGAGAGCAGCGACGCGTCTCCGGCGAGCAACAACACGGGGGGCCAACAAGTGGCACAGCACGCACCAGCGCACAGCGACATAGGCATAGTAAGTCAAGGCTCAATTTCTTGATTTTGATTTGTGAATTAGGGATTTGTGGAATGTTGTGAATGGAAATTTGATAAATTATTGTGATTTGTTGTAGAGACATTCTTTTTTTGGGGGATCAAGAAGTGAAGGCAAAGAAATTTTCATCTTCATCACCTGCTGAAGGGGTCCAAGGCGAGGAGACTCAAGAAGGAAGAGGAGTAACTCAAGCAAGTAAGAATCAATTGCCTTCTTCTCAGATGGAGAATATTGATGATGTGGTTGCTGTCAATGCACAACCCCGACCCCAACCCCAACCCCAACCCAGAAGCACAGAAGCTACAAGTTCACTTCCTAGCAGTGAGGAAAGCATTTATGATGTTGAGCTTCTTTCACATGATCCAAAGAAATAACAAGAGGCAATTCGCTAGATGACGCTGAATAAGTTCGGATCTATATGTGTGGGAAAATAACTCTCCTTCTGTACACCTGAATTAGCCTATCCTACTACTTTCCTTTTCTGGAAAGAACCTATCTTTGGTCTCAATGTGGGTTTCATTTCTGCTTCTGGGAGAGAATACGCGTGTTGTCTCCACTCTCCAGTATGCTTGTTTTTTCTTTTCTTTTGAAAGGTCCAGCATGCTCGCTTTGATTATTACTGTATGATTGGAAATCGTGGTTGGTTTGTATAAATCGAACTCTAGTCATCAGAGAGACGATATGACATACTGTTAGACTATGCAACAGTTGATAATGCAATTCACTTTTGTGGATGGCCTAAAAAAATCACTTTTGTGTATTAGATATAGAAGCACCACTCAACTTCCGGTTACTCCCTTCGTTCTTTTTTAAGTGGCGTTTTCTACTCTTTTATAGTCTACTAGATGTGACTTTGACAGTTACTTTTTGTAACTTTATCCTATGATATACTAATAAAAATATAATATTATGAAAGTACTTTTAACGACAAATCCAATGATGTAGTTTTCATATATACAATCTAAATATTTTTAAACATGTTAATAGAAAGTTTGACGACGCGGATTTTAGGCAGACACTTACGAAAGAACGGGGAGAGGACGTTCATGTCACCAAGTAATTTGCATGCAATGTTAAGAAGAAAAGTAATGTGCATGCATGTTTCTCTGTCCACAAAACGTACCTACGGGCCCTACGTATACTTGTGTAATGGTTTCGCTGCGTCGCCCTCAAATTGATGAACAGTTGATGCATTTGCAATCGTTGCAAGACGCTATCCGGAGATGGAGCCTATCTTGGCTGGATTGCCACAGCAAGGCGAGGCCCACCCGTCCAGTGCAGGACGCGCGCGCTTCGGAAACAAACTGTGTGGTGATAGACGTGCCGTACGTAGAGGTTCGGCCGGTTCCAGGTGCTGTGACTGTGATCCACACGCTAGCGCGACTGGACCACTCGAGACTCGAGACCGCGCCGCACCGTTCCAAATCACTCTGCAAGCCCGACTCGGTGGATATGTCCGTCCGTGGACAGCCGTCTCGTGCGGAATGGATCTCTCTCGCGCGCGTGAAGGCCCAAAACCGCGCGGCAGGCCTAGGCCTCTCTCTCGCGGCGTCTAACGGCTCGAGGAGTCGAGGTTCTCGCGGCCGGGAGAGGACCGAGGCAAGGCAGCAATACCGTACCGTAGCGCTCCCGCGCCTGTTGGCTCGGCGCTTGGCGGTTTGGCACGGCCTTTTCGTTGGGTCGGCCGGCACGGTGCGCAGGAGCAGGCAGATGGGCGACCGCTGGCTGCGCACGGGGAACTTGGCCGGTTGGCGCCAGGTGTGGAACTGAATAAAATACATGGTGTCCATCTCATCTTTGCGTGGTTGGGAGGTCGACCTATTTGGCGCAGTACAATGCCTCGCATGACCCAATAGGTTTTAAGGGTCGACCCATTTGTACATTTCTTCCCTAATGTCGCCGCCCAATCCAACCTCCTCCTCCCCATCGCCGACGCGCCGCCCCCTCGCCGACGTGCCGCCCCACGACTATTGGCCCACATCCACGGTCGTCGTCCCTCGGCGGACCCCGCGGCGCAACTCGCGCTCTAGGTCGCGCCTGCGTCGCCGCCGACGTCACCTAGAGAACCGACCATCGTCGCCTTCGCCTCACCCGGACCTGGCCTCTGCGGAATTCGCCTCTGTTGTCGTTCACCCAGGGCACTGCCTCCATCATCTCTCCCGAATCCGGCTGCCGCACACTTCGCTTTGCCCAGATCCGTCCGCCACCGACTTCGTCGTCGCCTTCCCTTGCCCCGGCGCCCTTCTTTCCTCGCGCCGCCATCTGCCCCGCCCGCACCGGATCTAAGGCCACAAGATCTGGTGCATGTGTGCCGGTGGCGGGAGAGGAACCCGTCGAAGTTGCCAGAGGCAACGTAGGCATCCAGATTGAGGGATCGAGGCGGTGGTGCTAGGTTTTGGTGGCGGTATGATTTGAGGCAGCGGTAGCGCCATTCGTTGTTAGGAGAGGGAGAAGGGAGCCGAGGGGAGGCGACGAAAGCTAGGGGTGGCGACATAGGCGAGAGGGAATTTTTCCATGGACTAGCTCGGCCGAGGACAGAGGGGAGAAGGAGGGCGAGGGGAAGAACTCCAAGGATAGTGCGTTGGGGAAAATCGGGTGGAACAACGGTGAGAGAAGGGTCGCTCCGTGCAATCCAAAGGAGCAATAGGTTAATGAGCCTTTTGCCCTGATTTTTTTATGGGTTGTACCTCTAGCCCATTTGCTGAGAATTTAGGAGCGATTAGATTATCTAATAGGTCGGACTGAACCATTCCCACCTCTAGTTGGCGCACACAATGCCATATGCCGGATCGTGGAGTGCGTTTGGTGGACACGTGAGACGGTGAGAGTTGTCCTGACCCCGGCGGTTTGGGTGCGGGTGAGCATACGCGTGCGCAAGCCTTTGCTTTGGGCTCAGCTCCTAAGTACTGCTACTTCCGATTACAAATTTAGATGGTTTTACGGTCTGTGTCAGTAAAACATTTTTAGATTTAAATATTAATATATAAAGAATTAACAAGATTAACACCACGAAATATAGTTTCATAATGTATAATCATTTTTATTTGAAGTAAACATATTCTAGTAGACATTGATGGTCAAAATGCCATCTTGCAGATTATGTCAATATCTAAAACAACTTATATTTGGAATCAGAGGGATTAGTACATAGTACATACACAAGAACATACATGCCATGCTTAAAGCCTCTAAGATCACCGGGAATTAGCAATCTACAGCTGATTACAAGATCGTACATTTTATAATGTTCAAGCCAAATTAGGACTCAGACGGGAAGCAAACTCTTCTCAGAATATACTACAATTTCTGGAAATTACAATGAGGGGGAATGAAAATTTCCGAAAAGTTTGGCCAATTTGCTTCGCGGCCTGCGCTCATACATTATGGATTACGAGAAATAAACGGGTGTTCCAACATTTTGAAGATAGTTTTTTTCAGCTAAGCCATCAGATTCAAAGCTTGCTTGATCTTTGGATACACCAGTCGAAGCTCAAATTTCGGAATTGTCTTCGACGGTGGAGTCAGCTCTTATCTTAGTTTTAGTCTTGGACGGTCTTATTTCTTCTTTCTTTTCTTCTTTCTTCTTTCTTCTTTTTTCTTTTTCTTTACTCTCTTCTTTCTTTTTGATTTTTGTTTTTTCCTCTTCTTCTTTTCTCATTTGTAGTTCTCGGTTGACTACCATTTTTAATACAACAGTCATAAGGTAGAGAATTCTCTATCTTCTTACGTAAAAAAATAATGTTCAAGCCAAACAGCATACAGCATCGTGATATAGGGAGACTTCAATCTTCATGTGGAATGAAAATACATTCGAAATTGATGTAGACAGAATGTAACATGGCAGTATACTTGTCTATTATACATAAAAAAACATGCCAATATATCCTTTCCTCAAACTTGGTAGTCCCCTACTTTTCAAACTAAATCGAGTTTATTTCAGAGGGGCAAACTCAAATCGTATTTGAACAGCAAGTATTTATATACGTTCAGCAGAAGTTTATGCGATCCTTCTTAAATTCCATCTCCAGCTTTTGCCTTTGCAGACCACTTGAAACAAAATGGCCATTGCAAAACCCAAACCGAATCCTGATCCAACAACAATAAACAGTACAATAGTATCCACACTATCCTCTGAACTTTTCTCTTTCTCCAAAGATGGCCCCCCTGCATTCGAACTGTTGCACTGTTTAGATAGTGGTTTACCACATAGCCCTGCATTCCCTTCGAAAGAAGCGTTGGTAAATGACAGGAACTGCCCTCCCTGCGGTATGCTCCCCTGTAAATGATTGTAGGAGACGTTCAGCCAGGCAAGCGAAGTTAGAGAAGTGAACACCTCTGGGATCTCCCCATAAAGCTGGTTCGAGGAGAGGTCCAGCGATTCGAGCTGCGTCAAGTCACTAAGTCGAGAAGGAATTGCTCCTGTAAAGGCATTGTGAGACATGTTGAGCCCGCGTAGTGAAGCAAGCTTTCCAATTGATTCTGGTATGGTACTGATAAATGCGTTGTCGGAGAAGTCAATCACGTTGAAGGCAATCAAGATTCTGCTGATCGTCATGGATGTGGCTTTGTACACGACTACAACAGTATCTCGATAGAATTTCCCTGAAAGGTTGTCCTCCAAGGCTTGTCGCGCGTCGTTCTCTCTAGTAACCATCATGGCTTTGAGTTCCTCAAACCATCGTAAATGCAAACTGCCAGAGAAGTTGTTTGAGGCAAGATCAATAATTTGCAAGCTCGAGAAGTGCGTCCTATTTTGATCGCCGTTGACAGGAACCGCCCCCACCGGACCAGAGAATCTGTTGGATCTTAACACAAGAACTCTAAGTTTTGGCAGCCTCCCCATCCAGCTCGGGAAAGAGTCGACAAAATTGTTGTCGCCAACATCAAAGACTTCCAAGTCATTGCAGTTGGAGAGTGACCTAGGCAACTGCCCCTCCATTTGATTCCCATTCAAATCTATCGTCTGGGAAACACATCCTCCTTTGATGTCATCAGGCAAGGTCCCCTCAAATTGGTTATGTCTCAGCTTCAGGATGGTCAGGTGCCCATCTACTAGACAAGATGGAACACGGCCACTGAAATAGTTATAAGACAGGTCAAGGAATTTGAGATTGCTTGCATTACAGATCATAGGTGGGATGGCTCCATGTAGTGTATTGTTGGCCAAGCTCAGATAGAAAGGACTACTCAGTCGTGCCATCAAGTCCTCAGGAATAGATGAGAAACGATTGTTAGAGTAATCGAGGAACTGTGGAGATATAGAGATGGGTATAGGGCCTTGAAGATTGTTGTAACTAAGATCAAGATAGTAGACACTAGCATTAACCAGAGACAATTCCATACTAGTAAACTTATTGCGCGAAAGATTAAACTTAAACACATCTATGTTATCATTCTGATTTGCCCATAACCACTTCGGTATTGACCCACCAATTTGGTTGCATGATAGGTCAAGGTCACCTACCACAACGTACCTTAGTATGGAGGGGATCTTTGTCATGTTGCAGCATGCTAACCCCAGCGAGTTGATTTGAGGGAGTGATGTAGATGAGGAACTGTTGTGTTCATCATCTACTATCACTGTCAGTCTATTAGCTGACAGGCACAGGTTACTTAAATTTGTGAGCCTCCAAAAGAAGCTAAGTTGTACTACCCCGCTCAAGCTGTTTCTGGAGAGATCGAGAGTCTCTAAGCTCGTAAGCTTAAAGAAAGACTTGGGTATTGATCCATTTAGCTGGTTGTAGTCCAGGTAAACGGATGTTAGCGACGGAGAAGGATCGGAGAATTCTTGGAGGGGACCCGCCAGATTGTTTGACATAAGCGATATGAATTCCAATAGTGGGAGAGAGAATAGGAAGCCCGGAACTGGCCCTGAAAGGGAGTTGCAACATAGCTGTAGCCACTCTAGGTTCAGGAATGCTCCTTCGCTGTAGAAGTTTATTGGCCCTGCAAAATAACACAAAGACCAAAAAAAAGTTAAATTCGATGGAGAGTGGGCATTCTACCTGCACGTGCACATGCACCCACTATCCTCCCCCTCCATTTTACTTGAGATTCGTGCCTGCTGCCACCTTCAGCCTAGAGTCTCACCGCACCTCTGACGTCCTTCACCGCTGCGCCTTCGCCCGCAGAAACCGAGCCACCGAATCCGGCAGCGGCGAGCCGCGAGCCACGGCCGACGGATCCACCTCATCGTCACCGGATTCGAGTCGAGCTCAGCGCGACGAGGAAGGGCCATGGGGGACGAGAGAGGGGGAGGGGGATAGGGCGCACGAATCTCAAGGCAAAAATGGATGGTTGTGGTAGTGGGTACATTTGTATTCTTGCATTTTCCAATTTGATGTCTGTTACTCTGTTTCAACAAAAACACGAAGTAGATATGCATCTATATAGTTATGAGGAACAACTAAATTTTTAAAAGGGGAAAATCCATAAACACCCCCATAAGTTACCTTTTTTTTCAATTTGCCAACATATCTCATTTTTATTTACTTTGTCCCCCATAAGTTAAGTTGGCTTGCAAAAATACTCTCCTAGATTGCATGTTCGTACTATTTCCTCATGGTTTTAATTATCTTTAGCATTTGCTTCAATGATAATTAGTACTTATTTAAGTAATTTCAATACTTGTTTCAGTGATTTGAGTTATTTTACTATTTGTAATACACGATTTCAACATTTAAAATTAGCAATGAAATGGTATATTACAACTAACAAAATCACCCAAATAATTGAAATAAGTATTAGTATCATTGAAACAAGTATTGACACCACTGAAATAAGTGCCAAAGATAATAAAAATCATGATAAATAGTGTTAACATATGGCCTCAGGGGTATTTGCATGTTAACTTAACTTATAGGGGAGAAAGTAAACGATAATTAGATATGTACGACAAATTGAAAAGGCAGGTAACTTACGGGACGTTTATGGAATTTTCCTTTTAAAAATACGTTAGCTACGATATATTCCATGATAGCCGTAGGTACGTAGGATGTGCCTCACCTGTGAGATTGTTCTGTGAGAGGTCCAACTCGCTCAAGCGTGTCAGATTCCGAATAGACGACGGTATTGCACCGGAGATGCCGCACTGCCGCAGCCGCAACGTGGACAATGACTGCAGCCTGCCGATTGCAGCCGGCAACTCCCCGATTTGGAACCCACTGCTGCTCAAATCCAAAAAGCTCAAGAATGTAAGATCGCTGATCGAAGCAGGAAGCCCCCCAGAAAAGCGGCCGTTACTGCCGCTAATGTCCAGAGTCTTGAGGTGTTTCAGGTTGCTGATGGAGCTTGGTATTTCACCGGAAAAATTGATTTCACGCAGTTCCAGAACCTCCAGGGAGCTCCCGGCGGGGAGGTCTGGCAAGCTGCCGGACAGGTCGGCGTTCGACGACACGTCGAGCACACTTAGCTTCTCCAGCTGAAAGATGCCCCGAGGGAACGATCCGTTGAAGTCGTTGTTGGAGAGGTTAAGAATGGTCAATGAACTGAACTCGGCAAAGAACTCGGGGATCGCCCCGGACAAGGCAAATAACTCCTCGGACGTGTCGGAGAAGCCTTGGTTGGATGATAGGTCGACGACGGCGAGGGACCGGAGGCGTGAGAGGGAAGGACAGATCGATCCGGAGAGTTTGCAGGACTGCAAGGAGAGAACCCGGAGCCGCGGGGCGGATTCCGCGAGGACGTCGCACCAGTCCCCAGCCGCGGCGGACAAGTCCACCCAGTCGAGGTGGAGCTCCCTGAGGTTGTTCAGGTTGGCCATGACAGATCTAAAGCTCCGTTCTTTGAACTCCAGGAGCAGCGAACTAAGCTGCCCAACGGAGGAGAGGTCAAGGGACACGAGTTTCCTTAGGCTGCCGACGCCGATGGGTATCTGGCCGGCGAAGCCGGTGTTTGAGAGGTTGAGGTGGGCGAGCTCGGTGAGCCGCTCGAACCCGGACGTCGGGAGGCTCGCGCCGCTGAAGTCGTTGCCAGCGAGGTTGAGACGTTGGAGTGACACGAGCTTGAAGAGGGCGTTGTCGAGGCCGCCGCGGCTCTGCAGGCCGTGGCCGCTGAGATCGAGCGCGGCGACCCGGCCCGAGGCCGCGTCGCACGAGACGCCCTCCCAGCGACAGCAGTCGGTACCCGCGCGCCAGGACGGTAGGAGCGGTTGCTGGAAGGATTGCTTCAGCCGGAGCAGCGCCGAGGCCTGGTCGGCCGGGCACCGGAAGGCGTCGGCCGCGGCCGCGGCAGCAAGGCTGGTGTGTACGAGGAGGAGGAGGAGGAACGCATGGAGGTTGGCACAGCTCGTCTGTTTCTCCATGCAGAAGACTACACGTTTTCCCCCAGGTGGCGCCGTGGTGCGAATCGTGCGTACGATCTACGATGTGCAAGTGGTGGTGGAGGAGGCAAGGCAATATATGTAACATGAACTTACCCAAAAAGTCACCGGAGACCGGTGCTAGCTAGGTGCCATGTGTGTGCCTAGTCAATCATGAGAGCGACGCGCTGGCTCTTTCATACGTTTAACTAGGGCATCTCTAATAGTGTCGTCTCTAATTTTATTGTATCAACTTTACATCACCGAAAGACAGATTTAAAAACAACCACTACTACAAAACAGATTATAAAAGACGTCTCATCACAGATGGTTCATTTAGAACCGTCCGTGTTATTATTATCACAGACGGTTCCAAACCGTCTGTGATACGTACCTATCACAGACAGTTTATAATTAGAACCGTCTGTGATAATTCACAGACGGTTTTTATTACGAACCGTCTGTGATAGTCTGGCTAATCACAGACGGTTCTTATTAGGAACTGTCTATGAATTATCACAGACGGTTCTAGTTATAAACCGTCTGTGATGAGGGTTTATAACAGACGGTTCTTGTTAAGAACCGTCTGTGATATTCTAGCGTTATAAATGCGCCACTCTGCTGCTCCTCCCCTCGCTGGCTCCACTCTGCTGCTTCTCCCCCATGCGCCACCTCCCTGCCCTAGCTCCTCCACCCCGCTGCCTCCTCCCCCATTGCGCCACTTGCACCTTGCTGCCTCCACCCCATTGCGCCACCTTAGAGAGGAGAAGGAAAGGAGGAAACTAAAGAGAGGAGGAAAGGAGGAGAAGGAAAGGAGGAAGCTAAAGAGAGGAGGAAAGGAGAATGAGAGGAATCTCGCGGGATATTTGGTATTTTCGTCGTGAGCTCCGAGGGTAACGATCTTTAACCCTTTATATTTGCTCTAGGTTAATCGCTAAGCAATTTAAGTATGTTTGGTCAATAATTAAGAAGAGTTTATACTTGCGGTTTATTAATGTAATTTGACACTGATTTGTTACATGCGTATAGATGGATCGAAACTGGATGTACAGTGTGAGCCATGTGAGTCAAGAGTACATTAATGGCGTGCTTGCTTTAGAAGAGCCGCCGAGCAGGATATGTTGAAGAAGGGGATAAAATTTATGTACTATCCATGCATTGATTATGTAATCAAGATGTTTAACAACCGCCGCAGATCGAAGCGCACTTGATTCGAAGGGGTTTCAAAAAAGGGTATACCTGTTGGACCAGTCACGGTGAAGAACAGATTATACAGGAAGTTAATAATGACGGCATCGCCTAGGAAGTCTACGATATGCCCGATGTGGACTGTGCTTTTGATGAGGATAGGTCGCACGATGACAATCTGGATCAGATGCTACGCGATGCAGAAGAGAACTATAGTGAGAGAGGGCTTAATGGAGGACTCAGTGAGACCTTTGTTCCCTGGCTGCAAGCCAGAATACACAAGGTTGTCAACCATGTTTGAACTGCTGAAATTGAAGGCAAGCAATGGTTGGTCCGATAAGAGTTTCACGGCGTTGTTAGGTCTCCTAGCGGACATCCTTCCGGAGGGAAACGTGTTGCCCAACACCACCTACCAAGCAAAGAAGGTTCTTTGTCCATTAGGAATGGAAGTAGAAAGAATACATACATGTCCGAATGATTGTATCCTCTACCGTAAAGAGTAAGCAAACATGCATGTATATCCTGTGTGCAAAGCATCCCGATACAAGCGTAAGAATACTGCTAAGGTGAAGCAAGGACCTCCTGCTAAGATGTTGTAGTATTTACCTGTGATCCCACGTTTGAAGCGTTTATTTGCGAACCCAAAAGAAGCAAGATTGCTGCGTTGGTACTCGGAGGAGCGTAAGAAAGATAGAAAGCTAAGACACCTTGCTGATTCTGGCTAGTAGAGAAACTTCGATTAGAGCTTTGAAGAGTTCGGTGCGGAATTGAGGAACATAAGGTTAGGGTTGAGTACAGATGGAATGAATCCTTTTGGTAACATGAGTACCCGACATAGCACCTGGTCCGTGAATCTATGTATGTACAACCTTCCTCCTTGGCTGTGTATAAAGCGGAAGTACATTTTGATGTCACTACTTATCCAAGGGCCGAAACAACCTAAGAATGATATTGATGTGTACCTAGTACCATTGCTGGAAGATCTTGTGACACTGTGGAACAAAGGGGTACAGGTATGGAATGCGTACAGACGAGAGAACTTCACTTTACGGGCCATGTTGTTCTACACCATCAATGATTTTTCTGCCCTTGGTAACCTATCGAGTTCAGTACAAAAGAAGCCAAAGCCTGTCCGCACTGCTTAGATGCTACGGAGAGTGTATGACTAAACAACTTGCGCAAAACTGTATATATACGTCACCGTAGGTTCCTTCCCAGGATTCACCCATACCGCAAGATGAAGAAACAATTTGACAAAAATAAGGAGGACGGTTCAGCTCTAAGGGCTTTTAGAGGGAAAGAGGTCTATGATATGATTAAGGATATCGATGTTGTGCTTTGGAAGGAACGTGAATTAAGAACTCGTTATAAGAACATCTGGAAGAATCGGTCAATTTTTTGGAACTTGCCTTATTGGGAGCACTTAGAAGTTCGCCACTGCATCGACGTCATGCACGTGGAGAAGAATGTATGTGATAGCTTGATTGATCTCTTACTGAATATTAGTGGCAAAACAAAGGATGCTGTTAACGCATGGCATGACTTGGTTGATATGAACATAAAGACCGAGTTAGCACAGAAAGAAACCGATAAAGGATTTAACCTTCCCCGACTTACTACACTGGCCCAAGGCCGAGAGAAATGAACTGTGTCAGAGCTTGCATGGTGTGAAAGTCCCGTCTAGTTACTCTGCTAACATTAAGAAACTTGTTTCTATGGAAGATTTGAAATTAATTGGTATGAAGTGTCATGATTGTCATGTGCTGATGACACAAATACTTCTTATTGCAATTAGGAGTATCTTGCCGAACAAGATCCGAGTGGCAATCTTGAGGCTGTGTTATTTCTTTAACTCAATTGCTTAGAAGATTATCGATCCCCAAGGACTAGATGCTCTGCAGGCCGAGGTGGTGACGACTCTATGTCATCTTGAGATGTATTTCCCTCCGTTATTTTTCGATATCATGGTCCATCTCAGTGTTCACCTTGTGAAAGAGATAAAGATATACGGCCCTACGTTCCTACGTCATATGTACCCGTTCGAGAGGTACATGGGAATTCTCAAGTCCTACGTACGGAATCGATCTCGACTAGAGGGCAGCATCATCGAAGGTTATGCAACCGAAGAGGTCATTGAGTTCTGCGTTGACTACATGGCTCGAGTGGAACCGATAGGTGTGCCTCTATCTCGTCATGAGGGGAGATTGGATGGTATCGGGGCCATCGGAAGGAAATCAATCACTCTCGATCTGGATACGTACGCTCAAGCCCATTTCACGGTCTTACAACACATGACCCAAGTGTTCCCGTACATCGACGAGCACAAAGACATGGTACGCCAACAGAATCCAGACCGGTCGGAGGTTTGGATCACGAGAGAGCACAGCCGTTGGTTCAACGAATGGTTAAAGGTGTGAATCACTAGAAGGTCATCAAGTGATGATACGCAGCTATGGTTGGCAAAAGGGCCACAATTTACAATTGTGACATGGCAAGGATACGACATAAATGGGTACACATTTTATACTGGCTGACTCAGATAGGAAGAGCACGATCTAGAAACAATGGTGTCCGCATAGATGCGTTTCACGAGCAATTCAATACCACTGGGGCACATGGGTTGAACTCCTACTATGGGTTTGTAGAAGAGATTTGAGAGCTCGACTACATACTTTTTAAGATCCCCCTGTTTCGATACCATTGGGTTAAACTTTCGCAAGGTGTGAAGGTCGACAAGTACAGCGTCACCATTGTGGACCTCAAATGTGTCGGATACAAGGACAAACCAATCGTACTCGCTAAGCAAGTTATTCAAGTTTTTTATGTAACAGACCCGGCAAATAAGAACCGCCACATAGTTCTTCATGAAAAAAAGAAGGATTGTCGGAGTTGAGAATGTCGTGGATGAGGAAGAGTACAATCAATTTGATGAGTTGCCTCCTTTCGGAGACGGCATCAGGCTCGAGGAAGAACCCAGTGAGGAAGCTAGCTATATGCACGTCGATCATCATGAAGGGCTATATTTTAATTAAGAATTTACTCCATTGTAATTTATTCCATAACATGAGACATGTTAATATGGACTTGTCATGTGTTATGGACTTGTAATCTCTTATATATTTTGATGTCAACGTAGAATTGTCATGTGTTAATGTGTTATGGACTTGCCATCTTTGATATTGATGTCAATGTGGACTTCATTGTAATGTGGAGTATCAAAATTGGTTTCACTTGATTTAGAGTTAAGTTGATGAATTAGATATGAATTTTTGAAGTCAAATGAATTGTCAGTGGATAAATTAATTTTTAGTCAAATTATTTGGAGTTGTGTTATGGACTTGTCACCAGGTTCATGTGGATAGTCAAATTATTTAGAGTTGTGTTATGGACTTGTCACAAGGTTCATGTGGATAAATAGAATGGTAGTCCAAGCATATCACAGACGGTTCTATTATGGAACCGTCTGTAATACGGAATCATAGACGGTTCTTAATAAGAACCGTCTATGATGTAGACCATATCATAGACGGTTCTATTAAAGAACCGTCTGTGATATGAATTTATCACAGACGGTTCTATTATGGAACCGTCTGTGATTCTTTATCGTAGACGGTTCCATAATAGAACCATCTGTGATATCCCTTCATAACCCTAGCTCGCCCGTTTCACCTCACCAGTGCCCTTAGCCCCTTAAGCTCTCGACGGTTCCTTAAGCTCTCGCTCGTTTGCCTCCTCTAGGGTTCGCCTGTTCACCTCCCCACCCGAGCGCCGCCGCCCAAGGTACGTCTCCTCCGGTCCTCCCTCGCATCGCCGACTCCAGCGTCTCCTCCGGTTCTCGCCACGGCCGAGCGCCTCCTCCGTCCTCCTCGCCTTGCCTTCTGCAGCGCCTCCTCCGTCCTCGTGTCACGGCTCTAGCACCTCCTCTTATCCTCCTCTCGGTGAGTGGTCCTCCTCATGCCTTGTCTCTGATCTTCTCGGTGGTTTTGAGTACCATCATTTGTTGTGAGTATTGCAACATATCGTGCACTGTCTCTTTGCATACACACACACACATATATGTGTGTGTGTGTGTGTGTGTGTGTGTGTGTGTGTGTGTGTGTGTGTGTGTGTGATGTGCTAGTTGAAATATGTGATCTGTGATTGGGATTGATCTCTGAGACTAGCTCTGGAAGATATTGCAAAGTTATGAGTGGTCTTGTTTATGCTCTGTGATGATAGCTGTCTAATACTGAAATTAGCTTGATGATTTAGGTCATACTTGAGCTCTATGGTGTTAGTTGCTGCTGTCTTTCGATCATCTGTCATTCTATTGCTCTTGTTATAACTACTAGTTATTTCATTCTGGTTATATTGTTGTCCAGCAACTCAGATTGACAATTTTTGTTCTATGATGAAGTTAGTCATATACTGAAATTGATTATCATCCTGTGCATTTTGATCAGTTGTATTAGAGAGTGATCTTTTACTATTAGTTCTGATATCTGAATCTAGCTCTAGAGATATTGCAAATTAATTAGTGGGATCTGTTAATGCTCTGTGATGAAGTTAGTCATATACTAAAATTGATTATGATAATTAGTTATAACTTGAGCTCTAGTGAGTTTCTTGCTTCTGTCTCTTAGACTTGCTGTTGTTAGACTTGAAGTTATTCTATTCTTCTAGATATATATGTAATTGTTTAGAAGATAGTCAAGTTCTGTGGCTGTCTAGTTTTTCAGCTTGCGGTTTTAATCCTGTTTAGCTGAAATTGAATATTTGGTATTTTACCTTTATGTTCTCTTGACAGTTAAGCAAAAATTCATATAGAGCTCAAAGTTTGGAACTAAATTATCAAGTTCAATTAATGAAGAGTATAGACAATAGGGTCGAGATCGTCAAGACTTGTTCTTTTCCAACTCTCCTTCTGAGAGCACACACAATCATCAAACTATGTAGCTAGGGTTTCTGATGTTAATGTTGAGGCTTTCGACTGTGACTCTTTGACATATTAGAAGAAGTTTTTAGAGCTCAAGGCTTATATTGTTTTGTCAAAGTCAATTAGTGAAGAATATAGACTGGTTGAGATGGCAAGGACTTGTTCTTTTGCAACTCTCCTTCTGAGAGCACAAACTATCATCAATCTTCTGTGCTTTATGCTGCTTATTGATGATTTACTACTTGCTGGTATTATGCTTGTCGCATAATTATTTCTGCTGTGATGAATGTCAAATCTTGCAATCCATTTTATTGCGTATATAACTTATATAGATAGCAAGTAAGTGAGATGGCAGAGGCACTGTCTTCGCCGCCATCACCGACGTCGCCGAATGCGTCTGGATGTCCGACGATAGTGATATGTGTTTAGATGGCAGAGGAAAATCGAAATTGCTCATGGGTCGATCGATCATCACGGAGGTCGCTGACGTTGGGATCCTCTCGAGTCCCCAGAGATCGTGGCGACATTCCGACCATCTGCGGGATACTTGCAAGGGAACAGGTCCCCATCACCACACCAAGCTGGAAGTCTCTGACGGACGTAGAGAGAGAAGCGCTGTGGATAGAACTTTCAACCTTGTTCAGTATCCCAGAAGCAGACCAGGAACGCGTGGAATGGCATGCGTTGCTTGCGATGTGTCACGCGTGGAGGACCTTCAAGAACACGCTTGTCACGAAGTACGTGAACACAGGTTGGACGCCCTTCATGAAGTTTCTATTCTTGTCGCGGGATATATGGGACGAGTTTGTGTGGATGAAGATGATGGCCGAATTTTAGGAGCAAAGTGCGGCGCACAATGTTGGCGATATGCCCTAGAGGCAATCATAATGATGATTGTATCACGTCTATGTTTATGAGTTAATGAATAAATGTTATTCTGTTCCTTGAATGAATCATTAGTTATATAGATCAACGAGTATGTGACTTATTGGTGAAACTCTTTAACTTATATGATGTCGTTCTAAAAAGTATCCCTGGTCAAATATCCTTTCTGAACACCGGTGACTCTATGCATCAAAGACATATATTGATTGATGACCATGTTTCACCGGTCATGGATATAGGGACATCGAATCAATAATGTGAACACATGTTAGAGAACATGGGGTTGGATAGACCCACCTTGAGACACTATTGAGATTGTTATGATTCTATGTGTCATTAGTTGGTCTCAAGCAATGATGATGTATAATCCTTAGATCGATATCAAGATGGTTTCCTACATGTGTAATAGCACTTTAGGGGTTGCCAAACGCTACTGTGAATCGGGTAGTTATAAAGGTAGCTTTGTATGCTATGAAACATGTGGAGGAATGTAACCGGTGGGATATGGGATTTGCCCTCCTAACATAACAGAGAGATATCTTCGCCCTCAAGTGGTCGGATAAAGAAAGTGCATGGCCATGCCACTCGTGGTCGAAGAGTTCGACCACATAAGGTTATCCGATACTCGATCGAGAAAGTATTGAACAGTCCATGGATGACACAATATCTTACCTGGAGTTCAACCAGATATCGTGAGGCAAAGAGAGAATACACGAGTAGATCGTTAAGTTCGAGCAAGTCGTAGATTGATCGAAGTCGTAGACTGATCAAAGTCGTAGACTGGTCGAACGTATTCACAGAGTGGTCGAAACTAGTCGTAAGGAGTTACGAACTAGTCGTGATCGAATACGAACTGGTCGTATGGGGATAGGACCAAGTCGTAAGTGATGAGGACCAAGTCGTAGATCATATTGCATTAAGGTTCGTCCGATATAATTCATGTGTATTTGGGAATCGTTATGTTCTGCTAGGAACCGCTACGACTCATGGTTGGAAAGGGTTTCCGAGTCACAACCAAACTACGCATGAACCTAACGGGTCACACACTTAACGGGATGGAACAAACCAATACGAATACGATTCGTAAAGCGTGTTCGGATAGGATCCGTCACGGGCACTATAAAAGGAGATGCATGAGGCTATCGCAAAGGAGAGGGGTTGACGTAAGTTGCTCTACCGAAACCCTAGCCGCCATCTTCCTGAGAGCCCTGCCGTGCGACTTGGTGCTAGCACACCGTCATTCGGTTGTTCCTTCCCTGGACGTGTGGATACCGTAAAGGCCCTGCTGCGGTTGCTGTTGCGCTTGAGGACGATCCGCAAACTTCATAAGGACCATTGGAGATTGCTGGAGGAGACGATCGACTACGAGGAAAGAAGACGATCGCCTACGACCACGACATCGACGCGCTCTATGTTGGACCAGGTTGCTCCAACTCTTCTTCCGCTGCACTGCGCGTCTAGTGGTAACGATCTGTGATCATCTACTTGCTTGGCTTTCTGGTTTGTGCGGTAGAACTTTTGAATTGTTGCTATCGTAGCCTACCCGTATCCCTTCACACAAAACTCTCTAGGCACGAAACACTCACCCCCACAAACTCGGCACCGCTGGGTACGCGGGTAAATCCACGGAATGGGCGGCGGAGGACGAGAACGCAACTGGCCATTTGCTGAGATCATAGACGAGAGTTCCCTAAGCTGGTTAAGAGCGAGGGCAAAAGTTACGTCTTCAGGCAGCATCTCTTTCACAAACCTGGCAGACCAGGAAGTGTCACAACGTTTGGTAAATATGTTGAACTACCTAGTTGATAATAAGTCCATAACTTCGTAGTGTCTATAATAACATGATGACCTCTTGCAGCATGAATTGACTGCCGAAACTTCTCAAGGCTCCTTCCAAGCAGACAGGGAGAAGGATATGCTATCTACAGCCCTGGGAAACAAGGAGCACCCGAGTCGCATGCGAGGCCTTGGAGTTTACGTACCTTGGAGTTATGGATTCCGAGGCGACTACGACACGTATAGGAGTAGGAAGAGATTCAAGGCTGAGTACGAGGACCAGTTGGTACAGATGCTTACTGCAAAATTTCAAGGACAGATAACAAAATTGCAGGATCAAATGAATCAACTCCTGAACCAGTCGTAAGCCGCCCCTGTTATTTTGGGAGCTAGTCCTCCTCGACATCGGAGTAGCGTCGCGTCCACGCATAATTCTGAATATGATGACGTCCAATTACCTATTGACGACATCAAGCTAATGTACATATCTGGAATACTCCAAAGATATACCTATAGAATTCCTTAGCTAATTGTGTATCGTTTTGTAGGACCCGACGCCCTGCAAGCTCCAAGTGAGGATGGTTAGGTCTATTTCTATTGAGGCTGGGCGGGGGATGGCGTATCCATGCCAGGAAGGGACAGTGTAGCACGGTGCCTAGCTGGCGTAGGGTTACGCCAGGGTCTAGGTGGACATCGTACATGACAATTTCATGACCGTCCCGCTAGAGATTCGCCCGAACGAAGACATCAGAATACTAGGGGATACCATGCACACTTTTATCCAGTGGCCCAAGAAGGACATCGCCCTGGACCCAGCGGTGCCGCGATCTCAATACGACCATTCCTCTTCAACAGGACCCTCGATGACTCCACCTCATCCTTCTCCTCAGAAGGCCACCTCATCGGTTCCCGTGGAGAAGACGCCGAAGGAACAAGAAAAGCATGTCGCTGTATCGGTTCCCAAGTCGTCTCGCACTCCACCTCATCCTTCGCCTCAGAAGGCCACCTCATCGGTTCCCATGGAGAAGACGCCGAAAGAACAAGAAAAGCGTACCACCATATCGGTTCCCGAGTCGTCTCGCAGGAAGACGTGTAGTGGGCCAGTCATTAAGGCCAAATCGAAATCGATAAATATTAAGGCGCCTCCCAACTCCGGGAAATACTCCATCGGAAAACCGTTATGCTCCAACACAGAATTAATCCGCGGTGGAGTAGCTTGTCAGGCTTTGCATGCCTGGTACATGCGGAAGACCAAAGAGAAGGGGTGCGCTACTGGAATCACCGTCAGATACAAGGATGAGCATTTCTTCAATGGGCCGGGCCACTTCGTCGTGGGTTTCAACGACTTATACGACCTATTCAACTTCACTGCCCTCGACACCTCGTTTCTACGATGTTGGACACTATAAGTGTGTACAATCAAGTTCTACAATTACGTAATACCGATAAATATCACAACTCATTGTTTATGTATAGATACATGATGAAAAAAGCCTGGGATTGGTTTGAACTGGTGGGTTTCCTCGACCCACACGTGGTCTCTATGCAAACCATCGAAACAGACGCATCCTTCGTCAAGAAATACATAACGGAGGGATTGCTTCGTCAGAACAACAAGGACTACATAGTGGTGCCCTACAACCAGGGGTAAGTGCTTCACTACTTGCTATATAAATTTTATTTGTACTTTATACGCAGCACGAACTTAGGTTTAATGGCTATAGCGACATACATGAGTAGGTACCACTGGATCCTTTTAGTCATTGTACCAAGGAGGAACAATGTAATATACCTTGATTCTCTAATCAGCAAACAGCACGACTTCAATATTCTGACAGGAATACTCGACAGGTATGCTCATTTCCTCCATACATAACTCTATTGTAGTCTTCCTTCATTTGAAATGGCCGAGGATAACTTTTTGGAATCATGTAGGTCGTTCACCGCCTATGTTGGCGAGGGAGGACTATACAAGGGGGGATCGAACGACACACTGACACACAAGACGCGATTTCTGGTACGCGCTATAATACAATAATGCTATATCATACTTCGTAATAATGCGTCTCGAACTGACTATACCTATATATGTAATTCTATTTTTGCAGTGCCGCCAGCAAAAAAAATGATGAGCTATGTGTATTCTACGTTTGCCATCATATGCGGCAAATCATTAGTGCTAAGACGAAGGATATCGAGGTTTGTCAATCTCGAAATAATTATTTTCAAATTATAAATTTAAATATATATGCTTACCACTTTACTCTTGCTAGCGACAGGACATGATCATATATTTAGATGCACTCGTTGCGAAAGAGATCGCAAACATTCGAGGGAAGCTCTGCGCCTTCATCAAGACAGATATCATTAACCCCAACGGAGACTTTCACTCTGTCGCCGACGCAGAGTTTCACCCCGACGACACCTCTCAACCACCTGTAAACAATTGATTCAATTGTAATCCAATTGTAACTATACCGACAATACTTGAACAAATTCTTTTGTAATTTATTTTGGGTAATGATCACTTTGAGTTGTCAACAATTGATTATCTGTGATGTATCTGTTTTCTGCATGCTTATTTTCAGAGGGCATGGCTAGCAATTCCTGATACTAGCCAAAAATAAAAAAAAGTTCGATATAATGAACTATCACATGCGGGTTTTTTTTAAACCGTCTGTGAAGGTATAGTATCACAGACGATTTTTAATGGAAACCGTCTGTGATACTATACCTTTACAGACGGTTTTAACAAAAAACCGTCTATGATACGTCGTATCACATACGGTTTTTGAACCGTCTGTGATAACCGACTGTTATCACAGACATACAAATTCAGATGGTTCGGAAACCGTCTATGATGACGGTTTCGAACCGTCTGTGATGAGGTTTTCTGTAGTAGTGAACACATCTAGCAAGTTGTCTCTAGCAAGTTGTCTCTAACATTCATGCCAAACTTATAATATTCTCACTCCTGCACCCCTCTCTCACATGCACTAGTTGTTTTGTCTTGGTTCGTGTGTAGAGATGGTTATTTGAGGAATAGACGACTTCCCTTCTCTCTCATGCTTCTCTCTCTTCCACCTAGGATTTTGCTGATACGATAGGGCTATCTGTCGGCTGATATGGCACTATTGAAGATGTCCTTAGTGGCCATATTCAATCGTTGGATCAGTACACGTTCACAGAAATCCCTAGAACTAATGGCTGTTGAATGGAAATTAAGACGAACACCCGGGAATTACAGCTAACACTACTGAGTCAAGAGTCATGAGTCATGACTGATAGGTTTATTTCGCTATTGTTGGTGCCGGCCTGGTATCTAGATAGATACTCTGAGATTGACCTTTAATTTGGAAGTAAATATGAACCTTGGGAAGAAAAGTGAGCGGTTGACTGGTTGAAGACGTGCACGGCGAGGCGTGACCGTCTACTATGACCGTGTCCATCTAGATTTAGAGTCAAGTTCCCATAAGCACCCGCGCATATATGCCTCCAATTGACAGATTTCAGACATCATGCATTCATGCATGCACCGTACACAAAACTGATGAAAAACAAAGCGAAGTACAGAACGTTTCATAGAGCACGTTGATGGTCTTGTTGCCACTGTTTGCAACTGTTGGGCACGGCGTGAGTGTGGAACATGGAAATCATTTTTTAGAACGCGCGAAAGGCTTGAGCGTCATTTCATTAAAGGAGGAAAGTAAGGATAATACAATGCGATGGCAATTAGGCCACACGCCAAGTCTCTACAGGAACAAAGAGAACATTAAAACAAAAAATACCAACACAAAATTACGGCAACCAAGCCCTGCAGTTTTGGTGCTCTCGTCATACAACAAAGACGTTCCTCATATCGGACGATACAAATAATGTCCTGGAAGGGTAGATGCTTATTCTGAAAAACCCGAGCATTATGCTCCTTCCAAATATGCCCCAAAAAAATCAGAATGATCAACGCGTCGAAACCCTTCCTGAGCTCCTTCGAAACCATACTCCTTGACTGCAACCACCAGTCTGGAATTTGAGAAGATGCATCCGGCATGAGAGCACCGTGACCCGTGCTAGAGAGGAATTAAAACCAAATTCCTCTCGCAACCACGCAATAAATGAGGAGATATATTGTTCCTGGCTCTTGAACACACATGACGCAGGGATCAGGGTACTGCAGCCCTCGACGTTAATTGCAACCTGTCGGTCCAGCATCGGTTTTGAACAACTAACCAAGCACAAAAATTGACACTTCAACGGTGCCCTTGATTTCCACACCTGGCTACTACAAGCGAGCCTAGTTGCACCATGAAAGAAGGCTTTGTAAGCAGTGATCGATGAAGCCGGTAGTGGAGAAGATGACGATGCCCAGGCGAGGCAGCGGACGATCTCAAAAAAGAAGAAAAACAGCGACACAGCGGACTATGAAATGGAGTGGTGGAAAACGTATGACAGCCACTGTGAGAAACGGCAACGGATAACGATGGTAGCAGGCGTGCAGGATACGTGGTCCTGGTAGTAACCAACCAACCATACCTTAATGTCAAGTCCAATTACCTGTCGACGACATCCAGTTAATTAGATTTTATGTGCTCTTCTTAGAACTATGCTTCTTGAACTTGCAGGCTCAATGAGGTTGCCGTAGCTCTTGTCTCATCCTCCTCACGACCTCGAAGTCATTAGGAATACGAACAATATATATATATATATATATATATATATATATATATATATATATATATATATATATATATATACATACATACATACATACATACATACATACATATATATATATATGAAGTCGGTTTTGAAGGCATAGCGATAGAATCGCTTGGAGACTTTATAGAGAAGAGATCGGATGCAAGGGAGGAGAACTTGATCAGCATGAACACGGTTACACATACAAAAGTGAAATGAATGGCGAAGGTGTTGTAGTAGTTTTTGACTTATTTGGTCTTGTTTTAGAATAGAATACACACCAATTAATAAATAATTTGTATGTTAATTGCAGCTTTACAAATTAGCCTAACATTTACAAATCTGAAAAGTTAATTGTAGCCAAACCCCATCCGAACCACATCACATGTAAGCCAACCAATCACAAAGAACCAGCATCAATAACACTTAGTATCCATCAGAGAGCATTAACCAAACCCACCATTTTTCCCCATTCATTTTTGTCAATCTGAACCCACAACATGAACTAAGCAAAATGCGCATAATACACATACACCAATAGCCCTCAGTTTACATCACAGAGCAAGTGGACTATTAATATGAACTAATTATCAATTCAATTTCAGCATAAGACTATTAACATCATTGAGCAGTTCAACAGTAAAACAGCAAGACCAAGAGTGTCCAAACCCACCACATCAGTAGTAGCCCTCAGCATCCATCGCAGAGCACTAGCCATTTTCATCACAGAGCAGGGGTAGAGACAGAGAGGGAGTAAGGGAGGGTGATACCTCGATCAAATAAGTAACCACGACAAATGACCCCACCACCACCACAATCATCATCCATCTCCTTCACCTTGCATAAATCACACAAACATCAGGACACAACTTAAAGCTCAAGCATAAAAATCAAACTCAACAAAAGACATTAAGCTAACAGAGAGAAGAATAGAGGAAGAATAGGGAAAGCAAAGCCAGGGGGCCAGGGCCCAAGCGCAGGAGGTCGAGCAGGCACGGGCCGCATTGGAGAATCAAGCCGAGGATCAGGCGAGGCGGAGAGTGCAGTGGCGGCGAGGCGACCGCGAGGCCAAGCCCGGTGGCTTGGGTGGCGGTGTCACCGTGGTTGTGTACGACCGACACTACATAAGACACTCTATCGTCTGAGTGTCTTGTGCGGTCTGGCGTGGTGTCACAACCGCGTGATGGGAAGAGGGTCGGGCGGCGGCGGTGGTCGGCGGCGGACGTCGAGGTCGAGGGCACTCGGGTGGGGAAGCAGACGAGTAAGTGCACTAGGGAGTGATGAGTTAGGGCGAGTGCAAACCCTAGCGGGCTCCTACTAATAAAGAGATATCACAGATGGTTCTATTATGGAACCGTCAGTGATAGTTATCACAGACGGATCCATAATAGAACCGTGCGTGATATGGTTGTTCTCAAGTTCTATGTTTTGAGGATATTAATTATCATGTATACACTTACATGACATGAATAAATTACATGTTTATATGTCAATTTTGTCATTTAAATACTGCTAAAAATTTGCTTTAGCTATGATACATATCATAGATTGGATATAATTAATTAATTTGTTCCACTAAACCGTCTCTGATATATATATAGTAATTCAACATATAATATAGTAACTTTACCTCCAAACTAGATTATTTTTTTTCATTTTGGAATTTTCATATAGCCAAACAGCGTGGCCAGTCGCTTCTTACAAATATTTAAAAAAAGTAGAAACCTAAATAAACAAAGTTTTTCTAGTGGCGGAGGTAAGCTGCTATCTGCGTCTTCAAAACTTTGTA
Organism: Phyllostachys edulis; assembly: GCA_036346405.1. Classification (NCBI taxonomy): domain Eukaryota; kingdom Viridiplantae; phylum Streptophyta; class Magnoliopsida; order Poales; family Poaceae; genus Phyllostachys; species Phyllostachys edulis. The sequence goes on along the minus strand of CM070552.1, from coordinate 46,122,345 downwards.
GGCGGCGGCGTCAGCATCGGACGGTTCCTGATCATCAACGAACGAAGTCAAAAATGCGTCGACCCGCTGACACGCTCGTTCGAGTGTCTCCCAAAGACCCTCGAACTGTTGAATCAAGAAGAATTGAGCCCATAGGCTCTCTTCCCTTGCTTGAGGGGTCTCGGCATGGTCGACTCAGTCGCCCGTTGCCTCGATTAAGTAGTCCAAGTGACGGCAAGCCTCCTGGAGATGTGCAACGTCGTTGTGGAGGACTACGTCAATGACGCGGTAAACTCGCCAGAAGTGGAAGATCACCTAGAAGACGTGGCGGAGGAGGATGCCAAGACGGCGGAAGGTGGCCGTCACCTGCTCTGGCAAATCCTCGGACAGAGCAGTGACTGTTGAAATTACAGTGTTCTTCCGCAGCATCCGCCAACGTACGGTCGGAGAGACACTCATACAGTATGGTTTAGGTAGGCAATCAATGCCGGCGAAAGGAAATAGGCCGAGAGGGAGCCATATTTCTGCTTTAGAAGTATAGAGTTATATGTGGGGGTGATCATCTCTTCGATGGCGGATGATACTTTTTATAAAACAAGGAATAAATTCGGTGCGTGAGATGAAGAGACGCATTGGGGAGCCGAAGCGGTATTGATGCAACGAAGAGATGCATCGGCGACGAAGAAACTCATCGGGCGACGAAGAAACACACCGAGCTGAAGCGATATTATCACAGACAGTTATAATTAAAAACCGTCTGTGAAGTACAATTATCACAGACGATTCATGTTGAGCGTAACCGTGCGTGATACTTCTAAACGGTTTTAATATGAAGCAATGCGTGATATTACATCTTCACGAGCGGTTTTAAGCGCGGCCCGATAACACGATGATTTTTAATATGAATAAATGCGTGATTGCATATATCTGAGCGGTTTTTGTCAACCGTCTGTGATGAGGCGTCTAGTATTAGCCTTTTTGTAGTAGTGCGTACCCACGGTCAAGGGTAGGCATGGGAACTTACTCGAGTTAGTTATATTTATAAAACTTTGTGGGTAGGATGAAAAACTTGTCGGGTTGATGTAACTCTGAATTTGGATTTTTTTTTTCTGGGTGGAAGTACCCTAGTGTTGTTAGTAGGTGGATGTAACCCTAATAAAAAATAAGCATAAAGTGAAGATAACCTCTGCTGTTATAAATATTGCACAATTAATCTCTTTAATAAAATGTGATTTAGTCAAATGCTATGTGATAAGAATTTCTACCTATGATAATTAGAAATGTTGCTTTAGCAAATAAAAGAACCCAAGTCATCCCTAACAAAGCCTTGCATGTATAAATATTGCATTGTGTATTGGCTCGCGAGCACGGTTGTTGTGCTCGTCCTCGCTCTCCCTAAAAATCCTTCAAAGCTCATGGATCAAGGTCATTATGCCTACTACGAGGATCCAGACGTTGGAGGCTAAGGAGCTGATGAAGAGTAGTTTAGTCTGTAGTTGTTCTAGTCTTGCTCCAGTCGAGCTAGCTCAGTCGGTACTCGTGTACTACCAATATTGCCCAGGTCTCTAAATAATATCGGTCGTACATTGGTTTCCCCAGTCGCTTGCCTGTGGTGAGATGTGATCTACCCCTTTTGTTTCCGCTACCGCTTCCGCAATTTATGTAATGTAATCATTTGGCCTTGTTCGGCCCTACTGTAAAACTTAACCAGATACGGTCTATATAAACTCTGATATTGTTTAATTAATACATGGTTTGGTCTACGATATGTATGAAATGATTCAGTGATGTATTATGTGAGTGCTATCTACTGATCTGGAGAATAACACAGTATTATTCATAAAGGATTCTGGATTGTGAAATCCTGGTCCGACATCTACCTACAAATTCTATTGTTTAACACGTTATCAACATCTTTGCTCTTCAACAAAGAATTGGAGTGATTATTTTTCTAATCCTTATACTACTAATTAATCTCGTCGATTAATTTATGCTAATTACTGAGAACAGATCTGTTTAATCGTCTAATTTCGATTAATTTTATGCCAATTACTGAGATTAGATCGGACTATTGTTCACCGTTGTTATCGATCACATATCATAGTCCAGGTTACAATAATGATTGTTCATGATTACTATTCATACAGCACAACACACAAAAATCAGCAAATAACAGTGGTCGGCCGAAGCGTACGCTGCCCACTCATTGCCGTCACCGCGTTCTTCGCGGTGACGAGACGAGACCCCAACAGACGTCCATGACGCCAGGGGTCTTGCTCGGTTGGAGTCGTCACCTACACCCACGTTGGCACCAGCAGTGCGTGCCCGCAACCACCGCGCGAGCCCGCCGCTGGCGACAACCGCCTCCGCGCTCGACGCCCGCCTCACAGCCGTGCCCGACAAGCGTCGCGCGAGCCCACTGCCTCACCTCTGCCGCGTGATGGCCAAGATGCTCGTGTCGCGACGCCTCTGCTCCCTAACCCGATGTGTCGCGCCACGCCACCTCTGCTCCCGAGCCCGACGCCTCCGCATCGCGCGCCACCTCCACGCCAGATGCACCGCTGCGCCACGAGATGTGCCATGTCGCGTCTGCTCCAGAACCCAAGGCCTCCGCGCCGCGCCGCCTCTGCTCCCGCTCCCGAGGCCTCCACGCCGTGCGCCACCTCCACGCTAGATGCGCAATGCCGCTGCCTCCGTAACCCGTGCTTGACACGCCGCTGCCCCGTGGAACGCGCACCAGTGCCCGTTGCGTCGCCTCTGCTCTGCATGAGCCCGCCACCGTGCACACTGCCGCGTTACACGCGCCGACCGTCGCCGCAAAATCCGGCACGAAGCCGAACAGAGACGGACACCGTTTTTAACCCTAGTCGTCTATCCCATTGGCATATGGGCCGTGATGGCCGAGGCACATGTGCAACCCGTGGGCCCAAAAGACCAAATTCATTTGGGCTGATCATTTTTGTATTCTAGCCCCTGAAGTTTGGTTAAATTACAGAATAAATTCCAACTATGGTAAATTTATACTTTGAACCGTGAAGTTTTTAGTAATCCCCGGAATTATTTTGGAAATTCTGGAAATTTTATATTTAATACTAGAAACTGCATGTTAAGATATATGAGCATCCATAAATTTATGAAACCTTAGACCTAATACACCTTGGAAGCATCATATTTTTATGGTTTATTTTTCCTGGTATTTTGTGTTCTGAGAAATTATTTAATGGGTTTAGTAATTCTGAAAATTGCTTCAAGACCTTAAAATTATCATAAAAATTCCAAAATTACTAGGAAAATTCTGGAAAATTTATAAAATGTTAACTGAATAGAGAAAATTAATATTTAATATTTTGCACTTATTTCATGCATTCAAAATTATTTACCAATTGTAAATATATAGAAAATTGTATGAAATTATGTAGGATATGTTAGACATCACTAAATAGAAATTTTGCTTATTATGGATGGCATCAATGATAAGCCCATGCTATGTTCTATTCAAACCTATAGCAATCTCCTAATTTATCCCTTAGCTTTGTAAAGATGTCACTTTCCAGCATGAGTCGCCTTGGTTGTATAGATTCGGCTCATGTCGAGCTTGGTCCTGCTCATGATAAGCATCTCTTATCTTTTGCTTTAGGCTGAAAACTTATACATTAGATTGCTATTTCTCATATGTCATAAATAAAATAATGGTCTAAGTTGTTCTATTAAAGTCTTATCCCCTGCTGAATAGTTGATTAAATATGCTCAATAGAACATATTATTAGTAGCATATCTTACATATAGTGAAATTATTAATCTTGCATGGAATAAAATTTGTAAACCGTATGCCTAAAAATTAAAATACTTTGACATGTCTTGCTAACAAAATATTGGACACATATTCTTGATATCTACTAAGCCTCAATTCAATAGCTTGTGGGCACGGATACCCAGATTGCAAAGGGAAACAATTTTCCTGATGGCACCAGAACAAAACTAGTCATATGTTGGTCTCTGATGGATTAATTTGGCTAGAAAACTCCATAATCCTTAAATAAGTTACACCCTAAGACTTGGAGTCTATATAACACTTTTCTCCACCACATTGATTTCTTCCTTGAAGAACTTTGTAAGCAAAATATTACACAGTATATATTATTTTCACACCAATAAAATTGTACTCCTGTTGAAGTATGATTGCAAATCTTTGCTAAAGCTCCGAGTTGATTTCAAGCAAATGCTTGATGCACACACTATCACTCAGGATTTTTTATAGTTGACGTGAAAAGGGAGAGGTCTCCCAGGACCACCGGGTGGTCCTGGAGACCGGAATCGAGAGGTCCCGAAGTCCACTGTGCAGACCGAGCTAGTCCCAAGGAACAACGGCTAGCTCACATAATAACAAATGTGGCAACAACCATCAACACAACTTTATTAATTAACAATAGAGTTGATTACAAGAACGGCTTAAGAGCCGACCAAAACAAACACGGTGGAAACAAAAGCGAGTAGGCCACTCGATTCGCCACAGGCAATCGACTGGAGGGCGCAGCCTAGACGTCCTGGTCCTCGAGCTCCTCGTAGACATCCTCTCCTGCTCAGATGAATCAAGCAAGCGTGAGCACAACCTCTGTGCTCTCAAGTCACACCCGCCAAGTAACAGAATGTAATGCATACAAGGATATCTCAAGGGAAGGCTTATAGAGTTGATTTGCGTAAAGCCATGTTTTTTTTCCAAATACATATACTAAGTTCCAAAGCTGATATACAATAACTAAAATCCATTTTCTAAATCTCAGTTTTATAGTTGGATAACATTCATCAACAAGTGGTGAAGGATACCCTCCTATCACAAGGCTCCCTGCCCGAATTCCCATTTGGATAGACATCCAAAACCAGTTTGAAGAGGTCTTTTGAAAACAAAACCAAAAAATCTAACTTGAAGTAACTTTGCCAGCATGTCCATGACTGTGGACGCGGCTATTTGGATAGTGTTACACTCTGCAGAGGTGTACAGCTTTACCCACATGACACGACCTCTCTAGTTTGTTTGGCACCCGCCGATACCACCACTCACTGTCGTAGGTAAGTGGTCTAGAGCACGTGACAAGGCCTTTACAATACGTCATTCCACCGTAGCTCCCCCTCGCTAAGGTTTCACCTCCTTTGGACTAACCATCTACCAGGTTCAGGCCCCCTCTTGCTCCAGATGGGAATGCATAAAAGTAGGTCGTCAAGACACCCACACAATCGGATGGAATAACCATGGTGGAACGTTGCAAATTAGTTAGCCAGGTTCTGTTCACACAGAACATGTGGTTGCACGATGGGGCTAGCAAGATGCGGCTCGAAGACCGGTCCTTAACTGACTTGGGCGACTTCCAACAGAACCCTGGACCTCGATCATAGAAATGACTCGATCTCGTGCATGAACATGCACCCATCCAAACAACCAATTCGCCCAAGTCCAAACCAATTTTCCTCTTTTTTTTTTGCTTTTAAAAAACTTTTGCAAACTTCCACGACAACCCAATGTCATGGTTAAAACATCTAGACAACATTGGTCTTTTAGCAATAAAACTCTCAAATCAAGATTTTTAGGTCTAAGCTTCGACTAAGCATAGAGTTTTGAAACGTGCTAGCTCATACTAATGTACCAACTAGCTCTTTACTATGGCGAAAAGGGGTGGTTGAATCAATAATCAAATTTGGATAAACAAAGGAATCAGGAATAACTATAAAGTTAAGACAGGGATTTAAAATACTTGAATTCAAATAAGCATGCAATAATAGTTTGAAACAGAAATTAAATAATTTGAGGTACTGGGATCAATATGATCAAGGGTACTTGCCTTACTCGAAAGCTTGAGGGTCTTCTTCGAAGTATTCGGGCTCTCCTGAGTCATCGAAATCTACACGTGAGAACAAAGCAGAATCAAATAAAGAGCAAATAAGAAATCCAAACGAACTCCAAAACAAACCAACCAAAACCAATCAACAAGGAACTGAATTAAAAACAGGCTCTCGGGAGGAGGCTCGACTAGTTGGGAAGAGGTCCAACTGGTCGGGAGGAGATCCAACTAAGAGGGAGGTCCTGCGGTGGTCAAGGGAGGTCCTGAGGAAGTCCTGAGAAGGTCAAGGGAGGGTACGGCTACTCAACGTGGTTGTACGAAGAAAACACAAAGATATGACTATGTGACATAGTCGTAAGAACAAGGGAAGAGAACAGGGCACGGAGAAACTCACCAAGATCGAGAAAGGGAGACTGAGGGAGGAGGGAGAGGACGGCGGGCGGCGGTTGAATACGGCGTAGGTGCTCCGGTGAACTCCTTGGCGACGAGGAGGCGACGACGCAGGCTCCAACAGACCCCTAGGTGACGGGGAGGCGAAACTTCAAGCACGGAGGAGCTGGGCGAGAGCAAGAAAGCTGGGTGTGAAAAAAGGTGAGGAAAGAGGGCTGCTCAGGCTTTTATAGCCAGAGAGAGTCACTGAAAGACTCGGAGGTACACACGAGGTCAAAGGTAGGTGAAGGAGGAGATGGGGGCAAGTAGGGGAGGGGACAAGAGAGGGAACAGGGTACTACTGAAGCGATAGTATTTAATGCGACACAACAGCATTTAATGCGCGAAGACAATTACGTCAGCAGTGACACGGCTGGAGGAAGGAGAAGGTGAGCAGGGTTGACAGGTGGGGCCTGGTCAACACTCGGAAGGGTGGTCCCACCAAGGGGAGATTGTGACCCAAGGGGTGGTCGTGACCGGTCTCCAAGACCACTCAGAGGTCTCCAGGACCACCCGGAGGTCTTGGACGGAGAGGGAGGTCCAAATGAAAGGGAGGTGGACAGAGGGAGGTCCAAACGAAAAGGGAGGTCTGGACAGAGGGAGGGGTCCAAATGAAAGGGAGGTCTAGACAGAGGAAGGTCCAAACGAAATGGAGGTTCGGGCAGAGGGAGAGGTCCAAACGAAAGAGAGGTCTGGACAGAGGAAGGCCCAAACGAAAGGGAGGTCTGGACAGAGGGAGAGGTCCAAACGAAAGGGATGTATGGACAGTGGAAGAGGTCCAAACGAAAGGGAGGTCTGGACAGAGGGAGGCCCAAACGAAAGGGAGGTCTGAACAGAGGGAGAGGGCCAAACGAAAGGGAGGTTTGGACAGAGAGAGGTCCAAACGAAAGGGCGGTCTGGACAGAGGGAGATCCGGGCCGAGGGGAACATAGAGTGAACAGAGAACGGGAAAACAACACCAGAGAACTCCAACAAACCCAGAACAAACCAAACTTTTGATTTAGTTGAAGTTTGATTTAGTTGTTTTAAAACAACTTTAATTCCAAAATCTCAAGTTAAGCTTTAAAAATCTCATCAAAACCAAATTGTTTTTTTTATTTTGAAAATTTCAAGAAGACCAGAAAAACCGAGATGTTACAACTTACGATCATGAGGTAGTCGTAATAAGACTTATGACCATAAGGTGATCATAGGAAAGCTTACGACCATTAGGTAGTCGTAGAAGTACTCACGACTATAAAGGGTGGTCGTAAAATAGTTTACGACCACTCGGCTAAGATTCTCCCTTATTAATGACAAGGGGTATCCTCACGAATAACATGAAGGTATTGCTATCTATAATAACAATTACAGATAAACAATTTAATTAATTGAGGATTATTAGATCCTCGTCAATACTCAAAACGCATCACCACATCATCAAAACTTTATGCTCATCGCCCTCGCATATCTATGTAAAAACGACACAATTAACTTGATTCTACCGGACGCGCTACACTCTTTCCCAGTAGTAATAAGGCTCTAACTCTCTTATCTGTACCCCACATCTAGTAAACCATATACTTTCTGAAAACCCTACAACATTATCTACAACTTTCTAGTTATGATGAACTTCTGAATCCACCGTTTACTTCCCCATTTTGAACCTCGAAGACTACACCAGAATCTGTCAGGACAGACCACTTCACAATTTCATATCTTTATTTATATAACTTGAAATTTTATGAATGATAGTAGTTCTGGAATCTACTCAAAATTCTCTAGCTTATTAAAGTTATGACCAAAATAAAATTACTTCATTTACTAGGTGAAAACAACTTATCTACACGACAGCTGCCAACGACGTCTGTTTTTTGGACAACGACCTTTCCGAGGCCTTAACTTTTCACTCACAACTCCAAATCAAGTGTTCTATACCTTCCTGGAAAGCTAACGATATTATCTATATTTTTTATTTATAATTGAACGAATCCCTAGATCCAAACTTAAACACCTCCAATTGTCCCTGGAAGGTTCTACATCGCAACTCGACGAACTAAGGCTTACATAAATCTACACTTCCCATGAATGATTAATCTATGATAAATCTGGGGATTATCAGACGTTACCGACAAGAAAAACATCACCCATCTTGAACCCTTGACTTTCCCCTTCTCTTTCCCTTCCCTTTCCTCCCTTCCTCACGTTCTTCCCTTGCTATTCCTCCTCTTCCACCACCACCACCACCACCACCACCAGCAGCTAGGTAGGAAACAAAATCGCAATATATATCTCATACACAATAGTCTCTTATGTGTAGAAAAAGCATCTACCGGAAGAAAGAGCATCTCCCTGAAGAAAAATTATCTTACTAGTCGACCTCTTAATCACACTAATGATCATATCATTCATATAAGTAGACAATAACCCATCAAGACCCAAAAGAATGTAACGAGAAATCTAAAAAAACCAGAAGTACGCCACATAAGCACTTACAAAGTGCTTTTTCTACTAGAATTTAGTGGAATGGTGGTTTTCTCTAGTACCATGAACGTATGATATACACTGGTGATATTGGCAATTAATCCTCTAAACACCAAAACTAAGATTGATTATATTTTACTCTATAGCGGTACAACCATACTTTATAAATCTATAGAATAGACCATTGGTTGTAACTTTACCACCCAGAGATAGTTGTAAAATATTAAGACCCTAAAAGGTTTCGATAAATCATATCCAAAAGGCATATGACTTTTCAACTAATATTACCTACATATCTTCTGCAAGGATAATATACTTTTGTTGCACAATCAAATAGTGGTATTTGATATGTTAAGCGTGTTACTCCCGAATAGTATTTATCCTAAATTCTCCATATAAGTAATATGATATTTGTTTGTAAGATTCTGTATTGTGATAATCTAGTCGATTTGATCATGATATCATTGCATATATTCATTTTTGAAAAATGTATGAAAAGCATTAGAACAACAAGAATTCAATGGAAGTTGTCTTCAGGGGAGCATATGCTAAATGTTGCTCATCATACTTGAGTTTTTTTAAATCTTAATTTTAGTCAAGCCTAGAAGGTGTTGATACGATGATTACTTCTAAAATCTATCTTGAAAGTTTTACCACTTAACAATTCAGATCTAGTTGGTCGACAATGCAAAGATCGTAAAGATTATGCATAGATCCTAATGATCATTACTAAATCTCAAAGATATACTGGCTATCTGTCAGATCCTTATAGTGCAAAATTCCATAATGGATTTATATTTCTTTGTGGTAGTGTCGCCATCTTTTGACAGTCATCTAAGAAGACCTTTGTGGCTACTTCTACCAACCACTTAGAGATTATAGCACTATATGAAACCTCACTTGAATATGTTTGGCTTAGACGTGTGATTAACCACGTCCAGAAGTCTTGTGACATTAATACTATTGAACCCTTAAATTATCTATAAAGATAATGTTGTTTGTATTACACAAATACAAACGGGTTATGTCAAGAGCAACATCACGAAGCACATTGCTACTAAAATTTCTATCCTAGTGAATTCCAGAAGAATGGTGAGGTAAAGATCCTGCAAACAATGTCTTGTGAAAATCTAACTAATGTATTCACTAAGTCTTTTCTTGCATCCAGTTTCCAAAGAAGTATTCGTGACATTGGAATGCGACGGTTTAAAGAGTTGTAGGGTTCAGGGGAATAAATTTCTATATCATAACCATTACTAAATCCTGAGGATTTATCCAAAATCTTAAAATCTTGAAGATTGAATCCGAAAGATTAAATGTTGTACTCTTTTGCTTGGTGAGTTTTCTTACTTAGGTTTTTAAAGAGACAACAAGTGTAATGCAATTTACGAATGTAATGTACCCTTTTCTTCATTCATTTTTTCCCAATGGGGTCTTCGAAGGAGTTTTTGACGAGACATTTGCATATCATTATCTATTTCTCAAGGGGAGTGTTACGAAATCTAATTATAACCATAAGACTAAATTGCCCCTTAGAGAGTTTCACCCCTTTTGGCTATAAATATAGGTACCTCTATGTACAACACATGAATAAAGATATCGAATTCTCCTCTACATTATATCTCTCTGTTGCGTGCTCTATTGTATGATTAGATTGAGATTTTCTGCCAACGTATTATATTGTTTAACAGTTTCTTCGACGATCTTTGTCAGACCGACGAGCGCTGATCATGGAAAGGAAAAGCGAACGTTTTGTTTCCTAGCTAACCTAACAACTCGCACCGTATATGCCTACAGCCAGCCACCTTGGGTGGAATCGCTCTCGCACAGGTCCAAACAGCAGCTAAACGTAAGGAAAAATGGCCGTGCTGGCTCCTCCAGTTTTGTGGCACCGGCGGCGCATCGTCCATTGATCGGCACGACACGTCTGCGTTGTCCGCCGGTTTGGTGGCATCTTCTCCCGCGCGCAGGTGGGCATAGCCGCACAGCGCAAGCGCCCCATGTAACAGCAGCGCTCCCCCGTGCGCGTTTGGTTTGCGCGGCCTCCTCGTCGGCTCGTTGGGTCGGACCCGGTTTGGGCGTGGCGCGAGTGAGAGAGAGGGAGAGTGGCGTGGCCAATGGCAAGTGAAAGTCGTCACAACATATTTTTCTCGTACAATTTGATATATGGACACATATGAATGGTTATCGTTCATTCTGTATTTTATTCTATTTTTTTCGGAGTCAGTCAAGAATAATATTGGATACTCATTTCTCTATCCAGTATTCACTCCGCGAGCCTTCAGTCAGTCCGACTGCAACTTGTGGTTGGCCCACACGCTAGAACAGGTGTGTAACATGCGTGCACGGGCACGGCCATACTTTACCACCGCATCCGATTCGACAGCCACCACCACGCCTCATCACCGTTTACCACAAAAAAGGGTCGTCCACTGAAATAAAGGCGTTAGCTTCACCCCAACCCGCTGCCTTCGATTCGACAGGCACTCACTGCGGCGGGCGAGAGAGGGAGGGAGAGGGGGGTGTTCTAAGCTTGCTCGTGAGTTGTGAAGGACGATGGAGTGCCTGGCGGAGATGCCGCGCGAGGCCCTCAGCTGCCGCCCGCGCAAGCGGCAGCGCCTGGGGTGGGACGTCGGCCCCGAGGTCCCTCAGGTAGATCCACCGCCATCTTTCTCTTAATTTGCCAATTCAGATCTGCTTTCTGTAGCATAATATGTGGGTTTCAGAGCCGGAAATTGGATAATTGTGCGGTTTTTGGTTCGTATGGTGTGCTGAGGAAACAGTATTTAGTTAGCTCTATGGATGTTTATGCATCACTTAAATGCTATATGGATGTTTATGCATCATCATTTTAATCAACCAGTCCAGATTTCTACACATCGAAGACAACGCACAGATTATACAAACCAGAATCACTTTTAATTGTCACAAAAAATGTGATTTTTACTGCAGGCTGTGAGCTATCTGGTTGCTAGGTTTCAGTGGCGTAGCTAGGATTTGTAGCTATGGTGGTCCATTGTCTAAATTTTTTTTTGACCGCTATAAATATAACATGTCCATACACAAGTATATAAATTACAAAACACAATTAAGAAAAAAAAATGACGCATGAGTTCATAAAATAGATGAGTATAACTTTCTTAACATAGAATTAAAAATTTAAAATATTACGTACCCATAATAGTTGAAGAACAATATGTCACTACTTCTTCTTCTTCTTCTTGTCGCCTGCGCCTTCTAATAGCCATGAAAGTGTTGATGATTTCTTCTTCACTCGGTTGTAAGAAGATATCCCGCTCAATAAAAGTCAATAGACAATCATCCGAAGGCTATCACCCATCTTATTTCTCAACTTATTCTTGATAAAGGTCATTGCGAAAATATTCTTGATAAATTTGGTCTTCGGAACAATTGCGAGCCTGTAGGAGATGGAGAAGATGCCTTCTTCTTTGCTTCATATTTCTGAAAAAGAGAGGCAATATCACCACTCCTCTTCATGTTTCAACAATTCTGCAAGAGAATTATATAATGAATCAGTATATCAAACCAATAATCCAATACTGCAAAGATCATATATTGAAATAAAAAATTCAGAGTTGCACTTGCACAAAAAAATCAGTTTAGCATTGCATACCCAATGGCTTGTGCAGATTGTCAGATCGCAGAATACAGTGCCGTGCAATTTTGCAGGGGAAACTGGCATTTCTAATAGTATTTTAACAGCAGTACATACATGTACTCGAGACAGACTACACTCTCACGCATGCACCGGAAATTCCCTAGGCCCTAGCGATGCATTTTGGCAACTAATTGCACATGCATATATGCTTTCGGACTCGCAGTGGAAAGTGGAATTAAGCGAGGAGTCTACAGATTGCACGGCGCTCACCTGTGAGGAGGATGGCGAGGACCAGAACCAGGAAGGGAGGCGGCGGCGCTCACCTGTGACTTGTGAGGAGGATGGCGAGGACCAGAACCTATGGGCCTTGGTTGGGCCGAGCGCAGGGTGGTCCGCGGCCCACAGGGACCACCCTGTAGCTCCGCCACTGCTAGGTTTCACCCCCTTGATATCCTTCGGACTGTTTATGTTTTTGCTGGGAGTCTGGGACACTTACTGGTAGTTTGGTATTAGTATTTTTGTTGAGCTTATCGACCGTGAGATGAAAACTTTGATGCTCATATCTGCAGGTTCAGATGGGATTGTCTGGGCAACAAGTTGCGAATGTGATCGCGGCAGTAACGCTGGGGCTGTCTTTAGACCCTACGCTTTCCTCACAGTATGTGCAAGTGGTGCCACGATATGCCTCTCCTCCCATCAGGGAAGATGACAAAGATGGGCATTATGTGTTTGCCGTGGGAGACAACCTAACTTCTAGATGTAATTACTTCGACACAATTTTACTTCTTTATTGGCCATTGAATGCTTTGCTTTGCAGCATGGACTTCAATTTTTTTAGCCCTTGCTTGCCTTATTGTAACGGCCTCCTTGTCTCCTTTTGCAGATAAAATCAATGCTAAAATGGGTGAAGGTCAGTTGGAATTGAGATGGTTGCATCTATTATTCCACAGTTGATTGCACATGATTCCTAAAGGCCTTTCATGCATAGTGCTTTTGTTGGCACAATGATGCGGTATATATTGCGTAATTAAAACAAATGTTTCTGGAAGTAGGTACCTTCGGCCAGGTATTGGAATGTTGGGATAGGGATAGGAAAGAAATGGTAGCTGTGAAGATTATCAGAGGTGTCAAAAGGTACAGAGATGCCGCAATGATAGAGATTGGCATGCTCCAGCAACTTGGTAAACATGACAAAAGCAGAGCTAGGTGAGTCCTCTGGTTTATTTATGTGTTCATGGTTTTTATTTTGGTTTATTTATGAACCGTTACTTCCATGTGGTGGCTTGTGTATAAGCTGGTCTACTTTTGCAGTTGTGTTCAAATTCGGAACTGGTTTGACTATCGTAACCATATCTGTATCGTAAGTACATCATTAGCCTGGCAATTATGTACTAACCAAAAGAAATAACCTTTAGAGTTTAAACATTGGTGAATTTGAATGAATGCTTCGGCAGGTCTTTGAGAAGCTTGGACCAAGCTTATATGATTTTCTACGGAAAAACAATTACCGCTCATTTCCGATTGCCCTAGTTCGGGAGGTTGCCAAACAACTGTTGGAATGTATAGCATGTGTGTGGACAACTCTTTTCTGATTTCCATATTACCTTTACCAATGCTATCACCAGTTACAACCCATAAACTGCAGTGACTGAGCAGTAGATCACTTTCTTATTGTTCTCATTGTTGGGAATGTCTAACGAGCTTATCACCACTTACGTATTTATCCTTCTTTCTGTAATGTCTCTGCAGTTATGCATGAACTGCGCCTGATTCACACTGATTTAAAGCCTGAGAACATTCTCCTTGTTTCTCCGGAGTACATTAGAGTACCTGGTTACAAAGTATAGCATACTCTTTTGTAGTGTAGCTTATGTATAACATTGTGTGTCATTTGTTTTATTTTGAAGAATATTTAGTTGCTAATTTGCTGAAATCTGCTACCAGGTTTCATCCCGTTCCCCAAAAGAGAGTTCTTACTATAAAAGGTTGCCCAAGTCTAGTGCTATCAAGGTGATTGATTTTGGCAGTACCACATACAATCAACCAAATCAGAAATATGTGGTATCTACAAGGCATTATCGTGCTCCAGAAGTTATCTTGGGCAAGTATCTGATCAGCGTCGAGGCTCACACAAATATTTACTTGTTATACATTGCTCATGTTGGTATCCTGATTCCTGTTCAGGACTGGGGTGGAGTTATCCTTGTGATATCTGGAGTGTTGGTTGTATTCTGGTTGAACTTTGCACGGTATGTTGCATTATTGCCAACTCAACTTGTCCTATCACTGCAACATTGTGGAGTTGCCAATCTCAACTAGTCATGTCACTGCAACATTGTGGAGATGCTAACTTATCAATACACTGCAGGGGGAGACACTGTTTCAGACCCATGAAAATTTAGAACATCTGGCCATGATGGAGATGGTGTTTGGACCTCTGCCATACCACATGCTCAAAAGGGCCGAGTATGTTGTTACCATCACAGTCATCCACTTTACTATGCTTTTGGTATGGTGAGGTGAATAATAATGTGCTGATTTCTTGTTCTCCCAATCTCCCTTCGATTTGCAGACGTCCTGCCGAGAAATACATTAGAAAGGGCCGTTTGAATTGGCCTGAAGGTTGTGCTTCACGGGAGAGCATGAAAGCTGTTATGAAGTTGCCTCGGCTCCAGGTTTGTTGACTCGCTTTGTTCTACAATAGTTGGTTGAGAGTTAAAGCCTTCATACAAGGTATTAACATGCATTGCCTTCCTTTTCTGCTACAGAATCTGGTGATGCAGCATGCAGATGATTCTGCAGGGGATTTTGCTGATCTGCTACAAGGCCTTCTTAGGTACAATCCCGCGGACCGGTTTACCGCGAAAGAAGCCCTCAGGCATCCCTTCTTATCATAGCTAGGTAAGCGGAGATGATACCATCTCTGCTAGCGTTTTGGTCACGAATTGTGGTGACCGTGTGAAAAAGATTAAGCTGTCAGAAATCTTATGGGAGCTTTTGATATTTGTTGTGTTGTAAAGAAAATGGAAGCGTTGTAAAACAATGTGATCGAAGAACTTGAAGTGTTGTATGAATTTTGATGGGGAGGATGGATTACTTGCAATGAAAATTTGGCCAGATCACTGTAACCCTTAACTTGCATTGAACGTGAGGGATATAGTTGGAAGTTTAGTCCTACTATCGTACACACGCTTATCCCATGGATGCCGTGCCTTCAGAAAAAACAATCCAAGAGACGTCCAGATGAATCAAGTGGATTAATAGATTCTTGGCAAGAGAGCGGACATACTCTCGATTTAGCGAACGCGAGTATATAACCAAATACACGCTACCCAGTACAAAATTGGCCATTGATTAGCCAACCCCAAGACTCCAAGAGAAATCTAGACGAAGTTCGCTCCTCCACATGAAGAAAGGTGAAAAAAATTATCGCATAACTACCAGAATAAATTGCGAGCCAATATTTACTGGTCCTTCCTGGGTTTTTTTCTTCCTTGAAGCGAAGCTACTTGGCCCAATTGCTTATACTGGCAATCGCTTTGTCCTGCTGTAGGAGGAAGCATTATCCCTAAGTACGTGATAGTGTGCATTATTTGATTAGAATAAATGTTCAAGAATACCTTGAAGCAAGATCCCTCGACTCGTCATCATCCTTGTCAACCATATCATCGTTGCTGTCATCATCATCTATCATATTACCATTTCCAAATTAGAAATTGAACATTTCATATTATACATTTCAAGACCGTAGTTGTTTCCATCATGATTTTAAAAAAGAGAGAGACTATTGTCGTAGGGGCGGCACAACGGCCCTCTCGACCTGACGAAGGCCCGGCGCCCGCCTGACCGAAGGCTACCCGAAGGCTTCCGAAGGCTACACGAAGGACTCCGAAGGCTACCCGAAGACTACCCGAAGGACTCCGAAGGCTACCCGGAGGCTCCTCAAGGCAGAACATCTAGACGGTCCAAGCAACCGGAGCGCCGGAGACTTAGGAGGGCTCGAAGGGTGCCAAGAACTGGAGGAGCCAGAGACCCGAGGAGCAGGAGAACATCAGTGCCCTCGACCAGATGCACTAAAGAAGGTGGACTGTGCCCAGTGGTCTACCACACGCCGGGAGCTAGGTCTAGGGCTAGAAAAGTTCTGCAGCCCCTACCAAAGATAGGACCTGTGAGGGCGGGCTTGTAATCCAGTGTACTTGTAAAAAGGCTATAAATAGCCACTCTCCCCATAGGGGGGCTTTTGAAACAAAGAAAGGAAAGGTCTGCAATACAAGTCCTTTGGTTTACACCGAGTCCCTTATCTCGAGGACCCCTCAGGTCTGGGAGGTCCCTTTATTTCTTGTCTAGTCTTTCAACTTCGGACGGTTGGCGCCGTCCGTGGGGTTGGCAGTAAGCCGCCAAGCACTAAACCAAGGATGGCCCCTGCACGAGGGCCGCACCAGACCTCGACCTCGACATCCAAGGCGGCCGCAAGACCCAACACCCGCAGAGCCAAGAGGAGCAGAGCCACGGTGGCGGCTACCCCCCGCCTAAGCCGGAGGAGAAGCAAACAACTCAGCGCAGGCGCCGGCCGAGATCATACGAGACGCTCAGCAGAGCTGGTGGCCCTCCGCCGAAGTGGCGGACTTGGCAGCCGCCAGAGACAACCTCGCGGGCCCGCCAAGAACTCCAGCAGAGCGGAGGGAGCGCGCCACCGCGACCATCGCGCTTCTTCCGCCCCAGCCCGACAAATGCCGCAGAACGGGAGCTCGAGACCCACGCCCGGTGCTCGAGGCGACCCGAAGCTCACGAGAGCCGGTCAGGCGGCAGATACACCGGGGTTCAAGATGCCGGAGGTCGCGCCCTTTGAAGGAACTACGAATCCCTCGCAATTCCTCCGGGTGTACGAGACAGCCATCGAGGCAGCCGGAGGAGACGACACTACAAAAGCGAAGAGCATCACCCTCGCGCTCAAGGGTGTCACGCTAACCTGGTTCTTCACCATACCTCCCCGCTCCATCTACGCATGGGAGCAGCTCCGAGATCTCCTCTGCAACAACTTCCAGGGAAACTACACGGAGCCAAAACGCGGGCACTGTCGCCGTGAAGCAAGCACCGAATGAGACCCTCCGCAGTTTTTTCAGAAAGTTCGCAGAGGTCAAGTGCCAGGTGCAAGGCGTCAACGAAACGACCATCATCAACGCAGCTACGTGCGGCCTCCGCAACGGGCCGCTTTCCGAAAGATTGGCCCGCAAACCCGCACGGACTGAATGTAACTCTTCGACAAAATGGAGGAGTACGCCGGAAGAAGATAGCGCCGGGAGGGTGCCCCAATGGCCGCCGCAAACACCGCCACTACGGCGAAGCATCCAACACCACCCGATCGGGACACGACAAAGCCGCAATGACTACAAGCAAAAAGGCGGGGCATCTACCACGTGAGCGAGCGTCGCACAATGATGGGGAAGACAAAGGCGGTGGAAGCGGGGCATGGCGACGCGCCGCAACACCGATCGTCGGTCGACAATCGCCCCGGAGCACCGCCGAAATTTTGCGACCTCCACGGCGAGGGAGCGCACTCAACCAGCGAATGCCGCACCATCGCTGCCATGCAAGATTACATGCGCCGCGATCAACCGGCTGACTACGACAATAAGAGAGCGACCGACAATCGACTCCCAGCGCCACAACCAAGACCCCGCATAGAAGGAGGTCGCGCCGAGCACCATCAGAGGGTCATCAACATGATCACCGGGGGATCCTCGCTCGGCATGTCCTCGAAAAGAAAGAGACGGGCATATGCCCGCCAAATCCACCACATGGCAACATACCCCGCCTCAAGCCCACCACGCCACTGAGGTGCCCATATCCCGGACCGAGGATGCTTGCGGCGTGTATTTCACCAAGATCCTCGTTATCTCCGTCAACATCGCGGACTTCGAGGTAAGACGCGTCCTCGCCGACGGAGGGAGCTCGGCGGACCTCCTCTTCGAGACGCCGACAAGATGATGATCCTCGTGATCGCTTGACTTCACCGCATCCCCGCAAGGCCGGAGGAACCCGGCCACGGCCTTGGGCGAGATCAACCTCGCGATCACCTTGACGACGACTTCGCATCGAGGACCGAGGTGGTCACCTTCGATGTGGTTCAAATGACCTACCAGTACAACGCAATCCTCGGCCGGGCCACGATCAACACCTTCGGCGCGGTAACCCACCACAATTACTTGTGCATGAAGCTCCCGCCCGGTGATCATCGTCACGCGGCGAGGAGATCGAGACCTCGCCGTAAATATTGAACTAGAAGTACTATCCCACCGCACGCCCATCTTTGTGGGCCGGACGGGATCACGTTGCCCCACCTTCAGCGAGGTGGGCGCCGAAGCACAAACCACAGGGCCAGCTCCGAAGGGTTCCGCTGAGAGACAACTCACCGGAGAAGACGGTCGCCCTCGGCGCGAACCTTGATGAGGAAGCACACGACGCAATCCTCGAGGTGCTCCGCAACAACGAAGACGCCTTCGCTTGGGGGCCCGAGGACCTTCCGGGTGTAGCAAGAACAACAATCGAGCATAAGCTAGCCCTTCGTAGCGACGCGATACCCAAGAAACAAAAGCTGCCAAGAAGGAGATCCAAAAGCTGATAAAAGGGGGGGTAATCCGCGAAGTAAAGTACTCCGAGTGGCTAGCAAAGAGACGGGCCAGTGGCGCATGTGTGTTGACTTCACCGACCTTAACAAGGCGTGCCCCAGGGGCGATTTCCCTTGCCTCAGATCGATCGGTGGTGGATGCTACCTCATTTGTGAGCTCATGAGCTTCCTCGACGCCTACTCCGGCTACCACCAAGTGCACATGGCGGAGGAGGACGAGCCCAAGACCGCCTTCATCACTCCTTTCGGAACGTACTGCTACAAGCGCATGCCTTTCGGCCTGAAGAACGCGGGCGCCACGTTCGCCCGCCTTATCGCGAAGGTCTTGGCTAACCAACTTGGGCGTAACGTGGAAGCGTACGTCGACGACATAGTCATCAAGAGCAAACTCGCAGGGACGCACGCCAAAGACCTCCACGAAACTTTCACCAACCTCCGGGCGGAGGGCATAAAGCTCAACCCGGAAAAGTGCGCGTTCGGCGTAAAGGCGGGAAAGCTCCTTGGTTTCCTCGTTTCTGAGAGGGGAATCGAAGCCAACCCGGAGAAAATCAGGGCTATACAGGAAATGAAGCCCCCGCATAACGCCCGCGAGTTGCAGAAATTGACGGGCTGCATTGCCGCACTTAGCCGCTTCTTGTCCCGCTCTGCAGAAAGGGCGCTGCCATTCTTCAGAACCCTCCGGGGCACGGAGCCGTTCCGTTGGACAGCCGAGTGCCAGAAAGCCTTCAAGACCTCAAATCCTACCTCGCAGAGTGCCGAGCCTCACCAACCGGAGCAGGATCCGAGCTATTCTTCAGACATCGCCGCGCGCCCTCATCGGTCAACGCGGTGTTTCGCCCAGAGGCCTTGTTGTCGGTATACAGATACTACGTGACGGAGGCCCTCTGAGGAGCCAAAACACGCTACACCGAAGCTCGAGAAGCTTGTTCACGCCTTACTCATGGCCTCGAAAGCTGCGGCATTACTTCTGGCGCACCCATCACGGTCCGGACATCCTACCCGCTAGCGATCTTTGCGCAATAAAGACGCCTCGGTCGGATAGGCAAATGGGCAGAGCCGGGCGCTTTTGATATTTCTTCGCGCAAACGGCCATCAAGTCGCAATCCTCGCAGACTTCGTTGCGAATGGACTCCACACGCGAGCCTGGCGCCGCCATGATCGAGACGCTATGGACAATGTACACAGACGGGTCATGGTGCGCCATGGGCGGGGGCCGCCATATTGTTTTCCCGGACGGACGAGCCGCGACGCATGCGCCCGCCCGACTTCCCACCACGAACAACGCCCGAGTACGAGGCACCTTTATTCTGCCGGGTCTCCCATAAAGCAAAGGCCCTCGAGCGGCGCATCCTCATCAAGAGCGACTCCCGTCTAGTCGCAGGACACTTCGACAAGACGTTCATGGCAAGATGCCCCGAGATGAACCGCTACCTGGCTGCGGTGCGCGAAGCAGCAAAGGACTTCCTCGGCATCACCGTCCAACCAATCCCCTGGGGTAACAATGAAGCAGCAGACAAGCTCGCAAAGATAGCAAGCGCCGGTGAGGGACCTCCTGCGGAGGTCTTTTACGAAGTACTCACGAAACCGTCCACTCCGCCGGAGACGCAAGGGGCTCCGCCGGAAACGCAAGTTGCTCCGCCAGAAACGCAAGTGGCTCCGCCGGAGACCCAAGGGGCTGCGCCTGAATTGGAAGGAACAGCGCGCCTGGTGCTTGCCCTCGGTACGGCGAGCCCAACACCGGCGGAGGACTGGAGGAACGCTATCATCAACTACCTCGCCGGCGAAGAGCCGGAGGACGAAGCCGAAGCCAAACGCCTTCGCTGCCGAGCAAGGAACTACTACATGATCTCCGGAGCACTATACAAAGGAGGCGTCTGCGCACCCTTCCTGCGCTGCGTATCCCGCGAGGAGGGCCAATCGCTCCTCAGAGATATCCATGAAGGCCTGTGCGCCTCACACCAGGCACCTCGCAGCCTGGTAGCGAAGACATTTCGCCAAGGATTCTACTGGCCAACGGCCCTCCGAGACGCACAGGACCTTGTCCAGCGATGCCAGGGGTGTCAGTGGGCCAGTCGGAACCCCAAGGCACCGGCGCTCCCTTACAACCCTTACACGGTGTGGCGTTCATACGGGGTTGGACATCATCGGCCCCTACCCTCCAGCCAGGGGGAACCTTCGGTTTGCGTTCGTCGCCATAGAGTACTTCTCGAGATGGGTGGAGGCGGAGCCAGTCGCCAAGATCACCGCGGCAGCAGCCCAGCGGTTTGCTTGGAAAAACATCATTTGCCGGTACGGCGTACCGCGGGACCTGATCACCGACAACGGAACACAGTTCGACTCCGACCACTTTCGACAGTTCTGCACCAACTTGGGCATAAAAGTACGCTTCGCCTCGGTCGGACACCCAGAGACTAACGGAGCGGTCGAACGAGCCAACGGCAACCTCCTCGAGGGATTGAAGAAACGCCTCGTAGGCCTTCCTAGAGGCTTGTGGCCCGAAGAGTTGTAGAAAGCCCTGTGGTCACTGCGTACATCGCCAACCAGAGCCATAGGATTCTCCCGTGCTCGTTGCTCTTGGCGATGAGGCCATGACACCGGCAGAGTTCGCCACGTTCAGACGAGCCACGACCAGGGGAACCCGGAGGAGCGGAGCTCTCCATTGACCTCCTCGAAGAGCAACGAGTGCAAAATTTGTCTCAACCATGCAAAGGTACAATGAAGGGTCGCCAGGCATACAATAGGAAGATCGAAGCCGCCACATCGCCCTTGGCGACCTAGTCCTCAAGCGCGCCACGAACCAAGCGGCACTCGGCAAACTTGACTCCAAGTGGGAAGGCCCGTATATTGTCACGGGCGTGACACGGCAGGCACTTTCCGCATCGCAACACCGGAGGGAGACCAGCTCGGTCACACCTGGAACATCAAGACCCTCCGAAAGTTCTACCCTTAGCCATAAACATAACCTGGTCGCACTCGGCGTGAAGTCCCGCCGCCGTTGGCAAGCAAGGGCATGTATAAGCATTTTGTTGTAACGGCTCTTGTAAATATAAGCGCGCAGCATGCGTTTTGCTCGCTAACCGCCTGAAAGTGTCTAAACCAAGTCACTGCAGGCCCATGGCCCAGTGCACACCGAGGTCCCATGGGCCCGAGTGTCTAAACCAAGTCATGCACAGGCCCATGGCCCAGTGCACACCGAGGCTCATGGGCCCGAGTGTCTAAACCAAGTCATCATGTGAGGCCCATGGCCGGTGCACACCGAGGCCCCTCAGGGCCCGAGTGTCTAAACCAAGTCATCACAGCAGGCCCAGGCCGGTGCACACCGAGGCCTCAAGGCCCGAGTGTCTAAACTAAGTCACCGCCGGTGCCCATAGCCCGGTGCTGTGCACCGAGGCCCCCCGCAGTCTGAGTGTCTAAACCAAGTCACGGAAATGAGGCTCACCTCATAAAAAATCAAGTTAGGGCTCCCGGAGCCCTATCTAAAAAGGATGGGGGGCGTGGCGAGGCCCGCCTCCCTCATAAAAATCAAGTTAGGGCTCCCGAGCCCTATCTAAAAAGGATGGGGACGGCGTGCGAGGCTCCGCCTCCCCCGCAAACATTCGAGTTAGGGCTCCCGAGCCCTACCTAAAAAGTATGGGGGCAGTGCAGGCTCGCCTCCCCTCAAAAAATCAAGTTAGGGCTCCTCGGGCCCTATCTAAAAAGGATGGGGGACGGCGCGAGGCTTCGCCTCCCCCGCAAACATTCGAGTTAGGGCTCCCCGGAGCCCTACCTAAAAAGTATGGGGGACGGCGCGAGGCTCCGCCTCCCCCATAAAAAATCAAGTTAGGGCTCCCGAGCCCTATCTAAAAAGGATGGGGGGCGTCACGAGGCCCGCCTCCCCCCAAAAATCAAGTTAGGGCTCCCGAGCCCTATCTAAAAAGGATGGGGGGGCGCGAGGCCCGCCTCCCAAAAAAACCAAGTTAGGGCTCCCCGGAGCCCTATCTAAAAAAGGATGGGGGACGGCGCGAGGCTCCGCCTCCCCCTCGCAAAAATCAAGTTAGGGCTCCCCGGAGCCCTATCTAAAAAAGGATGGGGGACGGCGCGAGGCTCCGCCTCCCCCTCGCAAACATTTCGAGTTAGGGCTCCCCGGAGCCCTACCTAAAACGTATGGGGGCGGCGCAGGCCCGCCTCCTCATAAAAAATCAAGTTAGGGCTCCCGAGCCCTATCTAAAAAGGATGGGGGCGGCGCGAGGCCCGCCTCCCTCATAAACATGTCGAGTTAGGGCTCTCCGGAGCCCTACCTAAAAAGTATGGGGGCGGCGCGAGGCCCGCCTCCCTCATAAAAAATCAAGTTAGGGCTCCTGAGCCCTATCTAAAAAGGATGGGGGCGGCAGCGAGGCCCGCCTCCCCTCATAAACATTTCGAGTTAGGGCTCCCCGGAGCCCTACCTAAAAAAGTATGGGGGACGGCGCGAGGCTCCGCCTCCCCCTCGCAAAAACCAAGTTAGGGCTCCCCGGAGCCCTATCTAAAAAGGTGGGGGACGGCGCGAGGCTCCGCCTCCCCCTCGCAAAAAAAAAGAGAAAAGAGAAACAAACAAAAAAAAAGAGAAAGTTGAGCCCCACGGGCAGCTGAGATCCTCGCTACTTTATTATGAATTACACGCAGGGAATCGCCTGAAGCGGCGACCCACGAAGCGCTTTAAAAAAAAAGCCTAACAACAACCCTTCATTAAGTACAACCAAGGCAAGAACTCGGCGACGCAAGACACCTGCGTGGACCGCTGGTCGGGCGCGAAATCGTCACCAAGGCTCTCGTTCTCCGCGAAGACCCACTCGAGCACCTCCTCGTCGGATGGGTAGGTAGCCATTAGCATCATATATTCCTCCTCCGTCTGTCCGATCGTCAAGCGTCCAAAGAGCTCGAGGATATCGTGGGAGCAGCGCGACTGCAACCCGCCACATTTCCCACACCTCGACCCAGCCAGAAAGATCGTATCTCCTCCCGCGCGTCCAAAGCCCGTTGTTCGCGCCAGCGAAAGAATCGCTTCATAGAACCCTCCGGGTTGGCTTTCTTCCACCGTTTCCATTTCGCCGTGGCATACCATACCGCGGTAACAGATACCCCGAGGCCACTTGCAAACCAAGAGTCGCTCGTCTTTCGTACCACGAAAAGGGGCATAAGACTTCGTGCGCCACCACGGAGGAACCGCGCCCCGCCCGGCGGTACGACGAAACAGGACTCTCCCCTGACCAATGTAAACACCACCATGAAACAAACACATACCAACAAACAAGGCACATTCGTTTTCTATTAATTAGCAAAATAGCACTTCTGAGCCACGACCGATGCTCACAGACCGGCCATGGCGAGGCCCCATAAAAAAAACTACCACAAAATCGACCCTAGGATAGTGCGGGGTCACACCTTGTCTCCGGCGCCGCCCTTGATCCACCGCATACCGCAAAGATCGCAGGAGCTTTTAGCTTCAACTTCGAGCGTGGACGTCCCGAGCGACTCCATGGTGGCATCCCGACCGGACGGAGCCCGAACTCCTTGGCAGGGCATTGCCGCCCGCCGCACATGCTTCGGCCCGACGCCACATCGCAGCCGGACGAAGGCGATGTACCCCCCGAAGCGCATCCACATGGCCACACCCGCGTTGCGAGACACGAGGCCGCCGTCCACGCCCGCCTTTTGCGATGGTTGCCATAGGCACGAAGCGGCCGGCAAGAACACTTCCCGCGCGGCGCAGAGCGTTCAGTGGTGGCGGTGATCGAGGCGTGCTTTCGCGGAGGGGGCACGGCGCCAAGCTCAGACATGGCCCCCTCCATGTGATCCAGCGCCTCCTAGCTAGCATTAGCCGCGGCGGACGAAACAGATCGCTCGTCGAAGCTCCGCCGAAAGCAGTCGCGGCTCCGCGAGTGACTCCACTTCCTCTGCGGCGGCGACGCTCGCCTCTAGCTCGGCAACCCTGCCTTCAAGCCGCTCCGCCTTCTCAGCAAGTTCGGTGCTCCGGGCGAACTCCGAGTTCACCCGCTCCTGGATCTCCAGCGTAGCCACGTTGGATGTCCTCTCGGCGGCGAGGAGAATGATGGTGCGCAAAATAATAAAACCATCAGAACTTTGCCCACAGCGGCGGAGCATGCCTACACGGACCAACCTTCACAGCGTTCGCCTCCATGCTCCGAAACATCGCCTGCGTGCTCCACCTTTTGAATAACTCGGACACGCAGGGCGGGGCCGTAAAGTTAGACACCTCCTCGCACACGGCAGCCGCCCCCGCACTGACCTTGAAATCGGAGGACACGAGCGGCCCCAAATTCGCCAAGCAGCGGCGGCAAGGCCGCAAAGACCAACCCCCCCCTGGCGGTCGAGCCACCACCGCCGCCCAAAGATTGTCCCCGCCTCGGGGACCCTCCATGGCAGCAAGCAGACAAAGGCAGAGCCACCAACAGGCCCTCAACGTCCCGCCCCTCTGAGCAAAACCCAAGTCACCAGAGCCCACAAACAATGCGAGGAGAGCAAACTCACCGTCGCGTCTGGAAGATCGTCGCGATCTTCCACTACTGTGTCCTCCGTACCATCACCATAAACCTGCGAGGGGGTTCCACCGGACACCTCGTCGAGGGCCATACTTGCAATCCCAAATGAGCTCGCACGGCCTCACCTACAACCACCGCAGAGCGGCCAGGACCCAAAGAGACGAACCGCTTGCCGCCGTTTGTCTCGGAGCACCGGGCTCCCGCGAAGCCCTCTTCGAAGACGGCCCAACAGGACTTCCACCAGAAAGCCCACCCCCAACCGACGCACCCAAAAGCCCGGCGGTATAGCGCTAATCGGGCCCGAGCCTCCAGCTCTTGGTCCTCGGCGCTTTTTTCCGTCATCGAGGTCGGGCCGCCCGCAAGCGAAGGTAGGATCCTGTAGCGGTTCAACCGCTCGGTCGTGCACGCGTTCGCCGCCGAGTGCTCCTCCCGTGTAAGGGCGAGAAGTTGCTCGCGATACGCCTGCCTCGCCAATGGCAACACTACACAACCTGGCGAGGCGGCTAAAATAGTTACCAAAAAAAAAGAACACAACGAAAAAGAAAGGAACATGTATCCACTCAGAGTAAGCACCTAGGCGCTCCCCAAACTCCAGAACGGGCATCCCATCCTGCGGCGCTTCGAGGTCCACTTTCCAATCCCGAGCGATGGCGGACCCGTAGCGTCGTAACTCCTCCACGAAGTCCTCAGAGAACATCTGGCGCAGCTGCTCAAAGAACACGCGGAGAAGGCCCTCCTCCCGAGCAGATAGTTCGATGGCGGGCGTCGCGATAAGTTGAATCGGCCCCCCATACGAGCGAAGCCCCGCGTCACCAGAGCACTTGTGGTAAAACCAGTAGCGGGTCCAATCAGTGTCCCACCTATTCCGGTGCGCCAAGGCAAATAGTGGAGAAGCCGAGCCTTCGGTTGGAAGTTCACGCCGGGTTCAAGGTCTCCCGTGTCCTTTTTCTTTTGGTTGGCACCGCCCATCATGAAGATACTGTGAACAACCGCGCCCGTTCTTGTCGCCACCTCGCAGAGCGCAAAGACCCACTGAAAACGCCAAGCTTGCGATCGAGTTGGGTGTCACCGCATAAATCCACCCGACAAACCGAGCACCCGTGGAGCATGTCAACACAAGGCAAAGCGGTCCCCCCGCATCAAGATACGCCACGAACACGATCGTCTCCTCCTCCTCGGGGGAGGGAGTAACTTCCGAACCCCGGCGTGCGGACGTCCTCCAACGTCCCTATCTTCCTCGTGTTCAGTAGCGCAAGAAGACGGAGTCCGTCACCGGAAGCGACCCAAATTCGTCGCCAGACGACACGGTGCCACCTCCGTCTTCACCGCTTGGTCATGTCGGAGGCACAAAGAATGCCTCTCCGGACAGCGAAGAGGCGGTGTAAACAAGGAAGCGCCAAACAACGGGACACAAGGACAAGAAGAACCAAGAAAAGCACATCCCGAAAGGGACCCAGGGGGGCCTATTTATAGGCCGATAGTCGGAACAGTAACCGTGTGGCACAGATAACGAGGAGCCGCACACCACACCAAACATGGCACGTGGCGCTCAGGCCATTAAGGCTCCCCAAAAACGAGGCGTCTCATCGGAAAACCCGCCACCGGCGCCCGTAATGTTAATAAACCGCCCGAAGCACGCACTAAATCAACCAAACGGCGACGACATTTATGAGGCGCGTACCCCACAACCGCAGCGCCACCATAATAGTGCCGCCCACAGAAGGGGCGGTGTACCAGATCGCCGGAGTGAACGCGGTTTGACCATGACGGCAGACCTCGACCGCGAGGGCTTGTCGTAAAGGGCGACAACGCCCTCGACTGACGAAGGCGGCGCCCTACCGACGAAGGCTACCAAGGCTTCGAAGGTTACCAAGGACTCAAGGCTACACGGACTCTCAAGGCTACAGAAGGATTCAAGGCTACCCGGAGGCTCGAAGGCGAACATCTAGACGGTCCAAGCAACCCGAGGCGCCGGAGACTTCCGGAGGGCTCTGAAGGGTGCCAAGAACTGGAGGAGCCAGAGACCCGAGGAGCAGGAGAACATCTGTGCCCTGGACCGGATGCACCGACAAGGTGGACCGTGCCCAGCCGGGTCTACCACACGCGGGAGCTAGGTCTAGGGCTAGAAAAGTCCTGCAGCCCCTACCAAAGATAGGGCCTGTGGGAGGGTAGGCTTGTAATCCAGGTGTACTTGTAAAAGGCTATAATAGTTACTCTCCCCCATAGGGGGGCTTTGAAACAAAGAAAGGAAAGGTCTGCAATACAAGTCCTTTGGTTTACACCGAGTCCCTTATCCTGAGGACCCCTCGGGTACCGGAGGGGTCCCCTTTATTTACTGTCTAGTCTTTCAACTACGACAACTATAATCACAAAATTCTGATAATGTAACTACAGATCAACCTCACATACATAACTTGGACAAAAGGTTTATTTCTACTAACAATGTAAATTACGTTTTCAGAAAGTAATCAAACAAAAGATCTTGGAAGAGGACCATCTGCTGACAAAGGACTTCCATCACAAAATCCCAAAAGCAGAGAATTGTGATGAATAGGACTGCATAGATAGTAGTTCAATCACACACTACATGATAGAAAAGAAAGGATTCCCCAGAGGGAGGGAGTAAAGAATGATCATTCGAAAGTCAACAATAAAATAAACGGATGCAGGAGCTGCCAGCAAGTACAAACTGTCAAAATGCTACCTATGACATATTCTGCTTTTGTCTGTACTTCAACACTACACGCTTGCCAATCATCAGTTGGCTAAAGAAATAGTAACTGAGTAAATTTTGTTTCTCATATTCTCAGTCTGCAAAATATTCCACTTACACCTAAAAACATAGATCTACTAACATCTTGAACCGAATACTATCTGGTGTAAAGGAGCAACAATATGATTTGACAAAATAACCCTTAACAGGCACACCTTCATTATCTGCTACATCATCCTTCCCCGGAGAGGACTCCCATCGGTCTTTCCCATCATCATCGTCCCAACGACTTCCAACAGGAGGCACCCAGAAATCTGGATCATCTGAATCATCGACCTCTGGTTTAGGATCTTTAGGTTCTCGTGGCGATAGTACAAACAGGGATCAAAATCTCGGCCGGTTACCACCGGTATCCTCAATTTCTTGAGTCACCCTTATCTAAAAAAAAAGGACGGAGTCTAATTTTTGTTTTTTAATTTGATTTTTTGACTGTATAATGCCTTTCCTAGGTTGGTTTAGGTCTTTTTGTGCTAGATTACGTATTGTATGAGCTAAATATGCTTGAATTATTGTATTAGCAAGTTCCGGACGGGTTTTTGGACTTGGAAAGCATGTTGAATTATAGTATTCTCACATGAAGGATATTTATTGTGTCAATTGTTGATGTATAAGCAATTAGCACTTGGCAGGATTCATTTTAATGATTGTTTGATCAAGAGTTTGTTGGTTCAACAAAAAAAAACATGTACCAACACTGATACGAGAGCATACTAAATGGAGTTTGATATTAGGAATTGCCTATTGATCTCCGGTTTTTATACCGGTTTTTCCTCTCTTTTTTTGCCAGTTTTTCCGGTTACCGGTTTTCAAATTTTGGTTCGTAAACTTCATCCGGTATTTCTCTAGATTTTCCGGTAACCAGCCGGTTACTGTTACCGACCACCAACCGGGGTTTCGATTCTTGAGTACAAATGCTTCTCATGACCATCAGATGATCATCAAAAGTGCAGAAATGGTATGTGCAGATGTACTTAAAGCTCTCACTGGAGACACACACACACATATATATACAAATTTTCCATGCATCTATCAAAGCAACAGACGGAGATAATGTGATCACTGATCAGACAACATATACTGAAACCCAAAAGTCAAGCAAGAATTGCGCATACCAACTAATGAAATCACAGCAATGTCAACAGAAGTTACAGGAAACTGTTAGCAATTCTTGTCATCTAACCTAGTTGCATGGTGGTACAACGGAGCTGCTGTGTGCAATTACACAGGATGGTAAAGAGGGTTGTTGCGATCTCAAACACAAAATTTCGAGATCAATCAAAAGGCCCAATTAGCACCTTTACAGACGCACTCTCGTACACACAGAATGCTGCTGCTACCTACTAGCTACAGTCAAGAGGGATTGGCCAGGTAGGGCTAATCGACCCTAGTCAACTTCTCTATGGGGTAGACTTGTTTAGAAACAGCTTTGTAAGCACGTCATCCCTCGGCATTGGTACTCCAGCCTGAAATGCTCGATTGAGGACCTTTAGCCATTCATCGACGAGGGATTCCTTTATTATCTGTATCGTGGTGTACTCTTGATCCATGATCAACTCTAGCTCCTCAAAATGCTTGATCTTGTACTGGATCTTTCTTAGCTGCACAACATAAGATAGACAGAAAACAGCAGTCATCAGTTATTAAGCAGAGAACATATTTTGGGAATAATTTGTGAAGTTTACTCCATCCAAACCAAACGAACAGATACAAAGTACTAGCCATTCACCAAAACAGCAGTATTAAGGTCGTGTATTCCCAAACGGTACCAACTTGTAGTGATAAGAAGTCCATGTCATGAGTGCCACACAACAGTAAAAAAGGAGGGAGGGGGCGGGTTGAAGTGAAATCTAACTATCTAAGTGACATGGTCATACTAATCTGACCTTTGTCCTTTAGCCACATCATCACGGAAACAAAAAGGAACAATTTAGACAATGAAACAAAACAGCATTTTGACCTTTGTCCTTTAGCCACACCATCACGGAAACAAAAAGGAACAATTTAGATAATGAAACAAAACAGCATTCTTTCTCTCCTACCAGCATAGAAGAACCTCCCCATCTATTTGTTCCCCAACTAGGCAGAATGAGGGTTGTACTATTTATCCTATGTTGAACTGACCACGTTTGTTAGCATAGGTAAGCAACTACGTAACCTAGGCTGTGCAGTACTTAAAAGATGAAGTGTTGTGGAACTGGAATGATTTGTTACGGATATATACAGTGTATCACACATGTAACTCTCAGATGAATGAGCATCAGTTAAAACTGCATACACAAAATACTCATATGATGGAAATTTTGGCAGGAAAAGAGTAGAAGACTTAACCTGAGTTTCAATTATAGACGCCATTAGAAGCTCCATCTCTCGCTCTTCCTGGTCGGCAAACATCTTAGCACGGGCAGCAGCTACACCTATAGCTGTTGCAGCAGCTGCCCTCACTTGATATGCAGTAGAAATGAACTTCTTTTCCAGCTTCTTATCTAGAGTAGAGGATGAATGATGGACAATGATTTTAGATGAGCAGAGTGAAAACAAGGACAAAAATATGGCACTAGTAAAGGCCAAGAGGCTGGAAACTCCATTCCATTATTTTATGAAACTATATCAGCTGGCAAACCGCAAACCCCAACCAAAACTTGCAGTCCATCAATTTGCGCAAACTACAATTAATGGACAATAGTGTAAACATTCTAATTCACTATACCTACAGCAGTACAGTTTTCATAATAATTCATCAAACTAAGAAAACTAGAGGACTGCTTGGTTTAGTGCACCAACTTAACTATACATCAGCTAATACAGGTGATACAGCACAGTGCCAGGT
Source organism: Phyllostachys edulis (assembly GCA_036346405.1). NCBI lineage: Eukaryota > Viridiplantae > Streptophyta > Magnoliopsida > Poales > Poaceae > Phyllostachys > Phyllostachys edulis. The sequence continues at coordinate 46,091,275 of CM070552.1, read as the reverse complement.
GATGTAAAACAGGAGGCCTATTGAAGCTGGATGGTATGGTGTGACTAAATCCATACCCCCTCACCTCACCTTTTTGCATGCTCTCCAATCGTGTTCTTTGACAAAAGCAATCAAAGTATCAAAAACCATTTCAGTGCCAGAGAGTATCCGTTGGTGTTTCACACATAGTTACCGGATTCGCTATAAAACCCGGCAAATCACGAACTGGATTCGTTGAACCCGAACCGATTTAGGGTACAGGGTTCGTGTTAGCAGTGGAAATTGGAAGAAAAAGTGGCGAACTACGAACCAATACACCTTAATGCTTTCCCCTTGTATCCTTAGATGCAGACATGCACCATGGCTTTGTGTAGGATCAAGTTGGTGAAAGCACCCGAAAAGTGCCTAAATGTAGCCTTAAATGCATGTGGCACACTTGACAATGTACACTTAGATTTGTCATCAACTCAACATTCATATGGAAAGCTGACTACCCATGCTAGTTCTAATTCTTATGAGTTGGTAGGGATGGTTCAACTCTTAAGTCTCTAATCCTAAGAAACATCAGAAACAAATCCGACAAGACCAACTTTGTCAATAGACATAGAAAGGACACTGCAATAATTGGTATCCAGAAAATCAAATTTATTTATAGTAGCTCGAAATGCGAAACATAAATTTGGCCTACCAGGAACAGTTTGGATATGCATTTCCGTATCCTGATCACCAACATTGCAGTCACTGTAAAAATGTCATCTTAAAATAAACAGATTGCACCAACATTGGAAAAAAGAAAAACAATGTGCAGCACATTCTTACCTCTGTGGGACATGGTTAGAAGAGAATGCCTTGGTTTGGTATTCTTTCTCACTGAGTTGAAAAGTTTTCCTTGCATGGGGGTTTTCATTACCCAGTGCTTTAATTGCCGCATCAGCGGCAGCGACAGCAACATCTGGGCTTGTCGCCGTAGTCAGCAGAGCTACCTGAGAAAGCATTAGTGAATATTAGTGTTCTGCTTAAAATCTATGTGCATCCTTAGCTTGTGAGTTCCTTGATATATGTCGTTCTTTATTTTTTACCTGCTCCGTTAATGAACTGGTAGCATCTATTGAAGAAAATAAATGTCTACGTTTTGTAGGATGTTCTTCAACAGATTTATCAGCACCATCTTCATTTCCATCAATCTGCATGCCATCAACCATTTCAGTTGGTTGACTTGAAGGCTCCTTCACAATGTACTGGTTCATTTTGCCATCAGTTGATTGGTTTGTGTGGAGCCTGTTATCAGATTTACCATTTATGGTGCCCAGCATATGTTCACCGAAAGGCAGCTGAATAAGCCTTGCAATGCATTCTGATTTATTCTTTGTGCGGACATGCTGGGCAATGAGATCCCAGTCATCTCCATGTTTTAAGACACCTTCTAAAAGGAGTAGTGTCTCTGCATCTGTCCATGCACTAGAAGCACGGCTGTCAGCGCTCTCCTTTTTATCACAAGGACAATTATTTGCTTCTCCCTTATTATCATTATTGATTTTGTAACACTTCGAACATACTTTAAAACCATCCTGAAAAGCATATGTACAAAATGTTAAGGAATATATAGCAGGTATTTTTTCTCGATTATTTTCATCACAGATTGATGTCATCTAAATAATAATACAACTCGGTCGAATTGTAGCTGACATCTTAAATTTAACCCTTTGCTAATTTAAAAAAAGGTACAGCACTTGGATGCATTTCTTGAATACAATAGAATGGTGCTGCGAGAAATCCTATGATAATAGAAACATTTGATAATATGTACTCTGTGAAAAACACTGGTGCGCTGTGTTTGGCATCTGCAAGAAATCCTATCTGGCAGGACATCATGCTAGACAAAGACATGAGGATCCATTTTATCATCTAACGGCTTCACCTATTCCATAGCAAATATCTTTTCATATTTTGTGACAAATAATATATACACAACACTCATAAATTTAATTCTCCAAATCTACAATTTCAAAATTGTAGGTCACACCATGTTCCAGTCATAGAGCCTAGAGTTCAACCTGTTTACACGGCATGTCTATAGACTAGTCATTTGGTTAGCACACGGTAGCACCACAATTATCCGCATCCTATGCTTTAGAAATCCAAAGTCCAAACCCAAAATTTAGTAACAGAACACACATTCTCATGCAAAATAGCATCAAACTTTGATACCTCCAACGTTTCAAACTTCCCATCATTGCACTCCTCGCCGCAGAACCCACAAATAGGCGGCTTTCCGGGCGCCCACTCCCCGAACACATCGCTGTAAGAGGTCAGCGGCGGCAAGCGGAACCCGTTCTCCCCACCCCCTCCTCCCAGCCTTTCCTCCGCGAAGTAGGACGCCGGCGGCCGCGGTGTCACCTGCAGCCCCACGGGCGCCTCCACGACAGCCTCCGCCTCCGGCTGCTGCGAAGCCGCGGGGCGTGAGGAGGAGGCGGAGAAGTTGATGAGGCCAGAGGAGTCGAGGAACGCGAATAGCTTCCGGAGGAGCGTGGCGTCGCCGACAAGCGCCTTGCGGACCTCGGTGAAGGTGAGGTGACGGGCAGGGTCCTCCCGGTACTTGCTGATGATGTAGTCGCGGTACTCGCGGTAGATCCGGGGGTTCCGCGACGCCGTCCCGAAGCCGCTGCCGCCGGCGCCGCCGAAGAACTCCGGCAGCGCCCGCCGCTCCTTCTCGTGGATCTCGTCCCACCGGAACCAACCTGCGGGGCAGCGGACACGGAATTGGTCAGGCGGCTAGCCTCCGGTCCCCTCCCTAACCCTAGGAGCGCGAGGGGGCGGGACTCGGAGTCAGGGAGCGAGTGCTTACTGGACGAGGACGGGATGGTGTAGAGCTCGCGCGGCGGGCGCGGCGGCGGCGCGTCGCCGGAGGAGGCGGCGCCGGCCGCCGGCGGCGACATGGGGAGAGGGCGGGAAGTGAGGAGGGGGAAAGGAGAGATCTGGGCCGTCGGATCTCGGATTAAAGGGGTGGGTGGGGTTTAAGCTAAGGTCGCGTGGTTTGGACTGGATTTGGGTTCGGGTGGTAGGAGACGAGGAAGGAGGAGACGGTGCGGTGGCGCGGTGGCGGTGAGGTGTGAGACGACGAGGAGGATTGCATTTGCACCAAATTTACAATACTTCGTGGGATTTGGTGCGTGGGGCCGCGCGGGATTTGGAGTTTTGGACCTCGTGATATGGGCCTAAATCTTTGGGCTTTGGAACATCGCCATGCTGGTTTTTATCGTGTTAGGATAATATGGGCTGGACGGTCCGGGCAAATTACGGGCAGCCACGTCAAAGTGCGATGGAACTTGCGTCGCCTGTTGCGGTTGTATCTTATCTCTTAACTATTAGCTAATAAAAGGAGTTATCCATGTGGACCCAACCTGACTAGGATAGGGTCTCGCTCTGCCGTCTCTTGTGACTCGTGAACATATCCATGCCTCCACTTCTTCCGCAACCACCCAAATCGTTGCCGCGCCACTTTTTCTTCACATGCACACACCGGATCGTTGTCCTACTCCTTCACGTCTCGCGCCGCGACTCGCCACCTACGCTCGTCCGGCATTCCCTTCATGCCTCGGACATCTCGACCCCCTTCGGCACTCGGTCCGCGGGTTGCAACGGCACAAGGCACAAAGATGAAGGATCCGACAACAGATAAGGCAAGAAGATGGAGAGGTAGCGCCGACGACGGGAGGAGGTAGGCGGGAGGGGAGGCGGCGTCGGGGACGGGAGAAGGCACAGGGAGAGAAGGGAGAAAAGGAGGCGACGGTACCTTGGAGGAGAAACGGTGACGCCGAGGAAGGGAGGGGAGGCAACGACGGCGCACGAGGAAAAGGCAAAGACGAAGACACCCTTCCCTCGCCATGTTGCCATCTCGAGTTCACCGCACTGCGTTTTTCTTCATCCTAATCCTCCCCCTGAGTCGCCACCGCATCCTGCTCCGCGCCGACCGAGCAAGCATCGTCATCTCCTCGCTTACCACCGCAACGCCACCACCGTCTCCTCCCCTGACCTCCCACCCCCTCCTTGCGATATGCCTGGCGTGGGCTGCAGAGGCCAATGGCCGTGAGAACTGAGTCGTGGCTTGGGTTTAGGGTGGAAGAAGGTAGTCATCGATGTGTAGCCCTTTTCCTTGTCAGCCGGTGTAACAACCCAAGATCGCTAAGTTGGATTAGTTAAGCATCTATTGTGCATTTGTGAAATTTTGGACTTTTAAAAACTTTTTGTTGCAAAGCCAATAGGTTAAAACCTGGTCTTCCAAATCTTAGAAATGAATTTTCTAAAAATAAAATAAAATTTTGTCAAGATCTTGAGACTTAGTTCAAAGTAGAGTGTAGACCTTATATTGAAAACCCATTGATTTTTGAAGACTAGATTTAAACCTAGAAATCCAATACTCCTCCCATTCAAGAAGTCGAATTTGAATTTGAAGTAAGACTAAGAAGGTTTTAGGTGTGGGAATGCTATTTTGGAATTCAACTTAAAAACAGTAAAACCTCAAAGGCTCCTATAATGCTTGAGGTAATTTCAAAAGCATTCTCAAATTCAAACTTGAAAATATACTTTCTCTGGCTCATAATTACAAACTGAGTTTTATTTTGAAAATATAGTAGGACCCATAGCTGGGAATAATTTAGTTGGATTCTATCTCCTTTCTTATGCTTGTTTGAATTTTTTCTAGAATTTGTGGAGATTATTTGGTTCTCATTTATTTTGCATGTCAAATTTGAATTTGAATTTAAAATACAAACCAATCTTGTGATCAGTGCCTGGAAATAATTTTTATAGGTTCTGTGACACCTTATAAACTCACCATCAAAATTTCACAATTATTAGAAATAATTTGCTATTTTAAAACTGTCAGTCAAAGTAGAGATTTGAAAGTCAAAACATCAAAAACAGGAACTTAAAATCATTTTAGAGGAAAATATACTTCTAGTAAAACCCTAAAAAATTTACGGAATAATCTTCTCTATATTTTCAGCCTCCCCTAAAAATTTCATTATTTTTGCAGCTTGCTTCTATGTCTAAAAATTACCTAAACCTTCTCAGCCCTTTTCCAAAAATCAACAAACCCAATTTCTTCTTCCTCTCTCTAACCTGCGGGCCCCACCCGCGGGTTTCTCTTTCCACTCAAACCTGGTCCGACCGGACCCGAGCCAACCTGGTTCGGCCCAACCCGCTTGTTGACCCACTTACCTTCTCCGACGGCTCGCCCCACCGCCCTGTGTCGCTTCCACTCCTGCAGAGTTGCTCTGCACTCACCGCTGGACGCCTCGGTCAGCTCCGTCGAGCCCCTGCACGCCGAGCCAGCTACCACCCCCCTGTTTTGGACCACCATGTCGTGGTTTCGCCCACAGTCTCGCCCACGCGGCCGCGTTTCCCCGCATGTGCGCCACGGGCCTGTGCCCATCACACTTGCCCGAGCGTCGCCATGCCGTTGTCGTGTCTGACCACCTTGCATCCTCCGCCTTCGGCTATAAGTGGCAACCCAGAGCCATCATGTTTTCCTTTCTTCATCGCTCCACTTTCCCCAACTCCCCTTCTCCACCTTCCCTCCTCCCCGAGCTCCACTCGAGTGAAGCCCTAAACGCTGCTCTCGGCCATGGCCACGCCGCCTCAAAGTCTCCCGGTGGCACCGAAGAGCTTCGGACCACATCTTCTTGTCATTTTAGTTCACCTTGTTGTCCTATTGCTATCCCTCACCTCCTTTATCTCTCATTGCAACCGAAGCTTCGAGATCACTTGTGTCTTCTCCATGTCTGGTGGCATTCGGTGCGCAGCCGCCACTCCCTATCACCATTCCGGGCAACCCGGTGAGTCCTTCCACTTAGTGAACATGTCACTTCATGTTCTAAACCCTAAGGGTGATTTACCCCATGTTAATTCAGCCCTTAAACTATAGGATCACCGTGCCATGGTCATCTTCCTCGCGCACGACCGAAAACACCACCACCGATGCCATTTCTTCTCGGGTGAGCTCTAGTCCAATTTTTTTTTCACCTAGAGCATCTCCACACCACCACTTAGCTTCCCCCACCATTCACTTTTTCTCTCTTACTCCATAGTGACCCCGCCACGCTGACACCAACACCGCCGCCATGACTTTTCGTCGCCAGCCCATCTCCAACGAGCTCCGTCCTCCACCATCGCTTGGTAAGCTCCCAAAGACTCCATAGTGCTCATGCGCGCTTTACTTTGCCACGGGCACCCTTTCTTCACAAAATGGCATTGGAGCCGAACGCCTCCACCGCCAATGCTTGTCGCGTCGCCGCTACAGTTCACAGGAACCCTCGTCATCGGTACCAATGGCTTCGCCCTATCAAGGTGTTTCCATCTTGGCCCTTGGTCGGTGCCGTTGTGCCCGCTGCCTCCGGTGACAAGCGCAGCAGTGAGTAGCGTCGAGAGCTTCTCTGTTTGTCGGAAGAGCTGACCGTTCTGCAACACATTCATTAGCCCTGTCGGTGTTTTAGAACCGATCTTACATAAAGATTGTTTGATTCGGGGGTCTCCAAGAATGAAATCACGTAGAGAGATTGACACAGGAATTTTTATACAGGTTCAGGCCTTCTCCGGAGAGAATAACAACCCTACTCCTGTGTGTGTATGATATTGAGTGTATTTTCTACAATCAGGAGAAAGACAAAGACTATTACAGAGGATAGTGCCTATCTTCCCGATTGCCTTCTGTCTCGTTCCCTGTTGTCCGTCCCGTTCCTCTCTGACCGCCACCTTTATATAGTCGGTGAAGGAGTGGCGGTTTCTCCAGTGAAGTGGCGCCATCGGTTCCTATAATCGGCATGTTTGCGAGAATCACCGGGTATTAACTCGTTCGTCGTCGACAGTTACTTGTCGAGATAATGGAGTATTATGTGCTGTTACTCCGTAGAATAACAACGTATATTGACTGCTTGAATTCCCCAATCAATTGGACCCACTCATCTGTAGGCTCTGTTGATCATAGGGTGGTCGTGGCTGACCTGGTCGTAGAAGAGCTTACGACCATAGGGTAGTCATAGAATAACTTAAGACTGGATAGTGATCGTAGAAGAATTTACGACCATGAGGTAGTCGTACCAGGACTTACGACTATAGGGGTGGTCGTAGAAGAACTTATGACCACCTGATTGGCTTCTCCCTTGTAAATATATGGGGTATACTCAGAGACCATATGATGTTATATTTACCCATAATAAGAATTATAGATAAATGATAAAATGAGGATTATTAGGTCCTCGTCATCTAGCCCCCCAGCTTCAAGTGAAAGTAACTTACTTGGGAAAGAAATCGTAGATGGTCTTATGACCACGAGAGGGTTATAAAACAATGGTCGAAGGAAAAACTTTTCGACACTTGTACATCATTTTGACCAGAAATATACTTGGTCAAGAAAGCTGTTGGAAATCTTACGACTACAACGTAGTCGAAGGGAACCTTACGACTACGAAGTGATCGTAGTATGGTGATTGGAAGTAAAATATTTCTGATTGATATTTCATTTGACCAGAAAGACTTGGTCAAGGAAGTAATTTTGCTTGAGGTGCAAAGACAAACCTGATTTTCTCGAATAGACAAACTAGACAATCGTAATTGACTCTCACAGGCCTGTCTGTTGGAGCGGTTCCCGAAGCGGTGGTAACCCTTGGATTGCCACGTCTTTTACTCAGGCACGCGGTTATAAATACTCACCAAGGGTGAGATTCGGGTTTTTACTTTCCCCCAAATCGCTCCCGCTGTTCATCGAGTTCTTGCTTTCTCCGCCGCCGACCAGATCAAGCTTTCTCTTAAGACATTCCCCAATCCAAATCCTTCCCTTTCTGAGAGAGATGGCTGGAACCATTTCCGAATGGGCCGAGTCGGAGATGGATGCGGTGAAGATTCAAGCTTTGGTTGCCGCCGGAAAGATTCCAAAGAAGGTTCTTGTGAAGTGGATTGCGGCCGCTGGGCAGCATTGGCCATCGGGGGAGTTTGGGCAAATCTCCGTCTTCCAGCGTACAGAGTGTGGCCTTCGATTGCTGCTCACCTTTTCTTACGCCAGACTCGAGCACTTTGGGGTGGAATTGGTAAACCTTGGTCCCAATTCCATCACAATGTTAAGTATGTTCGTACTTGTGCGAGGCATACCTAGGAATTCCAATGACCTTGAGCTCTTCCAATATTATTATGGAATGGCTCGACAAACCGCAATTGGGAGTTGTGGTGCAAGCTCCATGATTGGAAGTCGAAGGAGTACATTCAGATGTTCACCGGTCTTCGTGGGCGGGATGGAGGAAGAAGTGGTTTTACCGAAAATCACCCAAGATGACAAACCTCTCTTTTGCGGGGAAGGTCACGAGAAGATTCCTTCCTGGGATTTAATTCCCAAGGATCTTGGTCAGATTGCCCCCTATATTCAAGCTATCGAGGATTTGAAGGAAGAGGGGCTTACCGGATAGCATGTGGTGAAGGATTTCATCACACGTCGCATCAGCCCTTTGAAGAAACGCGTACCTCCTATGTGGAGGTATACGGGGCCACAAGACCCTACCAAAGACTATAAGGAGGGTAAGTGAATCTTCGACTTAGCTCTCGGTTTGGTCTTCTTCAAAGTGGTCTAATGAATGTCTTATCTGTTTGCACAGACCTTTCACAAGCAGAGATTGACGTTCGAGTCAAACTTGTTTGTGAGAAATCTCTGCCATCCAGAGTGGTGGCTACTCAAATCCTTGCAGTTATATCCGTAGAGGAGAAGATGAGACGCCCGAAGGTAATCAAGTGTTGATTTTACCCTTAGGACTTCGTAGTCGTAGAAAGACTTACAACTGCTTGGTTGTCGTAGAAGAACTTACGACTAGGTAGTGATCGTAGAAAAACTTACGATCATGGAAACGTCGTAGAAAAACTTACGACTGGATACTAGTCATAGAAATTCTTACGACTGGTCAGTAATTCTTCTTTTTCTGTTTTCTTCAGAAAGTAGGGATGGAAAACCGTCAGGATGACCAAGAGGTCGCCCTGATAACCATTGGCGCAGGGATGGTGACGGAGAAAAGTTCGGCTCCTCTGTCTAAGAAGCGTTGACTCGTGAAAGTCGCCGATAAGGGCGGTGCAAGCTCAAGTTCTTTTATTTCGACTAGATCCTCTGCGAAATCTGTTGTAGATATGGCTATAACTGAAGCCAAGGAGGCTGAAGCTGAGGAGGTCGAAGTAGCTGAACCTCTTAAGCGCAAAACCCACAAGGGCAAGGTGCCCTTCTATTATGACAAGAATACTTTCGCAGTTTCTGCCTCTTATGTCTTTTGTGAAGGAAAATGTTGCGCTAACAGAACCTGTAGTTAAGGGAAGCGCAGCTTTTGGAGTGGTCAAGACTGGTCTTTGGCATCCAGAGAGTCAGGAGAGCCAAGAGGTGGCTCCTGTTCAAGATCCACGACCAGACATGGTCGTGGCTGAGCCTATCCTTCAACTTGAACTCCGACCAGACGTGGTCGTAGAGAAGAAGTTAAAGAAATCTTCTGTTGGGAAGGTGACTCCTAAGTTCCTAGTTAGATCCAGAGTGCAGAGTTATGTGAGAAGACTAAAGTGTAAGGACAGCTTTTACTTTTTGCTTTTCACAACTTAACGTGCTTTCCTTTTGTTGATCTTAGCCCAACTCCTTCAGCCCCCGAGAACGCTTCTGTTGAGAAGCCCATTGTCACTTCTCCAGCGGATGGAGAGTTGATAGTGGAAGTGATTGAAGGATCATCCACTGCTCGGGTGGTGGAGGAAGTCGTGGCTCCTGAAGTGGTTACTACGACCACTGAGGCGGCTACTACGACCACTGAGGTGGTCATGGAGACGGAGGTGGAGATAGCAGAGGCAGCGGTAGGAACCTCTAGCCAAGGTGGTGGTGCATCTGATCACCGTGCCGGGAAGGAAGTCGTGGTAGACGTTCCCCCTGGCCCTCAAGAAGAGGTTGCTGCTACAGAATCGGAAGAAGAGAAGTACTTCAACTTCTGCTCTGATTTCTTTGGCCCTGTTTCTATCGTGGAGTCTTCTGCCATTAGATCCCACGATCAAGTCCCTCATCCCAAGGATATCCCTAATAGAGGGAAAATTTTCGATAATGAGCTTCTCGAGAAGATTTGGTGGGACCGTATCGCAAAGATAGATAAGCTGAAGAATCCATCGATGGTTTTCTCAATGTTTGCTCAGACGACCATGAATGTAAGTATTTTAAGGATACTTATATGTGTGGTCTTTCCTTGTTTCTTACTGTCCTTCTTCTTGCATAAAGCTCTGGAACAAATTGCTACTGTTGGTGAATATCACCGATAACTTGTAGAGCCACGACAGGAGAAAGCGGAACTCTGCGAACAGGCAGAGAGGTGGTAAGTCACTGTTACTCGTAGTCATTTTTGGTTTGACTACTTATACAGTGCTTATGGGGTTTGTCGTGGAAAGACTCACGACTAGGTGCTGGTCGTAGAAAAACTTACGACTAGTAGTTTGTCGTAGAAGAACTTACGACTAGATCAATGGTCGTAGAAGAACTTACGACTAGATCAATGGTCGTAGAAGAACTTACGACTATCTGGTTTGTGCTCATGTCCATTCTTAACCTTTATAGGTTAAAAAGTGATGAAAAGACCCTAGCTGACTCGCTCGATTATGAAAAAGCTGAGATGAAAAAGCTAAGGGAAGGAAAAGAAGACCTCTTGAAGAAACTCCAGGAGACCAACTCTGCAGCTCAAAACTTGTAGGAAGTGATAAACAGTAAGTATTGAACTTAAGACTGCTTATGTCGTTGATCTTTACCTTTTTAACTCTTGCTTCTTTTCAGAAAAAGAAGACGAAATGAGAAGGCTCCAAATTGAAGTCAAAGATAAAACTTTGGTTGTTCACGAGATTTCTCGTATTGCGAGATAAAGATCAAGAGATTGAGAGATTAAGATCTCATGAAAGCGTAAGCGATTCTTTACCGTAGTCCTTACGAAGTTCTTTTCCTTTTCTAACTCTCATTTCTTTTTAGAAATTGAGCTCAAGCTCGAAGGCTCGAAACTAAGGATCAAGAAAAACCATGATCCTTAACGAGACCATCCGCATTGCTAAAGAAAACGCAAAGGATATTAGATTATGGGAGGAGCGGTATGAAAAGACCATTGCTTCCCATAATGATGAAATCGAGAAATTAGATTCTCGACTAGCAGGTAAGGACTTCTTTACCTGTGATCAAGTTCTTCCCTCTTTTAGGAATTATTTTTGCTTCACCAGTCTTACCCTTTTTCAGAGCAAGTAGCCGAAAATAAACAACTCTGCGAGGCTTCGACTCGTAACCAAGAGGATATGAAGTCGACGAAGATTAATCTTCAAGACAACATCTTGCTCCTGAACAATATACTTGGTGAGCTACGTGGTGAAGGAAAAACTCCTCAAGAAGACACGATAGCTGCTCACATAAGTACTATTAGAGAACAAATCGGGACTTTGCGAGAGCTGGTGACTACTTTGAAGGCCAACCAAGCTGACTCAATAAAGGAGGCGGTTGAAGGTGCAACAAGTTATGCTTTGGTAAAACTTAAATCTCATGACCCTAGCCTTAATGTGCAACCAATCGAAGTCGACTTCGACTGCCCTGAGGTAGAAGCAAGTCGTTTGATTGAAGAAATGCAGCCAGTCGGCAGGAAGGTCTCAGAGGAGATGCAACTGGGATCTCTTTCTTCAGAGTAGCTTGTAATGAAAACCTGTGAAAACAAGCTTTTGTTGATGTAATATATATAATCCATCCCATTTCCTGCAAATCATCTTGTCGAGTAGTTAGTAACTCAAAAGATAATTGACGAAAGAAAGACTAAGAATCAAAGTCAAATTAATAACTTTATCTTAGTCTCGACTATTTGCTTAGTTTCTTTAAATAAACTAAGTAAATAGTGTGAAGAGGGTTTCAAAAATGAGAGGTTTGGTTAACTTGTAGTTTTTATCACGAATGTCATGCTTCGGTCGAAAAGAATAGGAACGAATCGACGCTAGGAAGTTCCTTCTAGTGGGCAGGACCACGTGCAGAGAGGAAAGGCTTCGACTAGGAGATGTTACTATCTTCGACCAGATTAATCAAATCGAGAACGGGAACTTGAGTTAGACAAACGTCTGGAGGAATTTAAAAATTCGTTCGACCATTTTTGGTGGACTCAATAGGTCTGTCCTGGTAGCAAGAGTAGGAAACTGAACAACGGTAGGAAGTTCCTTCTAGTAGGCAGGACCACATGCAGAGAGGAAAGACTTTGACTAGATGTGTTTCTTCCTCCGACCAGTTGGAACGGACCGAGTACACTAGAAGCAGCTGAATAAATCTCAAAAAGTGCACTCTGCTTAGAGTATATTTCAGAGTAAGTGAAGAAATAAACTAAGGTGAAAAAGAGCTGGCTTTCAAAATATTTCGACCATATTTTATTGAACCGTGCTCTTTGTATTGGCAAACAAAAGTGAGTAACGAGTCGACACTAGGAAGTTCCTTCTAGTGGGCATAACCACGTCTTGAGAGAGGAAAGACTTCGACTAGTTGATGTCACCTTCCTTTCGACCAAATGTAAAGAAAAGCGGGTGTTTGAAATATAGTCGAAAGATTATGAAAGTGCTACTAAAAAATAAGACAATAGAGGTAGGAGGAACACGAGGCTTTATTATGCAATGGTTTGTTACACATAAAACTTGCGAATCGCCGATGTTCTAAGAACTCGAGAGAACACAGTCGTCTTCCATTGCCAATCGTATCAGCCCTAGGCGTGTAACCGACCATCGTAAGGACCTTCTCACCGGGAGAAAGTTTATTCGATTAGACTTGGATTGGCAAAGCCTCAATACCAAGTCACCTCTGAGAAGGTCTGCGAGGTTGGACCTTACGATCGTGAGTATCTGCTTGCAGGCTTGTTGGTAGACCTATTTGAGCTAATTAAGGCATGGTTTCTCTTTTCTTGAGTAGGTTGATGTCATCTGCTCAAGTCGTTCCTCGTTGGAGTCGTTGAAAGCTTCACTCGTGTTGACCGTATCTTTAGTTCGGAGGAAGCATGGCCGACTCCAAAGACTAGGAAAAAAGTGTTCACCAGAAGTCGGCTAGCAATCGTCTTAACGACCCATAATCTGAGAGGGTAATTCTTGTACCCAAGCCCCCGAGCGCTTGACAAGCTGGTCGAAGACTCGGGTTTTGATTCCCTGCATTATTTGGCCGTTTGCACGTTCGACTGCCCCATTGCTTTGGGGATGGGCAACAGAAGCGTAACATAGCTTGGTACCCAACTCGTCGTAAAATTCCTGAAATTTTGCGCTCGAAAATTGTTTACCATTATCTGTGATTATTCGACTTGGAACTAAAAATCGAGTAATTACGCATCTCATCATGAACCGTTTTTTGTCGTTGTTATCGATCAAACGAGTTCGGGCCGATCCATTTTGTAAATGTATCAATAGCCAAAAAAAGGGACTCGAAACCTCCTGGAGCTTTGGAGAATGGTCCTAGGATATCAAGACCCCAGGTCACAAAAAGCCAAGATAGAGGTATCGTTTGTAATGCCTGAGTTGGTTGGTGTATTTGCCTGCTATGAAACTGGCATTGGACACACTTTTTAACCAACTATTTGGCATCGTACAAGGCTGTTGGCCAGTAGAAACCTTCTCGAAAGGCCTTACCGACCAACGTTCTGTAGGAAGCATGAGTTCCACAGATGCCTCTGTGTATGTCTTGAAGGAGTGTTAATCCTTCGCTCTGCGGAATGCATCGCATGAGCACCCCTTGAGTGCCTCGTTTATAGAGGACTCCTTCGACCAAAGTATACATTTTGGCGTTTTGGGATAAGTGATCTGCCTTGTAATCGTCTTCGGATACGGAACCCTTCTGAAGATACTTGTAGACGGGAGCCATCCAGGTATCCTCATATTCTAGAGAGGCTGTCTCAATAGGAGGTGTCTCTGGTTCTTCGACCAGGGACGACTTCTGGAATTTTTCCAGGAAGACTCATTTTGGTACTATAGATCGGGAAGGAGCTATTCGAGCAAGCTGGTCTGCGAGGAAATTATCCTTTCGAGGGATGAATTGTGCCTCGAAACTGAAAAAATACTTTTCTAGCTTACGCACTTCCGATAAGTACCGAGACATTGTTGGATTAGAGCACTGGTACTCTTTTTCGACTTGATTCACGACTAGTTGAGAGTCTCTTCTCATGAGTAGTCGGCGAATCGAGAGTGCTTTCGCAGCTCGTATGCCAGCTAGCAAACCTTTGTATTCTGCCACGTTGTTAGTAGCCTGAAAGTTTAATTGTATGGCATACTTTAAGGTCTCTCCGGTAGGAGATACCAGGACCACCCCAACCCCCGAGCCACTTAAACTAAGTGATCCGTCAAAGTACATCGTCCACTGGTCGTGGGAATCGTACTAGGGATCCTGAACAGGTTCAGGATTTGTCCAATCGGCGACAAAGTCTGACAAGATCTGGGATTTAATGGCCGTTTGGGACACGAAATGGAGGTCGAACTCTCCAAGTTCAACTGACCATTTTGTCATGCGTCCCGCTGTTTCCCTATTCTGGAGGATCGCTCCCAAGGGAAACTCTGACGGTACAGCTATTTTGGGCGCCTGAAAATAATGCCGCAGTTTCCTCGAAGACATAAGGAGGGCATATAGAAGTTTTTGGACCTGAGGGTAATGCTCCTTAGACCCTTGTAAAACTTCACTTACGTAGTAAACTAGTCGTTGTATATTTTGACGTTCTATAACCAGTACTGCGCCCACTGCCTGTGGCGTGGCAGCTAGGTAAATTAAGAGCGTCTCTTCTGGCCTCGGAGAAACCAGAATAGGAGCACTCGTAAGATACCTCTTGACATCCTCAAGGGCAGCGTTTGCCTCTTTCGACCACTCAAAACCCTCGTGCTTCCTTAGAAGTTTGAAGAAGGGTAGTCCTTTTTCTCCCAGCCGCACAATGAAACGACTTAAAGCCGCCATGCACCCTGTGAGTTTCTGGACTTCTTTCTTCGTGGTCGGAGGGCACATTTGGACAATGGCCTGTATCTTTTCAGGATTTGCTTCGATTCCTCGTATAGATACTAGGAATCCAAGCAATTTTCCTGAAGAGACTCCGAACACATACTTGTCAGGATTGAGTTTCAAGCAGTGTTTTCTGAGGTTGTCGAATGTTTCTTGTAGGTTAGTGATATGATTAAGTCTCTTGATGCTTTTAACGACTAGATCATCAACATAGGCTTCCAGGTTTTGGCCTAGTTGAGATGAAAAAGTCGATTGCATCAAGCGTTGAAAAGAAGCGCCGATATTTTTTAGACCAAATGGCATTTTGACATAGCAAAATATATCAAATGGTATAATGAATGCGGTCTTTTCTTCATCGTCTAGACACATATTGATCTGGTGGTAACCAGAATATGCATCTAGAAAACTTAACACTTCACAACCTGCAGTAGAATCAACCAACTGATCGATACGAGGTAAAAGAAAATCATCTTTTATACAAGCTTTATTTAGATCAGTGAAGTCTACGCACATATGCCATTTGCCGTTCGACTTCCTAACCATTACAGGGTTAGCCAACCACTCTGGGTGGTCAACTTCTCTTATAAAACCTGCTTTAAGTAGCTTGCCCAATTCCAATTTGATAGCATCTCGTCGATCAGGGGCAAATCTTCGTAATTTTTGTTTTACGGGTACTTTATCAGGCCGTAAAGCTAGCTTGTGCTCGATCACCTCCTTGGGGACTCTGGGCATGTCGGATGCTTGCCACGCGAAGACATCTGCGTTAGCTCGGAGGAAGGTGATGAGAGCGTTTTCCTACTTGGGGTCGGAAGTATCCCCGATGCGAACAGCCTTCGAGGGCTCCCCTGCGTCTAAAGGAACCTCTTTGACTTAGTCGTTCGGCTTTGGTGCAGCTTTAGGCTTTGACTTGTTAGTCGAAGGCTGACTTTCTTCTCGATTTAGTATTTGACCAACCATCTCGAGGGATTGACGGTCGCAGGTATGCGCCATCTTCTTGTCACAATGGATTGTGATTACTCCTTCGGGACCTGGCATCTTAATACATTGATACCTGTAATGAGTAGCCATTAAGAATTTTGCCAAAGTTGGTCGTCCGAGTATGGCGTTATATGCCGTATCGAAATCGACCATATCAAAGGTGATCTTCTCTGTCCTGAAATTATTTGGTGAACCAAATGTTAAAGTAAGAGAAACTTGGCCAATAGGTTTGGCCAAAGACCCCGGTACGATCCCATGAAAGGAGTATCGTACTAATCTTACCTTAGTCCTAGGTACTTGCATTTCGTCCAGGGCACTCGTAAACAGGATGTTTAACGAGCTGCCACCATCAACTAAAACTCGATTGACTCGACAATTGTTGATGGTGGGTTCGAATACAATCGGATATCGACCTGGTCGAGTCAAAGGAATCAGACAGTCAACCTTCTCGAAGGATATGGTGACTTCTGACCACTTCGGAATTTATTGACGAGAGGAGGGTCTATGGAGTTTACCTCGCGTTCGGCAGCTTTAAGCTATCGTTTTGATTCATATGCCGACGATCCCCCGTAGATGTGCTCGACGGTATGTTGCGGATCTTGAAACGGCATCTCCTCATCGTCATCCGATGACTTATGACCACTCGTTTGCCCTACCTGCTCGATAATGGGAAGTGGTCCTTTGCCGTTGTAGTAATCCTCGAGTTTTCGTTAGAAAACTCGGTAGTTGCGAAGATCATGTTCTTCCTTTTTATGGAAAAGACACTACCTAGGCTTGTCATTATTCCGATCAGGGCGCTTACCTTTGCCTCGGTCGGAGTATGATTTGGAACTTCGTGGCTCCTTGTCGTTTACAGCCAAGACCTCCTTAGAACCGTTGGCTTGAGGTTTTTGGCCCTTCGTCTTGTTCTTGGACTTTTTCGCTTTCTTATCCTTCTTTTTGCCACCTTCGCCTGGCTCTCGAGAGGTATTGTCTTCCTGATCGATTTTGTTGTTCCATTCGAGCGCCTTAGAAGCAGTCGCATACCGATCGGCCATCTCAAAGAGTTCGGCGACGGTAGCAGGAGGATTCAAAGCGATATCCTCCGTTATTCTTCTACTGCTGACTTCCTCCTTGAAAGCTCTGATGACAGATGAGTCAGAAACCTCCGGAATTGAATTACGAACCTGACTAAAGCATCTGATGAATTAGCGCAAAGTCTCGTGGTCGTTTTGTCTCATCCGGTGCAAATCGTCCTCCTTTCCAGGGTAATTGTAGGTGCCTTGGAAGTTTGCTAGTAGAAGGTCGCAGAGGTGTTGCCACGAATAGATCAACTCGAGTAGTTGGTTTAGTAGCCACGATCGAGCGGATCATTCGAGCACAATTAGAAGGTAATTCGCCATTACATGCTCTCCTCCTCCTGCTGCTCGGACAACTGTTGTGTAAATTTGGAGGAATTCGATGGGATTCTAAGATCCATCAAACTTCTCCATGTTCACTGGTCAAAAACGAGGCGGTCAGCGAACTGCTTGGAGGTTAGGTGAGAAGGCCCGACATCCGGAAATGACTTCTTGACGCCTCCTTTGCAAGAAAGAATGGTTGATATCACCAAGTGATCGTATTCGATGATACCCGGTGGCAGGTTGACCTGACCTGTAGTAGGTCTCGGTCTTACGAGAGAAATACTCCTCGTATTCCATCTACTGCTGCAGATTTCCATGTCGGAATGGTGAGCGATCACCTCTTTGAGTGGCTTGTTGATCATCTAACGTTCGAAGGACATTTGTCTGGGTAGGAGATCGATGCGACTTGTCGTTGCGTCGATATTTACGCGGTGAATTATTCGAACGACTGGTAGTTGAGAAAGTCGTATTGCTATGACTTCCTGAATGATGTTGACGAGGTGCTTCCAATCTTGCTATTGTGTTCCGAAGCCTTTGCGCGTTCTCTTCGACGAAGAGGTCGTAGCCTGGCGCTCGGGCAAGCTCTCGAGTCGGGTTCTCGATGAGGTCGTTGATGTGCTGGAGCTCTTGAGCTTCCTCTGACTGATACTGGATGCGCCCAGGCAGATTTTTCTGGGCTACAATTTTCTTCAATCGAATTGCTTCAAGATCTTCCACATCAGATCCTTGAAACCGCCTCAATGGAGTGCGAGTATGTCGAGGATTTCCCTCACGCTCATCAGAGTGTTGGTTCTGACCATCACTGGTGGTGCCTTTGCCATTGTTACGAGGAGGCGCAGTGCTTGATCTTCGGGAAAGGTCCTTAGTTCGGTCTCTAGATGGGTGATCCTGATCCGAGGGAAGGACGAAGACCTCCCGTTGATGATTCTCACTTGCGCTTGAGGCCTCCCTGCTTGAGGAGTAGTCGAGAGACACCATCTGGCGACTTGGAGTAATCCCCTCCAGGAAGGGGAACTCTGGGTTATAACCGTCTCCGCCCATAGGTGTGACCTGCGGAGAGATGGTCGAATTTGCAGGAAAAGCATGCTTGATTCTATTCTCTGTGGCGTTAACCGGAGAGAGAGGACCACTAGATGCTGGCGAAGTCCTGGAATTGTGGCTTCCAGAACTTGTCTTGCCAAGTCGGACCGCCTTAGGGGGACTCGGACACTCGGAGGAAAAACTCGTCGTGTTGTGAGTCCGCTTTGGGTGTAGTCCCGATTATGGTCGGATTGACCCTTGTCCTTTGAGGAAATCGATTCCTCTGTTGGACGTACTGTTGTGGGCGATAAGGATCCCTTCTCAACTCCATCGGTGGCATGGTCTCCTAGATCTGCAGAAAGATCTCCGGAGGTAGCAATGCCATCGGATGAGACGATACCCGGCTCGTAGTCGAAACCGGCATCCATGTCGACGTCTGAGTAATCTGCCAAGTCGAACTAGTTCTCCTCGTTCCATTCTCCTGCCATGAGTGCATGAGGGCTGGAAAAAGAGAGTATGTTGACAAGAGTTTACCGGAAGGTCCCCACGGTCAGCGCTAACTGTCGGTGTTTTAGAACCGATCTTACGTAAAGATTGTTTGATTCGGGGGGTCTCCAAGAATGAAATCACGCAAAGAGATTGATACGGGGATTTTTATACAGGTTCAGGCCTTCTCCGGAGAGAATAACAACCCTACTCCTGTGTGTGTATGGTGTTGAGTGTATTTTCTACAATCAGGAGAAAAACAAAGACTATTACAGAGGATAGTGCCTATCTTCCCGATTGTCTTCTGTCTCGTTCCCTGTTGTCCGTCCCGTTCCTCTCTGACCACCACCTTTATATAGTCGGTGAAGGAGTGGCCGTTTCTCCAGGTGAAGTGGCACCTCATCAGTTCCTATAACGGGCGCATGTTTGCGTAATCACCGGGGTATTAACTCCTCTGTGCCGTCTGGCAGTTACTTGTCAAAGATAATGGAGTATTATGTGATGTTACTCTATAGAATAACAGCGTATATTGACTGCTTGTATTCCCCAATCAATTGGATCCACTCGTCTGTAGGCTCTGTTGATCATAGGGTGGTCATGGCTGACCTGGTCGTAGAAGAGCTTATGACCATAGGGTAGTTGTAGAATAACTTACGACTGGATAGTGATCATAGAAGAACTTACGACCATGAGGTAGTCGTAGCAGGACTTACGACTATGGGGGTGGTCGTAGAAGAACTTATGACCACCTGATTGGCTTCTCCCTTGTAAATATATGGGGTATACTCAGGGACTATATGACGTCATATTTACCCATAATAAGAATTATAGATAAAATGATAAAATGAGGATTATTAGATCCTCGTCAAGCCCAAATCTTTGTCATTTAGGGTTAATCATTGGTTAACTGTTGGTTTAATGACATCTGGTTTGGCTGCCATGTGAGCCCTGTGAACAGAAATCAAGGGGTAGTTAAATACCGAGTTTCACTTTAAGTCTATGACGTGTGGGCCTGAGAGCTTTTAATGCACAGTGCACTTTGGTCCATGGACCGGTAGACCGAGTGCGTGGACTTTAGTCCATGCACTATTCTCTTGAACCTAGTCTATGACAGTTGGTCCCGCATGTCAGAAGTTTTTCCTTTCGAAATTTAAATGGATAAGAAAAGAAAATACTCATGGGGCCACCTGTCATCCTCTCGTACTTTCCTAAATCAGAAATAAATCAAAAAGAAAAGAAAATGCCCGCAGTCCCACCATTCATTGACCGCGGCTAGCATAAGCCGAGTAAGAAAAGTATTTAATGCAAATTGAATTTCCAAAATAAATTAATTTTGCACTGAAAATTCAAACAACTTCAAAAATTCATAACTCATGCAAATAAACTCCAAATTGAGTGAAACCAATTTTGTTAGTCTTCATTTTTAATGTACTTTAACTTGGAATAGGTTTGAAACATATTACTATCACAGCAAATATTGGAAGTTAATTTAATCTCTAAAATGAATTATTTTTACACTGAAAATTGAATTACCTTCAAAAATCCATAATAAATTCATATGAACTCCAATTGGGGTGATCCAAATTTTTTATGTTCATAACAAATTAATCTCTTACTTTCCATATAAAATTCATCTCCGCCACCACTCTAGAAATTTTTGTGAAAAGATCCAACCTCAGCTACAATAACTGAAAGCCGAATTTTCAGCTTTTCTTTCCGGTAGACATTGAGTAATGCATATCTCTCTCATACAAACTCCAAATCGAATATTTTTTGTTTATAAATTCATAATATATATTTTGTATTAATTTCATAATTTTTGAAGACTTTTGGAAATTTGGTGTTTATTCGGTGTTTTCGCTTTGTCGATTTTTTTCGTTAGATGACGGTGATTCGGGAGTGCCACCGAGATGTTCGTGAGTATGTTCAGAGTACTAGCAAGCAAAGGCAAGCATCTATTCCTTTGATGCATGTTGATCCTATTATATTACAAACTATTATCTTGTTTGCAACTGTATGTATGCATGCTTTATTTGTCAAGTTATTTTGTCGATTAGAGGTAGCTAATCCTATTGCATGAATTCCCTAAAATTGTTCATCTCCTGCCACTAGCCTAAGTTAATATTTCCACTGGTGGATTAGAGCCCGGTGGATGTTATATGGTCTAATTATTCTTATTCGATGTGATGCTTAACAATGCTTAGCTTCCGATAGACTAGGCGGTTGTTGACTTTGTCGATAAACCTTGATCACATAAATAATTTTTATTGTGCTATGTCTAGCACCCTTTGCTATTATTTTTGGAAAACTAAAAATAAAAATAAAACGATTTGAACTTGGGCAAATGATTGATGGTGTGATTATTAGGTGTGTGGCTTGTACCCGAGTCAACAAGGACTGAACACCTTGTCCCACTGATCTAAGCATTATTGCGTGCATCCATATGAGGGTTATACGGGTCCCCTCTTGACTTAGTTTTTTGGGAGTGTGTTAGCCCAGAGTCACAGGTGGTAGTTGTTAGAAGAAGAATGTTCTGTTGTTGTTGGAAATGTGCGGGGGTTCTGGGAAGTTTCCCTCGCCTGAGGAACATCGATAGTTGCCAAAGCTTTGCCGATGACTCTGACACAACGTATGGATCCTCCGTGGGAGCCCAGGACGGGCAGTTTGTGGAGGGTTAACCCCCATACGTGCGGCTCTTAGCTAATGCATACCATTGGAAAGTGTCTCGTATGACTTAGCTCTGCTGACATACCTATGGAAGTGTGCTTCATGGTCTGGAAAAAGGAGCGGTCTAACGTGTGGGTAAAGTTGTACACTCCTATAGGGTTTAATCTATTCAAATAGTCAAGCCCTTGGTTATGTACACGCTTGAATAGGTCTTTCGAGAGTTAGCCTTAACATTTTGGAATTTTAAACTTAAAACTTGACCGGGTGGCATTGAGAGTGGTTCTCATGCTATGTTTGTGTGCTGCAGGGACATCCACCTGTTGATGTTCTACTATTGTCTAATGTTAATTACTCGTTGTTATTTGAAGTATTAAAAATGTTTGCTCACTTACAATTTGAATCTACTACATTGTATTTAAATTAAAATATTACTTTGTGTTGAAAATGAACCCTATAGCCTTCTCCATTGAGTAGAGCTTGCATGTAGCTATGTATAGGCTTGGTAAAGTCTTGCGAAGTACATTCGTGTACTCATTGTTTGCTTTTATATACTAATATGGACATCAGGTGTTGAGATCGAATCGGGTAAGGAAAGATGCGCATGAACCATCGTTTGCTATGGTTTGAACCCAGTCGGTTGCCCTACGGGTTATGGCAAGCCATTGGGACCCTAATGTTGGTTAATTCATGATTTTATTTCATTTTATTCACTGTTTTTCACTGCGTACTTGATGTTTTATCTTGCTATTTGGTCGGTCGAACCTATGTATGAACTATGAACTTGTATGTTTAATGCTTTGTAAACTATGACGATTTTGGTATTGTAATAATTGTGTATGGCATTGATATTTGTGAGGGTGTATCTGTTCCACTCCTGAGAGGTACATAATACACTGAGGGCAGGATATTTAATTTGTGATGCTAGGATCAATTGGAAGGTTAAGCATTACAAGTTAAATCTTCGAGCTCTCACAGCGGGCAATGGTTGGAAATGGGCAGCACGTCGAGGAGGGAAGTAGGCATTAACTTCAACTTCTAAAGGTAAACAATCTATGAGCTCAAATTTTTAATTTCCGGGTAGTAGTAGCAGGTGATGCAATAGGCAGAGTTAATGTTTCTGTTTATATGTGTGTGAAAAAAATTGATATTTATTATGCAGTTTACGATCATGTCTGCTGATATGTATCACTCTCTTTTATGATTCTGTTCTAACGCATAGACACCCTACTAGTAAAGTTAAAAAATTCACATGTCACGACAGTCTTGGGAGAGTACAATGTTAACGCCGGAGTTACCAGTCTCTAACATCGACACAGATGTTGTAACAGTACGACAGATGGAATCCTCAATGCATGGGCTCCTCGGTGTCAGCCTACCTGGTAAGCTAACTTCACTGCTCCTTCCATTTTTTTTCTTTTACTCAACACTTTTGACTAGTGCACACGTACTAAGAAGAGTATACTCATGATAATATATAACAAAACGCCCTCCAGTTATATCTCGAGCATGTCAAACGAGGTAGTAAAGTGGTGGAGATAGCTATTGATAGGGGTAGTTTCAAAAAAATTATCTTGAGAACGACGAAGTGTCAGGTATTTGTAGAAGAAAAGTTGAGAAAATTCGTTCTATGTCACTAATGTTTTGTGGCTTTCAGTTTTTGCCATTGTCTTTTGACTTATTGGTTTTACACCATCGGAATTACAAACTTCTTTGAAAAATACCATTAGTGACTCAACTTTTATCGAAGTGACAGAGTTGCCCTTACCATTTTCTTCTCCCCTCTCTCGTGTGCTCCCCATGACCCATCTATATCTTTATCTCTCATTTCTATTTTGGAATTTCAACCCAATCTTTTTCTCTCATGCAGCAACAACAACTAATGCAGGGTATGCAGGGAACCAAACACACGCTATGTTATTACACTACTACAAAAAAAAATCTTCACTGACGGTTCAAAAACGTCATCATAGACGGTTTCGTGAGCCGTCTGAATTTATGGGCCAGTAATGACATGAGGTCATCACAGACGGTTTGTAGATGAAACCGTCTGTGATAGCTGATGTATCACAGACGATTTGTGGATAAAACTGTCTGTGATAGTATTCTCTATAAAGTCACCAAGAAGTGGTGCTTGTGCCTTTAAAACCTATATATATATATATATATATATATATATATATATATATATATATATATATATATATATATATATATATATATATATATATATATATATATATCCCTAGCTACTTAGGCGGTCTTGACGTGGACGCGTAGGTACTCTGACTGGGAAGTGGTTTTATGTATCAACAACTAACCATTCCTTGATGTCAAGTCCAATTACCTATTGACGACATCCAGGTGATTGTATGTCCACGTGCTCTCCTTGCAACCATACTTCTTGAACTTGCAAGCTCGATGAGGTTGCCCGTGGCTGCTATCTCATCCTCTTCAAGACCCCTCGAAAGTGGCTGGGGACTACGAACTATATATATATATATATATGAAGCTGGTTTTAAAGGCACAAGCAGCCACTGCTTGAAACTTTATAGAGAAGAGATCAGGAATAGAATGGTAGGACGTACCTGAGAGGCAAGGGAGGAGAACTTGATCAGCATGAACACGGTTACACAGACAAAGGTGAAATGAATGACGAAAGACAGGTGAAGAGGTGTTGTAGTAGTTTTTGACTCATTTGGTCTTGTTTTGGAATAGAATACACACCAATTAATAAATAATTGATGATCACAGGCACAAGCTAGGTAAAAATTCCAGAAATTTGTATGTTAATTGCAGCTTTACAAATTAGCCTAACCTTTACAAATCTAAAAAGTTAATTGCATCTTTCAAAAGCAGAACACCATATAGGAACATACCATAAGATTAGTTATATGTACAAAAATTTGTATGTGTACAGACTGATGTTTTGCCCCATCCGAACCACATCCCATGTAAGTCAACTAAGCACAAAGAACCGGCATCAATTGTTGTAAATAGTGTGGTTTTAGCAAACAATCAAAGATAATTCTAGCATAATAAACAGCAAATAAAGTATAATTCCAGCTGCAAATAATCGACCAAAATGACATATAAAAGAAAACTACAAGGATCAATTATATAGCCTTTCGGCCACCAGAGGAACAAGATTGCTAATCAATATGATTAGATTAATCTCCACAGAAAGAATCTGAATCACTAGAGATAATATGACAGCAGTAAGCAACTCTATTAGAACTCAAGACTGAACTAGATATTTTAACAAATTTCAGTTCAAGACTTTTATCATCATTAAGCAGATAATCCGAGCCCACTATCACCACTTTGCAATATCTCTCAGTACCAATTCCAGATATGAACCAGTACAACACATATATCCACAAAGTGATGCACAAAAGATTTTCAGGGATACTCATAGATTCAGTGGTACTCAAAACCACCAAGTTGCAACTAGGCAAGGCCCCTCTTTGTATTTTGGAACCCACTGAAGAACAAAGCCGAGGGATAGGAAGATTTGCCACACAAGATCTCCAAGATGTTGCTTTGGCCGGAGGCAACACACAGAGCATCAAAAATAAGATCAAGCCACACTTCTTCCACTGGTTTCTAGATTCATAGAGTTCCCTCAGTAGAGTAACCTCCAAACTCACCCAACGAAACCTCCTCGGGCTCAATCAACGAAAGGGCGCAAGAAGAACCAACGGGAAGAGCAAGGATCAGATTCTAACTCAATACTCTAGGAAACTCCAAAACCCAAAATCAATCAGAAAGGAAGTAGATTGAATCAAGATTGGAGAGAAACTGCATGTTCTTCGGGCCTCAAACCACAGCCGGGTCGGAGCCGAGCGCAAGAAAGCACAGAGGTAGCTGGGGGAGGTCGGAAGAGGGGAAGGCAGTGTCGTCACCATAGTTGTGGCACGACAGTGACACTTCAAAAGATACTCTTATCGTACGAGTGTCTTGTGCAGTGTATCATGGTGTCACAATCGGTGGCGACGGGAAAAAGAGTGGCGTCGGTGACGGGGTCGGGCGGCTGCGTTGAGGTCGGGGGCACTCGGGTGGGGAGGGGAACGAATGAGAGTAGGGGCGCTGGGGAGTGACGAGTTAGGGTGCAAACCCTAGCGGGCTCCTACTAATAAAGAGTGATACTTATCACTGACGGTTCCATAATAGAGTCGTCCGTGATATGGTCTCATATCACGGACGGTTTCATAATGGAACCGTCTATGTTTTGAGCATATTATCATGTATACATTTACATAACATGAAGAAATTACATGTTTATATGTCAATTTTGTCATTTAAATATTGCTAAAAATATGCTTTAACTATGATACATATCACAAGCAGATATTTGTTCCACTAAATCGTCCGTGATATATAGTTCAACATATAATATAGTAATAAACTTCACCTCCAAACTAGATTTTTTTTTTCATTTTGGAATTTACAAAGATTTTAAAAAGTAAAAAACCTAAATAAACAAAGTTTTTCTAGTGGCGGAGGTAGGCTGCTATCTCCGTCTTCAAAACTTCGTAGGTGGCGTCGTCGGCATCGGACGGTTCGTGATAGAACGAAGCCCGAAATGTGTCCACACATTGACGCGCTCATTCGAGTGTCTCTCGAAGACCCTTGGACTGTTGAATCAATAAGAATTGAGCCCATAGGCTCTCTTCCCTTGCTTGAGGGGTCTCGTCCTGGTCGACTCGGTTGCCTGCCGCCTCGATTAAGCAGTCCAAGTGACGACAAGCTTCTTGAAGATGTGCAACGTTGTTGTGGAGGACCACATCGATGACGCGGTAAACTCGCCGAAAGTGGGAGATCACCTGGAAGACACGGCGGAGGAGAATGTCAAGACGGCGGAAGGTGGTAGTCACCTGCTCTGGCAAATCCTTGGACAGAGGAGTAAAGACACTGTTGAAACAGTGTTCTTCTGCAGCATCCACCAACATACGGCCGAAAAGGTGCTCATACAGTACGGCCAGGTAGGCCATCAATGCCGAAGACAAGGAAATAGAAGAGGGAGCCATTTTTGCTTTTTTAGAAGTAGTAGAGTTATATGTGGGGATGATCATCTTCGATGGCGAATGATCCTTTTTATAAAACAAGGAATAAATTCGGCGCGTAAGACGAAGAGACGCATCAGGGAGCCGAAGCAACATTGATGCGACGAAGAGACGCATCGACGACGAAGAAACTCATCGGGGATCTGTAGGGATATTACCACAGACGGTTATAATTAAAAACCGTATGTGAAGTCTGCAATTATCACAGACGGTTTTCAATGTGAACTGTCTATGATATTACCTCTTCACAGACGGTTTTCAATATGAACCGTCTGTGATTGCATGTAATACAGACGGTTTTGGTCAACCGTCTGTGATGAGGCATTTAGTATTAGCCTTTTTGTAGTAGTGTTACAAGCATCCGGCTCATCGAACAACCAAGTGTTCGGTAGCAGAGAGTAGCAGGAACTCCGGTATGTGTGCTGGTGCACGGCACCGGAGCATGAGTAACACGTGAAAGCGGGTGCTTCACATTTATGTACTAGCATTTGTGGGAAGCACATTTAGAAGAACCATGCCAAGTTATCGGGGGTTCAGAGGTGGCCAAATGAGCAGCTCGGCGCGCGTCGTTTAGGCACGACTCGACTAGTCCAGTTAGCTAAATGGGTCGTGTCATGCCGGCTTGTGGACTCCGCCACCAACCCAGGCACAGCACGCTGAGCCAAGCTCACGAGCCATGCCATACCGGCCCGGGTACAATTAGCTCGACAGGGCGGGGTTGGCCCGTGTAGCCCATCTAGAAAAAGACCTCCGTCGTGCGCCGGTGCCAGCACTACCACCGCGGCAGCTGCCCACCTCCGCCGCACGCCGCTGCCACCTCCTCTGTGTCAGTTGGGCCATGTCGTGCCTAGGCCAGGTCGGGCCAGGCATGATATTGTGTGTGTTGGGCCGGAGTCGCGACCCAAGCACGGCGCGTTGAGCCATGCTGGCCCAGCCCGGCCCATTTAGCTGCCGGGCCATATTGTGTCTAGGTCGGACCAACAGTACCGTGCCTCGGCCCGATAGGCATGGCCCATTTGGCCACCTCTAAGCGGTTCTGTCTTTTGCAAAGTCACTTCTCTCTCTCTCTCTCTCTCGTTTCTAAACGGACAAGAAAAACTAGCAAGCATAATTTAGGTATCAGTGATTGATCTCAATCTTCGCCTTTTCCCTGAGTTTGGCTGAGCTCACAGGGAAGTGATAAATCAGGGAATATGAATATGCTGGAGCTATATCCTTTTTTTCCCTCACCAATGCTTCCATTGTTCTTACAACTAGTGGAATTTCTCGCTCAATTGTGCGGCTAGATACTACAGCATATTGTATTCGTTATGTATGTCTAGTTCCAATAAAAAATATAGCTACATTTGTTATACAATTGTAACAGTTGCAATATCTATGTATGATTAATCTGCGCCGTTATAATTTGGTTTCATCAAAATAAGTGGTATAGATCTTATCTTTTTCAATTGATTAATGAGATAATTTCTAGAAATTTAGTTTTTCTGATTTAAGGATTATTGTACGATTTTCTCTAACTCTAAAAGGAAGAAAATATCTTGAATGTCACCGGGTTTGTCGGCAGATACATATATAGATGAGTTCACCACACACACAAAAAAGGACGGACCAAAAGAAAAGGTGTAAGTCGGCCAATGGGACAAATTAATAGTACCATTAGAGCAAGAATTATGTGGGTTTTTTTTTCTTGGATTTCCTACATGTTATTGTTGACTTGGCACAGTTTTGAGCACCCACTTGTTACTGACTTGGCACAGTGTTTTGGCTCATAAGTCTCCTCCCCTTGTATCTTCTGAGTTTGAAAATTTTACACCTGTGTTGGCAGGAAGAAAAAGGTGCGAAATGTGTAATTTTGGTCTTTTATTTGTTACACAGAGATTCCTAAATTGAAAAATACATACAACCATGTGTAACTGTACTTTCATAATTTGATATAGACTAGCGAACAATGGTGATTCCAACATGCCATGCTAACTTCACCCTCTCATCATAAAACAAAAACATTGCCAAATCAACCAGTCCTGCACGCCGGCGAGGACACGATCACACCATGATATGGTCCTCGAACGCGATCGCGGGGCGGCCGGGCGACGCCGGCTACAAGGCGGTGAAGGTGAGCTCATGCTACTGTGGCCGGCGAGCGAGAAGGACCGCTGGTGGCGCAAAGGCCAACGACGACTGAGCAAGGACAAGTCGTTCGATTCAAGATCACCCGATGGCCGTCGATGGCGGCGGCGGCGGTGGAGTCTGAAGTCGCCGCGACATCCCGACCGCGTCCTACCACGCGCGCGCGCTTACGCTACTGGACGCGTCCGGCGCAGCGACCCACGGCCGGACATCGCCCTCCTACTTCGACGTCGCGGACATCACCGGCATCCACGTGTCGGTCCGGATCGCCACTGGCGTGTTTTCCGTAGCCGCGCTCGCCGCCTTCTTCGTCCTTGAGAACCGGAAGAAGTGAAACACCTGCAAAAAAATTCAAAATTCAAAATTCAATTTGAATTCAAGTTTGATTTTCAAATTTCAAAATCAAATTTCAAAATCAAATTCAAAATCCGGTCAAATTCGGCCAAATCCCCAAACCCTAACCCTAATTTACGCCTTCCTTCTCCTCCCGTTTTCTCCTCGGTCGCGCCTTTGCTCGAGCCGCTTCCACCAAATCTCCACGCTGTCACCGCCGCCTTGTGCCGTCATCCGCCACTCGCCGCCATCGCAGACGCTCATGGCGCCTTCCACCACCCCGCCACCTCGCGCGGTCACCCTTGCCATCGCCCTACTGCTCCCACCGCCTCCTTTGCCCTATAAAAAGGCACCCGGGCCGCCCTTTCTCCTCATCCCCACCGCCGCCTCCCCCACCCACCCTTCTCCTTCTCGGCGCCAGAGTCGCCGTCGCCACCCAGAGCCCACCCGACGCCCAACCCCAAAGACCCACCCGCAAAACCCTAGGTAAGAGGCCTCACAGTGGATCTCTCCGCCGCCTCCTTGCACCGCTTTTTCCCCGTCGCCGTCATGTGCCTGCGCCGCCGCTGTCGCCGCCGCCTTCTCTCCCTCCGCCTTGAGGCGCACTGCGCTTGCTTCGCCTCTCTGCGCTTCAAGGCCAGTCGTGGCGCTTTAGCCTCAGGCGGCGCCCCACCCGGGCCTTTTAGGCATTGCAGCATCCATGGCCGTTTGAAGAGTGGGCGACAAGAATGGGCGGAGCCCATTATTTATTCGATTAATTTTCGGCCTTTTTACTGTTCGCATGCACAGTGATTTCAGTTACTATTCATCCGAATAAAATTTGAATTTCCTAATCCAATTATACACTGTTCTCTAGCCAAAAATGATAAACCTTAACTACAGTTCAATTCAGCCAAACACAAATATTTCAATTACTCTTCGCTGATCAATTATCGTGTATGAATAGTATTTTAATACTATTCATTATCTGGCAATTTTCGCCCGAAACCCTAATTCGACATTATATGTCATTTTCGATCGTCTCGAGCCCAGAAAACCCTATCGTAACTCTGTTCAGCCATACCAAGCTCCAAATAAATCCTTCCACTAGATTCTTTAATCCTTTACAATATTTTTGTTGTAGTTGGATCCGAATCTCAAACTCGTCCAGTCCAAATCAAATACCAGATAAATCCCACCAATCCGCACCACCCTTCCTTTAAGTCTCTTTTTGGTTTTATTTTCTTGCTTGTCGTTTCCAGCTCATTCCTTGTTGAGCTAGTTTTTACTTGGTTTCTTTTTATTGCTTTGCTTCTCGTTAGATTACGATCTAGACGACCAGACGCCAGAAGACACCGGACAAGACCAGCATCCACAGGACTTTGTGCAAGAAGGCAAGTCGCATTCCTTGATCATTTTGAACCCACATGTCATATATTTATATTGATACTTTCATTATCATATTTGAGCCAATTACTTTAATTACTGAAATAATACTTTTGAATGACATGATAAATAGATAACTCCTATAACCCCACATACAAACCTACCCAGCACTTGTAGGCCATATTCACCTTGACAAATTCACATAAAATGTTATCTATATAGTAGCTTTGTCACTCAAAATTGTGATCATCAATCAAAAGCAGTATTGGCTTTAGGCCAATAGGTTTTGGGTGTAAGTTGAGGGTTGAGACCAAAATGTTGGACAACCCAAGATACTTGGTAAAATGAGTCATCGGTGAGATCTAGAGGTGGGCAACCGCTGGTTGGGCCATCGCCACACTTGGGTGACAAGTAAGGACAAGAACCTTGTGCCAAATAATGAACCTGATAAACCGCTCAACCACATGCGTGGTCATTACTCCCTAACTTAGTACATCGCTCATCCAATTGAATATCTCTGATATCAAAGGTGAGACAGGTGGGCCTTTAAGGACACTGTTGGTTCTTGCAACCAGTATGGACTCACAAGATCGGGTACAAAGTCCACTATTGGTGGTGGTCTCCCGAGGGTCAGATGGATTAATATCTAGGGTAGAGGCTAAAAGGATAAGCGGTGAAAAGGCTTTGTTATCCTAACTCGGTTATGCATAACGCGATGCGTGTCAATGTGGGTTTGTGATATCGTGTGGGTAAAGTTGGGCAACTCTGCAGAGTGAAAATCAATGTTATTGAATACGTCGTGCTTAGGTTAATGAAGGCGTGTTAATGGGTGATTCTAGTACACGAGGCATAAGTAGAGTTTGGAGATGGTAAGTTGGTAATTGTGGTTTGATGAGAAACCCTAATGTTATTATGTATTATTGTTTTCTTGTCTTGTAAAGCGCTTTAAACCGCAAATTGCATCCACATATGACTGTTAAGGTAAAACCTAATCATCCTTTGAACTCCTTGCATGTAATTATTTAGCCTTTCCATGTGGCTTGTTGAGTACAGTAGTTGTACTCATTCTTGCATAATCTGCAAACAATCTACAGAAGAAACCTGGGAAAATGCAGAAGATCTGGTTGAACAAGATTTTGGTGGACCCACGGAAGGCAACGATTACTGTTATTAGGTCTCAGCCGCACTCAAGTGTGCCTATGGTTAGAAGTTCTTTTGTCTTGTATTATATTAACTTTGGGCTTGAATGCCCGTGTCAGTGTCAAAACTGGCTGTTAAGCCCTATCTTATGTAATAAAAGGTTGGCTTTTGTTGAGATCGAAAGCTTGCTTGAGACATCTGCATTAAGAATCGCACATCTGGCGGTTGTGAAGAGTTTAATGTCCCTGTGAATTTGGGGCGTTACAAAAGTGGTATCAGAGCATAGCTTGACTGTAGGATGAGACCTTAAGTTGGCTTTAGGAATTAGGAAGTGAAGACCTTCAAAAATCCTAGTTTGAAAAATTATAAAAGAATTTCTGAAAACAAAAATATAAGTATTATTGCTATCTTTTCCCTTCTATTGCTATCTTATCTAAACTTAGATTTGTAAAAACGATTTGTTTTATAAAAGATTTACCTTCTTCTCACCCAATTTCAACCTTTCGTCAGAAGTTGCAGTAGTGTTTAGAATACGCTAAAGTATTATTAAATAGAGTGAACCCTAATTAGACGATCTTTTGATTGTAAAACAAGTTGTATTATGTACTCTAAGTAGTATGTATACAACTCGTATAAATAATTGAGCTATATTATTATCTGATAATTTGTTTTTCTATCAGTACCTATATATCATCCTTGTCAAAATGGAATTCCTTCTTTTCGTCTTGAACCTTACCTTAATCTTTCTTCACTTAACTCAAGTCTGGATCTTACTCACCTATCTGTATTTGGTCAAAACCGCTGCAGAAATATATTCCCAAGATGTCTGAAAATAACAACAACCAAGAGATGGATTCAGCGAATCATCAACCAACCATGGCGGAAATAATGGCCATGATGGAGAGAAATAGATATCAAGCGGAGCAAAGTCAAACCAGAATGATGGAGCAACACACTAGACTCCTAGAGCAGATAACCACCGGATCACCAGTACCATCAGAACCCTCTTCAGGAACAACAAATGGAAGAAGCACTGCAAGATCAAGATGGACTGATTTCCACAAAACAAGACCACCAACTTTTACAGTTGCACCAGAACCACTAGCAACAGATGATTGGATAAGAGATATAGAAAGAAAGTTAGACACTATCCAATGCACTGATCAAGAGAAGACTCTTTTTGCCTCCCACCAACTTCAAGGACAAGCCGCAGCATGGTGGATGAATCACCAAACATTCCATCCCGGAAGAGAAATACCTTGGCAAGAATTTAAGGATGCATTTCATAAGGCACACGTCCCCATTGGCGTGCTCGCCTCCAAATGCCGAGAGTTTCTTGCTCTCAAGCAAAGAGGACTTACTGTGACAGAGTATTTACATCAATTCAATTATCTGGCACGATATGCCCCACATGAGGTGGATACAGAAGCTAAGAAGATGGAGAAGTTTTCACGAGGATTACAAAAGTCACTGAAATTGCACATTTCAGCCCTGGATTTTAAGGATATGTCAGCTATGGTAAACAAACTGCTAATATCAGAAGAAGCCAGAACATAATTACAAGAATTGAGAAAAAGAAGAGCAATGCAGATGACACCTCAACCTAGTGCACCCAGAAAAAGGAGGATGACAGCACCACCAGTACAATATCAGCAGCAACCAGCTACCAATTCCAATTCAAGACCCCAATACAATATGAATCAATCAACCACAGTTCAGTGCTACACATGCGGAGGAAATCACTACCAAAAGGACTGTCCACAAAAATCAATAAGTTGCTACCAGTGTGGACAACCAGGTCATTTCAAGTCTCTATGTCCAAGGAAGCATATGTCGTGAAGCGTACCAAAGCTCAAGTGAGGAGTCAATCACAAATCAACAAAACGCCACCAACAACACAAGCTAAGAAAGGAGGTATGCTACGACCTAGAGAACAGCCAAAATTTCAGCAACCAGGACCAAGTCAGGGCAAGATCAACTATGTCACTGCCAATGAAGCTGCAGAAGCCATCAACAATATTGCCGGTACGTTCTTACTTCATCAGCATTGGTCTCAATTGATCCAGGAGCTACCTCTTCAGTTCAGTGTCAGAATCTTGCGTCAGAAAGAGCAGCATGGAAAAAGGAATTAAAAATACAGCGTAGTTTTCCAACCTGTCCCCTAACTTTGAGTGAATCTCGGGGACAAGATTCTTTTTAAGGGGGGTAGGTTGAAACACCTGCAAAAAAATTCAAAATTCAAAATTCAATTTGAGTTCAAGTTTGATTTTCAAATTTCAAAATCAAATTCAAAATCCGGTCAAATTCGGCCAAATCCCCAAACCCTAACCCTAATTTCCGCCTTCCCTTCTCCCTCCCCGTTTTCCCCTCCCGGTCGCGCCTTTGCCTGAGCCGCCTCCACCCCGTCTCCACGCTGTCATCCCTTGCCGCCTTGTGCGTCATCCGCCACCTCGCCCCTGCCACCGCATCGCCCAGCGCCTTCCACCACCCCGCCACCTCGCGCGGTCACCCTTGCCATCGCCCTATTGCTCCCACCGCCTCCTTTGCCCTATAAAAAGGCACCCGGGCCGCCCTTTCTCCTCATCCCCACCGCCGCCTCCCCCACCCACCCTTCTCCTTCTCTAGCGCCGGCCAGAGCCGCCGTTGCCACCCGCAGGCCCCACCCGCCGCCCCAACCCCAAAGACCCACCCGCAAAACCCTAGGTAAGAGGGCCTACCTGGTGGATCTCTCCGCGCCGCCTCCCTGCGCGCTTTTCCCGTCGCCGTCGCCGCCATGGAAGCGCCATCTGCTGGTCGCCGCTCGCCGCCTCTCTCTCCTCCGCGTGGGCGCCACCGCCGCCTTGCTTCCTCCTCCGCCACTTCGCGGCTTGGAGGCGCTTTTGGCCTCAAGGCAGCCCCCACGCCGGGCCTTTTAGGTCACATAGCACATGCATGTTGCCGTTTTCAAGAGTGGGAATGATGTCGTGAGCCCATTATCGCTCGATTAATTTCGCCTTTTCTTTGTTCGCATGCACAGTGATTTCAGTTACTATTCATCCGAATAAAATTTGAATTTCCTAATCCAATTATACACTGTTCTCTAGCCAAAAATGATAAACCTTAACTACAGTTCAATTCAGCCAAACACAAATATTTCAATTACTCTTCGCTGATCAATTGTCGTGTATGAATAGTATTTTAATACTATTCATTATCTCGCAATTTTCGCCCGAAACCCTAATTCGACATTATATGTCATTTTCGATCGTCTCGAGCCCGTAAAACCCTATCGTAACTCTGTTCAGCCATACCAAGCTCCAAATAAATCCTTCCACTAGATTCTTTAATCCTTTACAATATTTTTGTTGTAGTTGGATCCGAATCTCAAACTCGTCGATCCAAATCAAATACCGATAAATCCCACCAATCCGCACCACCCTTCCTTTAAGTCTCTTTTTGGTTTTATTTTCTTGCTTGTCGTTTCCATTTCATTCCTTGTTGAGCTAGTTTTTACTTGGTTTCTTTTTATTGCTTTGCTTCTCGTTAGGTTACAATCTAGACGACCAGACGCCAGAAGACACCGGACAAGACCAGCATCTACAGGACTTTGTGCAAGAAGGCAAGTCGCATTCCTTGATCATTTTGAACCCACATGTCATATATTTATATTGATACTTTCATTATCATATTTGAGCCAATTACTTTAATTACTGAAATAATACTTTTGAATGACATGATAAATAGATAACTCCTATAACCCCACATACAAACCTACCCAGCACTTGTAGGCCATATTCACCTTGACAAATTCACATAAAATGTTATCTATATAGTAGCTTTGTCACTCAAAATTGTGATCATCAATCAAAAGCAGTATTGGCTTTAGGCCAATAGGTTTTGGGTGTAAGTTGAGGGTTGAGACCAAAATGTTGGACAACCCAAGATACTTGGTAAAATGAGTCATCGGTGAGATCTAGAGGTGGGCAACCGCGGGTTGGGCCATCGCCTCACTGGGTGACAAGTAAGGACAAGAACCTTGTGCCAAGTAACAGACACAGTAAACCGCTCAACCACATGCGTGGTCATTACTCCCTAACTTAGTACACTGCTCATCCAATTGAATATCTACAGTATCAAAGGTGAGACAGGGGTGGGCCTTTAAGGACACTCGCTGGTTCTTGCAACGGTATGGACCCGTCAGCATCGGGGTACAAAGTCCACTATTGGCCGGTGGTCTCCCGAGGGCTGTATGGATTAATATCTACCGGGTAGAGGCTAAAAAGGATAAGCAGTGAAAAGGCTTTGTTATCCTAACTCAGTTGTACGCAAACGCGATGCGTGTCAATGTGGGTTTGTGATATCGTGTGGGTAAAGTTGGGCAACTCTGCAGAGTGAAAATCAATGTTATTCGAATACGCCGTGCTTCCGGTTAATGAAGCTGTGTTAATGGGTGATTCTAGTACACGAGGCATAAGTAGAGTTTGGAGATGGTAAGTTGGTAATTGTGGTTTGATGAGAAACCCCTAATGTTATTATGTATTATTGTTTTACTGTCTTGTAAAACTGCTTTAAACTGCAAATTGCATCCACATATGCCTGTTAAGGTAAAACCTAATCATCCTTTGAACTCCTTGCATGTAATTATTTAGCCTTTCCATGTGGCTTGTTGAGTCTGATAGTTGTACTCATTCTTGCATAATCTGCAAACAATCTCTGAAGAAACACGGGAAAATGCAGAAGATCTGGTTGAACAAGATTTTGGTGGACCCACGGAAGGCAACGATCACTGTTATTAGGTCTCAGCCGCACTCAAGTGTGCCTATGGTTAGAAGTTCTTTTGTCTTGTATTATATTAACTTTGGGCTTGAATGCCCGTGTCGTTGTCAAAAGCGGGTACATTAAGCCTATCTTATGTAATAAAAGGTTGGCTTTTGTTGAGATCGAAAGCTTGCTTGAGACACTGCTTACTTCGCAACTGCACATCCTGGACGGTTGTGAAGAGTTTAATGTCCCCAGGAATTTGGGGGCGTTACAAGAAGAACAAGTGATCTGCTAAATCAAGGCGCCAAGATAGCAACATAAGTGTGAAGTGCTCGTGTACGTGCGTGATGTATATGCATAACGTGTACAAGTGGCTATAGCCCAGCACGTATAACGCTGGGCCTTACCGCCAACATGTAGAGGAATAATACCTATAGCAGTTCTCGTACTGTCGTAGAATGCTCATACGAGTCCAGAAACAGTGCACTAGAGTCCGGTCGCATGTATAGTGGCATCTGTAGTATCTTTCATGTTATATATAGATAAAACTAAACACAACTTATACAAGGAAAAAGTCCGGTTTACTCCCCTGAACTATCAGAAAAGTCTGGTTTACCCCCTGAACTACAAAACCGGTTATTTAACCCCCTGAATTTGTCAAATCCGGTCAAATAACCCCCGTAGCGGTTTGGAGTAATTTGTTTTCTCGGCGTGGCCAATTTCGCCGACTTCAGTAATTTATTGGTGGCGAGGGACGTGGTGCACCTGGTCCACCCGAGTGACTTTTTAGGCCAGTTGAACCCCGACGCTTCGGTTGTCTTCCCGTGCGCTCTCGCTTGGACTCTTCGCAGAATAGCCAGCGGTGGCTCTAACGATCGGGTGCGTGCGAGGCGATGCTTACGGGAGGAATCCGGTGATCCACGTCGTGTTTGAGGTTAGTTGGCCCCTTCCTCTATTAGTGTAATGTGTTGTGATACCTGAATTCTGCGAACGGCTTGGGTGTTTGTTAGGGTTTTCGTGAAGTTGAACGCTTGATGGTAATGTGTGATGATGGAGGGACAATTTCACTTCAATTTAAGGCGCACTATGCTGGATCTTTAGTTTTCTTTAGGGCCGAGATTCGTTTTTTGGTTTGATTCTTCGGGTTCTCGATGCTTTGGGTGTTCGTTAGGGTGTTGGTGTCAGTTGAGAAATTGGTCGAAATCTGATGATCGAGAGGCTTTTTTACTTCAATTTTGGACGCTATCTTTGGATATTTAGTTTTCTTTAGGCCGAGATTCTTTTTTGGTTTGATTCTTCGGTGTGCAATGCTTTCGGTGTTAGATAGGGTTACGGTGTCTCATTGAAAAACCTATGGAAATATGATGATCGAGAGGCTTCTTTATGTGTTGTAGGTGTTCGGTATGGACGGTGTTGATATGCTCACTTGTGAGATTTCACATTAACGGGAGTTCATCAATTATGGGAGAAATGTGCATTACTTGGGGAGATGAGGCGATGTCATACATTGAGCGTGATAAAGTGTCCCTTCCCGAGATAAAAGGGCATCTGAGAGATCATATTGGAGAAACAGAAGAAATTAATCTTCATTGGCTTTTTCCTGGGAAGGAATTGAACCAGGGTCTTAGAGTATTGGTGGATGACAAAGCATGCAGTTTAATGTCAGATTGTATTACTGAAGGTGGTGTAGCTGATGTGTATGTGGAGGCCATCACAATTGATGAGGAAGAAGACCAAACAGATGAGGAAGAAGACCAAACAGATGACGAAGAAGACCAAACAGATGAGGAAGAAGAGTATACAGATGATGAACTTGTGAAATCCCAAGTTTCAAGCAAGAGCAATGAAAAGATTATATTGACTACATCACCCCAACAGGCTGAGAAAGATTTGAGTGCATTTAGGGCTTTTTACAAGTCCCCTTCTAGAGGCAGTGGTTCAGGCACAAGCAAAAAAAATTCTCTCGCTCTTGTTGCTGTACATGGTGATGTGTCTGACAATGAAGATAGCGAGTACTTACCTGGAGATGATAATAGCTCAAGTGAGGATGAAGAAGTGGAAGAGATCAGAAGGCAGTGCAGGGCTTTCAAGAAGAAAATGAAGAGCCCAACAGTACCGCATGACAATTTGAATGCCATGGAGCATGACTTGCCTATGGATGAAGGCAATCGAAGATGGCAATGAAACTCCCTATATGGACTCGAGTGAGGAAGCATCATATGAAGAGCTTGATGGCGGTCATGTAGAGAGGAGGAAGAGTAGATTCCTAGGTATGATGGCAAAGGTGTTGTTCTGTGTTTACCCTAGGCATGACATTTAGAGGAAGAGACCAATTCAAGAAAGCACTTGTAAAGTATGGGTTGACAACACATAGACATCTCTTATTCTGAAGGATGAGAGTTGTAGGATTAGGGCAAAATGTTCATGGATGAAGCGCCCATGGATGATTTATGCCTCAAAGAAACGCAGAAGTGATTGGTTCCAAGTTGTTACATTCAACGATGTGCACATATGTCCGTAAAGAAGGGATAATAGGTTTGTGATTGCAAGGAGGATTCTTGACCGGTTTGAGAGCTTCACTAAAGCACACCCAACTCGAAAGTTAACGATCTCAAGCGAGCGGTTCTAGAGGAGATGTTTGCGAGATGTGAGTGTATCTAAGTGCAAAAGAGCAAAGGCAATAGTCATGGAGAGGCTACTGGAGGCAACCACTAGGGAGTATTCTAAGGTATTTGATTACCAACTTGAGTTGATGAGGAGCAATCCTGGGACCACTGTGAGTATAATTCTTGATTACAGTGGTGAGGTGCCAGCATTCAAGAGATTGTATATTTGCTTTGATGCTTGCAAGAAGGATTTCTAGTTTGGTTGTAGGAAGGTGATTGGAATAGATGGATGTTTTTTCAAGGGTGCTTGCAATGGTGAGCTTGTTTGTGCTATTGGGAGGGATGCAAACAATCAAATGTATCCAATTGCATGGGCAGTGGTTGAGAAAGAAACTATGGACTCTTGGGAGTGGTTTTTGGGTCTTCTGTGCAAAGATCTTGGCATCAGCGATGGAAAAGAATGGATTATTATATCGATCGAAGAAAAGGTAAGTCCTAAAGTGATATTGTTGTGATTACATTGATTCCTTCATAATAACATGTTGCGGTGTTTCTTGTGCGAGGATTGATCAATGTTTGTTTCCACTGCGATGCCTAGGGAGAGAGCATAGGATGTGTGCTCGACACATATATGCCAACTGGAGGAAGAAGCATAAAGACCGAAGTACCGAGAAGAGATTCGGAGGTGTGCCAAGGCATCTTGTAGGACTCTTTTCAATTACAACAGAGCTAAGTTGGCCCGGATGACACCCCAAGGTGCAAGGGACTTGATGAACACTAATCCCATTCATCGGAGCGGGGCATGGTTTAATCTCGACTCCGATTGTGGCAGTGTTGACAACAATATGTGTGAGTCATTCAACGCTTGGATTATTGACTCAAGGTTTCATCCATCATAACTATGCTTGAAGGCATCGGGAGGAAGGTGATGGAAAGGATACAAGTCAATAGAAGCAAGTGTCTTTGCATGGCGGTACTATCTGTCCCTAATAGGTTTCAAGAAGCTCAAGATAAGCATCAAACAATCTGGATGGTGCCATGTTATAAGTAATGGAGCAGTCAAGATGAAGTGAAAGAAAAGGAGAAGAGAAGGTACACTGTTGATTTGGCCAAAAGAACTTGGTCCTGTGGGTATTGGCAATTGGCAGGGCTTCCATGTTGCCATGCAATTGCTTCTATGTACAATGATGGTCTGTGACTAGATGGGTACATTTCGAAGTGCTATTCCATGGAGAAGTACCAGAAGACATATGAACATTGTCTTATGCCTGTTGAGGGAATGGAAAGCTGGCCCATCTCACCTAATCCAAAACCTACACCACCACATCATGTGAAAATGCCTGGAAGACCAAGGAAAGAAAGGAGGAGAGATGGCTCAGAGCCAAGGAAACCAACAAAAATGTCTAGGGTAGGCACTGTCATTAGATGCAAGCTTTGTAGAGGCACTGGGCACAACACCAGGAGCTGCCCTTTAAATCCAAATACTGCTAGGAAGGCAAACAATGCTGCCAGAAGGAAGAAGCTAGTAAAAGGCAAAGTAAGTAGCTCAAACTAGTAAACTATGCCCATGAAATTGCACATTACAGTATTACACATTTTTGTAACTTGTCATGACTGCAGGGGCCAACAAGGGTTGTCGGTAGAAGCTCAGAGCCAAATACTAGAGCTTCACAGATTGAGATCAATACCCAACAGAGCACATCTTCAATTGTTGTCGGCAGAAGCTCAGAGCCAAATACTAGAGCTTCACAGACTGAGATGAATACCCAGCAGAGCACATCTTCAATTGTTGTCGGCAGAAGCACAAAGCCAAATACTAGATCTCAGCAGACTCAGATTGCCAATACCCAGCAGAGCTCATCTTCAACTGTTGTGCAAAATGCTGCTCCTAACAAGAGACAGAGGCTTATCTGATCATGAATGAAGCATGTGGGAAGACTCATTTTGCCTGCTACTGTGTTTAGATCCTACATGTAATTTGTGAATGAAGCATGTGGGATGACTCATTTTGCTTGCTACTGTGTTTAGATCCTGCATGTAATATGTGAATGAAGCATGTGGGATGACTCATTTTGCTTGCTACTATGTTTAGATCCTGCATGTAATATGTGGATGCAATGAGAACAGAACTTTTATGCTACTCTGTCTGTCATGTCCACTGCAACTTCGATTTACTGGAACATATGTATGATTATTGACTTGTCAGTTTACATACTTAAACATTGATCTGTCAGTTTACATTGATCAAGCATTACATTCAACGAAACATGTCTGACATAATTGTCTCACATTCAAACAAACAGAGGCTTTTCTAATCATCACATGTCTCGGTCCTTAAAATAGGATGCATACAACAAGTAAAACAACAAAGGATGTCACAATTGCATATACTAGGTTCTGAAATCTCTGCTTCTTCAGAACGCCGCATAATTCTTCAATACGAGCATCTTTCTCTTTCAACCTCCTCTCCAAGCGGCCGGTTCAGATTTGTGCGCATCTCTCAACTCTTTGTCCTCTATCCTTGAATCTTCGATTCCTATCTTCAATTCAATATTGTCCTTCTTCAATCCCGAAGCGGTATCTCGCAAATCCAACAAAGAATCGCCTAACAAATGGGGATTTTACGGATCGTGCCATGCCCAAAATCGACAACCCCAACCTATTTGCAAATCCAATGGGAAAACACAATCAAAATCAAACTCAATAGATCCAATCCAACCAAAAACATCTCAAATGGGAAAAATAATGCGTGCAGAGCTCTTTCATGACGTGTAATACCGGCGTCACCGGTTCGAGATCGCTCCATGAAACCCACCTTGCCGCCTTCACATTGCACGAGCAGAGCCGAGTAGGACCGTAATCCATGGGGTTCTCCTATATGGCATCGGGATTGGGAAGAAGAGCGATGCGAGAAGAAGACCTCGAGCTCTCCGTGCTGCTCGACATTGGCACCGGGGATTGGAAATCAAAGCGCATGCGACAAGAAGAAGAAGTGGATCACAGCGCAAGCAAGAAGAAGAAGAAGGGGATCATGCGAGAAGAAGACCTCGAGTGATTCGTCTTTGCTCGACATTGCCACGGGAAGGGATCGAGCATAGTTTACCGAACAAGAAGGGGATCCGGCGCATGCGACAAGAAAAAGGGATCAACCTTGTTGAGGAAGAATATATAAACTCTTATCCTCGTTGTCGACTGGCGGCAATTACACGCTCCATCGCCACGCCCCTCGCCACACAAATGTGTTGAAGTCGGCGAAATTGGCCACGCCAAGACAAAACAGTAGCTCAAACCGCTACGGGGTTATTTGGCGGTTGACAAATTCGGGGTTAAATAACCGGTTTTGTAGTTCAGGTAAACCAGACTTTTTCGATAGTTCGAGAGTAAACCGGACTTTTTCCCTTATACAATAGGGTCTGTCTAAATAGAATGTGACAGTTTTCTCTGTAAAAAACTGTCATATTTTAAAAGTTGATTTATAACTTCATTATACATAAATTACAGTATATTATTTATGTAATTTTGGTTTTTAGTCACTGTAATTATTCTTGGAAGTCTTAATAACTCGTATTTCCATCACATGATTCAAAATCCCACATGTACTTTGAGAGGTTGAGTAAAAACAAAGACAAAAAATTATATTCCAATAAAATACGATAATGTTGTGAACCCGTTATGTTCTTCACATGTACTTTGAGAGGTTGAGCAAAAACAAAGACAAAAAATAAAATTATATACCAATAAAAATACGGCAATATGGTGAACCCGTTATGTTCCAAATAAAAAATCATAATAAATTTGAACTCAATTCATCAGATGCAAAAAAAATACAAATCTCAAAACATATCGGGCGAATGAAAATCTCAAAATCTCAAAGCACATCAATTCTGTGTACATGCATGTGCATGTACGATTGGTCCTAATAGCTTGGACTGCATCTCTTGAATATATGTGCATGCAGGGTGCAAAGACAGATAATAACCTGCGGTTCCTATTGCAAAAGGTGCTGAAGCAGAGCGACGTCGGAAGCCTCGGTCGCATCGTTCGGAAGAAGAGAAAACAGGGGAATTGTTATATAATAACATGAATCTTATAGCACATCTAACGAATAGAAAATTGATAGTTTTAGCTTCAAAAAACTGTCTGAAGTTATATAGCAATACCCCCGTACAATAAGAGGCCATAAAACATGTGGGTTATAGACGACATGGATACAAGAACAAAAATAATGTCTATAAGGGACTTATAGACCGTCTGTTGCATGCTAGACAGCTTCTACCTCTCTCCTCCTTCTCTATCATCCATATCATAAAAAATATTACACAGCAAAGATTATAGACGGCTGATGTCACCCTACTGTACATTAGGGCATGTACAGTAGGATGACATCAGCGGTCTATAATATTTACCACTTAAGATTTTTAATGATGTGGATAAGAGAGAACAAAAAGAAAGAATGAAGTTGTCTGGCATGCAACCGATAGTCTATAAAACCCTTATAGTTATAGACGGTTGTTTC
Organism: Phyllostachys edulis; assembly: GCA_036346405.1. Classification (NCBI taxonomy): domain Eukaryota; kingdom Viridiplantae; phylum Streptophyta; class Magnoliopsida; order Poales; family Poaceae; genus Phyllostachys; species Phyllostachys edulis. The sequence goes on along the minus strand of CM070552.1, from coordinate 46,047,863 downwards.
GTTGTTGTATCCATGCTGTCTGTACAGTTTGTGAGGTCATATATACATAGACCTGTTCACGAGCGGCCTGGCCTGGCCCGACCATGTCCAGGCCGAGCTTGGGACTGCTAGTCCGGCCCGAAATTCCCAAAAAAAAAAGAAATATATTATTTTAATACTGAAAACGAATTAAATAATACTTTTTATTCCAAAAAGATTAAAATAATACATTTTAATACGATATTCAACTTTTTTTGGTAAGGCCAAGCTTAAATTTGGTGATTTTTATTGGGCTTTTCAAGCCCGGCCCGGCCTGGCATTTGAACAGATCTATATATACATAACTTAAAGATAACTTATTTTATGAGTTATCTTTAATTTTACCGATAGATAATATAGAGAGTATTACAGACATCAATCGTCTGTACTATTGTACATACCCTTAAAACATAGTACCATAAAAGGTCGTATGCATAGCAATTTTGTTTGCCAATTGTCTCGGTGTATTTGCATACTGCACGAATCAGTTGATAAAACTGCCGATATTACGTGGTCCAGTGGATACCGGGTATACCATCTTGAGGGTGTAGGTACTAGCTACTGCCTAATGTCAGTGTCGTCGGATAGCAGAGTCGACTACGTAAATTAATGTGCCTCCTTCTTTAAGCATGACGAAAGGTGAGACGAGCGACTAAGTGTATGTACAATGACATATATAATTGTTGTTCATAGTATTTTTTTTATATTATCTATAGACAGTACTAAAGTCAGCTTATATAATATATTATTTTTTTATATATCTCTATAGACAGTTTTTTATATCTGATATATCTTTATTTTTCATATAAACCGATCATCGCATGGAAAACGGCTCAATTCTCTATGTGCCCTTCTCTCCTCCACACCATTTCATGTCCTACGTGTAGACAGTTGGCGTCGTATCATTGTACATGCCTAAGGAATAGTTAATCATCAGTAATCCAATCACCATCGATATACTTGTATTTAGCTTCAGAGTTTGAAGAAATGTAATAAACTTGTTGCCAATTATGCAACGAGTTCTTTCGACATGGCAAGCATGGAGTGGGGAAAAAAAACTTATATCAGTACGTATGAATATGCCTTACGGTTAGCCAGGCATCTGATATTTTATCGCACAAAATTTACCAGTGTAAGTCGCCTGGGCGGAGCTCACGAGAGGTTCAACACAGCAATTTAGAATGTTTGATAATAACATTCACTATATAAGTTTTTTTCATATGGTGAATTGGCGATGGCTCAGGAAGCCGGTGACATCATCACCTGCTTCCATAAAGAGGTGGACATGGTGACTTGGTTACTGTATCCTAGTAATAAAATCAGCAATTGCTTCTTCTGAAAGAGAAGCTACCAGCAACAAATGCCAATCACACTACTAGTAGGGGCTAGCTACGGATCCGGACCATCTGTTAAGGAGCACTATGTGAACAGCAGCGAAAACAACGGTAGTAATTGATATGGACATTCGATCGGGCAATGGAGATCAGACCTAATGCGCTGTACTGTAGACCGTCTGCAGAGATCAGACCTAATGTGCTGTACTGTAGATCGTGTGTGTTGATAGCTTCAATGCATAGAATCCCAATCCGCTACCAACACCAAACGCAATCACTTGCGTAGTTGCGTTACATCATTGTCAGCTAGCAAAGGTGCATCGCCAGGAAATAGGTGTGATGCTGACGCAGAGTTAGGAATGGCATATCAAGGCATAAAATTACAGGAAACAGCGATATAGATCATAGCTCATGCCACAAGATAGGAAAATACTGGCAAATAAAAAAAAAGATCACAAACACAAGCAACTGTACAAAATATCAAATTATCCATACAAGATCTTCATTCCCGAATGCGTAAACGACATGCGACAAGAGCCAAACATTCAGGAAGCAAGAGTAATAGTTAGCACCAAAGTTTGCCAAGTTTTGTTTTGACATGGAAGGTGGCAAAAGGAAACGAAAATATCCTACACCATAGAGGTGGTAATCAATAGCTTCATGCGGAGTAGCCTCCGTTGACAATGATTCCTCCAATCTTCTAGATCAAACAAAATGGGAGTCTAACACAACGAAAAGAAAATGACTTATTTTACCCATTCTTTCAAAACAAAAAAAAGGGACAGTGAACCATAAGTTTCCTTAACAGATGCTCAAACCCCAATTTTCACCATCTCTGCCTTGTCACTGACCTGAAAAACAAAAGGAAGTCGCTAAAGAGTTGCATGCGCTAACAATGACAGCATTAAATGATTTACTTGGCCGAACAAAAACTGATCATAATTTTTCCCGTTTAAATAGAGCAGATTATGATAGGTTGAGAGCTGAGGCAAAAAAAAAGGTACATGAACGGAAATAATGGTACCCATTGAAAAGCGGCCATCTTACAACTGTGAAAAAACCGTAGGATCATAACATAAGAAGAAAAACTATACCTATCATGTTTAATTCAGTAATATTCACTCTCAATTTCTTACAAACAAACAGCATATCTAACACGCAATCTTTAGCTGTTGGAAGCAAGATGCCATTTGGCTTAATTTAAACATGATCCACCTGCCATCATACTAAAACAAAATAACTATCTAAATGGTTCAATATTCAGCTAAACATGATGAAAAGTAACATAACAATACATAAATGTAAAATTAATGTATGATATTCATCAACCAAAGAACATGCAAATTTTGGCACGAAACATCATTACATCAATCTAGAAAGAAACCAGTACGATCAAATTGAGTACAAACCTGTCTGAATTTCTGCTTCCACCAAAAGAGCTCCTTTCTCTGGTACCTTGAAATCCCCACCTTTCTTCAACTGGTTTTGGATATGATTCCATACCACCACGGGAATGTGGTCTGTCCGTGTTGGCCGCTATAACTTGTGGTTCCTCTGCTAAACTAGCTGATGGAAATGCTGTAACCCTGCCTGCTCCAGAACTAGGCCTTTGCCCAAATCGAATCTTGTCATCCAACTCAATTGTAAGCAGCTCAAGCTGCCTTTCCATCTGAGATATCTTCTCAGACAAATCTTTTGCATCCTCTGTGAAAGCTTGGTCAGAGCCATCACTTATCTTTGCCTCAGTTTCTTTGAGTTCCACCTTGAGAAGGTTGATTTCTTCTTTCAAAATCCTTTCTTCATTTGACTCTGGCCTGAAAAATAAGGTTTGAGCATATTTAAATTTTAAATTACACAGAAAGGCAGCCCCTAGAAACTGAACAAGTGGAATTTCAGAGAAAAAGAACCAATACATGTGCATGTGTTTGATGGGATCATGTATCACTATAAAATCTATTTATTTACTTCATTAAAGCATCTTGAACGGAGTCATGTTGATCAGGTAAAATTTAAGAAAGGACTATAAATAACTGGATGAATAGCTTCCAAATTTTTGAAAAAAAAACAGAGATAGTTTACTAAACCACGTTGAGGATCACAATCACAACGTAGGAATGGTGGAAGCGGAGAAGGTTCCTTTATTCATACATTTGGCCCATAAATTATCCAAAAAAACATGTGTTAAAATGGTTCAATCATCATGGCTGTTTGAGACACACCCATTAAACAAAACTTCATAGGTGATCAACAATGCATCATCATAGGTTGATATCTCAATAATATAAAACCACGGCAAGAATGCAAAAACTAGGCATTGTTCTTTTTCAGTTAAGCTGCCTTCACAAGCATAGTAACACACTGCTTGTTCTAAGAGGAAACAAAACATTGTTTAGCCTCTTTAAATTGTAGCAAATTCCAACAATACAAAGGTCCGCTTAAAAATATTATGAGGTCAGATTATCAACATAAACACTCCAAAGGAGATGAAGAAAAGCTCCTATTACAAATCACAAAGGTTCAATATTGTTCCCAGCCAAGCACATGGACAAAATTAGCCCGTTCTTTTGTCAAAATGTGTGTAAACCTACTTTAAGTATTGGACAGAATGTCCGCACATCAAACGTTGACAAAAACTATCTTTGCTGAGTTAAACAAACTCCATTAATAAAATACTCAAACCCTCGTTCCATGAATTTAACAACCAAATTTAAGTCTATGTATAATGCTATACATATCACATTTAACCAAATGAAGACAAAGAAATAAAATAACATGAATTACATGGTGCTAGCAGATTAGCATGATGAAATTGTTTAGTCCTAATGTTGCTTTTTAAAAACAACAAAATTAAACAGCAACGCTAACATGCCTATAATCCAGCATTGTATGTGCAAATCACAAGCAATGGTAAAACAAATATTCTACATATCTCTAAAAATCCCACTAACCTGTCAGACTGTATATTCATGTCCTTGCTATTCATAGTCATGACTTAAAAAAACAATACCAAAAGGGCATGCTATAATTTGCTAAATATGAGTATATGACCAGCATATAATTCAACATATTCCCTCCAACCCCTGCTTCCGTACTTCCCTCCCCGCGTTCATAAGGTTCAGGTTTCCACATTAACATTAAATGCCTAAAATCACTAAAAGTAAACTACAAAGGTAACAACTACATGACTAACACCCCAATTCCTGTCGCTCATTTTGGATTTTATTACACAAATGTATTAGCAACTAATCACCAGAGTTATTAACCAAAACAGAAGACAACTTGTGGTTAGGACATACGAGTACTGGTCACTTTTAGCAAACATGACTTAGATTTGCCAAAGGTCACTGCTTTCTTAACAAAAATCAATTTTTTGTGCAAGGTGGCACCTTTCTTAAGCTATGTAAGTACTCCAGTATTGCATTATCACAAAAAATGATAGGCAGCTCCATATTCAACATACCTGTTAACAGCACGATGCTCCAGCTCAAGGTCAATCTTTCTCCAGTCTTTCCCTTTCTCCTGCAGCACCACTTCCCGTGGCTTGGCATCACCGAATGGATTTACCTTTGGCCGTGCCCTCGGTGCTCCCTCACTCCCAACTGCTGAGACCTGCGACCCAGGGCTCCCAGGGCGGGAGGAATGTGCGCTATTTGGCCTGCTAGAGTGCGAGCTGGTAGGCCGGCTGCTCTTCTTCTGATCAATCTCACTCTCAATCTTCCTCCAATCCACCCCCTTCTCGGCCAACACCTCCTCCCGGGGCCTTGCAGCCCCAAATGGGCTAGGCCGGTTGCGTGCCACCTCAGCTGGTGGCGTAGTGGTAGCTGAGGGATCACGTTTCGGTCGATCAAGAACGAGGCGTGGCCTCTCGCGCTCGGCGTTGTGCGGCATAGGGGCGGAGCCGCCACCACGGACCCAGCGGTCAGAATCAGATGGTCCCGGTGAATCACGGAAGCCCGGCGAGTCACGGACGCCACCGGAACCGAGGCTAGGATAGCGTGATGGGAGCGGCTTCTTGCCGCGCGACCAGTCATCAATGTCGTCAGCGCGACCGACGGGAGAGGGCCCGTCGAACCTATCACGCCGGCCAGAGTCGCTGGGAGCCGGCGAGAACTTCTTATTCATCGCCCAGTTGTCTGCCTCGTCTGCGCGGGAGGGCATGTCGAGATCCGAAGCCCTACTCGACGGCCCGTGTCGGCCATCGTCATCGAATCCGCCGCGGCGCTCTCCGCCTCCGGAACCAAACCCGGAGCCGTAGGAGCGGAAGCCGCCGCCGCCGAGGCGGGAGCGGTCCAGCTCGTCCGCCGAGGGCTCCCTGGGGCCGCGGGGCAGCATCATCATCTCCTCCGTGGTGAGCCCCCTGGGCTCAACGGGGGCGCCGCGGCGCTGCCGCGCCCCCGGCGCGCCGTACGTGTTGAACTCGGACAGCGACAAGGTGGTGCCTTTCTTCTTCTTCTGCTTGCCCCCACCCGCCGAGGCGGCCTCGCGGAGGCTGGGAAAGCTGGCGGAGCCGCCCGCGGCGGCAGGCGGCTCGGGCGCGGGGAAGGTCGCCGCGTGCTCGCGCTCCTCCTCCTCGGCGCGCTCGGCGTCCAACGCCCACGCGCCGACGCCGCCCCAGGGCTTAGCCATGGCTGCGTCTGCTGCCGTTGCTGCTGCCGCTGCTGCGAGATCTAGGGTTTGGTGCTCGGAGGCGGGGCGGAGGGGGGTGGATGGAATCGAGAGGAAGCCGCTTTGGTTGGTTTGGATGAAATGCGGGGGGCACTCGCTAAAATGCGCGGCTCCGAGGGGCGGAACGGCAAAAATGGCGTGCGGGGCTGCGTGAGCTGTGGCCTGTGGGCTCGCTGCGACGAGTGTGCAGTGTGCTGCTGACTGCTGTGGTTTCGATGCTTTCGAGAGGCCGTCGTGACCGACTCGTGGGAGGGCGCGCGTTCTCGTGTGCCGCGCGCGCTGCTCGCGCGGCAGCAGCTGTTGTTCCGGCTCCGCCGTCTGATCAAGCATCGACGGTTTTTTTAAAGAACTTCGACGGCTTTGGTTTTGTAGATGGGGAAAACAACATGGAGCGTCAAGCGTCTTGGTCTTGATGTGAAACTATGCGTTCGCCTAGTTTCATTTGTCACGATTAGAGATAATGAAAAATTGTTTTACTTGGGACTAGTAAACTTCCTAGCACAAGATGGAGTAAACGAAGTTGTTTATCGGTTGCAGATGCAAATGTTTGTTTTGAATTAGAGGTGTTCAAACGCCACGCCGGGCCGGGTTTTGGGCCGGGCTTGAAAAGCCCTAAAAAAAACAACAGTCGTGTTCTACCGCCCAAAACCGCATTTTCCTCTCAAAAGTCTTATTTTAATCATTTTCGGAATAAAAACTAATATTTAATTTATTTTCAGCATTAAATAAATAGATTTTCGCTATTTTTATTATTTTTGCGAAATTGGCCGGGTCAGCTTCTATCGGTCGAAACATGAGCCCAGTGCTCGGCCGACTGGTCTGGCTCGAGGCCAAGACCCGTGAACACCTCTATTTTGAATCCACTTGGAGTATGTAGCAGTATAAGCATTGCACATGGAAAAGCTCGATTTTTTTAATTTGGCCTCATGCTGCTACCGTAAATGCAAAAATAACCTTCTCGGTATCGTATTTACAAATCTGCCCCCTCCCGAGTGCGGAATGACCGGATGTTGACATGTGTCGCTTTTCGCGCTGGGGGGGGGGGCAGAAACCTAATGGCTAGCGCGGCATTTCACCTGGCGCAGGAACGAGCGTTCGCCGCAGAAGGTGGCGGGTCCGGGATCCTTTCGCGTCGCCGGAGCACGGAAAATTGTGGTAATTTTCTGGCTGCTTGCCGCGCTCCTCTGCCACGACAAATGGGCATCCATGTTCACGCTGCATGCTTGTGCATTAAATGCTTGCCCATTGCTTCATGAAGATTGGAACAAAATGGTGGTCTTTCGCGTTGTTTTCACCATGAAATGGGCATTGTCCTTTCCGCGCTCCAGTGCCGCGGAAGGTAGACGGGCCCACCACCTTCCCCGCGCTGTGCTCGCTTCCGTTGGCCACCAAGTTTCTGCGCCATCAGGAGGCTAGATTTGCAAATATGATACTGATGGGGCTATTTTTGCATTTACGATGGCAGCATGAGGCCAAATTTTAAAAAAATTCGAAAAGCTCATGCGTCGTAATGGATGCATGATACTATGACCCGTTTTGAACGCAGAAGACTTTTTCGAATCCTACGAGAATTGGATTGATTCATGTAAAATTCATACATAGTTCTAATGATTTTCTGTGTTCCAAATAGGTTCTAACTATTTTGTGTGAAAATGTTGTAAAACCAATATTGTATTTTTGTCAAAAATGTAAAATCAAGACTATCCACTCGCCTAGACTTGTACTAATTGCATTTCTATATGTTTCCCTAGTTGTACCACACTAGACACTACTACCACTAGCTAGAATTTGGACGTTCGACTATAAAATTTGTGTTAATTAGAAGTGCAGCGTAGTAAATTTTTCATATTTGAGTGCCATTCTACAGTTCTTAGTAGGTAATGATATACGGATGTAGTGTGTGCTCTTGAATACGCAGGTTTGCACCAAAACAAGAGTGCAAAGAACAACTAAACCCTGTACAGACGGCAAAATCGTGCAACACGGCAATTGGTGAATCTGGCATACCGTGGAGTGTTTACCTTTGTTTTTTTCTCAGAATATGAAAAGAAGTACAGCCAGTCGCCCAAATTACAACAGAACAGCATATTTTTGCGAGAATTTTAGCAACAGCAGAGTGGAAAGTAGAGTTACAAGCTCGCCACCAGAGGAATATCTTGCGGGCGCGGCTCCTCAGATGTACGGTTCGAACGCTAGCGTCGTTCGCTCGAGTTTCAACATAATCATATGCTAGACGCAACAAAATTTAAGAACGAGTGAACCTTTTTTTTCCAACGGTCAAAATTTTTTTTCAATCACAACAAAAAACAAAAAGAAGAAACATATGTAAACACCTATTGCAACATCCACAGATGACCATGCAACATTTAAGAAAATTGCAACATTGTTCAAGAAACCCATTCCAAGAACTCAAACCGAAAGAGAAAATTAGCCAACATTGGGATAAAATCAAGAACCAACTCAAGGAACCAAAGCCGATGCGTCATGGACATGTAGAAGTAGGGGTTCCAGCCGATGCTCCTCTCCTTCTTGTGTGCGTTCTGGTGACCGCCGAGCGCCTGCGACTTCAAGAACTTCTTTTTGCAGAAGAGGCACGAGAACAGCCGCACGTCCTTGCTGTCGATGCACATCGACGCACCGCCCCCGCCGTATCCTCCCCCTCCCGATGCCGCGGATGACGCCAACGTTAGCGACAAGTTGCTCGGCTGCTACGGCAGAGGAGGGGAGTCCATCTGGGCTCGAGTCGTCGGCATTGCGATATTTGTAGCAAACGCAAGGAAAGAGAGTTGATTATTAAACGGTGATACGATATGATGATAGCCAGGAGAGAGAGCAGCTGAGTAGTGTGGTCTGGCTCAGGAAGAAAAGGGAGAGATAGAGTAGAAGGAGGAGGTAGTCATGAGGAGTCGGGGAAGTGGGTGGATGAGGATGAAGGGATAAGTCAGGAGTAGGTGGATGAGAAGCAAAGAGATAACGTGTCTGAACTATTGCGAAAGATACCCAAAAAAAGAGATGATGTTTGTGGTCAGGCTACGTGGAGCAGAGCGTTCGGGAAAAAGTGCTCCCTCCGGACGTAGGAGCTGTATTATTACCCATATCTTGCAGCAAAAGAAGAGAAGTGCAAACTCACTACCAAAAGAATATCTTTCTTCCAAGTACAAAAAGTATAGTGTTTTTTATCAGCTTGCCAGCAAATAAAAACAGCGCCAGAATAATATCGTGGTTTTCCTTTCTCTTTCATTTCATCCTCTCTCCCTTATTCTTTTTTTTACTAACATTCCTTTGCGTTGTTTCACCAGTAATTTGCAAGGGTTCTAGAGTATAGCAAACTCGCCCCAAACCTCCCTCCATTTCATCCTACCAAACTCGCCCCAAACCTCCCACCATTTAATCAGTAGGATGGTACGTACTCTACACATTCTACAATTCTATAGCTCTTAAAAATCGGTTAACATTTGGTACAGTCCTTGCAATTAGTAAGTGTAAAAACATAGCAGGGAAATCATCAAGCCATGAGCTTTCCACGATTGCATGGAACGAACTAACTAAGAACGAACGGAGATGACAAAGATGGGATGCCTACCGGTAGGCGGTGGTGGGTAAAGGGGGGCGTAAAGCGGTTATATTTTTGCCATCCGAGTACCTGACATCGACAGAAGGAACTCTTCTCAGATGCATGCAATTGCAGTGTCCAAACTTCTCAGATGCATGCAATTGCAGTGTCCAAACTCCAGGTTATGAACATACATGATTGGTGGATTCTTCTTGAGTTTTATGTTGCTGTCCCCGTCAGAGACCCCTTTCTTTCTCAAAGAAGCCACAAACCAGCAAGGTAAAGCCGTAAAGGTATAGTGAAGAACCTACCTATTGATATGCAGGTAATGCAGCCGAAAGCACCCGGCAATTTGGGGAAATACCCAGCAACTTTGGGCTTCAGAACCTATCTGAAAAGAACTAGGCACTTATGACTTCTGTTATTGATCTGTAAGCAGCCTAGTCCTTAAAGGAAGAAACTTTTCATAGTGGGAAAACACTGTAAAGGGCAGTTTGCCTGCGTGGAGTGGAGATCAACATACAGGCCACAGCACTGCGCCTAGCCTGAAAGCATAGCAGAGACGAGTCAAGCGCTCGAAACTTTTGCCGGCAGCGACAGTATCACCCGGATACCACCGAGGCTCACAGTTTTTGCTAGAGTTCAGGGGCACCGACTGATGTGAAAGCAGGAAGGATAATATTTTCCTAATGATCGAGTAAATGGCGTTGCAAATTGCAATAGCTAAACTCGGAAGGGCACGTGTCGTTTCGGACTTCAGTCCTCGTGTACGCAGCATGCGTGCATGTATCTGTGGTCTAGAAGCCATGGAGCCATCAGCCACGCCAAATACAAAAGATCCACTGTATGCCACTATCGATGGTTTAACGTCGATCTTACGAATGAATATTGAGAATTATTATTGAGTTAAACCATACAGAAAAAGACATAAAAATTTTATACAGGTTTGGACCTTCTTCTAAAATAATAATAATCCTACTTTTGTGTTGCTGTATTGACTATACTTTACAATATGAAATAAATCACTAAAACTAGAGCTTAATGACTTCTGTCTGTTGATCTTCGTTCTCGTTGTCCTTGTTGTTGTCTCTCTTGTTCCTTATATAGCGTGTGAAAGGGTGGTAGTTGTCCCATGTTAAGAGTTGTCTCACCGTTCTATGAAATACGCACATTCGGTGACGGTTATTGTCAGAGACTGATCCTTCCATGTCGTCTTGCATTTATATCAGAGATAAAGACTTAATACGTGCAGTTATCCCAAAGAATAACAATACATATTAACTATTGTGAGTATTAAACACAACGTATAAGTATCCTTAGTCGATTGGGCCCATATGTCTGTAGGCTTTGTTGACTATAAGGTGGTCGTAGTAAAGTTTACGACCATGGAGTGATCGTAGTAAGATTTACGATTATGAGGTGGTCGTAGGAAATCTTACGATTACTAGGTAGTCGTAGAAATACTTAAGACCATATAGAGCGATCATAAAATGGTTTACGATTACTCGGCTAAGTTTATCTCTTATTAATGATAAGGACTAAGATATTGCTATCTATAATAACAATTACAGATAAACAATTCAATTAATTGATGATTATTAGATCCTCGTCAGCCACTGAATAACTTCAGATATTTATAATATGACACCGGTGTCTTACTGACATATAGACTCTAGACCCACATGTCAATCTTATAATAAGTTATTCGCTATATTGTGAATTTTCTCGATACGTAAGGCTGGACCTTCTTTAAGTCCAGTGTATATCGAATGTAGCAAATCTGCTTATCAAGGTAATAACTTGACCAATATCTACATGAGTTCTGTAATCCTGTGAGCTAATGTGATTAAAGAATTCTATGCAAATACCATGTAAAGCAAGCACAGGCTGCACAGCGAAGAGCTGCTTAAATTTCTTAATGTTCTCGAGGCTGGACAGTGAACACCGATCGGAAAAGCTCGGATCTTGGAATGAGATTTCCGTATTGTACATACGTTTTTGCTCTAGCGCCGTAATTCTCGTGAACATGAAGGATCCAAATGCAATTAGGCAATCTGGCCCAGCCCACGGGCCCAGCGATTCTTTTCTCTGTTTCTTTTGAACCAGCTGGCCGTCGTCGCCCGAAGAGGCCTCGGCGAAGCCTCCCCAAATCCCAACCCAGCACAGCAATGGCCGGCGCCGCGAAGCTCTCCGTCTCCGGCCCGGCGCTCCTCGGCTGCTGCGGGGCCGCTGTCAGCGACTGCGACGGGCTCCTCTTCGGCCGCGCTGCCTCCCCCCCCCCCGGCCCCTCCCCATCCCTCTCCGACGACGACCCCGCCCCTGCCTCCTCCGCTCCCTCCCTCTCCATCTCCATCGCCGGCCACGCCTCTCTCGCCCACCCCTCCCTCTCCTACACCCTCGGCCGCTTCCAGCCCTACTCTCCCGACCCCTCTGCCGCCGTCGGCTTCTTCTCCTCCCGCCGCCGTGCGGCGCTCCGCCCCTCCATGCGCAAGGTCGCCGTCGCCTGCTCCCTTTCCAAAACCCTAGCCCTCAACCACCCCCTTGTCTTCCTCCTCGTATGCCCTTCCTTCTCCTCCAACCTCTCCGTCCACTCATTCGACTACCGCGCGTTCCTCCTTGTTGACTCCCGCCTCGTCCCCGCCTCCCTCCAGGTCGTCAACGTGGGTCCCGGTTTCCGGGACCAGTACCACCTCTTCGCGGCGGAGTCACCAATGCCGTGGATGACGCTGGCAGCGGCAGAGGGTTACAGCATTGGACAGCAGAAAGCGATGGATAGGATGGTGGAGGGGTTCGGGCTGGGGAGGGTAGAGGCTGTGGTGGTCTCGGCCACGGGACAAGCGAACGAGATGGAGGAGATGTACGCCGGGATGCTAAGGAGGCTGGAGGGGCTTGCTCGGGAGGTGCGTGCTCGATCTGGTGGTGATTCGATTCTGAGTTATGTGCTTGTTGTGTTTCTGTTGAATTGAGGTGTTTGCGTCTATGGACAAATGCATTGCTTCTGTATCAATTATTTGTCTAGCATGAAACAACATTTCTGATATGCGAGGGAGGCAATATCATGCGCAAATTTGGAGAAGTCACAAGTCAGAATCCGAGGAATTATCTGGCATTTTCATGGCATTCAGGAGAGAACCTAGGTTTTATGGTGGAATCATGACTTCTGGTTGAATACTAAGGTCCACTTGTGATATGAAATGGTTGCAAGATAGAAAGGCTAATCTAGTTTCCATAGAATTATGTTTCTTCGCACTGTAGTGTCACCTACGGAAACCAATTTCCTTCTGCGTCATCTATGTTTACTTACCAGTGTTCACCTAGGCGCTAGGCGCTAGGCGGGCGGTGGGTGGCCGCCTAGCGCCTAGGGCGTCTAGGCGGGGCCTAGGCGGCCGAATAGAATTGCAAGTATAATCGCCTCCAGCACCAATCTAAGCAAGCGGGATGAATACAGAATAGCAAGCATCAGTCCAAGCTTATGTATATATTACATGTATGTATGTATATGTGTAATTATGTAAGAAGAGGTGTTACCTTGGTGGCTTGGTGATGCAAATATATTTGAAGATTTGATGTAATGATCTTCATGAGTTGATGAGTGATGACTTAATGCAATAAAAATATAATTCAAACAAGTAACATCAAATAGTTCAAACAATGAAACAAGTCACAAATAAAACAAGCAAGCCAAATATAAATAGTTTATAGTTCATAAGGTCTCACAAATAAAACAAGTAAGCAAAATATAGATAGAGTCATATGATAATTTGATGATCAAATGAGTGAATGACTAGTCATCTTCTTCCTCATAATTTTTGGTTGGAAGCACTTCTTCTTGGTGGGACTCATACTCAATTTCTTCCTCCTCATTGACCTCCTCTTCTTGAGATTCGGACTTGAAATCTTCTTCATGAAGTTGTCTCACTCTTGCTCTTCACGAAGTTCTAAGACCTCATTAGCCCCACATGCTTCTTCAATTACCTTCCATGTAAGCCCGTAGCGGGCTCAACATCTTGATCATCATCTCCGCCTTCAATTAACCACCCTTGAGCTTCATTAGCTTCGGAACCTATGATAGGATCTATGTTCTTCTTCTCTCTTTTCTCTTTTTTATTCCTCAATTTGGCATTGTATTGAACATAGACTAGATGGTTAAGACGGTGAACATCAAGTTTATTTCTTTTCTTTGTATGTATCTACGAATTGCAAAGTGAAATATAGTTAGCTAAATGTAATGTACTAATGTAGATATTGATAATTGAGACTTGACTTTTACTCTTTAGAGAAGTTTAGAGACTAACCCTTCAAAAGTGCTCCAATTTCTTTCACAACCGGATGAACTAGATGTCAATGAGAGGATCATCATGGCCATTTTTGTAGCACAGAACTTTACATCCATAAATAGACCACCATGCAGCTACATATTAGGAACAAAAAATAATTAGTATATGACAAATTTACAATCATGCATGTATTTACATTGACTAGTAATTTTAAAACACGGATTAAATTCGTAGTCTTTGCATCCGGCCTTTGCTGCCGCTTTCCCAAAGTGGCCTTGTTGTTCTTTGAATATACGCAACTCCACATTTAGCAATTGACTTTGCTTGTCGTCGTCATCATGGTAAAAAGTCTCCACACATGTGAATACCCCATCCATGACAACATCATCCAAAAAAATAGAGCTATCACAATAACTATAATATGGATTCAAGAAGTATGCCGTCAAGTGCAATGGAGAATCAAGCCTATCCTTCATCTTCTTGTCAATAATATCTATGATGGGGTTATAGTTATTTTCTATATTGTTCACGGATTCCATGATTTCTTTCTTTGCCTTTTGAATTTCTCCATAAAGAAAGGCCATAGAAGGCTTGACATCCCCATCAACCATTCAAGAATTTTTACCAATGGCTCAAAAACCCTCAAGCAAAGAGAAACACCATTCCAAAAGGCTCTACTCATCAATGTAGCCGTGGATGCCTTGCCTTTACTTTTTTACAATGAATGCAATTTTCCCATTCTTGGCTAAGCGCCAACGACCTTAGTTGTTGTTTCTTCTCAATCAAGCTTTGCAAAGTGAGAAAGGAGGAAGCAAACCTAGTCACCCCTGCCTTATTATATCCTCTTCTTTGTAAATTTTCTCATCAATGCCAATGTCTTATGGTGCGAGTAGATAAAAATAGTTAGTGACTTGGCTTGATCAAGTGTCTTCTTGAACCTTGCAATGCTCCCAATTCCTTGCAGCATCAAGTTGATAGTGTGGGTTGCACATGAGCTCCAAAATATGCTAGGTCTTTTGTCCTTCAATAATGCCTTCGCCGCCATGTTGTTTGAAGCATTATCGGTGACAACTTGGACAACATGAGTCGCACCTATTTTTTCAATGCAAGAATCCACATATTGAAAGATGAGCTCTCCAGTGTGTGACTCCTCAGATGCCTCCTTTGATTCTAGGAAACATGACCCCAGGCTACAATGCACACACATGTTCATGATGCTCCTCCTTTTCTGATCAGTCCATGCATCAGTCATAATAGAGCACCCGGTCTTGGCCCTCTCTTCTTCATGGTCCTTCAACAACCCTTTGGTTCTATCCACTTCCTCATACAACAACTTCTCCCGCACATCGTGTTGAGAAGGGCGAATAAAGCTGGCCAAATGGCCAATGGCTTCACACATTTGCTAAATGCATCATTGTTGATGGAGTTGAAAGGTACACTGAAACATGCAATAATTATACAATGTTACTTATGTTAGTAAACAACGCTAGGATGTCAATCGCATATTATTAGAATATTAGTAGACATTACAAGAGTTGCAAGTGAATACCGATTCATAAATCCACCTAGCAACATATTGTCTTACTTTATGGAGTCTTTCTTTCCAAATAGTGGCACTAATTGTTTGTTGTCAGTAGTTCTTTGGAGCTCAATGTACTAGGATCAATAGGCATTGCAAACTTATCCATAGGTCCCAACTTCCGACGCGTCGAGCATCCTACATTTTCAAGTTCAAGATCACCATCACCATCACCTTCACCGGTGACATTCTCATCAATGGTAACTTCATTTCTAACTTCTTGTTCTTTTCTTTCCTACTCTTCTTCTTAAGTTGTGCATCCTCGATTGATTTGATGCACCTCTCTTGATCTTCCTTTGTGGACAAAGGGCATTTAGCAACATTGCCCCTAATGTGAGCAATATGTTGCTTTATCCTATACACTCCTCCGGAAACAATTTTGTTGCACAACTTGCATTTTACTTTATCCATATTATTTGGATCAACCAATACTCCATACTCCCACCCTATATCCTCGGATTTCCTCTTAAGGTTATCCGTAGTCACCTCCACCGTGGCCGACGCAACGGATGACATTCTACAATTCATAAACATTGATGAACAATTGTTACAAACTTACAATTATGATGCTACTTGCTAATTGAATAATTGACTAATGAAGTAATGACTAAGACTACTAATTGCCAGTGCTACTACTACAGTCTACAGTACTACAACAACAATCTACAGTACCACAGTACCACTACTAGTTATTAATTAGTAATACACTAATACTATATCACTAATTTACTACTAGAGTCTCTGATTCAAGATTACACTACTAATTAAGTAATTAGTACTTACTAATAGCGTAATAGTCTAATACTACATCATCGAGAGCGCTACTACTCTGTCTCTCAAGACAACCCTCAAGCACCGAGTCACCATTGCTCGCTACTACTACTCCTCTACTGGTGCGACCTCGACAAGAGGCTACATGGAGGAGGCGAGGGCCGAGAGGCGAGCGGGCAAGGCGAGGCGAACAAGAGGCGGCGAGGAGGCGAGGCAAGAGGGAGGCGGACGACTGGGGCGACGGGAGGAGTCAGGCTCAAGGCTGACGACGACGGGAGCCGGAGAGGCTGCGCTGCTGACGGCGACGGGGAGCCGGAAGGAGCTGCGCCTGCGCGATGGAGAACCAGAGGAGGTGGCGGCGCGCGACCCCGACGGGAGCTACCGAGCCAACCAACAGTAGGTGAGACTGAGAGCCACTTACCTGTGTTTACTGTTTTTCTTCCGCGTTCCGCCTCATCGCTTTTTTCTTCCCGCCGCACCATGCTCCGCCTCGGGCCGCCCAGATCCACGTCGGGCCGCCCAGATCCGCTTCGGGCCGCCCAGATCCGCCTCTGGCCGCTCCAGACCGCCCATCCTCGAGCCGCCTGGGACCGACTCACGCCGCCTGCGACCGCCTGGGACCGCCCAGCTCCGGCTAGGCGCTCCGCCGCCTAGAGCTGCCGACTGGGACCAAATCGCGGCGGGGATACTGCGCCCAGTGCCTAGGCGCCGCCTAGGCGGCCTAGGCGCCCGCCTAGGGGATGACTGTTACTTACATAAATCATAATTTATCTGAGTTAACTGCTTATAAATTGTGTGAACTGTGTAGCATTTGTTTGTTTGTCAAAAAGAAAAGTACATGCATGTGTATGCTTGCATTGCATATGTATGCCCATGTGTACAATTGTGCATGGATAGGACATAGAATGTACGTTCATTTTGTTGCAGAATGTATGGCTTTTGCTTAGTTTCTTAATCTGCGTAGCATTTGTTTGTTTGTCAAAAAGAAAAGTACATGCATGTGTATGCTTGCATTGCATCTGTATGCCCATGTGTACAATTGTGCATGGATAGGACATAGAATGTAGGTTCATTTTGTTGCAGAATGTATGGCTTTTGCTTAGTTTCTTAATCTGCAATATGGCATTTCTCTCTTCAATAATTTTTTTAAAACTAGATTTGGCCAGCATGTCTTAGGATCTTGTGAGGTCCAAGACGCAAGATGTGAAAGCGGTAGAGTGGGGCCTGATACGGTGATACCCACTGTACAGAACACATGTGTCTAAGTGAGCTGGAAATACTAGTTAATGTGACATTCACCAAACATTCTTTTAGAAGGCTGCTTAGAAGGGTATAGCAGTGTCCTCTGTTACGAGTGTGACAATTTGAGCTGTCAAAAGTCAAAACAGAGTGGTAATCTCCTTTCTCCGGAATACCATGGTGGCATGGTGAACTAGTAGATGAAGAGATTACACAGTTGAGTTTAAGGTAGTTGCTAACTTTTTGAGTAGTTACATGTACAAGTGTTACGGATAGTTTTGTGGGGATTCAGTATCGGCGCCGCAACAAGGAACTACAGGGTGACGTTTCAAATAAGGATAGCTAAAAGAGAGAGAGTAATCCGAGTAGGATTTTTCAAATAGGATTAGATTATTATTCAAGCCGTAGCAAATTAGGATCAGTTTTTACAATATATAAAGAGCCGTAGTATTGTAACGAAAAGGGCAAGAATCAATACAAGTGTTTTCTTCCCCAAAGTTCACAGAAGGGCAAGAATCAATACAAGTGTTTTCTTCCCCAAAGTTCTTCCTTGATTCTTGTTTTGTTCTGGCTTCGCATCAATACCATCTTCGTTCTTCGAGTAGATCCTCGGTTCTATCAACTTGGTATCGGATTCACCGATTCCGCTCGCCATGCTACCCAAGCATGACCCGCCGTTCGACGTCCGGTTGGATGGGTTGGAGCAAACCCAGTCCGAAGTTAAATGCCGTCCAAAGAGGAAGTTTTTGGAAGTTTTTCTTGAAACCTGAAATCGGTATGACCGCAATTCTTAAGCGGTACTATTAAAGTGTGATAGTACCGAGTTTTACATGGCGGTATGATTTTTCCAAATAGGGTGTTTTTCTGTGTTTCTCGAACCTTTGGAAATCGGTAGTACCGCATCTGAGAAACGGTACTACCGGAGAGCGGTATTACCGGATTCTAGTTGGCGGTAATACCGCATCTGGCAGTAATGACTATATTTTGGTAATTAATGATAATAAAATTGTGGGACTAACATTTTTCATGAGTTTGATGAATAGGTTATGTTCCATGATGATTGGGACTTTAGATGACATCATGAGTTAATTGTCATTAAGTCAAGGTTCAAGAAAAGGATGCATCATGTGTTGATGCATATCAAGATCTTGAAGATGAGATGATCATGGGTTGATCATCAAGTTAAGAGAAGACACATTATGTGTTGATGGAGGGCACGTGAAGGATGCATCATGGGTTAATGCATATCAAGATAATGACCCGAACTTGAAGTGAAGATGTGCGTCATCAAGCTTCAAGAAGATGCTCAAGACAGAGGTATAACTAGCTAGGGCTAAGGATGTGTTCCTAGTTTTTTACCAGTCTTGGTGTTTGGTTGGAAGACTGGATTGCTAGTATAGGATTGTCGTACTATTAAGAGGGATCTTGTCTAGTAGCTTGAGTTTCATTATATGTTGATAGCTCAATCTTACTTACTCTAGCTCTCTGTGACATGATGCTATTATTTATGAATGTGTTTTACAAATAGTCGAGGCTCATGCATCTATTCCTTGTAGCATGTGACTATACTTTGCAAATGTGTTTTGCAAATGGTTGAAGTTCATGTATCTACTCTTTGTAACATGATCTAAGTTTGTAAATATGTTTTGCAAATTGTTGAGACTCATGCATCTTCCTTTGGCATGGTCTAAGATTGCTTGTTGCTATTTTCTTGGATTTAGACCATGGTAGTGACTCTTTAGAAGTTCTTATGCTTTCTGTGTTGATCTATTGTGTTTGTGTGGATATCATGGGGATATGCTCACGATCTTAGGATGATGGTACAATTGGAAATGGCGTTGAAGGTTTATCGAAACACACGTTTTCGGCAAAGTTCAAATTCTGTCAGGTCTCAGGCGGTCAGACCGGCCTGTGTGGTAGTTAGACCGGCCACCACTGGCGGTCAGACCGGCCAAGCCTCAGGCAAAGTGGCTGGCGGTCAGACCGGCCAATGGGTGGCGGTCTGATCGGCCATAAAAGATTTTTGAGTTTGGAGCTAGGCCAAAAATAGAGGGTGTAGGCAAGAGAGGGGTTTCTTCTACACTTGGTCTCATAATTTTTGGAGTTTCGAGTCAAAAGATCTATTCATTTGAAATTTTCAGAGAAGTCTCGGATTTCTAAGTTGAAATTTTGGCTAAGTCCCACTGGCGGTCTGACCGCCAACAGTGGCAGTGGTTAGTTAGGCCGGGGGCGCGGTCGATTGGTTTTGATTTGTTCGTCGGCCATCTTGGCTGCGATGATTGTTTGGTTAGGTCAAGTTTATGGGTTTCAGTGCATATGTGTTGTATGATGCATGTTTTGACTAACGTGGGTCAAGTTGCGAAGAACTTGTTCCCGGAATCGATCTCTTTGTCTATTGTTGTGCAGGAAGCTTGGAGGTCAACGACGAGGATGATCGGGACTAGGCTTGGAGAACTAAGGTTCAGAATGATCAAGGATGCCGGGTGAAGTCAGAAGACTCAAGCATGACGCAAAATGGACAAGAATGACCGAACGGGAAGTTCGGTCCGACGGGTTGCATCAAGCGGCGTGGGAGTCGGTGCAAGTGCCATGGTGGTTTCGGTGAGAACCGGATGAGAGAGACTTGCCGACATGAAGAGAGCCGTTGATCAACCTACACGTGGCGAAGCATGGGATTGCTTCATGAAGATTGGACTCGATCTTCGGAGAAGGATCGAGAAGGGGTATTTCGGTAACTTCACCTAAATACTGCTTGATGACCTTTTGGCTAAACCGCGGCGCAAGACGGCGCAAGGAGAAGTGGTTTAGGTCAAGAGAAGATGAAGACGACGCTTTGAAATACGTGCGTAAGTGAAACCCGTTTGTGTGTGGGCTTAACGGGTGCCCATTAGGGATATCATTATAGAAGCTAGCCTTCACTATAAATAGGGGAGAGTGCTGGTTGTGCACCCCCAACCCTTATATCTAAAACCCTAGTTTGTATTTTAGGGTTATGAGAGAATAGTGGAGAGGTTAGGGTTCTAGGGAGATGGATTGACTGTGTGCTCATGTGTTAAGTCTTTGTCCTCCTGGATGGAGTGGGTGTAAACCAACATCAATCTCAAATCAATCCAAGCAAGATTCTTCAAGATGAGTCTCTTTTTGTTTTTGCTTTCTATTTTGTGATTTTGGGCCTTTCTTTAATCCGTGAGTTTTCCTTTGGTTTCTGGCCTAGATTTAGCTTGCTGTGACATGTGGGAATACGTCTAGGATCATCTTGATCATCAATCACCCACGAGCAAGTGTTTGGATCATATTTTGGTTTTGACTCGGTTTTGGAGCAACCTTCACTCAAAATGTAAAAAGGTCAGAACTTTGGTAAGGATCTTCACGATCTTTGATTGGAATAGGTTCATGATATCCTAGAGAAGGTATGTGTTAAGTTTGGTAAGGTTTAGAGTTGCGAATCAAAAGTTAGACCGATTTGTGATTTTGAGTTCGAGCTGATTTTACTGTTTATTATACTAGAGATCAGACCGCTAACTAGTTAGAGGTCTGGCTGATTTGCCAAAGGTCAGACCGCCAACTACATGGAGGTCTGACCGCCCAACTCTTTAGGTTTTGAGTTTTTGTGATTTTGGTCTATTTGCTTCGGGGTTTTGATTGGATTCAATACAAGTCTTCTACTGTGCTTGTATATTGATCTTCATAGCTTTTATAGCTATTGGAGTGAAAATCGTGTTGAATTCAATCAAGGTGAAAAAGATACTATGCTCCTATTCATCCCCCTCTCTAGTCGCCGTTTCGGTCCAACAAGTGTTATCAGAGCCCGGTTAGTTCAATCTTGATCTTAACCGGTCACTGAACTTGGCGATGAGAAGTACTCCACCAAGCCGCATATTGTAGCGTCCCAAAATTTGGCTTTTAAAAAATCTTTTGAGTAGTTTAGGTCCCTAGAAAATTTCACCAATTTTATTTGAATTAATAAAGCTTAATTGAGACTTTCATAAATCAAAAACAATTTAATATGATAAATCTCAACATCAACTATTATCAAAACTATTTTATTTGGATTCTCTGTGCTTGGATATATTTTCTAGATTTTTCTAGAATTTTTTCGAGTACATTTGCTATTTTCTATTTGCCCTTTATGTTTTCTGCTATTTTCTAAAAAGAAAAGGCTATTTAAAATCTCAGTTTTCCTTGTGGGCCGAACCCTTGTTGGCCCACATTCCTTGCTCTCTCATCCGCTCGGCTGCTTTTAAGCTTGGTCCGGTCTTTGCCTCCTTAGGCCCGGTAGTCTTACTGTCACCTCCTTGGCCATCAAAGTCGGCCGCCATTCCTCCGCTCGCCCGGTTCGCACACGACCTCTTTCACCCACGCGTTGGCCTAGCTGCGCCAAGATCGCCACCGCCCGGCCGCCTAACCCTAACGCCAGCGCCTTTTTAGCGCTGTCGCAAGACGTCTTGCGACGCGTCCCGTCTGCCGCCGCCTTACGCAGCGTCTTCGTGCCGACTTCAGCGCCGCCATCGCCGCCTTGGGAGTCCGCCTCCCGCACGTCGAGGCGCTATAAATAGCGCCCTCGATCCGCACTCCCGTAGTTGCGCCGCCTCCGTTGCCCTAGAGCCGCTGAGGTGTCGTTCCTCTTCAACCGGAGCGCCGCCGTTGAAGCCATCTTCTTCGCGTCCGGCCGGTCGCCTCCTTCCGTCTCTACCGTCAAGGCGCCCTCGCCCTGCCTCGCGACGCCGCCCTCGTGCCCTACCCGCCATCGCCCGGGACACCGCCAAGCACCACCACCCTCGGTAGTCTTCCTCGGAGCCAGCACCGCCCCGCATTAATGTCCTCCGCCGTGAAGCCTCCCGACTAGCCGCAGCCGTGTCACGGTGATTGCCACACCGTCCTCCTCTGCGTGATGTCAACCGTTGCTGCTCCCGAGTTGAGTATTGCCCAAACCGATCCTTTCTTCTTCAACATCGGTGCGCCGCTGCCGCAGTTGAATCGCCGCCCTTGGTAACACCTCCCCTTGGTCCTCCTTATTTTTTTCCCCTCTTGATTCCTCTTCTCTGGCATTGAAACTCCGCCGCCACGTTCCCTTGTCATGGCCGCCGCACATCCCCGGCGCTGGCGAGGCTCAAGGCACCTCAGGCCGAGCCGCCACCTCCCATCGCATCAGGGTAGTGGCCCCGTCCCGTTTTGCTCTCGCCGGAGCCCAACCGGCCGTCGCTCTTGCCGTCGACGTCGATCCGAGACGACCATGGCTCCCGCCCCCCTCTGTGTGCCTTCCAAGTGGGCCCAACACCCTCTCTCTCCCTTTTATGTCTCTGTAGCGATCGGGTGTCCTAGATTCGAATCAGGATCGTGCATGTGCACTTGTGCCAATAGCATGTCAGCGTTCTCGCTTACATGGCAGCCACGTTGGTACTGTGCCACATATGCCATATCAGCCGCCACAACTCGCCACCTCAGTTTTCGTGCAACCGCGGATGCCACGTATGTGCTGCACAAGCTTACCATGCCTAAACCCTAACACCAAAACCATAGACTTGGCTCATCGTGAACCTATTCTATGACACCTAGACCCCACCTCGTTAGATACTGTTTTGTGAACCAGGTTCACCATGCACCTTAAACCCTAGATCGTGGACTTGGTCTATGGACCAATGGCCCACTTACCATTCACTTCGATCTTTTCTGGAATTAATTTAATTCTGGAAAACTCTTTTATCGTATCGGTCCCACATGTCGCCCTCTCCATTTTAATGTTGGAATTATTTAAATTCTAGAAATCCTTAAATCCAATTGGTCCCACATGTTATTCACTACCTTTGATCTCTTTCACTTACCAGTGGACCCCACTTGTAAGTCTCCAATTCTACTTAATTATTTGATCCGAAAGAATATTCTTTTCTCTCTCGATTTCATCATTTCATGTGATCTTTCAAAGCTCACATATTTTGCATCCGAACTCCGGTTGAGTCAATTCAAGTTCCTAAATTCTGAGATTATTATTTAATTTTTGGAGTTTGTTTGCTCTCTGCTATTTATTTATTTGGTTTATTTGCTTGTTTGCGAGTAGACGTTGATACTGCGAGAAGTGCTGAAGATCAAGGAAGTAGAAGATTAAAGATTAAATAAGTTCATCATTGCTGTAGCAAGGCAAGTTATATCTTTGATCATGTTGAATCCCAGTTTTCTAAAATGACTTTAATTCAATTTATTGCATTTACTTTAAGTATTTATTTAAATGCTTTTGGGTGTAGTTATTATTCAAATTGTTATAACTTCCTTGTCTATATTGATATGTCATAATCTTTTGTCACCCTAGCTTGGTTATTTATTTAGTTGGTAATATCGTAGCACCAACGTGGGTTAGTTAGATACGAGTAGATTGCTTAGCCATGCCACGAGTCATCTCATGTAAGTTGTAATTATCAACTTGACTAAGTGATTATGGAACTATGTGATAAAACTGTATGTACTGTGTGCTATTACTCGTGATGGCATGTGTTGCACTTAACCAACTGGGCGGTAAAGGATTTAGACTGAGTCAAGTGGTGAATACTGTGTGACATGGTGGCTGTGTGAATGGGAATACTAATATGTGTGTCATAATAATCTGTGTGTCTTAGTTAGAATTTGGAAGTCTTGCCTTAGTCAATTAAGGACTTAACTTTGTGCGCCATTGAACTGAGCCTTACTGTATGACCACATGCCTAGTATGGGACGGGCCTAACTTAGTAAGTTATGGATTCTTGACATTACTACTCAGGTAGTAGGTTAGGTTGTGTTGATTGGGTGGAGGTGTGCTACCAAGTAGTTACATCACGGAGCGGTTTGCCGTGTCTCTGTCCAACGGTGTGTGTCGTACCATGCACTGTGTATAGTTTGGTATGACGGTTGGTAAGCACACTGGGAGTGGCAACGCTTGAGATGAAGTTTCTGAAACGTTTTGTTATGATCAGTGCAGGCCATGCTGGTTATATCTTGTGGGTAAAGTGTATAAACTCTACAGAGTGTTAAATCAATCTATTCGAATAGCCGCGTCCGCGGTCATAGACATGCTCGGGGATTTCACACGAGCGGTAGATTTTCATAAAACAACTGGGAAGGGACAGCTATGTGATTTAAGTCATATGGCTGTGTGAATAACTTGATTAGACCATGAGTCTTTGTGAAAACAACTGATAAATTATTATTGTCTATTTGTTTTGAATTATGCTTTCAATTTATTATTCATATTCAAATTGCAAATGTTGCATTTATGCAAAATAACCACTTAAGTCATTCCTTTGGAATAAGCCATCATGTATAATTGCATTTATGTGGTATGACTTGCGAGTACGGTTGTGTACTCATGCTTACTTTAATCAATCAAGCAAAGGTGAAGAAAACATCAGTCAACAAGATCTACTTCAAGGATCGTGGAGAACTAGGTCGTGCTACCCCAGCCGATTGCCTGTGGGCATATGGATGGGCTTCTGAGGTTATTAGTTACATTCGCCGCTGACTTCATTGAGTTATTTGCCTTCTGAGGCATTAATTGTAAGCTTTGACCTTAAGGTCTTTACTATAATATTTATTGTTATTTGCCTATATATCAGTCATATTTGTATATAGAAATGATATTTCATCGATATTGTCACTGTGTGCACTAGCATGATCCTGGACTAGTGCATTATACACAGAGGGTCCAGAATTGCATTTTTGGGTCCCGACAGAGGTGGTATCAGAGCCGTATCGATTGTAGGTCGTGACCTTAGTTAGAATAGCCGTTTTAAGGAAAACTTCAAAACTTATTTTACAAAGAAAAAAAGTCCGGTTTACTCCCTCGAACTATCAGAAAAGTTTGGTTTACCCCCTGAACAACAAAACCGGTTATTTAACCTCCTGAACTTGCGAAATCCGGTCAATTAACATCCCATAGCGGTTTGGAGCGGTGGTTTTGCACACGTGGCAGTAGTTTTGCTAACTGGGAGAGAGAGACGTGAAAGCCATCATTTTCTTCATTTGCTTTCTTTCTTCCCCAATCTCCTCTCATTCCCATGGTTCTCTCTCTCCCTCATAAACTCCCTCTAGAGCTCCCCCATCGGGCCCTTGCCGTCTCCGGTTCACCGAGCTCTTCAGGTTTCGCTAGCTTCGCGTCACCGAGCACCGTTCGGGCTTCTGCCGCCTCTCCGCGCTCGGGCTTCCGTCGCCTCCACGTTGCCGCACGCCGGTTCGGGCTCCCGTCGCCTCCGCGTGTGGCTGCTCACCCCTCAAGCTTCCGCTGATTTCGCGTGCACCGAGCGACCTCCAGTTTCTGTCGACTCAGCATGCGCCGAGCGTCCTCTGGGCTTCCCGCCGGCCACCTGCGGCCACCGCCCTCCTTGCATCGCCGCTCAGGCTTCAAGAAAACCATCAGATTGTTTGCGGCATATAGTTTATGCATTAGGATTATTTGTGGATTAAGCTTCTGATTGTTTCATACATCTTGAGTTCAAGCTAGTTCTGGAATGAATTTTGTGTATGTGATTCCACACCTCCCCTCTCTCTCCCTCCCGTGCAAGCTCCCGGCCCTCATGAGCGCGACGCGAGAGAGGCAGGCAGAGCGAGGGGGGCTTGGGCGCTGCGGGGAGGCGATGGATATGGAGAGGTCGTCGGCAGAGGCGGCCGGGGGTGTGGCGTGCTCCATTTGCCTGGATCCGGTGGTCGGCCGCAGCGGGGCACGCACACGTGAGGGCATGGCACGGGCCGAACCAGAGAGAGAGGCGCTGGAGGCGGCGCAGGCGGCCGGTAGGGAGCCGGCGGCAGCGGGGCTACGCCATGGCGCCATGCGCACTTTTCTTGGCCGGAGTAGCAAGCAAAGGAGAGAGGAGCTGGGGAAAGAAAGAGGAAGAAGAAAGCAAAGAAGGACATGGCGTGTTGTATGCTGACATGGACAGCCACGTGTGTCACCCCGCGTGTTGTATGCTGACATGGACAGCCACGTGTGCAAAACCACCGCTCCAAACCGCTACGGGGTGTTAATTGACCAGATTTTGTAAATTCAGGGGGTTAAGTAACCGGTTTTGTAGTTCAGGGGGGTAAACCAGACTTTTCTGATAGTTCGAGGGAGTAAACTGGACTTTTTCCTTTTACAAATGAAAAATCTCAATGATGTGCTATTCTCACCTTGTCTAGCTTCTATACTCTTCCATTCCATATCTTTCTCATCTATATTCTTGCTCACTGTTTTGAGTATTAAATTGGACTCGCTCCCCTCATAACATCTATAGTTGTCGTTATCTGTGCCAAATGTCTTGGTGGATGTCCAAGAGCTGTTTTGAGCAACTCTTCGAAGACCATGCAACCAACAACAGCGCATCAATATCTCCCAAAGTATTCAAGACAAGTCCATCGCAAGAATTGAAGACCAAGAAGAAGTCCTACGTTGCCCTGTCTTCCTCCAAGCTTCGCCTGCAAGGATCGCAAGCAGTCAACGTTTGATGAAGACCGTAACCAGTTCGAGTTTTCTTCAGACCAGCCACATAGGATAAATTAGCGTTGATTTCTCCCGTGTGTTGAGCCAAGTCACCCAGTTAAGTTAGAGCTTAATCGACTAGACGATTAGTTGTTCATCTTCTTTCTCTTGTGTGTAGTTTGTCTGTGAGTTTCGCCCTTCTTAATAGCTTTCCGGCTATTTGTGTTCTTTGGTGTTCCTTGGGTTAACACTGCTTCCCTTGGTAGATTGTCTTTCCTTACCTTACGCTTTTCCCTCTCATCTATCAGCCCTGGTCAGTCAGCAGATGAAGAGCCCCAGTGAAGTCAACATTGTCAGTAATCTTGAGACAGTCGGTGCCAGCTATGATCTTGTCAATCATAGTGGACAATTGTCAGAACTAGTAGCGGATCCAGCCATGGGACAATTTTTGGCTACTCAAACTCAATTCATGAACGCGATGATGCAGAACATGAATAACATGATGACCCAGCAAAATCAGACCGCCGCTACCTTAGTCAAAGTGTTGAATCAGAACAATCAAGCAGGCCGTCGTACCATCGCCGGTGTCAGTACCAGAACAGACGATAACTAGCAGCTATCTCCAGTGCCAGTAGTGATGCATCAGAACCCGAGTCAGCTTCTTGCCACCCAGAATCTGCTCAAGCAAGCGACGATTCAACCGTTAGACAGAGATAATGTTTGCAAGGATGCACAACTCGTTGCCATCCCAACGGCACACCCTTAGTTCAAGTTTGTGAAGTTCATATTGACCAAACCGTCTGTCTTTGAAAGATCAACTGCACTCAAGGATGCAGAATCTTGGATTCGCACCATAGAAGAAAAGCTAACTGTTGCGCAATGCAACGATAATGAGAAAGCTCTCTATGCCGCTCATCAATTAGAAGGAGTTGCATTAGATTGGTGGGAGAAACTTCACGCCGCCCATCAGACGAAACAGACCATCACCGTCGACTTTCGCGCGCTTTTAAATCAGCGACATGTGACATCAAGCAAGAGTGATCAAGATAAACATGATATCCCGATATCCTACATCAAATCTAGCCGTTGTCATTTGAAGTGCTTCCAACCAAATAAGTCAGAAGATTGCGCATGTATCCATTGTGGAGAAATAGGCCATAGCGCCGATGAGCATAATATCAATTGTTCAAGTTGCGAAGGAAACCATTCCGTTGGAGAATGCCCAATGAGCACGGTCACATGGTTTTTTTATGTGAAGGCGATAATCATTGTTCGAGCCAGTGCCCCATGTATTCAGTATTGACTTCTGCAACACAACTTCAGTGAGAAAACTTCCGAGCCGCTGTCAAGGCATTAGCAAAAGAAGGCAAACCATTGTCAGTACATGATTTGTCAGTTGAAGAATCACAAAAACAGAATGTTAACCTTGGCAAACCACCTCAAAAGAGAAGCAAGCAAGTATTGTTGGTGGAGTGCTTTGAGTGTGGTAAGCAATACCACTATGCCAAGCAATGCCCTGCAAGGCGACAAGCTTCAACCTTCAGGAAGGATAATCGTTCTGTCATAGTCTTGTCAGAAAAATAGCAAGGTTCAACCCGTGTTTGTTACAGTTGTCGCAAAGGAGGTCACTACGTCAGCCAGTGTCCTTAGAGGTACCAGCTGCTCACTCCAGATGCAAGAATGCCAGAAGTTGTGTCAGTCAAGATGGTAACTCCTAGAGCAGGTGATAACGCAACAAGATCCGTGTGTACAGCGAAGCAGTCAAAGAAGAGACGTTTGTGTGATGATGTTACCAGAAAAGCCTAGGTTGGTGATACCAGATTATACAATGCCATGTTTCTGCTTGTGGCAATAAAGTCAGTGAATTGTTGTAACCTTTCCTCTGTTTGAGAGCCAAAAGGTGGACATCCTTGTATGCCAGTTATGAAGAAAAATGATGGTTGAACATCAAAGTATTGGATATCTCTAAGCATGTGCCATTTCAAGTCGAGTAATCAAGTTTTGAGTCATGTTGATGAAGGTCGTAGAGCCATAACTATGGAATATGATGGTGAATTCCAACTCATCATTTTGCATAGTAGTGAGATAACCGTAAATGGTTGAAGAATCTAACCATTGGATAATGTTGATATCCGCAAGAGAGTATGCAGTTGTCATTGCAATTGATCAATGCAACATTCAACTGTATTAGAGGTCAAATTTGTCTTTGACTTTATACCCTGGATCAACTAATGTCAGAAAGAATTACGTCGGAGATGAATTATGACAAAAGTTGTTAAAAGAGTTATGATAGAGCAGATCAAAGGATTCCCTTAGATATAGGCAGTGTCAAATCAAGTTCTTCAGTTTGTCAAGCACCAATGTGAGTTGTTCTAATGAATTGTTAGCACAAGATGTGGAATAATTTAAGTTTCTCAAGGAGCAAATTTTCAGGACCTCATAATCAGCTTGTTTGAGTTTTGAGTAAGAATTTCAGTTCTCCCTAGAATCATCTGTGAGCAAGTCAGTGTCAGTTGAAGATCAGTAAAGCAGTCATTTCAAGATAGCCAAGACCCTCATCACTGTAAAAGGACCAGTTCGCCCAGATCGCCAAAAGTGAACTGAATCAGTGAGAAGTTCAATAGAGATCAATCACAACGTCAATGTTCGTATTGCCATATATCAGAAAGAACCTTGATAGCTTTTGTCACGAAACGTCCAAGAATCAGCGTGTTAAGAAGTTTCGCCAGCACTTTCTAGCAACTAAAGTTGCAAGCAGTGAATTATCCTAGTTGTAATTCAAAGTTTGCGATCGGGAAGAAACAAAGATGGTTATTGGATTGAGAACCATGAAGTTGAAATCCATTCCCTCAGGATAGACCAATATTGTGGCAGATGCTTTGAATCAGAAGAGCTACCACAAGAATATGTTGTTCAGTCAGCTAAAGTTACCTGTGAAAGTCAGAAGTTGAGTCTTGAGTCAGTACAAGAGGATATATATTGAACCCTAGAGTTCAAACCGATGCTAGAAAATCAGGCTTGATCAGACAGTTTTGTCAAAGAAATCTGCCGTTTCATTCCTATTAATATCACCGAGTTTGGAGACCGTCTAGCATAGTGGTATACGACAGAGATGGTATTCACCGAAATGGGTATAGTGCCAGATCGACAGGGTTGATCAATTTGTACGATGTGTCAGAAAAGTTAGCGTTAGACCAAGGATCCCAGTTTACCTCGTGTTAGCGACAGAGTGTTTATGAAGCCTTGGATGCTCGTTTCAATTCAGTATTGTGTATCACCCTGCATCTGCGGACAGATTGAAAGAAATAGTGAGTTGTGCCTTAACTCATGGTACCAGGTCGAGCAAGTAAATGTTCTGTGCAGAGTTCCCCTACAACACCAGTTGCCAGCTAGTTCGCAGTTGTCACCATCTGAAGTTCGTAGTGATTGTTCGTAAGTCATTGCTCAGCTAGGGGTAGATCAGATCACAAAGAATGTAGATTTCTGTATTAATCATGAAGCAGAAGGCCAAGTGTCTTTAATCCTAAAGAGATTGTAAGTAGCTTAGTTCAAGCAGAAAAGCTATGTGGATTATGCAGACTATCACCCTCGCAGTCATGTCTATCTTCAGAATGCATGTTGAAGATCGATCTGTGTTAAGGATTGTATGACAGAGGTGACAGAGGTGGGGTCAGTCTGTTCAGATTTCGAAGCTCAGAAGAAGAGTTTGTTGACCTGAGATGTCAATCAGCAGCAGGATCTCCTCAACTCCAGAAGTGTCTTCGAGCACCGATCAAGCAGTCCTATTAGAAGCTATCGAGTTTCAAGATACCTTCCTACCAAGAGCCAGTTTGTCAAGTTTTCGTTGGAGCGAGAAGTTCAGCAAGAAGCAAGTCATTTGTTCTGTGAGTGTTCAGAAGAGCAATTCGGTCAAAGTCAAAGCAGTTTGAAAACCAGAAGAGAACCTGAAGGCCGAGTTCTTTAACCTTTTCTATAGCCAGCCTAAATCTCGGGGTCGAGATTCTTTAGGGGGGGGAAGGTTTGTAACATACCAAAATTTGGCTTTTCAAAAATCTTTTAAGTAGTTTAGGTCCCTGGAAAATTTCACCAATTTTATTTGAATTAATAAAGCTTAATTGGGACTTTCATAAATCAAAAATAATTTAATATGATAAATCTCAACATCAACTATTGTCAAAACTATTTTATTTGGCTTCTCTATACTTGGATATATTTTCTAGAATTTTCTAGAAATTTTTTCGAGTACATTTGCTATTTTCTATTTGCCCTTTGTGTTTTCTGCTATTTTCTGAAAAGAAAAGGCTATTTAAAATCTCAGTTTTCCTTGTGGGCCGAATCCTTGTTGGCCCACATTCCTTCCTCTGTCATCCGGCCCGGTCGCTTTTCGCTTTCGGCCCGGTCTGCCTTGCCTCCTTCCGGCCCAATCGTCGGCCTGTCACCTCCCTTGGCCATCCAAAGTCCAGCCCGCCATTCCCTCCGCTCGGCCCGGTTCGCCACCAGCCTCTTTCACCCACGCGCTGGCCTAGCCGCGCCGCATCGCTAGCCCGTCTGAGCCGCTCAACCCTAACGTCCATGAAGAGGAACTTGAGAATATTCCTGAGGCTGGTTAGCCCTTCTAGCCAAAAAATTCACACGAGCCTATAACAATACGAGAAATAAGAAGAGAGGCGGCCCTGTGACATGCTATAAGTGTGGAGAGCTCTACCATATCCGGGCGAACTGCTCCAAGCTAAAAGGGAAGGGCAACCACAAGGATGAGAAGGCAGCTTGGAGAACGCCTCAAGAGAACAAGTCCAAATTTGATGCTGCCAAGCTCATGAAGACCGCTCACCGGGTCCTTGCCGCTTTTTGAGAGCAATCTAGGAGCGATGTGGATTCCGGTAGCGAGCAGGACAAGGAGGAGGAGCTCCCTCAAGAGAAGAAGAAAGGGAAGGCAAAAGACTTCACCGACAAGTGCTTCATGGCCTACTCCGTCGACATCGATGACACCG
The DNA here is from genome assembly GCA_036346405.1 of Phyllostachys edulis. NCBI lineage: Eukaryota > Viridiplantae > Streptophyta > Magnoliopsida > Poales > Poaceae > Phyllostachys > Phyllostachys edulis. The sequence continues at coordinate 46,016,018 of CM070552.1, read as the reverse complement.
ATGAGGTACCTCCATCCTATGATGTTCTCTCTGCTAGATATGATACCATCTTTGAGCAATTGCTTAGCCAGGATAAGACGTTAGAGTTCACCATTGCTAGGAACAAGGATTTAGAGTCACAAGTTGATAATCTCACATTAGAACTTGTGAATGCTAAAAATCTTGATGCTGATGAATGTTCATCTTGCCATGCTTTACACTCTGAACTTGCTAAATTGCAAACTGCTCATGATGTTGCCTTGCACCAACTAGAAAATGCTAGGACTGAGTTAATTGAAGTTAAATCTGCACCATGTGAAAAATGCTTAGAATCTAGCAAGTTGGTCGCTTCTGATAAAGCTGAGTCTAGCTTTTGCTCTTTCTGCTTAGAACGTGAACATGAAGTAAAGGACATATTAGAAGCAGTTAGAGCTAAGTATGCCAAGCTTAAGGACAAAATTGGTTCTACTCCTTGTGCTTCATGTGAAGCCCTTAAGCTTGAAGTTGCCATTCATAAGGAGAAGCATGCTAAGGCCATTAAGACCAAAACTTGTGAATCATGTTTTAACCTTGAAAAAGAGAATGTTTATCTTAAGGATACATTAGAAAAATTTTCTAAGGGTAAGAAACAGTTAAACATGATTCTTGACAAGTCAAAAACTCCTTATAAGAAGCAAGGGTTAGGATACAATTTTGCCCATGACAAGTCCAAGCCAAATGTTATTCAAGTCTTGAAAAATGGCTTAGTTGAGCTCAAAACCTAATCCGCAAAAACCATTTTCAAATCTGCAGGTTTTGTCCAACCATCTTTTGAGCCAAAAGGTGCTTCTCCTAGTGGTACCAAGTACCATTGCACCAATTGCAAGAAAGATGGGCATTTGCTTGAGTTCTGTTGGCGTATGTTGAAAAATGCTAGGAGAAATCTTGCTAGAATTTCATCTCATCAACCTAGAGCCTTCATGAGACATTGTCATCTAGAAAAGAAACCTGGACTAGGATTTGTTTCACATGCTCATCATCATCATGTTCCTAGATAGGATGCTTCTCATGTTCGTGTAACCATTGCTCATGATAGAACCTCAAGTAGGATCAATGATAGCAATTCTGCTTTGTATACTACTCACAGACGTGTCTTAGTACTGGGTTCCCAAGTCATATTTAACTAACCCCAGTATTGAGACACATTGATCTTCTGTGCCTTGATTTTCGAGATCACCGCGGAAGGGGGAAGAACACGTGGTTCGTCGACTCCGGCTGTTCACATCACATGACCGGAGACTCAAGATGGTTCACCTCCTTCACGCGGTCGATGGGTGATAAATTCATAAATTCATCACCTTTGGAGATGATACACAATGGCGGATTGAAGGAACGAGATCAATCAGGGTGAACGACAAATTCATCCTAAAAAACATCGCTCTTGTAGACAAGCTAAGGAGACACGCAATGTCATTTTTGATGATACTAGCCCTAGTGCTAGATCAGACGTTTCAGGTGATACACAGGCGACAGAGAGCATTTTTGTAGAGGAAGATGATGATGGAGTCGATGATGCTCTCCCACCTGCTGCTGACGCTCCTATTCCAGCTTGAGAACCTGTTTTAACTACTTCACCTCCAATTGAGGCTCATGCTACATCTTCATCATCAACAGTACCTGCGGAGGTCGAAGAGATGCTATCTCCCCCGGGCGCTCCACTTCACGTTCAGAGGCATCATCCTCCGGATCAGATCATTGGATATCTTCATGAGCAAGTCACTCACTCTAGGTATCATGATCCTAGTCTCTACTCCTATTCTGCATTTGTTGCTTCTTTTGAACCCCGCGATATATCACATGCTTTATCTGATTCTAGTTGGGTTAATGTCTTGCATGAAGAGTTAGAGAACTTTGAGAGGAACAAAGTCTAGAACCTAGTAGAGCCTCCTAGTGGTCATAATGTGATAGGAACCCGTTGGGTGTTCAGAAACAAACAAAGTGAGGATGGTTCTGTAGTTAGAAATAAGGCTAGGTTGGTAGCTTAGAGTTTTAGCCAAGTTGAGGGGTTAGACTTTGATAAAACATTTATACATTGCTAGATTAGAAGCCATTCAGATGATCGCTTGTATTTCTTTGCATCTAAGGGCTTTAGACTGCACTAGATAGATGTCAAGACTGCATTTCTGAATGGTTATATAGTGGAGGAAGTGTATGTTAGGCAACCCCCAGACTTTGAGAATCCCAAGCATCTACATCATGTTTTCAAGCTATCTAAAGCTTTGTATGGTCTTAAGCAAGCTCCTAGAGCTTGGTATGATAGACTTAAGACCTTCTTACTTAAAAATAATTTTGAGATGGGTAAGGTAGACAAGACTCTATTTGTTCTTAGGCATGACAATGACTTCTTGCTTGTCCAGATTTACGTGGATGATATTATCTTCGGTGGTTCTTCTCATGCTCTTGTTTTCAGTTTTTCTGAGACCATGTCCAGGGAATTTGAGATGAGTATGATGGGAGAACTCAACTATTTTCGGGGGCTTCAAATCAAGCAATGTAAGGAAGGGTTCCCCATCCATCAAACGAAGTACACTAATGATTTGATCAAGCGCTTCAAGATGGGTGACTGCAAGCAGATCGCTACTCTCATGGCGACTTCGATTATTTTGGATCCAGATGAGGAAGGAGAATCCGTGGATCAACGCGAGTACCGCAGCTTGATTAGTTCTCTCCTCTACCTGACGGCCTCAAGACCGGACATTCACTTCACGTTCTGCCTTTGTGCGAGGTTTCAAGCATCTTCAAGGACTTCACATCGCGAAGCCCTCAAGCCTTTGTGCGAGGTTTCAGCCTTGGAGCCGTCAAGCGTATTTTTAGGTATTTCACTCTACCTTCCAGTATGATATTTGATATTCCTGCTCTTCTTTCTTGTCTATTCGGGGGTTTTCTGATTCTGATTTTGCGGGCTGTCGGCCAGATAGGAAAAGTACCTCAAGCACTTGTCACTTTTTAGGCATTTCTCTTGTCTCTTGGTCGTCTAGGAAGCACTCCTCTGTTGCACAATCTACTGCAGAAGCTGAGTATGTAGCTGTCGCTAGTTGCTGTAGTCAGATTCTGTGGATGGTGTCCACTCTTAAGGACTTTGGGTTAAATTTTGCTAGTGTTTCTCTTCTCTGTGATAACACTTCTGCCATTAATATTGCTAAGAACCCAGTGCAACATTCTAGGACCAAACACATTGATATTCGCTATCACTTTCTTAGAGACCATGTAGAGAAGGGTGATATTGTGCTACATTTTGTGGAGTCCGAGGCTCAGTTAGCTGATATCCTCACCAAACCTTTAGACCCAACTAGGTTTGCCACCTTGAGGAGTGAGTTAGGGGTAATTTATCCCTGTGTGTTGGTTTGAGGGGGAGTTGGTTCTCATCTGATCTTTCCTTGTTCATCTGATCTTTCCTTGATCTTCTTTTGAACTTGTTGATCTTTTTGATCTTTTTAGGCTTTCAAGTTTTTCTTGCATCTCATTGTATCATATTGCATCCATATGAAAATCATAAAAATATGCATTGTAATATCAGCTTTACCGCTTGTCTTTTAAATTGATGAAGCTTTACTTATTACCCTTTTGAGCGTTAGTGTTTCACTTTTTGCTCAGTTCCATGTCTAGTTCTTTGACTTGCAAGAATTATTATGCTTTCACATGTGTAACTAAGTCTTTGCTAAATGAGTTAGAACTTTAAGATGATTTGAACTAAAAATTGCAATATGTGGATCTTTTAGCTAGTTGCGTAATTAGTGATCATTTTGTGACATTGGGCCTGTCAAAATTGCTTTGTTAGCTCTTGAATCTAGGATTGAACATCTCTTGAGCTTCTTGTTCCTGTGTGAATCTAAAATTGCTCTTGTACAAAATGAAAAATCAAATTTCAAGATTCTCATATGGTTAAATTGTGCCAAACTATTCTCACGAGACTGCATATCAAAGACATGAACTTGGGGATAGTTTGATGATCCAGACGATTTCATGGGGATTGCTTGTAAAAATTGACATGGACCTCAAGATTTGTCATCCTAGTTGATGCTTAGGAAGAGTTTGTGGAAGGCTCCTAGTCTAGGATCTTCTTCACTAAGATAGACCTTTAATCAACTTCAATATTCATTGCAAATGAAAAACTGTTGTAAAAATTGGGTGATTGAGGTATTTTGAGCAAAATGATTCAATTTAGGACTGTTTGTCTCTAGGATGGTCGTTGTTAGCTTCTTGATCTCACATTGACATTCTGACATGGCCATTATCACTTTAGAATCCCTGTTAATGAATTTGCTAAATTTGAAGCTTTGTTTAAATTGTTAAAATTCATCGCTCTATCTCGAGCCTTCTAGCTTAGCTTTGATATATATGTCTTAACATGATCTTGCTAGCGCTTTTAGGCTTGATATGTATTGAGTTTTAGTAGAAATGCTAGCTTACTCTTTTGGATAATCTCCAAAGCTTCTTGTACTAAAAGTTGAAAACTTACAAAAAAAAAGCCACTCCATTATATTTCATGCATGCTCTTTTTTATGTTTTTTCTTCATTTCTGCATTTGTCATCTCTGGATGAGAGGAAGGCGTGATTCCTTAATGACTCCATTGTCAAAGGGGGAGAAGATATCATAAAAATGTTAAAAGGGGAGCTATTTGGAGAGAAAAAAAAGGAGAAAATGAAATTTTCGCAAAATTGATGATCATAGTGAGGGGGAGTATTTAACTTGCATTCTTATGTTCGTATTGCCATTTCTGAACTTGAATTGCAATTCTTGGAACCTCACAATGATCAAAGGTTAAATTGAACAATTGTTCTTTCATATGGACTTTAAGTGAGTTTTTTTTTACTCTTTTCTGGAAATTGAAGCTTTCTTGCTTTCTTTTGCTCTGTCTCGCTTGTCTATACTAATTTGAAGCCAATTTGGTTATTTCCATTGCTTTCTCTTGCTTTTGGATCAAATTGTGCCTTTGCGCGAAAATGTGAGTATTTTCATTTTCAAACCTCAAACTTGTATTTTTGAGAAATTGCCAATGTGTTCATCAAGGGGAGAGATTGTGGATATCATAGGGATATGCTCACGATCTTAGGATGATGGAACAGTTGGAAATGACATTGAAGGTTTGTCGAAACACGCGTTTTCGGCAAAGTTCAAATTCTGTCAGGTCTTAGGCGGTCAGACTAGCCAAGGTGGCGGTCAGACCGGCCAAGCCTCAGGCTAAGTGGTTGGCGGTCAGACCGACCAATGGGCGGCGGTTTGATCGGCCATAAATTGTTTTTGAGTTTGGAGCTAGGCCAAAAATAGAGGGTGTAATCAAGAGAGGGGTTTCTTCTATACTTGGTCTCATAATTTTTGGAGCTTCGAGTCAAAAGATATATTCGTTTGAAATTTCCAAAGAAGTCTCGGATTTCTAAGTTGAAATTTTGGCTAAGTCCCAATTGGGCGGTCAGACCGGCCAATGGGTGGCGGTCAGACCGGTTTTGACTTGTTCGTCGGCCATCTTGGTGGTGATAGACTTGTTCAGGGCGTCCTGGCCCCCCCGGCCTGGTCCGAACCCGATCATGTTTGGGCCGGGCTTGGGACTGGAAGTTCGGCCCAAAAGAAGCTTGGCCTGGCCTGAAATCCCAAAAAAAAAAGGAAATATATTATTTTAATATTGAAAATGAATTATATAATATTTTTTATTCCAAAATAGATTAAAATAATGCATTTTAATAGGAAAACCAAATTTTGGTAGGTAGAACTCTGCCTCTCGATTTTAGACCAAGCTTTTTTCTACCGCCCGGCATTTGAATAGGTTTAGGCGGCGTTGATTGTTTGGTTATGTCAAGTTTATGGGTTTTAGTGCATATGTGTTGCATGATGCATGTTTTAACTAACGTGGGTCAAGTTGCGAAGAACTTATTCCTGGAATCGATTTTTTTGTCTATTGTTGTGCAGGAAGCTTGGAGGTCAACGACGGTCAACGACGAGGATGATCGGGACTAGGCTTGGAGTGTTGAGGTCCAGAACGATCAAGGATGCCAGGTGAAGTCAGAAGACTCAAGCATCGCGCAAAATGGACAAGGATGACCGAACGGGAAGTTCGGTCCGACAGGTTGCATTAAGCGGCGCGAGGGTCGGTGCAAGTACCATTGTGGTTTCAGTGGGAGCCTGATGGGAGAGACTTGCCAGTATAAAGAGAGTCGTTGATCAACCTACACGTGGCGAAGCATAGGATTGCTTCATGAAGATTGGACTCGGTCTTCGGAAAAGGATCGAGAAGGGGTATTTTGGTAACTTCACCTAAATACCGTCTTGATGACTTTTTGGCTAAACCGCGGCGCAAGACGGTGGAAAGAGAAGTGGTTTAGGTCAAGAGAAGATAAAGGCGGCGCTTTGAAATACGTGCGTAAGTGAAACCCGTTTGTATGTGGGCTTAACAGGTGCCCATTAGGGATATCCTTCTAGAAGCTAGCCTCCACTATAAATAGGGGAGGGTGCTGGTTGTGCACCCCCAACCCTCGTATCTAAAACCCTAGTTTGTGTTTTTGGGTTAGGAGAGAATAGTGGAGATGTTAGGGTTCTACCGAGATGGATTGATTGTGTGCTCATGTGTTGAGTCTTTGGCCTCTTGGATGGAGTGGCTGTAAACCAACATCAATCCCAAATCAATCAAAGCAAAATTCCTCAAGATGAGTATTTTTTTGTTCTTGCTCTCTATTTTGGGCCTTTCTTTGATCCGTGAGTTTTCCTTTGGTTTCTGGCCTAGATTTAGCTTGCTGTGACATGTGGGAATACATCTAGGATCATCTTGATCATCAATCACCCACGAGCAAGTGTTTGGATCATATTTTGGTTTTGACTCGGTTTTGGAGCAATCTTCAGTCAAAACGGAAAAATATTGGAACTTTGGCAATGATCTTCACGATCCTTCATTGAAATAGGTTCCTGATATCCTAGAGTAGGTATATCTTAAGTTTGGTAAGGTTTGGAGTTGCAAATCAAAAGTTAGACCGATTTGTGATTTTGAGTTCGGGCTGATTTTACTGTTCATTATACTAGAGGTCACACCGCCAACTAGTTAGAGGTCTGACCGATTTGCCAAAGGTCAGACCGCCAACTACATGGAGGTCTGACCGCCCAACTCTTTAGGTTTTGAGTTTTTGTGATTTTGGTCTATTTGCTTCGGGGTTTTGATTGGATTCAATACAAGTCTTCCACTGTACTTGTATATTGATGTTCATAGCTTTTATAGCTATTGGAGTGAAAATCATGTTGAATTCAATCAAGGTGAAAAAAAGATGGTGCTCCTATTCACCCCCTCTGGTCGCCGTTTTAGTCCAGTAGTTTGAGATCATGCAAATAGATGGATTGTGTAGCTCTCTAAATAGGCTTTCCACAGAGCCCAAGATCACTCAATTCCAATACCGGAGTCAAAAGTTATGACATTTTTACCGAGTGTCGTCTGTGCTGAAAATTGACTGTGGTAATACCGCCCTTAGATGCGGTATGACCGTAGAACGGTAATATCGGATTTTGTACTGTGGTATTACCGCTCTAAATCTTTAACGGCTAGTTTTGGAGCCGTTGATGCACCCTTTCCGGCCTTTGAACAATAAAAACGGTAATACCGGGTTTGTATAACGGTATTACCGCAATTACTAGTTTTTGCTGAGTTTTGTCTCCAATGACTAGCTTTTGTGGTGTGGGCTATAAATACCTCCTTGGCCGGTTGAGAGATAATCTTTGGCACTTTATTTCATTCTCTTGAGCTAGTGTGAGCTTCTCCTCTCAATTGTGTATGTGTTGCACCTTGTGAGCAAGGAGAGAGGTCTCTAGTTGCATGTGTTGCATCTAGAGTTGGGTTTCATATCCACTTGAGCTTGTGCATTCGTTATACGTGGTGAGAGTCAAGCAAGGGGCTTGACTTATTACTTTTGGTGTTTGCCGACACCTAGCCGGCGTTGGAGGCATCGTGTTCGATGATCTCTCCAAAGAAGATTGTGAAGAGGTCCAATGTGTTGTGAAGGTTGGAGCTTACCTACTCGGAGCGGGAAAGAGCTATCACTAGTGGAATTGAGGTGTTTGTCTTAATTCGTGGAGCTGGTCTAATTCGTTTGGGCTTACCTCAACGTGGATTAGGGGAAACCGGCAAGTCTTCGAACACCATGGTAAAATGTCTTTGTGTCATTGTGGTTTGCTCTCTAGTGATTTACTTTATGCTATTTACATTCCTAGAATTAAATTGCTTACATGTCTTTATATGTTTGCTATCATTGACATAGACTTAGGTTGTTGGTGCACTTAGTGAGGCTAGTTGTTTTAGGCCCTAATTGTGCAAAACTGATTTAACTTACTCTTCCGCATTATAAACTCGGTTTTAGCCAAAAGATTTTTAAAACCGCCTATTAATCCTCTCTAGTCGGCATCCTCGATCTTACAGGTTCGGGCCTTCTGCAGAGAGAATAACAACCCTACTCATGTGTGACTCTATTGAGTGTACTGATTACAATCAAGAGGAAGACTAGGGTTTGTACTACAGATTGCGCTCGTCCTTTGTGCCTTCTGACTTCACCCTTATATAATGTATGAAGAGGTGGCAGTTCCTCCAAAATGAAGAGGCGTCCCGATGTTCCAATTAACGAACCGCTTGATGGAAGTTGTCACCAGAGACGTAGCACCCCCACGTTGTTAAGCGATTATTGTTAGAGACGGAAGTAATCCATGCGGTTACCCACAGAGAGTAACAACGCATATCATTAAGTCTCTCATGTGTTAGTCATGGCGCATAATACTCCCTAACTGATTAGGCTCACTAGACAGCAAACCCTATCAATTATAGGGTTGTCGAAGCCAGACTGGTCGAAACCAACCAAGTCGTAGAAGAACTTACGACTGCTTGATAGTCGTAGAAAGACTTACGATTATACCACGGTCGTAGGAAGACTCACGACCATGGTTTACGATCAGACAGCTTGACCTCTCCTTTACGAGTATTAAGGGGTATATTTAAGACTAATATGAAGATGTTAATGTCTATAATTATAATTATAGACAAATAAATAAATGAGGATTATTAGATCCTCGTCAAAACCTATTCCCTAGTCATGGGCGGAACTACATTTAGATATTTAATCTCAATGGCAGTAAACTTAAATTTAGAAATGAAATTGATGGATGTGGTAACTGCATACCTTTATGAAAATTTGGATTCGGACATTTATATGAAGATACCTGAATGTATCCCTGTCCCAAACCAAGAAAGAGCAAATAGAAATCTGTACAGAGTGAAACTCAGAAAGTCACTATACGGACTTGAACAATCAGGCAGGATGTAGTATAATCGTTTGAAGCGACCTTCTATGCAAGAAAGGTTACACGAACAATGAGAATAATCCCTATGTATTTATACAACGATTCCAGAATGGATTTGGTACAATCTCAGTGTATGTAGATGATCTGAACATCATTGAAACCCTAAAATGTATTAAGAAAAGCAAGCTCTTACCTGGAGTCAGAGTTCGAAATGAAAGATTTAGATAAAACCAAATATTGTCTAGGCTTACAGCTTGAGCATGCCCCTGAAGAGATATTAGTACATCAGTCAACCTACACTCAAAAGGTGTTAGAAATGTTCGGCTTTGAAAAGACATCCTTCGAAAGTGCCATTGGTCGAGAGATCTTTGCAGCAAGATAAGGACCCGTACAGATCTAGAGAAGAGGTGGAGGAAATCATGGGACCGGAATTCCCATATTTAAGTGCAATAGGAGTACTCATGTATTTAACTAACTGTACTAGACTGGATATTGCATTTGTCGTGAACCTATTAGCAATGTATAGTGCAGAACCTACCAAAAGGCATTGGTAGGGAATAAAGAACATCTTCTGATACCCCCAAGGAGGCAAAGACCTTGGTCTGTTCTATAGAAAGAACCAAGACCTGTCTATAAAAGGCTATGCATCGTAAACAGACTATGTATTCTATGTGGTGGAACTGCAATTTCATGAAAATCGTCTAAGCAAAGTCTTGTATCAATTTCGACGAACCACTCAGAAATCATAGCACTTTACGAGGCCTCACGAGAATGTGCTTGGCTTTGGCGAATGATTCACCACATCTAGATATCATGTGGATTGAATACCACGTAAACCCCTACTATTATCTATGAATATAATGCAACTTGTGTTGCACAAGGGCAGATAGGTTATATGAAGAGTCATATCACAAAGCAAAACATATCAACCATAAGTTTTTCTATGCTCATGAATTGTAAAAGATGAACGAAATTGAAGTACTGTATACTAAGTCATGTGAAAATCTTGCAAATTAATTCACTAAGTCACTTCCAGCGTCTAGCTTTGAAAGATACGTATGTAGAATTGGAATAATAAGACTTAAGTGCAGAATTCAGGAGGAGAATCTTCACGAACTTATTATTGAAATTTGATCACAAAGATGTAGTATCCAAAGAAGAAATCCTGGAGATTAAATGAATTTGGGTGGATTGTACTCTTTTTTCCTTGATGAGTGTTTCTGAAGTTTCTCGACTAAAGTTTTTAATTAGGCAATTCGTGTAATACAACAGAATGTGTATCATGCACTCTCTCTCAAAAAAAAAATTCACTGAATTTTTATGGAGTTCTGACGAGGCATGAACATATGAGGATAGATACCTAAGGGGGAGTATTGGGAAACTATAGACTTAGCCCAACAGCCGGTCCATAGGTAGATACCCTATCCAAATTCTAACAGGGTCTTTAAACTATAAATAGAGGGTGCTAATCATTGTAAAAGACTGATCGCTTGAAGATAAAGAATAAGAATATATCTACATCTTTGTTTCTCTGTGTGTTCAATCTACTATTATTCTTATATTACTTGACATGATTCTATATTTATCTACGAGTCGTTCGAACTAAATTTATCCGCGCCGATTCGTCCACACAAACAACCTCTGCTCTGCAACCTCTTCTCTGCTTTCCCCTCCCTCTCTCTCTCTTCCCCGTTCACCTTCTACCTCCGTCCACACCTCTAGCAAATATACCGAAGTACCGAACAACTCCATGAACTAAACCGCAAAAAAACTCACGTATCCATCTGGACCATCTCCAACCCCCCCGGTTTTCCCCACTCCTCCCTTCCCGGCCGCCCGCCTCCGCCTCCGCCTCCCCGATCGCAATTCGCTTCCGCCCCCGCGACCCATCTCCCCAGCCCTCCCCATGGCGCGGCGATCCGCCCCTCTCCTCCGCCTCCTCGTCTCCTCCCCGGCCCCCTCGCCTCCCTTCCCCGGCCACGGAGGCGGCGCGCGCCGCACGGTGACCTACATGCCCCGGCCCGGCGACGGCACCCCGCGCGCTGTCACGCTCATCCCGGGCGACGGTATCGGGCCCCTCGTCACCGGCGCTGTGCGGCTGGTGATGGAGGCGATGCACGCGCCGGTCTACTTCGAGACATTCGAGGTCCATGGCGACATGCCCACCGTACCGCCCGCCGTCATCGAGTCCATCCGCCGCAACAAGGTCTGCCTCAAGGGGGGGCTCGCCACCCCCGTCGGCGGCGGCGTCTCCTCTCTCAACATGCAGCTCCGCAAGGAGCTCGACCTCTACGCCTCGCTCGTCAACTGCTCCAACCTCCCCGGGCTGCCCACCAGGCACCAGGACGTCGACATCGTCGTCATCAGGGAGAACACCGAGGGCGAGTACTCGGGGCTTGAGCACGAGGTCGTCCCCGGGGTCGTCGAGAGCCTCAAGGTATGTCCAATTCCGTGTTGGTTGGAAGATCGCCACTCTGCATTGATTGACGTGTGATGTGTGTTTTTGCGATGCTGTGATGGAATTCAGGGCCGCTATTGCTGCTACAGGTTATGCGGTTGGTTGATTTTACAGATCATAGTTAGTCCACAGATGAGACGAGAGTTTCCTATTGCAAAGTTGCTACTATTAGAGTAGAGGAATAAGTATATATTTGGTCCCTCAACTCTTACTCTCATTTAATTTTTGTCATTCGTATGCAAAACCGGGTAGAATCTGTCCCCCATCTTGCAATACCAGATAAACCTTACGCCTCCACCTGTTTGACTCTCATGTGGCGTTCGCATTAGATCCTAGTCGCTACCCAGCCCATCCCCCGCGCAACCAAGGGAGGGGGGCGGCGGCGATGGCACAAGCACGGCGCGTTCCTGGGCACCGCTGTCCCTTTTGTAGCATCTTGTGAGGATGGGGAGGTTGGCGGTGGCCGGAACGGGGAAGCAAAGGTGGCGGTGATGGCGCAAGCACGACGTGTTCTCAGACACTACTGTCCCTTTTGTAGCATCTTGTGAGGATGGGGAGGTCGGTGGTGGCCGGAACGGGGGAAGCAAAGGCGGCAGCCACGGGCAAAGGATCTCTTCGTTGGCGAACTCCGGCGGTATCCGGTCCCAAACGGCGAGTGCACGAGTATGTCGCAACCTCAGGGATCCCTCCTGTGGTGGAGTCTTGGTGCATGGTGGCACATGGGTGGCTAGCGATGGCGAGGTCCATGGTGCCACGGTGGTCGCTCAACGACGGCGAGCTCTAGCGGTGGTCTGGTATGGGCGAGGGAATAGAGGGGTTCAGGAGGAGAAGGTGGTGATGAAGGAGGAGGCAGCGGTGATGGCGCAGACGGTGCAGTTGGGGGAGGCCTGGAACGGCGAGAACGGGTGTGAGGCGGTGCGGAGAGAACATGGCCATGGCGTGGCGGGGCTCTCGGCGAAGAAGACGAGGAAAGGATGGATTGGTGTGGTTGTAAGGTAGCGAGGAAGAAGATGGTGGCTTCAATTTGGAGAGGGGAATGGTTTGGACGACGAATGTGGGGATTTTTGTTTGGACATGGCTCAAGATGGGGGCTTACCTCCAGTGGCCTCCCCGACCTGCCGTCGTCGCAGACACTAAAGGAGGGAGGCGGCGGAGAGGATCGACGGTGTCAACGCGTAGGTGGAGAGGGCCGGTGGCAGAGGGGATTGACGACGTCGGCATGTTGGTGGAGAGGGTCAGCAGTGACAGCGTGCGGTGGAGGGAGCAACGAACGGGAGTGGGGAGAGTGTGTGAGAGAGAGTTCGAGGAGGAAAAGGAGATTATGTGGCAGCCACATGGGCTGAGTTAGCAACTAGGATCCGATGTGGACACCATGTGGGACAAAACCGGGCTTTATTGGGTCAAAACCATGGTCAAACAGGCGGAGGGGTAATGTTTATCTGGTATTGAGATATGGGGGGTGGGTTCTACCTGATTTTGCAAATGAGGGACGAAAATTAAATGAGAGTAAGAGTTGAGGGACCAAATATATTCTTATTCCTAGAGTAGACCACATGATTTATTTGCTATGGAAGTGATACCTCAGCTTGTTAGCTCAACATGCGTAAAATTGTGTTCATCTGAATTTAGAAATTTACTGTTTGCCCAACAGTAGCAATTCTTGTCTCATAAGTTTGCAGTTGGAGTTATGGGCACAGGTGCCGGTACAGCTGTGTAGAACTGCTAAATTTAGAGTCCCAAATTGCAGTACCATTAAGGAAGAGACTAGGCCAATTCACTGGCATTTTTTGTTTTAATTAGCGTGTGCTTTGATTGCCCAATCTTGTGATGTAGATTATCAGGCTTTTTTTATCAATAGGAACCAGTTTAATTGAACTCATGTGTCATTGTTAGCCTGGTAAATGTTTGGGTAGTACAACTACAAACTATGAATACGAGTAATTTCCTCTGTTATTTAGAGTTGGAATATTGCGTGAATGTTACGCATTTGAGGTTGACTCAGCTGGAAATCTTCTTGTTTAATTCATGATTGGTGTATTCGGTACCGAACACTACAGGCCTTTTGTAGAATATACTGTTGTTGTTATTTGGTCAAACTGTGATGTGACATGCCATGAGGTTGCTATCATGGATTTGGGATGTATGTATCCTAGGCAATAGGTGCTGTCGTCTCCAGATAAACGGATGGGTGAGATTTTATGTATTAATTTATAGATTTGCTTGTATATATTGTATTGCCAATACATGAATATCAACCAGGTTAGAGTGATTTCTCTTATTATTGAATAGATCAATATAAGCTGAAGGTGCTGTCTATATTCAAATATTAACAATATTCGTCGCATGTGCTTATTTTCTTATGTTTTTGCTTTCATGTAAGCCTTTGATCAGTTCTCTTAATTGAACTTCTACATTAGTTTTCTCAAGAAACTGTTAATTAAAAAAATGCATTCAACTTATGCTTTTCTTTTCAGTCTGTTCTCTCAATTGGTTTTCCTTCTTCTTCTTCTTTTTTAGAAGTGACAACACATTTTCCTTCCTACTCTTAATGAATTTTCTAGGTGATCACGAAGTTTTGCTCCGAAAGGATTGCCAAATATGCTTTTGAGTATGCTTACCTTAACAACCGTAAGAAAGTCACAGCAGTGCATAAAGCAAACATCATGAAGCTTGCTGATGGTTTGTTCTTGGAGTCTTGCCGTGAGGTTGCCTCAAAATATCCTGGTATTCAGTATAATGAAATCATTGTTGACAACTGCTGTATGCAACTTGTTGCAAAGCCTGAACAATTTGATGTTATGGTATGTATCTAATTATCCTGGTATTCCCGAATGTTTCTTTTAGGTATGCTATTCCTTGGGGTTACCTGCAGAATTTATACTTGCTTTCTTTGGATTCTTTTGGTAGGTTACACCTAATCTCTACGGCAATTTGGTGGCCAATACAGCTGCAGGTATTGTTGGAGGGACAGGTGTCATGCCTGGAGGTAGGCTTTCAGTTTGTACTTTGTTTCCATGGTCATTTCTTCATACAAATTTCTTCTCGGAATTCTCACAATATTTTGTTGGTCTCTGACTAACGTAGTTATGCTAGACGTTTTGTGTTCGGCTTACATAATTTTAGCCCTCATCGATTATTTTGGAATAATTCAGAATTCGTACTAATCTCCCTTTATTTTTAGATACTAGTTGAAGGCTCGTGCTATGCTACGGATAAAAATAATTATATTACCCCCTAGCACGTTGAGCTCCGTCTCTGCTCAAGTCATGCCTCTGCCACCATTCTCGGCCTACTCTTATGCCCTTGGCTTCGCTACTGCGGCTCGCGTTACACCTCCTGTCATGCTTAGTATGCACCGCACCCTCGGTAGCGTTGCCATGCTCCGCTTGGGTCGTTATTCTTTTGTCGTGCCGCTCGCGGCCAAATTGGGCACTACTATAATGGAGAATAGAGACAGAGAGAGAGATGATTGAGCAATAGAGGCAAACATGGAAAACTTGGGTTTGTACACTAGAAATCTCCTCCGCACGCTTTGTCGTCTTCCACACCAGCAATGACATCTTCCACCAAAGATTTTTCTCCTCAGCCCGAACTTTTTTTATTAAATAATCTTTTTTAACTTTTATTTTAAAATTAACCTCCCCAAGACTTTATTTTTAAAATAACCCCTTTGGTCACGCCACCACCCATGGCGTGACCAAACAACACTTATCACATTAGAGCAAACTCTTGTCACGCCATAGGATAAGTCATAAAAAACCTCTTTGGTCACGCCCGCCCATGGCGTGACCAAACAACTGCCACGCCACCATCCATGGTGGCGTGGCGATGTTGTTTGGTCACGCCATGGGTGGTGGCGTGACCAAAAAGTTATTTTAAAAATAAAGTCTTATTTGGAGGTTAATTTTAAAATAAAAATTAAAAAAGATTATTTAATAAAAAGAATTCCCTCAGCCCCGACACTTCCTTGGCCCGTGGACTACGTATTTCTGTGACCAATCTCACCGCTCAACGAACAAAAGACCCTCAGCGGCAACGGCGGCAACGAAGCTAGTCACATTGGGCAATTCGGGAAAAAATCTTCATGTTATCTACATGCTCGAACTTAGCCTAATTCCTTGAATTGAACTGAAACAAATAAATATATATATATCAATGCCATTCCAATTTTGTTGAAAATAAACATCATTTGAGTTGAGTCTTTTGTTTTTCATTTCTTACTTCACATCTCTTAATCCCTTGTTACTCCACACATTATCCATTTTGTGACCATTATCTATCGTTTATGCACATTATATATTTTTAATTGCCCAATTGGAAATTTTACATTTTTGGATGCTTTTCAGTCGGCCAGCAAGACGAGCCACATTACATTGGACCACTCCATACAGAAGTACGAGTCGACACATATACGTAGGACCTGACCGCGAGAAAAATAGAGCATCGGAGGGCCAAATCAGGAGATTTCACCAAGGGAAGGACCTCATTGAAATTTCCAAGAATTGAGGGGGCAAAACGCAAAGTTGCCAAACCAGCCGAAACCTACAAAATCCTTGCGCCACCACCGTGCAAATCGAGCCCAGCTTCCCTTCTTCATTTCCCCATTTTTTTTTCTTCCTCCTCCCTTCTTCATTTCCCCTTTTTTTTTCTTCCTCCTCGGCCAACTCGTCGACCATCTCTGCAGCAGCCACCTCCCTCACAGCTCACCTACTCCATCCACGCCACCTACTCCACCGCGCCACCACACCGCATCACCGCCGCTCAGATCGCCAGCGCTGCCATCGTGCTCCTCTCCTTCCTCCAAACCAAATCCACCACCATCTCCCCTTCCAACTCTGGGCACCATCCTCCACCTCGCACACCATCACACCAGTTGAAGACGACGGCCATCCATCAATGATGAGCTCTGGCCCAGCGCCGACGTTGAGCTTGGATCCAGTAGGGACGAAGAGCCATTGAGAAATCACAGGGAGGACGACGATGACAAAGAACCGCTGAGAAATCACGGGGAGGACGATGACGGCAACGGCAAGGCAACCTCCTCGACCACCTCTACATCAACCTCATCACCTTCCTCTACGGTGTCCTCTCCACCACTGCACCAGCGAACCCGTGGGTGGCGGCGTGCGGCCCTCTCGCCCCAGTCATCTGCTGCATCCACGCCGTCCTCCTTGCCGCTCGTCGGACCTCGTCGTCCCGAGGCTGCCACCGTCGTCCTGCCCTAGACCAAGCACATCGCTGCTGGATCGATCCTCCCTCGACGCCCGGCTCCGACGAGGTGTAGTAGATATGTGCTCAACGGTGCTCCCACCGGCTTCGCCTTCATCCTAGCGCTCAACCCGCGCCGGTTCTGGGTCCTTCCCCGAGCCCATTGGCGTCGGGTACGGCCATCCCCGAGCTCGCTGGCGCTAGATACGACCTTCCCCGAGCCCTCTGACACAGATTTGGCCTTCCCCGAGCTCCCAAGCTTGTCGGCTAGGACGGGGTGTGGAGCGGAGGTTCAGGGGACTCGGGAGCGTTCCGGGGCCCACCTGTCGGCACGCATGGAATGAGGATGTGGGTGGCAGACGTACCAGCACCACCAACTCATATATTTAAGATAGTAAAGATATGAACTGCCTATTGGTGAATTTTGTAAGCCAATATAAGTTGGAGGGTGAGGCCTATTAATCCTTGTATGCTGTATTGTGTTGCAGGTAATGTGGGTCAGGACCATGCCGTCTTCGAGCAAGGTGCTTCTGCAGGAAACGTCGGGAATGAGAAGATCGTAGAGAAGAAGAAAGCAAACCCTGTCGCCCTGCTTCTATCATCCGCCATGATGCTCAGGCATTTGCAGTTCCCATCATTTGCTGACCGGCTGGAAACGGCGGTGAAGTGTGTCATTGCGGAAGGCAAGTACAGAACAAAGGATCTGGGCGGCACCAGCACCACCCAGGAAGTTACCGATGCAGTGATTGCCAATCTGGATTAGATACCAGATGCTCGCCTGAAAAATGAATTCTTTTGGGGTGGGGGACTAGTTGACTAGTTCCGACTTCTGAGCATTATTTGTTCCGCATAGCAGTTAGATCAATTCGTTTGACGTTTGATGCTTCCCTGGAGGAATTCTGAGGTGTCTTGTTTCTGGTTTTGTTCACAAATAATCGAGGAACTCACGAGGATTATTCTTCACACGGTACTTTGTAGCAGGGTAACCACCTTATGTTGCAAAGGATACGGTTGGCCATCTTAAATAAAAATGACATAAATTGAGAGTTGATCCTGTTCGCGCTCATGGTTGTTGCTCAATGAACCTGAATCTGTGCATATGAATTTTCGTCTGGTGCCCCCACCCACACAATACCATCTATTGAATCGGGTTAGGTTCAAAGATATGCCATCTAAACATTTATAGGAACCTGTAAATAAAAAAGGAAAAAACATTTTACAACCTTTAATTATAGCCTTGGTACGATTTCCAACAAACAACTTCAAAATCGTTTACTTTTATCACACCCTCCCAAAGGCGGAGCTTAGGTTAGGCCAAAGTGGGTCATGGTCCTCCTTTCAGATTGAAATCACACTATAAAGTATTCTTTTTTAGGCTATTATAAAGTATTCTCTTGTTACTACTTATACACTAATCAAGCAGCAAGTTATCAAGTGCTTAGCAAGATTTGGAGTACAATTAGCTAGATTTTCTCCCTCTTAAGTTTTGGTTCAAGCTCCGCCACCACACCCTCCAACTATCAAAATCTCTGCATCAACAAAATGGATATGTAAGCGTTTAGTCAGCCAGCTCCCTCGTCTCTTCTTCCTCTCTCGCCCTCTCCCTCTCTATGTGCAACCCCGAGTCGGCCTTGACCTCCACTCTGCAAATCCTGAGCTCGAGTCAGACCACGTCAGCGATCGCCACCTTCACCATCCGACAGATGCTCGTAACCGAAGTTGTTCTTCTCCAGCGCCGTCGAGCTTCTCCGTTGTGGTTTGTTGCAACTTGTGAGACTTCGTTTGACTCCTTATTATAAGAGCATCACCTCCTTCCCTAACTTTTGACATGCTAAGTTTTGCCTCTCACCCACCTTAGTGTCGTCGCCTCCATAACCCGACTGCCACCGCTGTGCATCTCCGTCGCTAGCCCATCACAACACAACTTACCCTAAAGCATCACCACCATAAGGTTCCTCACATCGCAAGCATTCCATTTTGCTCCTCATCCGTGCCTCACCACCACCCATCGCCGGCGTCGTGCCTAGCTTGCCGCTCCTGTAGCTCACCCTCTGTCATTCTCTGTCGCAACAAAGGAAGAAGATAGGTCTTACATGTGGGCCACAGTGTAGGATCAAGGATAACCGACTAGAGGGAGGGTGAATATGTGATTTTTAAAATCTTTTGGCTAAAAATATATTTTACCAAATTAAAGCGATGAAAAGCAATTTCACAAATTAAGGCCTAAATAATCTAAGGCTTTCTAAGTGCACTACTTACTTAAGGTTAAGCTAAACAATCTAAACAAGATAGACAATTGCTTGTAAAAGTAAATGCACAAAGAGAAGAGCAAGAAGATAAACCACACTATGGTGACAACCGATGTTTTCCCGTTGTCTCGGAGACTTGTCGATCTCCACTAATCCACGTTGGGAAAGCTTGAACAAATCAAGCCGGCTCCACACGAGCGTGTCCCTCGATCACTAGAGGTAGCTCTTCTCCACCCCAGAAAGGCGAGCTCCAACCTTCACAAATGCCCGGATCTTCTCACAAACTTCTTGAGAAGATCACCACATCACTTTCTCCAAGCCGTCTAGGAGATAGCAATCTCCAATAGTAATAAACCAATGGTTCTTCGCTTGAAGATGCTCAAGTGCCACAATAATCAAAACTCAAACCAAATGCACTTGAAAAACCTCTACAACCTTTGCAAGATGAATTTCATGCTCTCAAAGAGTGGAAGAACAAGAAAAGGGCTCAAAAGTATTCAATGAGGTTCTTCACGTCTCTCTTGCTACAGTGGGTGATGTATTTATAGCCTCCACTCACTTTGCTAGCCGTTGGAGCACGAAACAGTGAAAATTTAGCAAGTCCGGTCAGTCCGCAGGCACAAGGCCGGTCAGTCCGAACTGTAAAAATAACAGTCAACTGCGTTGCATTTAATGCTACAGAAACTATCCGTTATGTCAGGTCCGGTCAGACCGCCCACTTTGGTTCCGGTCAGACCAGGTTCAAGAAATCCAAAACAGAGAAAAAACACGCTACTGGAAAAAGCTGACCGCTCTGTATGACCAGGGGTCCGGTCAGTCTGGGTAATCACTTGCTGCCAGTCCGACATGAACATTTTAGTAGCAAAACATGAAAACACCCTTCTCTAGAAAAAGCTGACCGGGCAACCCAGATCGGGGGTCCGATCAGTCTGGACTTATACCAGCGGTTAGTCTGGCCATTGAAAAATGCAAAAAGAGAGTTCTCTAGAAAAAGCTGACCGCAGAGTTGATCTAGGGTTCCGGTCAGTCCGGCCTTTCAACTGCAGTCAGTCCGGCCAAGCAATAAAAGCACATATAAAATGTGGTAAAACTATCATAAAGAAAACCAAGATTAAACCAAGTGAGTTTGAGCATTGCAACACCCTTTGCTATCAAGCTACTAGCCATTGATCCCTCTTCATAGTACGGCTATCTAAACTGTCAATCCGGTCTTTTATTCTTCATACTCCTAGACTGGTAAAACTATGAAAATGTCATATTTGACTAGATACCTTTGCCTTGAGCTAGATGAGATCTTTAGTGCTCTTTCATCTTTGTCTGAGCTTAAACTTTTCAAACACTTGACAAAATAGGTTAGATCACGACACATGGTTGTCTTTAATTACCAAAACACTAAATGGTTGTCTTCAATCTCCCCCTTTTTGGTAATTGATGACAACCTCAACCATGGAGATATAATGAAATGATTTGAATATACAACGAGTACAAAATAAGGTGCATATTCTAGGATATGAATTAGGTAGCATATGACATGAATAGCATAAGATTAGAGAAAAGAACAATATGCTAGCTATGCCATCAAGAAAGCTCCCCCTGAATATATGCACATAATTAAGATGTGAAACCATGCATATATTTTGATAAAATTTTGACCGAGTTTCTTCTTATATTCAGGATTTGAGGGATATGAAAAATATGATCAATATATTCATTCAATCAATTTCATCAACACAATCACATAAAGCGATAGAAGTTGAAATCTCTTCAAGCAACCATAATTATCCAAACGATAAAGATAAAGATGTTCAATAAGCTTAGAAAGAAAGCTCAAAATGTAAAAAAATCTTATCCTCTATCCTATTACACACATTAAGTCCATCAATAATAAATGAATATCAAATAGTAGATAATAGCTAATATTAGGTCTTATCCCCCTTTGGCATCAAGTACCAAAAGCTAAAGATCCAAGCCTAGGAGGAAGAAGGAGGAGCGCTAGCCAAGGTAGAAGGATCAAGTCAGCGGCGACGAGAGTAGGTGACGGTCTGCTCAACTGAGGATACTCGAGAGTTGACATCTGTGATGTTGGTCAAGATCTGCCCTTGGACTGTCTACATCTCAGAAACCCACCTAGTCAACTAACCAAGGCGTTGAAGCACAACTACATTGGATTGATCAATGGTAGTGTAACGACTATCCATGGCCTGATACTGGTGATCAATGCTATCCATGCAATGATCAAGGATCTCCATACGACGATCCACTGTGTAAAAGCAAGAGACAATGGTATTGATCCCAGAATGCAAGGTCTCTAAGATGATAGGATCAACTCCACCCTGCTGCTGAGGACCGGACTGAGGTTCATGTGGGGGATGTTCTTGAGCATCATCAGCCGACTGTGGGGGATGCCTTTCCAAAGGTCTGTTCCTCAAGTCCCTTTGATGGTCACCTTCAGGCTTGTATTGTTTGTGGGGAAAAGGGAGAGGGCCATTGTAGTGAGTCACCTTTTGAATAAGCTTCATGATAAAAGGGGCAAAATACATCTGTTTGCCTAAATCACCTTTGCAAGCTCCTAGCTCAGTCAAAATTAAATGCAAGACATCAAACTTTTTATGTTGCATGACAAAATCTATGACGTTCCATGCATGTCCTCGTTGCCACTCCTAGGCAAGATAGTAGCTCTTATAATCCAGTTGATGACACTAGGAAGAGGTAGAAGACCGACCACTTTTCTGGGGACAAAGCCAACATAGTTTTGGTCAAAATATTGAGTTTGCTCTGGAGTTTGATGGGCGGGCTCAAGATGGATATTCACATAATCTCTTTGAGGCAAATTGAGAGCCTCCTCAAAATGGCGCTTGGTGGCCGAGTAACGTATGGAGCCCATCATCCAAGTGAGAGTTAACAAATTTGGGGCAAGATGGATGGTTGCATAAAGCTGATGGATGATGTCCTCATTGAAACTGTACTTCAAGCTGACTATTCCATCCAAACCGACATCACGAAACCAAGAATAGAGGGCGGCGGTGAGGGGTCGGGAGAGGGAGGGAGGTTTTTTGGGAGAAAAACTAAAGAGGTGGAACAGACGAAAAGATGGGAACCGAAAGAGGTAAAGGAAAAGAAACGGTTGGGAAGATGAGCATTAACTGCACGGGTGCGGTCAGACTGACGAAGGAAGCATTGTCAGACCGGGGAAGTGCGGGTTGACCGGGAGGATTACTGCGGGTTGGCCACGATTCTGAGAACAACAAGTAGACATTGCAGAAAAAGGATGTTGTTCTTGCTCCAGATAGTGAACACACAACATAAAGCTTTCTTGGAGCAATTTCAACGAGAGAGGATCACCAAAAGAGATTTGAACATAGGTTTGTAAGAAAAAAAAGAGCAATTTTGGTAAAAACAACTTTGATGGGACAAACATTGTTAAAAGATAAATTTTCACTTGTCTTGAGATGTATGAGTATGAAATACTATCTTAAGGCAATACACTTAAGAAAATATGGCCTCAAACAACAATACTCATTACATGCTAGAATAGTGACCTTTCGGGTTTTGGGCTATTTTCAACGAGTTTTAAACTTGAATAACTTTTGTTTGGTTGGTATTTTGGAAAGCTTATGAATACGGAAAAGGTCATGAATACCCAATTCTTCTATTTTCCTTTTGGGGTCAATATCAAATTACTTTTTGAATAGATGATCATGTTTGGGAAAAAATTGACTTTTCATTCAAAGATAGATATTTTTTAGTTCTAACCAACCAAAAACCATTGAGATACATATTTGAATAGATATAACTAGTTTTTCATGATTTTTGGTTTTTAATACACAAAGTTTGACTTTTGACCAAGAGAGTTGATTTTGAAAGATATTCTAACATGATTTTTATTATGTTCACAAGAATAGAGATGTGGTATACATGAAGATTGTATAACACTCCTCCTATATGTGTTTCCATTTACAAAATTTCAACACCACTAAACCACAAGAGAATCAAAAGGATTTGCAAACAAAAACTCAAAACAAGGATCAAGAAATCAAACAACATTAGAAAGATCTATGACATTTAATTTATTCATCAATTTGCAAAAATAGCTCTCATCTAGAGGCTTGGTGAAAATGGCTGCTAATTGGTCATCGGTTCTTATATGGCTAATCACAATATCACCTTGGCTTACATGATCTCTAAGAAAATGATAGCGAATATCTTTATGTTTAGTTCTAGAGTGTTGAACCGAATTGTTTGCTATCTTCACGGCACTATCATTGTCACACAAAAGAGGCATTCTAGAAAAGTTAATTCCATAATCCATCAAAGTTTGCCTCATCCATAGCAATTGAGCACAACAACTACTCGCGGAGACGTACTCCGCTTTGGCGTTAGATAGGGCTATGAAATTTTGTTTCTTTGTGGGCCAAGATACTAAAGATCTTCCTAAAAATTGACAACTTTCAGATGAGCTTTTTCTATCCACTTTGCAACCCGTATAATCGGAATCAGAATATCCAATCAAATTAAATTTAGCACCTTTAGGACACCATAAGCCAATGCAAGAGAAATACTTTAAATATCTAAGAATCCTTTTAACGACTAAAAGATGACATTCTTTTGGAGAAGCTTGAAAACGAACACACGTACAAATACTAAATATGATATCGGGCCTAAATGCAGTAAGATAAAGTAAGCTACCAATCATGGATCTGTAAAACTTTAAATCTACTAGTTTACCTCCCTCATTAATATCGAGATGGCCATTTGTAGCCATGGGAGCCTTGATGGATTTTGCATACTCCATGCCAAATCTCTTGGGTAAGTCCGTCACATACTTGGATTGGCTAACAAACGTCTCATCCTTGAGTTGCTTGATTTGAAGTCCGAGGAAGAAACTAAGTTTTCCAATCATAGACATCTCGAATTCTCTAGACATCATATCACCAAATTATTTGCAAAACTCTTGATTAGTAAACCCAAATATAATATCATCAATATAAATTTGACAAACAAAGAATTTATCATCAATGATTTTTGTAAAAAGAGTGGTGTCAACTTTCTAAATTTTGAAGCCTTTTGAAACAATAAAATATCTAAGTCGCTCATACCATGCTCTTGGAGCTTGTTTGAGACCATAGAGAGCTTTGGATAGTTTGTAAACATGGTTAGGATTTTTAGGATTCTCAAAACTGGGAGGTTGTTCTACAAAGGCAAGTTCTGAAATTTTGTCATTTAGAAAAGCACTCTTCACATCAATTTAAAAAAGTTTTATTTCAAAGCATGATGCAAATGCAAGCAAAATACGAATAGCTTCTAATCTAGCTACATGAGCGAAAGTTTAACCAAAATCAAAGCCTTCAACTTGGGTGTAGCCTTGTGCCACCAATCTTGTCTTGTTTCTCACCACCATTCCATTTTCAGTTATTTGTTTCTAAATACCTATTTTGTGCCAATCACGTTGTGAACCTTGGGCCTTTCAACTAGTGTCCATACGCCATTGCGGACAAAGTTGTTTAATTGTTTATGCATTGCATTTGCCCAATCTGAATCATCTAGTGCTTCTTCTACATATTTTGGCTCAATAGAGGAAACAAATGAGTAATTTTCACAAAAAGAAACAACATGGGATCGAATTAGAACACCCTTACTAACATCACCCAAAATTTGATCAATATTGTGATCTTTTGCAATGGCGTTGTCAATCTTTGGATGAACGACCGATGCATGTCCATCCTCCACTTCTTCAAGTTGATCTTGACTTGGCATACCGAAAGTAGGAGGTTCAACTTGAATAGAAGAAGATGGATCATTGCCGTCTTCTTTTGGCTTGATGTAGCCTAGTGTCATATTCTTCATAGTTTGTCTCAAGCCTTCATCACCTACATCATCCAAGTTTTTTTTGCTCTTCTTG
The DNA here is from genome assembly GCA_036346405.1 of Phyllostachys edulis. Classification (NCBI taxonomy): domain Eukaryota; kingdom Viridiplantae; phylum Streptophyta; class Magnoliopsida; order Poales; family Poaceae; genus Phyllostachys; species Phyllostachys edulis. The sequence continues at coordinate 45,990,924 of CM070552.1, read as the reverse complement.
AGAGCCGTTAGTTTCATCAAATCGAACATCACATGTCTCCTCAACTAAACCGATAGTTTGGTTCAGGGGCGGAACTAGAACAAAAATAACCGGGGTTCACCAGTTTACCGTGCATATAACAATATATCTAATTTTCAACCAACATGGTATTAAATAATAATGTATCCGGCAACTTTTAGCATCAATAATTCAACATAACCAATGACATGTACAATGATAAAGGAGTAGCGATCAAAATACTTACCAAGATAAAGAAACTCACTTATAATATTGGTTATTTGTAGAAAAGTGAAGCAACTAAGGGCGAAATCATGAACAAAAGATAGTCGACATTGGCAAAATACATCATCCAACCTAAATGACCTATAAAAAAAGAACAAAATGAATTAAAATTATCAAGTAAAAAAAGTAGAATGATCGAATGAAAGTAAATACATTACCTTTTAGTATTTACGTTCTTTCAAGTTCATGAAACGATGAACCGCGGTGTCATTGGTAACTCTCTTCAATTCTTCTTTCTCCACATAGCAAATTAGGCTATCACTATATTCAAGCCAACTCATCAAACCATTTAGGATTAAACTTTCCGTTTTTATCCCCAAACTGTGTATATGGAAAATCATACCTGTGAGGTTGACAAGGCCCATTATCCAAATACTTTCTTGTTACCACATCTTTCTGATTAGGATGGTAGTCATCTATCATTTTCCTTTTGCCTGGATCAAATTGAATTTTCTTTTCCCAATTGATATCTTCTGTAGGTGAATTCCTAGCATTAGTAGCTCTATCCGGTGGCGGCGTTTTTCTCTTTAGAAACTTTTCCATAAATTTCCCTGCAGGTGAATTTTGATTAACATGTTGTCAAATCAAATGCCATGTTCAATAAAAAGAACAATATAGTACAGATAGTGGCTAGTGTCTAGTGAGATATGGCCGAGTGATAAAAGTAAAACAAAGCACCACTCATTTGAATTCCATGAGACCATGACCCATCACCCATCAATTTGTATTCTGTAAGCCACCATGTCCATGTGGCTGAGTAAATAGGTGCCTAGGTGGTACAAGATGTTAAATTGTTAATTCAATTGGCTCCAGGCTCCGGCTCGTGTAACGCATCATTTTGCTTTGTAATCAAGGGATTCATGTACATTTGTACGAATCGGTCGAGGAAATCGCTAACACCTAACAAGAAACGAATTGGTAGAGAGAGAGAGGAACTCACTTGGTGCCTGGTTGACGAGTGACGACGTAGGCGGCGCCGGCGAAGTCGCAGGTCCTGAATACAGGCGGCAGCAGCCAGATGAGTAGATGACTAGATGTGGGGCGGGTCGGCGCCTACAGAGTAGTCGAGCGGTCGCCGGTCGATGGCTCGATGCATCAAAAGCGAAGCGGCATAGCGTCTGCGTGGGCTAAAGCGCATGCACCAGCAAAGAGCGGCGGCGGGCGACCAATGAGCCAAACGCGTGCGCTTGCAGCCAACAGTTAAGGCGGTTGCGAGCGGCAGGGCGGTGGCTCGCTATGCGTGGCCGTGTGGGCCTTGCGCAGTTGCGCGCATGCGACGTGGGGCGTGGCAAAGGCAGGCCTCAACGCTTGCCGCGTGGGCGTAGGCCGCCGACTGGGTGCACAGTAATTGGGCTGGGGGTGCACATAGGGTAAAAACGAAATGATCCTCACTGAATTTTTTTTTGGGCCTGGTGTCCTGTGACACCGGGTGGGCCTCTTGGGCTCCGCCCCTGGTTTGGTTGAAGACATGATATGCTTTACTATTTGACGAATAGCCAAGAAGAAATCCAACATTGTAACGACTTTGAAATTTTGAGAGACGAACACATTTTCTTAAAATAAAACATTTGCAACTAAACACACGAAAATAAGAGATGTTCGGTTTTCTTCCAATGAGAAGCTCATAAGAAGCCTTTTTAAGAAGGTGATGCAGATAAAGACGATTTATGGCATGACAAGCGGTATTGATGGCTTCCGAAGTATTGTACTCATCAAGCATTGTCCTAGCCATTTTAATTAATGTTTGATTTTTTCTTTCTACTACTCTATTTTGCTCTGGAGTGTAGGTGGTGGATAGTTCATGCTTGATTCCAAGTTCATCACAAAAGTCTTCAATTCTAGTGTTTTTGAACTTGGAACTATTGTCACTTCGAATTTTCTTTAACTTAAATTCAAATTCATTTTGGGCCCTTTTGCAAAGCTTTTGAAAATACCGGAGGTTTCGGTTTTATCATGCAAAAAGAAAACCCATGTGTACCTTGAGTAATCATCCACAATCACAAGATAATAACTATTTCCTCCAATGCTCTTATAGGTTGTTGGCCCAAACAAATCCATATGTAAGAGCTCTAATGGTCTAGAGGTGGACATAATACTTTTGGATGGATGAGAACTTGCTATTTGCTTGCCGGCTTGACAAGCACTACATAGCTTATCTTTCTGAAATTTCATATCTTTCAAGCCCACAACTAAATCATATTTGAAAAGCTTTTTAAGTTGAATTATTCTTACATGAGCAAGCATTCTATGCCAAAGCCAACCAAAAGAGGTTTTTGCAATTAGACAAGTTTTAAGGCAAGACTCACTTGGAGAAAAATCTACCAAATAGAGATTGCCAAAACGAAAACCTTTGAAAATCAAATAGTTATCTTTTTCATTTGAAATGGAAACACCTTCTTGAGAGAAAGTGCAAGATAGTCCAAGATCACAAATTTCAGCAACCGAGAGCAAGTTAAAATTAAGAGATTCAACTAGAGATACATTAGAAATAGAAAGATCGTTAGATATATCGATTTTACCTAATCCTATTAACTTTCCTTTGCTATTGTCACCAAATGTGATCTTGTCATTATTTCCTTTTCCATTTTCAAATGTGGTGAACATTTTTTGATCTTCGGTCATATGTTGGCTACAACCGCTATCGAGTACCCAATGTCTTCCACCGGTCTTGTAGTTCACCTACAAAACAAAGTTATACTCTTTTAAGTACCCAAATTTGTTTAAGTCCTTGGAGGTTAGATACTGAGGTTTTGGGCACCCAAATGACATTCTTTTTATTTTCAAGTATGTGAGTGCCAATAAATCTAGCTACAATTCTACCATCCTTATATTTCTTAAGCATATAGCATGAATCAAATACAAAGGATTTAGATGAGCTATTAATTTGGCAATGTTTAGCTAGATGCCCTACATCATGGCATTTATAGCATAAGTTATCATTTTTCTTTATAAACATTGTCGCATTGTAGATTGACTTCTTTCCTTTCTTAGGAATGAAACCAAGTCCATCCATGTTGTATGAGCACCTTTGCTCACTCAAGATTTTGTCAAGAGTGACTTTTCCCTTGAAACATCTATCTAAGCTCTTACTTAGCTTGGTTACTTGTTCTTTGAGCTCATGATTCTCAATAACAAGAGGATGATCAATTTTTATATCCATGCAAGCAATATTATCAATTTTCGAGCTACATGGCATGGCAATCAATTCATCATATGAAGTAGATATGCTAGTCTTAGATGCAACATTTAAGCAACTAATATTATCAATGATATCACAAGTAATACTGTAACACCCTAGCTATGCGAAAGGCAAGATGTTACTTAAACTCCTAACACAAATCAACAATAAAAGATGTTGCTAATATTTTAACAACTAATGACAACTATACTTCAACACACAAAAGTACTACTACGTTAAATAACCTAAATTCCAGCAAGCAGTTAAACTCTAAATTTCATATTATAATGTAATATTCAAGGGAACAAAATCATGAATATATCCTAATAGACTTAAGACATCAACTAGCGCAAGTAAAGTCTTAAGACAAACATTAGAAAACAACTTGAAATCAATTATTACAATCCATATCTCTCAAATGAAGAAAAGTCACAAAATTATTATCTAAACTGTGAATCATGTGATATAGTGAAGTTCATCAAGTGGTCTAATCCCTTCCTGAAGCGAGTCGTCCTCAAGGTTTACCTAGAACAAAACAAGACATGCAAGAGTGAGTCCACGACTCAGCAAATATAATTGAATAATATAAGAAACAACGAATCAAAGACAGGTCAATCTCAATGTTTCGAATATAAGAAAACTATGCAATGGATGCAAGCATGAAAATGCATTCACTTCTCTTCTGCATATACCGGTATAGCCAGTGAACACCCATCGGTGTTCACTCAGGCCCGAATTACCAAAATACGGGGATCTAAGGTCCATATGAAGAATCTTTCAAACGGGGATCCAATTGCTCATATTGGAATGATGGGACTTATTTTGCCAATATTAGAATGATGGGACTTTCATTACCCACTCCTGTGGGCGAGGCATGAATGAATGAAATGAAATGAATAACATTAATTGCATTCTCTCATAGAAGCAAAAGGATATCACTAATGCACATAATCATGTAAGAACGGTAATACTCATCATTTATAGAATTCAACCATGACATACTCATACTCTTGAATTGAACCAAACATACATTCTAGATTATTCAATCTATATTTGCCTTTCACGTTGCAACCCGTTGGAAGGTAGGGAAGATGCATTTTACCCCGAAGCTTCTCCTCCTACATCAAGCATCTTACTCAAAATAAGCTAGAAAAGTAATACAACGCTAATTGCAACGCTCTCAACCGTATTTACAAAACCCATAATTCAATTACTCAATCTAATCAATTATGACAACGAACTGGCCGAAACCTAAACTGGACAACGACCCTTCTAAAATTCATAACTCTCCAACCATTAATCATAAAAAGGCATACTCGGTTTCTCTGGAAAGAGTACGCAACCATATTCAAAAACTTAGTTGGCAAGATCTCCTAATTTTTCATTTAACTAAATCTATCATATAGATGAAAACCTTCTATCAGAAATTAACAGACAAAATGGACAGCAGCACAAGAAAAACTATAACTTTCAATTGGCTAAACCAAAATTTATGTTCTTTAACAATCTGGAAAGCTAAGAGAATTTCCTACGAAAGTCGTGTTGGGAGACCTCCCTGAATTGGCCAATAACAAAACCTTATCTATTAATTAAAACAACTGTTGTATTTCGACAGGGTTTTTGGACAGCAGTTAAGAAATTAATATATCTCCCAAACTACAACTCTGCATTAAGTGATCTCAGAACCTATAGAAATCTGAAGATAATCTCCACAATTATTTAGGAGGCCTAAACCTCAAATTTTGCCCTGATCTAGACCTAATCTGACGAACAAGAAGACTGTAGAATACCGACTCAATTTCAGCAGGAACAACGAATCACTAAACGACATCATCTCCTCGAAAATAGTTAAACCAACAGTGAGGATTAGAGATATTACCTTAGAAGACATGAATGAACTCGCTGGAAATCCCCTACGAAGAACTCCTTCTTCCACTTCCACTTCCTCTTCCTTCCTTCTTCTTCCCTCCTCTTCTTCTCCCATGGCCGAAAGCACACAAGAACAAGACGGCAGCAAGGGCTAAGGGCGGAGGTACTGTAGTAGGAGCCGACGGCACTGTAGCAGGGTGTGCTACAGTAGCACATTAAGGTTCCCCTCCTTCTTTTGTTGGTGGTCGGTTCCCCCATGGGCCATGGGCCAAAAGGGCTGATTTTTCCCCTCGCTTGACTTTGGGTTGGCAGCCCATTCCCCTCTAAATTCTGATTTTTTTTCCTCTCTTCATTACCTTAATTCCTTTTCTAATCTTATTGCACTCACTAATGATAATCGGGATATTACATTATACCCCCCCCTAAAAAGAATTCGACCTCGAATTCTACTCTCACCATTCTACTCGAAAGAACACCAAAACTAAAAAGAAAAAAACAACAGTTAACACGTCTCCAACGTGAACAACTCTGGACAATGCTCGTGCATGCAATACTCCAACTCCCAAGTCTCCTATCTCTTGGATTGACGTGACCACAACACCATGACGTATACCAATATTTTGTGCCTCGGCACTCGCTCCAATCTCCTCGGAATACGCATCGAATGGGACTCGAATGTACAGTTTCACTCGTTGGTCAAATGCTCTAACGAAATCTCAAGATTTGGATATCTCAAGTGCTCCCTCAACACTGGGTCATACAAGACGTTATGTACCCCGAGCATAGACCCGAGGTGGTCCTAGCGATAGCCAACCTCCAAATCCTCGCAACTATCAGTAGCAATTAAATATACCTTGAGTTACCATTACCTTCGGTACCATACCACACAACCTGCACAACACACGAAACTCGTGTTCCCTCTCTTAATCGACCTCTTTACCTTAACAAGGAGCATCTCCTCTAACCGAGGAACACACAACTGAACTCGTTTTAAACAACTATTTTACAAACAAAATCCATCTGAAAAATAAAGGATTCACAATACAACCAACTCATAACCAACTTTTCTCCAAATGACTCCAATCCAAAATCAAAAGATTTATCATGAAACTTTTTCATTTTCCAAGTAGCCAGTTTGCCAATGAATACCACATAAGCCAATGGAGAAATCACTCGAATGCCCAAAACAACTATTTTCTTTCTTTTTCTAAACCGAAAAGGACCACGCATACCAACAAGAACCAACTCAATTGTAATTGGTGTCCGTCATAAACACAAAGCTCAAATAGAAACCAAAAGAATCTTTCACTATCCGAGAACACAGTTTTTTTTCTCAACCTTTCTTTTAAGAATTTAACTTTCTCTTAAACCATGGGATTCCAAATCATCGCATAACACACTAACTTATTTCTTTTAAATTGGCAACATCAAAGCTATTCTCAAACCGAACCCAAATCCACACCTACGTAGAGAGACTCTTCTAATCCACAATAACATACTCTGGTCAACGTCTTTACCAAAGGAATTACCTTGACAAATAATTCCTAACGTACCTCAACATAGATTTCACCCCAATCCTTTAAGGATAATCAACTTTAAATTCACAGCACACACACTCATTTACTACATCCAAAGGATTCTATTAAAGTTCACCACAACTCTCGAAACCTAATCATGGGCAACCAAGATGCTAACATAAAAATGCAAAGCCCAAGTTCATCCTGTAAGACTCCTACAGTGAACTTCTGGTATAAATAATAGTGAAATCCTCAGATTCGATGACTAAAATTCCCACAATCCCAACAATATCCTCAGTCATTAGCATCGGCATGTAAACATATTCTCGACCACATTATCTTTAAAAAGATTCTAACTCCCAGAGGGTTACTCACTGCAGCCAAGTCATATCTAACCATAACTCAACACTTCCTGCTATCCCATCAATTGCCATAGCGATTAGATTACTTCGCTAATCCTACTCTCACTAAACTACACCATCATAAATCACCTCCACAACCTTGCAAATTATCCAATCGCGATACTCTAATAAATTGATCAAGATTTCCATACTTTCGATAATTCTAATGTTCCACCAAAATGAACCAAAAGTTCTTGAACCATAATTTACTATAGGTTCTACTAGTTGCAACAACGTAATCAGTTAGCTCGAAAGATAAACATTCTTTTTAAATCAAATCCTCACCGAGGATTATTCCAAGAAATCAATTTATCACTCAATACATCTCAAACAACATGACACCTAAAGTCTCACCAAAATCATCTACTTGACCACCACTATCCAGTTGCCATCATCCATCCTAAAAGACTTTGCAACACAAATCGATTAATCCTCTCTCACAAGGAAGAGGCAGACAAAAACAAATTGTAACACCTAGGAAAATGTTACTCCTCGTAGTGAGCACGAGATCAAAAGAAATAGTCAAATAACAACGATCACAGGAAAAACAAAAGATGAGATCAAAGTTGAGGGCACATGTCCCTCATTTGGAGAATACTTTTGAATCTTGAGGAACTCTTATGCGGCCAATCAACAAGGTTAGGCACCCTTCAATAAGCTGCAAGCTATAAAACTTGACTCCAACTCCAAATACATCTACCACACTCTTTTCTTTAACAACGAAAACAATTTTTTTCTGATTACCACATCAGTTGCCACCTCTTACAAGAAGTGCTTTTAAAATTAGATGACAATAATCACTTAAGAACCAAATATAACCTTCCATCACGTCGCTTTGCTCAACAATTTCAGCTACCACATAAATCACGAACTCCAAAAGATTACAAATGTGAAACGTGAAACATTTCATTTGAGTGATACCATGAAAGACGTTCAAATTACTTTCTTTCTATAAGAATCAACAACACACTCACAATTCATTGCTGACAACCTTACTAACATTCATAATGATATACCCTTAACAAAAATCATCATCGTCTACTCTTCTATTATAAAGCTCTCCAAAACTCACCAAATTGTCCCATACTACTTTATTATTCCATCATCAAATTGAGAGTCCAACAAAACTTTGCAACCTCACTATAACAGCCACTTTATCCTAGAGGTGATCTACTACACAAATTAAAAGGTTTTACCAAAACCCTTTCATCAGTCCACCAAAACTTTGCAACCTCATTATAACAACCACTTTATCCTAGAAGTGATCTACTACACAAATTAAAAGGTTTTACCAAAACCCTTTCATTAAGGACATGCTATCATCCAAACATTCCACAATCATGTAAGTATAAGCCACCTATTAAATCACGTCAGCTCAACTCTTAGTGATACTCAATACCAAACGTTAACACACAATAATTGCACTCCAACCATCATTGTTATCAACTGGCTTCATTATGAAGTCTAGTTACTACATACTTTCCTTTGCGAATCACATGAATAATTACAAACACATATTCAACTGTTCCTCCTCATGTTTAGTTTTCGGCGAAATCACACTAAAACTTCAAAAATCGAAATCTTCCATCGATCAAAAGTCTCAACAACACTACAACCAAATTCATCGCATCATTCTATATAGACAAACTATCCAGAACGCCTCCCATAAATTCTAGATCCACCGATGTCCAATCCTTTCAACCTTTTGTACACAATCTCAACAATTAATCATACTAAGGAATATATAAATCTAGCAACCATATATGATCATCAAGTAGCCAATTTACGATAATTTTTAGATTAATATCCTCTAAAGCAACGTTCAAATACATCCTTAACATAACCATTGTCATAGTAAAAAGACTAGACAGTGGGTACATGGTACCCTTTGTCTTGGGAATGGACCAAAGGGAGAGGAGCCAAAGACTTGTATGTGTGAATGTATTGCTCATGTGTTACATTGTGTGTATGAATGGAGGAAAATGAGAGCCCCCCTCTTTGTACATGTTCTTGGGGCTATATTTATAGGAGGGCAAGAAGGGACATTTACCTCCTTGCCCTCACAATGCTAAGAGAGAGAGAGAGAGATGGTATTTTGGTACAATGGCCTAATTATATGATACAAAGTAGGTTTGTACATGTACGGTATTCCTGACGGCACATCGGTATCCCTGACGACCCTAGGGTGCGGGGCACCCCTCAGTGCCCTGCTACGACAACTCCCTCGTCTGCATGGTCCGAGGTCGCGAGGGCAGGTCCCGCGGTCCCGAGGGGCGAGCGGACGCAATCCTGTCGCCCCCAGCCCCTCGAGAGTCGGGATACCCTGGGAGACGTAGGTGAACCAGCGAAGGGGCTCCGGAGACAGCCGAAGGCGGAGCACCGAGGGGGCTCCGGAGGCGGTCGGTAGCGGAGCGTCGATCGGGTGCCGGAGGAAGATCCGTGTCGAGGCCGCCTCGCCGAGGCGATAGCCTCAAGGCGGGCAGTGAGCAGCGGCAGAGCCCGTGGGGGCGAAGTCGGCGCGGAGCCGCCACGCCGAGGCGATAGCCTCCAAGCGGGCAGTGAGCAGCGACGGAGCCCGTGGGGGCGAAGTCGACGCGGAGCCGGCACGCCGAGGCGATAGCCTCCAGGCGGGCGGGTGAGCAGCGGCGGTGCCCGTGTGGGTGAAGTTGACGCGGGGTCGCCATGCCGAGGCGATAGCCGCCAGGTGGGCGGTGAGTAGCGGCATAGCCCGTGTGGACGAAGTCGACGCGGAGCCGCCACGCCGAGGCGATAGCCTCCAAGCGGGCGGTGAGCAACGGCGAAGTCCGTGGGGGCGAAGTCCACGCGGGGCCGCCATGCCAAGGCATGGCCCTCGAGGCGGGCGGCGCGTCGTGGCAGTCGTCGCTGTCCTCGTATCTAGTTGCTTTGGTATGACTGTTCGCGATGCTCCTACTGGGGGCCTGGTACCGTCACCCCCCCTTCAGCCGCTCCCAGTGGGTTGTGCCCACGACTAGAGTGGCGTGAAGGGTTGATGCTCGTCTGCTTAAGGAGGTGATTGCCTATTATTAACACGTTTGGGCTCCTTGTGGAGCCCAAAGGTAGCAAGGGGGGAGGCGAAGCCGAGAATGTCGTCCCCCAACTTTTTTTGATTGGGCTCGTTTGCGGAGCCCAAGGCTAGCGAGGGGGAGACGAAGCCGAGAATGCCGTCCCCCAATTTCTTTTTGATTGGGCTCGTTTGCGGAGCCCAAGGCTAGCGAGGGGGAGGCGAAGCCGAGAACGTCGTCCCCCAACTTTTCTTGATTGGGCTCGTTTGCGAAGCCCAAGGCTAGCGAGGGGGATGCGAAGCCGGGAGCGCCGTCCCCCAACTTTTCTTGATTAGGCTCGTTTGCGGAGCCCAAAGCTAGCGAGGGGGAGGCGAAGCTGAGAACGCCGTCCCCCAACTTCTTTTTGATTGGGCTCATTTGCGGAGCCTAAGGCTAGCGAGGGGGAGGCGAAGCCGAGAACGCCGTCCCCCAACTTTTTTTTTGATTGGGCTCGTTTGCGGAGCCCAAGGCTAGCGAGGGGGAGGCGAAGCCGAGAACGCCGTCCCCCAACTTTTCTTGATTGGGCTCGTTTGCGGAGCCTAAAGCTAGCGAGGGGGAGGCGAAGCCGAGAATGCCGTCCCCCAAGTTTTTTTTTGATTGGGCCCATTTGTAGAGCCCAATGCTAGCGAGGGGGAGGCGAAGCTGAGAACGCCGTCCCCCAACTTCTTTTTGATTGGGCTCGTTTGCAGAGCCCAAGGCCAGCGAGGGGGAGACGAAGCCGAGAACACCGTCCTCCAACTTTTCTTGATTGGGCTCGTTTGCGGAGCCCAAAGCTAGCGAGGGGGAGGCAAAGCCGAGAATGCCATCCCCCAACTTTTTTTGATTGGGCCCGTTTGCGGAGCCCAAGGCTAGCGAGGTGGAGGCGAAGCCGAGAACGCCGTCCCCCAACTTTTTTTTGATAGGACTCCGGGGAGCCCTAACGCTTTGTTGCGTTGGCGAGGATGACACTGTCCCCCCCGGTATGTTTTGGTCTTGGGACCGTGGCGCGCCAGGGTTAGCTTTGCGCGCCGTCTTCGTCGAGGCAATCATGTCTGTGGATGGTACTGGCTTGCACCGAGGCCGAAGGCTATGTACGGTGGCTTCGCTTTTGTTGTAGCCTCTTGCTGCTCTTGCATTGAAGGGAAGCAAAAAAATACAACAAGCTACAGCTATTTTTGTACATGCCCACTCCGGTTGGAAACGGTGATTCTTTTTTCTGGGTGTAGCCGGGTTTTACAATACTAAGGACAGTACTTTCGTGGGCTCTTCGCGTTCCAGGTGTGGCCCGATGGAATGTTGGAGGTCTCCTCGCCAAGGTTACACACTCGAGATGGGAGACTCCCTAGTCGCCGAGGCGCGGCCTCCGGAACGACGGGTTGCGCGTTTCAGCGCCAATGTGCGAGGTCCCCTCACCAAGGTAAGGCACTCGAGGCGGGAGACTCCCTAGTCACCGAGGCGTGGCCTCTGGAACGACTGAGGGCATGCTCCGGGCTGCCCGAGCGAGATGGTGCGCCCGAAGGGACTTCAGGTGGAAGCACGAGCGTGAAGGCGGCCCGAAGTGGGTGTGTGCCGGAGGTGTTTGCCGGCGAGGACCTTCGGAGGGGACCCGAAGGCGGAGACGGAGGTGGTGAAGGGGCCTGAGGTGGAGGGGGCCCCGGAGGTGGTTCGCTGAATGTGCGACTGGGGCCTCCGGAGGTGGTTGTGCAGGGGCTGCGCGGTGCCTCCGGTGGCGAGGCGCGAGGCTTGGTTGGAGGAGGCCGCGGGAGCCCGAAGGTGCCGGCGAGGTAAAGGTGCACTGGCGAAGGGTCTCCGGAGGTGGGTTCTGGATTGGTGATGCTTCATCCCATTCTCTGGCGGCGGGCTTCCGAGGGGGCCCGAGGTTGCCTCGGGGTGATGCTTCTCCCCATTCCCAGGCCGCACGGGGGCTTTGGCTGAAGGTGGTGGAGGCTCCGGAGGAGCTCCGAGGGTAGGCGCGGCATGGAGCTTCGGTGCGAGGCTGAGGAGATGCCGAAGGTACCGCCTACAAGGGGGGTGGGGGGGCTTTGGGTGGACTGGGTAGACCGAAGGCGATGTCGGCCTTCGGCCTGAGGACACGCACGCACCGCGGGCTTCGGGTGATGACCAAAGGTGGACCGAAGGTGCTTTGGGCCTCCGGACTGAGGGTGTGCACACGCCAGGTGGACTTCGGGTGATGACCGAAGGTGGGCTTTGGCTTCCACTTCATGTGTAGCTTCTTGTTCAGTCCCCACGGACGGCGCCAACTGTTGTAGTAAAAAGACTAGACAGTGGGTACATGGTACCCTTTGTCTTGGGAATGGACTGGAGGGAGAGGAGCCAAAGACTTGTATGTGTGAATGTATTGCTCATGTGTTACATTGTGTGTATGAATGTAGGAAAATGAGAGCCCCCCCTTTGTACATGCCCTTGTGGCTATATTTATAGGAGGGCAAGAAGGGACATTTACCTCCTTGCCCTCACAATGCTAAGAGAGAGAGGGTATTTTGGTACAATGGCCTAATTATATGATACAAAGTAGGTTTGTACATGTACGGTATTCCTGACGGCACACCGGTATCCCTGACGACCCTAGGGTGTGGGGCACCCCTCGGTGCCCTGCTACGACAACCATCACTAATGGTTAGATTAATCCATTGAGACCCATTACTCCAAATTATCTAAGGAATTTACCAAATTCCACAATCTTAATGATCAGACCAATTCATTAGTATCTCACACTTTTTAATAAATCTCGGATTCCTTTTTTTTCTCGAACTGGCAGGAGAGCTACCCATCATTATATTAAGGAAGAAAAAAGATCAGCCCACAACCGGAGCTAAACAGCTCCAAAACAGAAACCCAAAAAAGGAAAAAAAAAGGAAAGGAAAAAAGAACAAACAAAAGAAACAAGACGCAACACCCTAACAGAACGAGGAATAGGCCCTTGGCCAACACATCAAGCTAGTAGCTGAGACAGCCCCTTCGCGCCCGCCATGGACCAAAGCGTAGCCTCGTCCCAAATCGCTAGCTCTAGCCGGTGCTCCTCCGGCTTTCAACCATCAAAGACGCATTCATTTCTATGCTTCCAAATGTACCAAGCCGAAAGGATGATCAGAGAGTTTAGCCCACTGCGACGACCTTTTGGTGCTCGAGACTCATTGCTCGCCACCATCCATCAAACAAAAGTCAACCTATTGGGAGTGAGTCTTTGCAAACCAGTTCTGGCCAGGACTTGGGACCAAATCTGCCGAGTGAAAACATAGGAAGTGAGCAAATGTTGTATTGTCTCATCTTCCTGATCACAAAGAGGACACCGAGGTGGATGGGATAAACCCCGATGAGCAAGTCGATCCTGTAGGGCCACGGGTAGGCTACGATAGCTACAAATCAAAATTTCTACCACGCAAATTAGGAAGCCAAGCAAGTAGCTGATCACAGATCGTTACCACCAGATGCGCAGAGCAGCGGAAGAAGGGTTGGAGCAGCCTGGTCCAACGTAGAGCGCGTCGATGTAATGGTCGTAGTCGATCGTCCAGCGTCGAGCAAATTGATGCAGTGGTCGTAGTCGATCATCCAGCGTCGAGCAAGTTGATGCAATGGTCGTAGTCGATCGTCCAGCATCCTCGCGAGTCGATCGTCTCCTCCAGCAACCTCTGTAGTTCCTTGTGAAGATCGTGGATCATCCTCAAACGCAACAGTCGTAGTAGCGCCTCTACGGTATCCACATGTCCAGGGAAGGAATAACCATGCGTCGGTGTACTAGCACCAGGTCGCACGGCAGAGCTCTCAAGAAGATAGTGGCTAGGGTTTCGATGGTGATTCACGTGTGTCTCCCAACAGCCTCATGCATCTCCTTATAAAGTGCTCGTAACGGATCCTATCCGAACACGCTTGATTTAATCGTATCCGCATCGGGTTTGTTCCAACTCATAAGTGTGTGACCCTGTAGGTTCATGTGTAATCGGTTGTGACTCGGAAACCCTTTCCGATCATGAGTCGTAGCGGCTCCTAGCAGAACATAGCGATTCCCGAATACACACAAATTATATCGGATGAACCTTGATGCAATATGATCTACGACCAGGTCCTCATCACTTACGACTAGGTCCTATCTCTATACGACCAGTTCGTATTTAGTCACGACCAGTTCATAATTCCTTACTACCAGGTTACGACCACCCTGTGACTACATTTGACCAGTCTACGACCAGCTCGTATCTCTATACGACTAGTCCGTAACTGTTCGAACTAAGCGATCTACTCGTGTATATTCCCTTTGCCTCACGATGTCTGGTTGAACTCCAGGTGAGATGTTGTGTCATCGATGGACTGTTCAATACTTTCTCGATCGAATGTCGGATTACTTCACGTGGTCGAACACTTCGACTACTAGTGGCATGGTCATGCACTTTCTTTATCCGACCACAACGAGGGGCCCAGAGACATCTCTCCTGTTATGTTAGGAGGGTCTAATCCAATATCATGTTCTCTAACATGTGTCTATATTATTGGTTTGATATCTCCATATTCATGACCCATGAAACATAGTCATCAACCAATACATATGCTAGTCTATTCACATGTGTCCTCATATGTTTCCAACCAGGGATCGTATAAGAATAATTATCGCGGAAATATAGAATTTCACAATCAAGTCACATACTTGATAATCAATATTAACAATATTATTCTTGGAACAAGATAACATTTTATCCAATATTATGAACATAAGGAAATATAATCATCTCTATGATTGCCTCTAGGGCATATTTCCAACAGATCCGCAGTCCAGCACCTGTTCTTGATGGCTAACCATAGGAAAATTTGCACTGCAAAGGCGCCCAAGATTTCCATGGTTCAAAGCCAATACTCCCTTGGACAAACACCTTATAAGCCAACTTCGACGAATACTGACCGGAGGCCGAGTGAACCCAAGTATGTACATCCGGCATACCTTCTTGTAGCTCCATCCCTTCCAATAAATCCCAAACTTGAAGATATTCAATGATGGCATGAACTGAAAGTGCCCCACTGATGTCCCGGATCCATCTTTGGTTATGCAACGCATCTGCAACTATGCACCGGCTAATATGTCTCTTGCTTACTGTAGACACAAGGGTAGGCGCCATATCGGATATTGACCGCCCATGTAACCACCGGTCAGTCCAAAATATTGTGTTGTTGCCGTCACCGACATTTGAGATGATGGAAACCGAAAACAAGGCTTAGCGTTTGCATTTACCTGGATCGGAAGGGAGGCCCATGGTTTGTCCAGTTGAGTTTTTTTCAACCAAAGCCATCTCATACGCAGCGACCAAGACAATGTGTCAAGGTTGTGGATGCCGAGTCCGCTAAGCTCCACAGGCCGACATACTTTGCTCCAAGCAATCACACATTGGCCTCCGTTCGTGTTAGCTTTGCCCTTCCAGAAGAAACTCCTTCTGATCTTGTCAATATCCTTGACATCCCATTTAGGAATATCCATAGCGATTAGTTGATAAATTGGGATGGTTGTAAGCACGACTTTCACAAGGATCAATCTGCCAGCTGAATGCATCAAAGCCACCTTCCATCCTAGGAGTTTGTCGGCAATCTTGTCCAGGAGAGGCAGCAATTGGGCCTTAGATAGCTTCTTGATGGACAATGGCAGTCCCAAATAAGAACGAGGGAACTCTTGTAGCGCACACGGCAGCGTATCTTGAATCACAGCTATGTCCCTATCCTGACAATGAATGGTGGAAACTGAACACTTTTGGATGTTTGTTTTCATCCCGGTAGCATCCTCAAACAGCTCCAAAATGTCTTTGATAACCTCCATATCCAAAACAATAGGCCGCAAGAACAATACGACGTCGTCGGCATACAGAGATACCCGGTGGTTTAATGGCCGACGTGCAAGTGGCTGCAGCAATCCTTGCTCTCCGGCCCAGTTGAACAAAGCGTTGAGAGCATCCATGACTAGGATAAATAACAACGGGGACAAAGGGTCCCCTTGACGAAGACCACAATGATGAGAGATCGGTTCCCCTGGAACACCATTTAAAAGAACCCGAGAAGAAGCTGTGGAGAGCAAACCACATAGAATGGTGTGCCACCGGAGACCAAAGCCCAAGCATGAGAGCAACTGCAACAAGAAGGGCCACTCCATTGAATCAAATGCCTTTGATATGACCAATTTGAGAAGAATTCGCAGCTCCTTTTGTTGGTGTAGATATCGAACAGTTTGTTGGACAAGAAGAAAGTTTTCTTGAATACAACGTCCGCAGATAAAAGCACTCTGATTGGAGGACACCATAGAGGACAATCTCGGTGCAAGACGATTAGCCAATATCTTTGCCACTAGTTTGGCAAAGCTATTGATCAAGCTAATTGGGCGGTAGTCTCCAACCTTGATTGCATCGGCCCTCTTGGGCAGTAGCGTGAGGTAGGCGGAGTTAAGCAAACCAAGCTTCCTGCAGTCACCTTCATGAATCGCCGTCGATGCTGCCATGAGATCATCTTTTATGATGGGCCAGCAACTCCGATAGAAACGCCCGTGAAGCCATCAGGCCCTGGGGCCTTGTCAAGAGGTAAGTATTTTATAGACCTCCACACCTCGTCTTCTGAGAAAGGGGCATCCAAATCATCAAGATTATGAATTGGTAGCTGCAAAGCAACAAGATCCAACGTTCAAGGACAGTCCCCTATAGTGCCAAGCAATTGCGAGTAAAAATGAAAGGCAGCCAGCTACTTTTCCTCTTAAGCCATGATGATATTATCCTCCACTTGCAATTTACCAATAAAATTCCTCCTTTTCATGTACGTAGCATGGAGGTGAAAGAAGGAGGTGTTTGCATCACCCTCTCTAGCCAATCGATCCTCGAACGAAGGCGAGCAATGGTTCATTCAAGAGAAGCAAGGCCCAAGCAATGCATCTTGAGTTTTCGGCGCAGCCACTCCTCCTCATCTGAAAGTGGCCGAGAATCCCGAGCAATCTCAAGTTAGTGAATTATCTCCTTCGCCATGAGAAGCTGCTGCTTTATGTTACCAACTTTGTGCTGCCCCCAGCCCTGAAGAGCCCAGCATAGTCGCTGCAGTTTTAGAGCCATACGCTCAATAGGGTACACGGTGGAAACTTGAGCCGACCAAGCTTGTTGTACAGCTTCGTGAAAACTATCAATTCGGGTCCAAAAGCTCTCAAAATGAAAGCGGCGCTTGCCTCTTGTGTTATCATGAAGCCCAAGAATTAAAGGACAGTGGTCAGAGATGCCGGATGCCGAACTTTGCAAGAGGCAATCCGGGAAAATATTCTCCCAATCCGCTGTACAAAAAACTCGGTCCAACCTGACCAATGTAGGCAAAGATCATTCATTAGACCATGTAAACTTTTGGTCCACCAACGAGATCTCCTTAAAATCAACATCATTTAGAAGCCTCCGAAAGCGGCTCATCATTGCCCGGTCTAGATTCGCATTGCTCTTGTCTTCAGATCGATAAATGAGATTGAAATCACCCGCGACTGCCCACGGGCCAGAGCACTATGGAAATGACCTGAGCACGGCGTCTCAACATAGCACCGAGATGCCATCAGCCACTCTTGCTTGGCCTTCGTCGGGAGCTGTCCAGCCGAAAATGACAGCTAAGGCCATGATGTGTGCCCTCGACAGTGGGTTAGTGAAAAGCCTTGCATATTTATCTTGGGCATGTTGATCCACCGACGTATTACCCGTGATGAGACCCAAACCCCTCATGACGAGAGAGGAGCCCTCAAACGAAGATGAGGTCATCGACGCCATGGTACGCACTGCGACGCAGCTGCGTCTCGGGAGAGCGATCGAGGGGGCGCTTGCGTCACTTTGAAATGTGAGGCCTCGGCAGAAGCCCGTTGGTGGGGATGCCCATTTCCGAGATGGACACCACATGCATTGGGGTAAAAAGGGCTGATTGGTCTTGGTCTGGCGGCGGAGGCGACTGCATACACACAACAAGACGCCGAGAATGTGGAGCATCTTGTGCAGCGCGGCGAAGCTTGGTGAGGTGCCGCACACATCGCGCACAAGATCGAAGTAGATGGAGCGGATTTGGACCAATCTGCTTGATGAGAGGCGGTGCTACACTCCGCTCCGGGATCAGAGGGGGCTTTTCTGAGATGCAATCCTGCCTGGAGTAGACTCACGAGCAGGACGTGGATAGGTATCGGCCCAGATCCGGCACGCAAATGGAGGCTGACGCTGATGCAATATCCGGGCTAGAGGGAGGGCTGGGAGGAGCAACTAGCACCTCCTCAACAGAAGAAACCGAGCTCACACACCCATTGTTCATAGCTTCAGTAGGCAGCACGCTTGCATGCACCACCATTGCATGGCCAAGTACATCTCTAGTGGTGTCAACCTAAGAGAGCCCCAAGGGAGCGGGAGGTCGACCAATCGAGATGATCGGGCCCTCCACCACATCAACCTCGGGTCTAGAGTGCACTTCGGCTAAAAATGCAGCAGCACCGGGAGTCGAGTCCGATCGGGCCCTTCACAGTGGACATTATGAAATGATGTCTAAATATTATGGAATTGCATGAATTAATTTTTAAAAAATTCTGAAAAAAATTATACAATCAAGTCCACTGTGTAAGGAGCCTGAAAAAAAATCATAATGTTTAGACCTCATTTTATATATTAGAAAAGTCCTACAAATAGTATACTTTAATAAATTTTAGAGAACAAATCAGAATGGATATAGTTTTGAAAAAAATATACAAGCAAGTAAACTATATCAGGATGCTCCACAAAAAATTTCATAATTTTTTTAGTTCATTTTCTATATTTAAAAATTGGCCAAACGGAATTAACTGACGGAACAGCAAACTAACGGACGGAATATGACGGCGATGTCATTCGGCAGTATTCCATGTCTTCGCGATGTTATTTTGCAGTGCGTCACGAACACAATGTCATTCCTCTAAATACGTCTGAACGCGATGTCACTGAGCTAATTTCCCCCATCCGTATTCGGTTTGGCATGTATTCGCTCCGTATTCGTGACTGACACTATACACATTTGTATCCGACACTGTCCGTGTCTGATTCCAAATCTGAGAAAAAAAAATGGAAAATGATACGGGATTAGCGATATCCGTCCGTATCCACTCTATTTGCACCCCTAGCCGTGAACACCCCAGCAGCATGAGCAACGACCTTACGTTCTCTCTCTTTCTCATTCCGTGCAGTATAGCGGCGGTAGTGGTGGACCCACCGGGGGCTCAGCATGGGCTGGCACGCCTGCTACCCCTAGCCGAACAGTGGGTACCCCCTTTAGCACCTCCTCCCATCCATGGACGCTATGGCTGCTAGCTTCGATGTGAACCGGAGGTAGAAAATAGTCGCCCAAGAGATCCACGCCAAGTGTTTTTTACCTTGTTAGGCCAATCGCCCGAGCCCAGCTAACCCATTATCCCCCATGGCTTTATCTCACTCAACTCTCTCTCCCCGTCAATCAATTTCGCAAGGCCCAATTTACTAGGCACCGCATTAGCATCAAGTGACTTAGGGCTCAGGCGATAGCGAACCCTAGTTATGGCGCAAGGTGAGTGGACTGCAGGTGCGCGGCGCGACAGCCGGCTTGCAAACTGCAAAGCGATGGTCACGGATGCGTGGCGGAGCGGCCTGTAGGCAGCACGACAGGAAGACTGGCAGTGCCGGTAAGGGCACAAGGCAAGCGGGTAGGCCGCAGGTGCCAAGCAGGAATCAAGTCAACAGTAGCAGGCAAGCAGAGGCACTCACCACTTAGGCACGAGAGTCACCAAGTTAGAAGGTATGCATGTCAAATAGAGATGGAGCCTCATTTGCATTTGAGGGGTTTGATGGATCATCCTTTATAGCTAGCCCAACAAAATGTCTTCCTTTATCATCCTTCTTCTTTCTTGAAGATGATTTGGGCTCTTCTTCATCTTCTCTACCATAGGGACACTTTGAAGTAAAATGCCCCTTTTGTTGACAATTGTAGCACCTTGGAGTCTTGTGGTGCTTTGCATTTGAAGATAAGCTTGAATTCTTATGTGAGTCACGTCTCTTCATAAGTTCTTCCATTTTATTCATGAGAGTGATCATATCTTCATCGGTGTCATCATCTTCCTTATTTTGATCCTTATCTTCACTTGAATCATATTTGGCTTTGAAAGCATGCATTCTTTTCCTTGAAGTTGAGGCCATCTCTTTGAGCTCATCCTTGTCCTTCTTGTACATCTTATTTGTGATGAGATTGCCTAAAAGAGCGGTAGGAGTCATCTGTGGCAATTCAGATGAATTGAGGAATAATGTCACCAAGGTCTCATATTTCTTCAGTAGAGCCCTAAGCATCTTGCGCACAATATCAAGATCGGTTAAATTGCAAGATAGGCCTTTGAGCTCATTTACTATGTTGATCATTCTAGAATACATCTCATTGATACTCTCATGAGGCAACATGGTAAATGACTCATATTTGAGCTTTAGCCTATGCAATTTAGTTTCTTTGACCATAGAGGTTCCCTCATGAATTTCCATGAGAGTTGTCCAAACATCATGAGCATTTTCAAGATTGCTCACTCTATTGAACTCCACTACACTCAAAGCGCTATATAGAGCATTTAAAGCTTGAGCATCGTGTCGATCAATTGGAGTAGCAAAACCCGCATCAACAATTCTCCATAGGTTAGGGCTCATGGCCTTAATATAGATGGTCATTCTAATTTTCCAATAAGCATAATTTGACACATCAAAGTGTGGTGCTCTACCAATGGAGAAACCCTCGCTAGCTATCCTTTACTCTCTAGACGGTTAAGTCTAATAAATGAGATACCAACCTTTGATACCACTTGTAAGATCGAGGAGGCCGACTAGAGGGGGGTGAATAGGCGGTTTTAAAAATTTCTTGGGCTAAAACCGATTTCTAATGCGGAATTGTAAATCAAATCGGTTTTTCACAATTAAAACTTAAATCCTCTAGTTTTGATTAAGTGCACCAACAATAAGACTATTGACTATGAAAGCAATCATACTAGGACAAGTAAGCAATTTAATACGAGGAATGTAAATTGCACAATGACAAGCACAAGAAGGCAAACCACGATGACGCGATGATGTTTTACCATGGTGATCGGAGACTTGCCGGTCTCCCCTAATCTACGTTGAGGTAAGTCCAACACTTGGACCGGCTCATAACTTGAACCAACACCTCAATCCACTCGGGGTTGCTCTTCCTCCACTCCGGAGATGGCGAGCACCAAACCACTCACAAACCGTCCAAGTCTTCTCACAACCTCCTTGAAGAAGATCACCGGCGCAACTCCTCCAAACCGTCTAGGTATCGGCAAACACCAAGAGTAACAAGTCGGAGACACTCACTTGAACGAATCAAGTATCTAAGCTCAATGGATACACAATCCACTACCTAATTGCAACACATGTACTTAGGGTTTACTCTCTAAGCTCACTAAGTACAAAACATGCACATAAGAGATGAGAGGGCTTGCTCTTGGCTCAAAGGAATGGGTAATGGCATCAGCAACCTCCCCACAACCGGCCAAGGTGGGTATTTAGAGCCCACACACAAAAACTAGCCGTTATGGAAAGATTCTGCTGAAAATCAGCCAGGCCCGGTCAGACTGCAGGCAAACCGGCCATGCTCCAACGGCCGGTCAGACTGGCCATGCTCCAACGGCTATAAAACTAGTCGTTGGACCATATCCGGACTAACCGCCAGCCATATGTCGGTCAGTCCGCACCACCCCGGTCTGACCGGCCAACACATGGCGGTCAGACCGGCCAACTGAAAAATTGGATTTCCAGAAAAACTCACTCTCTGGAAAAAGCTGACCGAGTTTTTGACCCGGGGGTCCGGTCAGACCGGACTTAAACCGGCGATCATTCCGGGGTCTGGTCAGACCGGACTAACAACTGCGGTCAGACCGCCAGAGCTGAGAAAAAGGGTTTTTGCATTCCGCTTCAACTCAATTTGCAAAACACATTTGCTAATTGATGCGCGATGCAAACAACGGTTAAAAGGTGAGATTCTCAACAAATTGCAAAACTCATTTGCTAATTGATGCGCGATGCAAACAACGGTTAAAAGGTGAGATTCTCAACAAATTGCAAAACACATTTGCTAACTTTTAGAATCATGCCACAAGGAATAAGGTACATGGACTTAAACCATTTGCAAAACATATTCGCAAACTAAAGTCGCATGCTACTAGGATTATGCATGAGCCTCAACTATTTGTAAAACACATTCACAAATATTGGCACCATGCTAACAAGAGCTAGAGTAAGCACAACGAGCTATCAACACATGAAACACTCAAGCTACTTGTCATAGACCCCTCTTAATAGTACGGCAACCTATACTAGTAATCCGGTCTTCCAACCAAACACTAAGGCCAGTAAAAGATTAGGAACACATCCTTAGCCCTAGCTAGTCATACCTTTGCCTTTAGTATCCTATTGAAGCTTGATGACGCACATCTTCACATCAAGACTAGGTCATTGACTTGAACGCTCATCAACACATGATGACTTGATTTGATGATCAACTCATGACCATATCTTCTTAGAGATCTTAATACGCATCAACACACGATGCATCCTTTACTCCAAGCTCTTGATTTGATGACGATCAACTCATGATGTCATACAAAGTCTTCATCATTATAGAACATAACCTGTTTATCCAACTCATGAAAAATGTTAGTTCCAAAAGATGATTGCCATTAATTACCAAAATATACTATTAACTCATAATGGTGGGTCTAGATTCTTCAGTAGCCGGCTCAAAGCCCGACCGCATGCGGTACTTGAAGCCGGCCGCATGAAGTAGGTATGTACTACTTGCCATTAATTACATTGAACATTGATTATTAAATTGAACATTGATTCGCGGTTGGCATTGAATTGACGTCTACCGACGGTGGTATTGGCCCTTCATGCGCTCGGGTGGCGCGGAACCAGGTCGGGCTCGCCGCCTTCCGTGCCACGTCTCAGGATTCCACGTTCGCCCTTTTTTCGCGCTGCAGACCCTCTTTCCGCACTCCCTCAGCGTAGAATGTTTCACGCGTCAGCGTTCGGTGCTTCCGCGCTCAGTCGGAGCCAGATTTGTAATTTTAAGAACAAGAGAGCTATTTTGCAATTAAGGTAACAGCTTGGGCCAAATTAAAAAAAATGGCAAAACCCACCTGGGCCACCTCCCCATTTCCCACCCTTCTGCCGCCGCCGTCGACCTGCCATTCTTCCTCGCTGCCTCCGTCGAGCGCCAGTATCGTCGCCTACGAAACCCGGGTCTCTTTCGGTCGGGACCTCGATCCTGCCTCGGTAAGCCCTAGCCTTAACTGGTCTCGCTTTTCCTAATCCGTTCTGTGAGCCATCTGGTTATTGTGCGCATCGTTGTTGGATTAGATTGGATTGGTTGCAAAACCCTAGGTGGTCCGCCCCCGGAGGGATGCTTAAGTTAGGTTGTCGATTCACGTATCCACTCCGTGTGGCTACTCTACTCGGAAGCTGGATCAGGTTTCGGCGAGAATATCCATGTTTTCTTGGTTTGTTTGTCTCCGGTGCGGCTCTGTGGATTATTTTTGTGCGCAATATTGCTAGGGTTTTTAGAGAGACGATGCTTCCCGAAAGGATTGTGCTTAGGATACACTCGACCATGAGAGTCTTCTCATGGGAGACCGTATCTTGGAATCACTGGGATGGAATGCGTGCAGTATCTAGCAATAGACTAGTTGGAAGATTTTGCTTAATATCTTTGTTTGTTGAGTTAGCTGGTTTGTTCTCCTCCCTGTTGCCCTTCCCGCGCTTTTTTGACCTTAAAATGTCTATGGCCTTGATGTATCTAGATCCTATCAATCAGGGGGCATGATGTGTTGAGATAGATTTAGCTTATAGTTTTGATGTCCGCGTGGTGGGAGTTGAACAGTGCTTTGTGTGTGCACTCAAGCCCAGGTAATTGTATACCGTTTGCGTATCTGCGCTGAGTCCGCTAATGTAATCTCCTCCATTGGCTGTGTTGACTTATACGAAAGCCCTGTTCCTTTCCTTGGAAAGTAACCTCTTTGGGACACATGGTCTCAGAACAAATTCATGAATAGGTAAAAGTGCAGTAGCTACAATCTTTCAGATAAACATTACCTACATTGAAATTGCTAAGTGCTTCTGTAATTAATCGTGTGCCATGTCAGTTGGCGTGATGCATGTGATTGTTGTCGGGCGTACAAATGTGGATGGCTGACATGCATGGCGCGATAATAAATACATCTGTTTAATTATTACTTTGCATGTGCTGAAGCAGTTTCTGAATTTGGTTCCCTTTTTGACAATATTTGCTATTTCAGGATAATGGCTCACCATGGACACCTAGATGGACGGAGTGCCCAAGCTCCTGGTCTGATGCGCCATGGTTCCTTTCCTGCAGCCAGCCTCTCTGGCCGCCAACCTTTGGAGCCTCCTCCTGCCACCACACTGGATATCCTGGAAAACAAGCTTGCCATTCAGACGGCAGAGGCAGAAAAACTTATCAGAGAGAATCAGCGATTGGCATCAAGCCATGTGGTCTTGAGGCAGGATATTGTTGATACTGAGAAAGAGATGCAAATGATTCGCGCCCACCTAAGTGGTGTTCAGTCAGAGACTGATACACAAATAAGAGATTATGTGGAGAGAATCAGATTAATGGAGGCAGACATACAGGCTGGTGATGCAGTGAAAAAGGAACTTCACCAAGTGCATATGGAGGCAAAGAGACTTATTACTGAAAGGCAGATGCTAACCTCTGAGATAGAGAATGTGACTAAAGAACTACAGAAACTCTCTGGTAACAATAATAACATTCCTGAATTGCTTGCTGAGCTAGATGGGCTACGGAAAGAGCATCAAAGTCTAAGGTTTGTGATAATGTTCCTTTTAAACATTTTCCATGCCAACCTGAGCTTTTGTGGTAAAGAGTTTTTTGTTAACATGATTTTTTTTCCTAACCATGCTAAGATCTGCGTTTGAGTATGAGAAGAATACAAACATCAAGCAAGTTGAGCAGATGCGAACGATGGAAATGAACTTGATAACCATGACTAAAGAGGCTGACAAGTTACGTGCTGACGTGGCAAATGCTGAAAAGCGAGCACAGGGTATTTTCTCCTTATTACCTTCATGTTTTCCTGTGAATTCTCCTCATTCCCCTAATTTCTAGGATATGGGTGGAAATGTGGAATTACCAGTCTGGGCTGTACTCGTAGAATGTCGTAACTCATAAGTCGTAAGGGTGGAACCAGACTAGGTCAGGGCCAGTTTCATTTACATTTCAATCTCTGTTGCATTTAATTATGTAAGTAGTAAATCCAACTAGATTTTTGTCTTCGCTGTTTAAGATCCTCATATAAATAGACTTTCCTCTGCATTTTGAATCATGGGTGCGTTGCCCATCACCAATTTTGTTATTTCCAACAGAAACTGCAGTCTGGTATTGTCATGTCTAGGTACATGTGTTCTGTGGTTCTGTCTTCTATGTTACTTGTGTCAAAGTACATGTGTTTTTCTGAAACTTGCGCGCCATAAAAAGTGTTTAGGGGTAGATTAGGGTTCAACTTCTCCAACAAATTAACTTTTTATGGTGCAGCTTAAATGAGAAACTTTTAATAGCTTCCATCCATGAGATAGACATGTTGTCAGATTTATTTGAGTGAATGCTATAAGCTAAATTTTGCCAAACATATTTTACAGCTTATCTCACCAGCAGATTTTTGGTTTCGACACTAAAATTGGAAGCTTATAAGTTATGAGTAGGTTTGTTAAATGACTGATAGCTCATAGCTCTAAACTGGTCCCTAATGTTATGAGAACTTACGGCACATACATATATGATTAAAAAAATTGCATTATGTACATGAAATGCAAGGATTGCAATAGTTTTATTCTTTATATATTTTTATCTATTGGTTCATTTGCAAAGGTTTGCTTTGGTCCTTTTGGGATATCCTTCTTGTTTAGAATTACCTTGTACATTTCTTTCTCTGCATGCACATTCTGTCTTGAGATATATGTGTATGCACATTTGACTCCTTTTGTGCTTAATGAAATACTCTAATGTTTCGGTTGCTTCTGATTCTTCCAATTGGCAGCAGCAGCGGCAGCACAGGTGACAGCTTCACAGCCTAGGACAGCACAAGCTGCAGCGGTGCCAGCAGCCACAAACCCGTATGCAAGTGCATATACTAATCACCCCTCCGCATATCAGCAAGGAACCTCCCAAGCTGGGGCGTATCAGCAAGGAACCTCCCAAGCTGGGGCGTACCAGCAAGGAACCCCAGCTGGGGCATACACATACCCAACAACTTATGATACTGCTACCGCTTACCAGCTGCATGCTTCGCATGCTAATGCATACGCAGGCTATTCTGGCTATCCAGTTGCAGGTTATGCGCAAGGCACCCTGCCCAGTTATCCTGGCACCTACGCTGCACCTCAACACCCAATAAGCAGCGGCGCAGCTACAGATGTTGCAAGCATGTACGGTGCAGTTAGTAGCGTGGGATATCCAGCTGCGCTGGTTCAGTCAAGCAGTGGAGCTGCTAATCCAGGACAAGCACAAGCACCAGCCCCTTATCCTGGCGCATATGACCCAATCAGAGGAGCCCAGAGGTGAAATCCGGGTTGCAACCCGAATGGCTGTGCGCCATGCACATTTTATTGAGACTATTGAGTGACCCCTGAACAACCCAACAATGTCTTGGTTCTTATTTCCCTTATGTACATTCTTCCAATAGCTTTGTTGACACCGTTGAGACATTGTATGCCGAATTGCATATTATGTTCCTAGACTTGAATTGATGGGTGTAATTGTTGGTTAATGACGACGCAATCATCAATGTTATATTTATTATGTACCTATATTCTTGTTATACCAGTGTTTGGAAATGCAGGCATGTTGATCGTGCTTCCGGCTTCGTGTATATGCACGGTGCATATCCCGATGCAATACGGTCGCGCGTATGATGAAGTCCAAAAACGTAGGCTTCTCAGAGAAGCCTGGAAGCTGTTTGACCTGCTTAGAACGCGAGAATTGAATTGTTTTCTGTGAAATTTCTGCGTAATTCATGCATTTCAAAACAGGCATTCGCTAGATATTGCCCTAGCGATTATGGGAGTGTGGGGGAGTGGGAACAGAGAAGCTGTAGAAGCCAGGCTATGGTGGCATGTTAGGCTTCTTTTGTAAGACCATGGTCTGTTTGGAACAGCTGTGTTTTTCTGAAAAACGGTTTCTGACTGTGCTGCAGGGTTGAATGGCTGGACTGAAGAGATTTGGTGTTTGATTTTTAGGTAAGCTGGTTGTAGCTTCCAAGATGAGAAATATCTGAAATACCTCTGAGGATAGTAACGACTTGTTGGATGCCGTTTAACGCAATTAACAATATTTAACGATAATTAACGGCATTTAAAGACAATGAACAATGGACACCATTAACGATAATACCGCAATTGACGATAATTAACGACGATGACCGCAATTTGCGCAATTGATCGCATTTGACGACGATATACCGTAAACCACACAATAAACCGCAATTAGCATATTTAACGATAATTATTACAATAAACATTTGTTACAACCAATAATTATTAACAACAATTATTACATAAATAATTATTAAAAACAATTAATTACAGTGAATAATTAATACACCAATTATTTAATTATTTAATTAACTATTACAAATCATTAATTTTACAACTGAAAAAAGAAAAAAATCAAAGCCAGAAGTGGTGGCTAGGGTTTGGGCCGCCGCCGGCGACGGGAGATGGGTGGCTCGGGGGAGGAGGGAACCGGGGAGGATGGAGGAGGCCGGTTGCTGGGGGAGAACGCCAGTAGCTCGAGGGAGGAGGCCGACGACGGGGTCGAGGGAGGGAGTTGGCAGAGAAGGAGAGAGTCAGGGAAGGAGACGCCGGTTCGTGGGAGGAGACGCCGCTTCGGGGGAGGAGCACCAATTCAGGGGGTAGGATGGCGATGACGTGAGCCAAAGGAGGAGGCCGAAAACAAGGCAGAGGCGCCAAGGTGGAGACGTCTAGATCTAGGTAGATCCAGATGGATGAGGGAGAAGGCAGCGACAACTCAGGGGGAGGAGGGGGAGGGCGGCGATGCGTCGGGGGTGGAGGGCAGCGCAGCCTCACCGACACGAGAGGAGGTGCACGAGAGGAGGGAGCTGCTGAGCGGGCATGCAAGGGAAGTAGGTTTTATTGGATGGTATTCGACGGGTAATTACCCCTGAAGTTTGGAGGTAAATTGGAAACAGGGGCTACGAGAAGCCACGGAAACCTCCTGCGGGCAACTTCCCGCTTCCGCACGTTGTATAAGCGAGCAGCTTCAACCGAAAGCGGGTGCGAAAAACCAACCGTTTGAGATGACTTCCAGCCGAACGAAAGCTGAAACAAACAGGCCCTATAAAACAGCTGAAGAAGGTGAAGCCAGGCCAAACACTCCCGTCAATTCCCGTGTCCATCTAACACAAGATGCGAAAACTGGCAATAAGAAAAACATGCTACATAATGTACAGCAGTTTTTTCCTTTCAAGTTTCAACAACTGGAAACAAATCTGGTTTGGTCACCAAAATATGGCACTAACTTCATGGTAGGTAACAAGGTGACGTCCCTTAAAGTACAGTGTCTCCTACTGTAACAATTTACAAAATATCGAAAGTACAGAAACAACAATATCTATTCTGAACTCCTGCTGTTCTAGACCTAAAGATGGATTGGATTTACTTGTATTTTGGCACCTCAGACTTTGAATTAGCTCAAGTGGCATGGTACTTGAATCAAACTTTTAGCGATTTGTTCTTCTAAGTAATCGCCATGGAATTAACCACGTGATTCCAATAGCTCTCTTCGCGCAGTCTGTATTAACGTATTGAGGAAAGTAGAAACGTCACAGCACGAAGGGCTGGCAACAGAAGCATGTGCCAGGAAAGGCAGTTTTCTCAATGACCTTCCGCTTAATCCCTGTAAAAGATTACAAAACAACCACTGTCAGCCTGATGGAAGTGTTTTGGTTACAGCAGATAGCACACACGTGTATCAATTCTGTTATTTACCTCACACAGTTTTGCAGCTTCATGGAGTAATTTGGAGAGATGAAGTGTACCATGCGGTTCTTTAGCCTCAGGACAGTGCTCCTTCTCCTTCAGGGTCGAATAATTCAGAATACAAGGCAGATTAGAACCCTGCATTTGCAGAAATAATCCTTGTAAGATTCAGATATTGCAAGAAAGCTGAAAATTGAAGTCACAAAGCAATTTAGTCCATGCATCATTTTGGGTCCAAAAACTGATTTTTCTCAGATCAAGTGCACCATGTACAAATCCTGAGCAACTCAGGTACTGATGTACAATAATGAAAAAGTGAAGGCATTATAGGAAACAAGTTGGCAACAAAGAACAAGTACCTGAGGATATGTAAGAATTCCTACTCGTAAAAGCTCCTGTAAGCATGACCTCAAAATCTCATATCGCGCTTTAAGTGTAGGGGGTCCAACATATGCCTTGATGTCTGCCCTGTCAACAAATGCAATATCTGCAAACTAGACAAGAATTAGCATTTATTGATTGTAGGAGTCAATATATGTTTAAAAAGTATTTTAAAAAGCTACAGATTGTTCTCCAAAACAAATTGAAATAAGAGAATGAATGTCCATAAAATAAGGATTTTTTTTTGCTGGTCCAACAGATATCTCTACTGAGCACAATTGATTTCTCTTTGATGCTGGCAATAAGATCTTAATTTTAGGTTTGATGTAATTTTAGTTACAAAAAAAGTAGGAAATGAGCTGTTATAAAAATGTGCAATTTCCCCAAAGAATGTAATCATGTTTACTGTTCAATTGATCTCTCCTCACTGTGCAATGATTCACTTGACCAACTAACAACAAACGAATACATCCAAATTTGTCCAGATGTTGATCATTTACAGTACAGCTGTTCAAAACACAAAGATAAGCATACAAAAGCTCGCAGCAACTTTGCATACAGAAATGACACAATGTGCCATCAGGTGATGAAAGATTAATTAACCTCATAAAAGTCAAAAGGCAGAAAACCAATACCAATAGCTGTGGTGATATTTGATGTTGTCAAAATGATGACATTTGGCCAAGACTTCAGTTTGTCCATTTGTGTTAGCAATGCATTTACCACCTGAAGGTTGTACAATGGAATAAGACAATGTAAAAATTACCTGAGAAATGATACATTGCAAAAGAAAAACTGAAACTTTACCCTAATGGAGTCTGAAGGTTCAGAACCAGATATGGCAGCCTGTCTGGCAGCAGCAAGACTTTCAACTTCATCTACAATATTACATATCAGAACGTATAAATATCATGAACAAGATTAAGGTTCAAATATACAGCATGCAGCAAATCAAAATTGTCTAATTTCTCAAAGTTCAGTTAGCATTCTACTCGAGTATTACAATGTGTTTTGCTAGCCTTCAACCAGGAGGCAATGCCGAGGAAACTCAGGAAAGAAAAATTGTGATGGTTTCAATAAACTAGTTTATGATCTCTATTCTCTATTCACGCAAAAAAAAGACTAATTTGTTACAATGATTCCTCCACCCATATGTCAAGTAGCTGAACAAGGCTCTTTATAAAGTACTATAATTAGTATAGAGACATTTGTGAAAGGAAATCGTATTGAAATGAAAATTCTTCTTAAATTATGAGTATACAAGACGAACAAAGGGCGGACTGAGCTAGTCATTTCACAGATCATACAGAGAGGACTTGTCTAGTTACATACCAATCAATACAAATACCAGGTTGCTTTCTTCCTCCACCATCTCCTGAATCTTCTGGAAAAGTTTGGCTACCTAAAGAAGGACAAGGTATGGTATGTACAATGTAAGATGGAAATGAAGCTTTATCTCCAGTGGATAATTGTAGTGGGTCCAATTCAGTACAAAAACTCCAAAATGTATCACAAGAAGACTGATTTCCCATCCCATGCAAAATGGTGCACAAACATAACATAACCAAAGTACCAGAAGATGCTAATGTGATTTCAGCATGTGAACATGTGCACCATAACGGGCACGATAACATGAGCACAAAAAAAGGCATACCAGTTTTCCACTTTCAGAAAACCACTTGCTGAACAACGAATGGGCATTGACTTCAATCAGTTGACACATAGAATACCTAGCAAAAAAGCAATAGTAATGAATAATGTGATATATACTACCAACAAAATTAGTGTTGTATCTCATTCAGCACGGACCTTGACTTGAAGCGAATAGAAAGTTTCTGAGCTAGTGCTTTACACAAGGAAGTCTTTCCTGTTCCAGGTGGACCATGCAAAAGTACAATCCTGCAATTTGTTGTAAAAAGGTTAAAAAAACATATAAACAACTAAAAGAATGAAGAACCATTTTAGAATTCAAAGTACACACCTACATGTGTATTAAGGATGACTAATTTCTCACAAAATGCTCAGGCATTTACATCCAAATGTCTCTACATTGAGTAAACATCTCTTGCGTCTTCACAATTAAGGTGCAGTTTTTTGTACTATTTTGTACACCCTCCTTTACCAACTATTCCACCAAACAACACCCATCAACAGACCAAAACAAGAAAGGAAGGGGTAGATCAATGGTGCCTAGTGCATGGAATTGCCAGCGGTAGGCACACGTCATTTCAAGGTGTCACAAGAATAGTTACCAGAAACGCGGTTCGTCCGAGTGGCGGTACGATTCGGGTTCGTAGTTCGCCACTTTTTCTTCCAATTTTCACTGCAAACACGAACCTCATACCCTAAACCGGTTCGGGTTCGACGAATCCGGTTCGCGATTCGCGGGGTTTTATAGCGAATCTGGTAGTCACAAGCACAAGTACAACCTCACCCATACAAAAACAAAAGGAGCCTAAGTGTTTCTAATTTTCTATGGTTGTACGGCTAATCTTAGGAGGGAAAAACTTCAACCAAAAAATACTACTTCAGATGACATGTCCGTGTCTCTGAATATGTGCAAGAATGTGAAAATGCTTACTTACCGGTTCCACGAAACAAGGCATGGGTCTACACCTCTTTCAGTAAACAGCAAAGCACTAGCAGCATATCTCAGCAACCTCTCCTTGAGACCAACTTCATATAGTAAACTGCAAACACTGATGAGATCACTAACATAATAAAAAGTAGATACTGTACTGGTTACAGATAAAATTATCTCAAGCCAAACCTTTCCCACAATCCATCAAATTCTTTGGCAGGTAGAGCCCACTCATTGAAGCTAGAGAGTGTGTCATCTTCACTTGGTTCCTCACCTGGACCATCTTCGCTCAGCTGCAGCGTAAGGAAATCAGCTTGTGGTCCAACAAATTGGAACCAAAGCATTGTCTCTTTCTTTGAATATAGAACATGGAGTAATCTATTTCTTAAAAAGAAACTATTCCTCAAGATCAGTGGTGGAATGCAGAAAGTAACTTTGGGTGTCTCCAGAGAAGAAAAAAAACGTGAAATTTGAGTCAAAGCAACAAAAAAAGATAGCACCTCAGAAGCATTAGAAAGAAAGCTTATCATGTCAAGATGAAACAACTCAAGCAATTGCCATGCAATTAAAGCATTGAACAAAGAAACAAGATAGTCAACCTGAACACACCCAAAAAAATCACGGGAAAGAACTGGAAGTGATCTACGCAGTAACCATTAATAGTTGTGTACCTGGAATACATGCACGACAGGTTTGACTTGCCAAAATAACAGAACTTTGTGATTCTCAACCCATTCGTCTATGTAAAAGACAAGAAATCAGAACAAGAGCTATGTAAGTAATAAAGGTCAGGAGAGCACACTTCCCAGATTAAGTGAATCATCGTACCGGTGTCACAGATTTGGATCCTTTTAACATTTTCCAGAAGAAAAGGATCATCAGCAGGAATTGGGACAGGACCATCAACATAGCTTAAGCTTCGAGTTTCTAACATCCTGATTGAGCAAGTGATTAATAAATCTTAAGTGTGGGCGATAACACGTGTTAATGGCTTGTAAGAGAAGATGCCAGCAATGTGCAAATTTAATAACGATCCTATGAGTTCGTATTAAAGCCCAGAAACACTCTTTAGGAAACTATGTTAATTCCATGGCTTCAACTGGCATTACCACTTCAATAAGAAAAGACTCTGAACATACCACCACAGATATTAGGATTTTAGAATGCCTTTACTGCTTTCTCCATATTTACAATAAGCCCAGGATGAACACTAGTATAATTTTCGGAATGATTGGCTTATAAGCATGTGACAATGTGACACATCGTGAATCTCCCCACCTAACTGTTAATCTGTTACAGAACTTAAAAGCTCTCTGATATTTTTATCTTAAGATCTGCTCATACTCTGCGACACCTATTAGAAACTTTTGACGACTCTCTAGTTTGCCACATTGATTTCACAAGTTACATTACCCCAATTTGCTGCAACACCAGCCGTCAGTTACCCAACATTTCTATTACGTCCTCCAAATTCAAGTGCTACCAGTTACCAATTCTCACAACACATCCCAGTAACAACATTGCAAAATCACAGCTTCACCAACTTCCTTTAAACAAATCCTTCCAAATTTCTAAAACCTTGCTATTTCTAAACCAGCCCACCTAAACCGCTCGTACATCTTTTACTCGTAAAACAATAGCCAAAAATAAGTTCAGAACAATAACCTCTCCACTGCCACCTGGACGTCCTCGGCGCGAGCCGTGCTCGTGGCGTGCAGGAGCACCTCAACTGCAGGCACACAAAAAAAAACGCCCCACCAAATCAGCATTTCCAGACCACGCTAATCACTCGTCGCTAGCGCGAGGCACCAAAGCGGGAAAAGCAGCATCCACCTGATACGAGGACCTTGTCGTCGGCCGAGGAGGGCACGGCCGCGTCCACCGCCGACGGCTGCGGCGACGAGGAGACCACGACGGCGGCGGCAGGCGCCATGGGTGGGGCGGAGGCGGAGGCGGGCACAGCGAGTGGAGAAGGATGGGGATCGAAGGAGATATCCATGGGAGCGCTCATGGCGGCCAAGCTCCGCGAGAGAGCTTAGGAATTTTTTTCCCTAGGGTTTTGCGGGTTTGGGGAACTGGAGGTGGAGGAATGGATTGGGGGTCACCGGATTGGGGGTCACCGGAGGAGGATGAGCTTTGAGAAGATTTAGGTTTCCCGCGCTTGGAGTACTTTTTTTTAAGGAAGGCAGGGAATATTTTAGGATTCATTTTTTATTTGCCACTAGAAGTTGGTTAGGTCTCTAAAATATCATTGTGAAACTACTTCTCCATTTATTGCAATTGGATCTCAACTTTCGTTTCATTTTTGCCACTCTCGTTAGTGTTGTTACGTCCGGCTGCCGTTAACCACTAAA
Source organism: Phyllostachys edulis (assembly GCA_036346405.1). Lineage (NCBI taxonomy): Eukaryota > Viridiplantae > Streptophyta > Magnoliopsida > Poales > Poaceae > Phyllostachys > Phyllostachys edulis. Next base: position 45,956,250 of record CM070552.1, on the reverse strand, counting down.
AAATTGTCAAAATACACATATTACTCTTCTTCTTCCTTCTCTTCCTCCTCCTCACTCTTCCTCTCCTCTTCATGTCGCCTCCCCTCCACTCCCGCTCACCTCCGCGCATCGTGTCGCCTCTCCACGCATCGCGTCGCTCCCCTCCCTCCGCGTGTCTCCCCTCCCGCTCCTCTAGCGTCGCCAGGCCGCCTCCCGCCTCCCGCCTCCTCCTCCACGTGCCTCCCCCGCCTCCTGCTCCCATCCAAGACGTCGCGCCTCCCGCCTCCTCCGACGCCGCCCTCGGCTCCATCCACACCGGTGAGCCCTCATCTCCTACCGAGACCGTGTCGGGCCACGCTATGAATCCGGTGCTGTAAGCGTCGCCACGACGGAGCACGCCATCCGTCGAGACTTGTCCGGAGCGAGCCGCCGCCGGTGGTTGGACCAAGCGGGAGAGAGGAGAGAGATGGGGAGAGAGAGGAGGGATGAAGATGAAGGGTAAATAAGTATTTTCGCATACAATTTGATAGTTGGTAAAAATGAGATGAAAGTTTATATATGATTGCAATGAATGGAGGAGGAGTTTCACGATGGCATTTTAGAGACCTAGCCAACTTCTAGAGGCAAATAAGGAATTAATCCAATATTTTATGGGAAAATTTTGTTGGTGCCACTGGAAAGATGTGCAACATCGGTTCTGCCATTGGAAATTTGATCATTTCGTTCATACCACTCAGTTTTTTGTGTCTATTTTGCTTTTGCCATTATCATCTGTATCTGTTAGTTTGACTGTTATAATAGACCGTTTGGCCACTGTTTCTTTGTCAGGTTTTCCCAAAAAAGACTCCAATACCCTTGTCAGCTTTTGGACCCCACCGTTAGTCTGTGAGGATCAGAGGTGCGGCAGCAGCAGACGAGTGGTGAGAACGCAGTGGCGGAAGTGGAGAGGGAGGAAAATGACAGAGGCCATGGGGAGTGTGCGGTGAGATCCAGGCGATGAGGAAGAATTAAGGAGGAGGGAGTCGTGCGTTCGCTCGGGTGCGGTGATGTCATGGGGCGTCTTGCTAGCAGGGAGTTCCAGGCGACGAGGAAGAAGGAGGAGGGAGTCGTGCGGAGAGGCGACGAGTTTGCGGCGGGCGATGGAGGTAAGGCGGTGGATGGAGAGGGCGAAGAGGGGGCGGTCGACGAGGAAGGCGGGGTGGGCAATGGCGGAGAGGCGATGAGGTCGCGGTGACTGGTGGAGGTAAGGCGGTGGACGGAGAGGGCGAAGAGGGGGCGGTTGGTGAGGAAGAGGGGGTGGGGGAGGGCATAGAGGAAGAGAGGGAGAGGGCATATTGGGTGGTGGTAGCGCTGCAGATGGAGGACTTGAGGCGGGAGAGCTCAGCGGGGGAGACGACACAGCGAGGCAAAGGCAGAGGTGGGCGCGCGTGCAGCGGCTTGCTGGGGAGCCTCCACCAAGGCGGAGGCGGCGCGGACAAGGCAGAGGCGGGCGTGGTGGTGGCGGAGGCGGTGAGGGTGGAGGCTGGGGATTTTACAAGAAAGGAGAGAGACGGGAGGAGGAGAGAGGAGGGATGAAGAAGAAGACAAAGAGTAAGAAGGGTAAATAAATCTTTTTGCACACAATTTGACAGTCAAAGGGCTTTGACCGATGATAGTGGTAAAAGCAAAATGGACAAAAAAAAATTGAGTGGCATAAACTAAATGGTCAAATTTTCGGTGGTAGAACCGATATTGCGTATCTTTCCAGTGGTACCAACAAAATTTTCCCATATTTTATTCATCGATGTTTAGAGAAACATCCAACTTAACAGGAGGGGAAACTAGCCACAAATGCCGACCTTTCCCAAGAGTACAAGAAAATTTAGCTAAAATATGAGTCTCAACATTTGAATCCCTACGCTCGTGCACAAGCTGCACACTATCAAAAGAAGCATACTTCTCCTTGATGTCTCGAAGAATCATCGTATAAGCACATTGCGGCATTGCCTGGAAGTTGTTGATAACTCTCGAGTGGTCCAAGGCCACGCAAATCTTCTTGACACCACAGTCTTCAGCAAGTGTCGTAGCTTCATTACATGTCATTGCCTCTAGCATCTCTGGGTCCAAGATACCAGGAACGACCAAAACACTTGCAACTAAAAAATGGCTCCTATGGTCCCGGCAACTAACTACAACAACACCCTTAGTAGCCTCTCGAGATATAGCAGTGTCCACATTCATCTTAGCACAACCCTATGGAGGGAGAATACAGTCCCTTCTAGTCACGCTTTGTGTTTTTATCGTCACATTCTTCTACTGAATTCCATGTGCTATCTCCAGATCTGCAAGAAGGCAATTTACCAAACCAATCGTGGCAAACGGGCTCTGAAACTCACCCTCATGGGGAGCCTTACGCCTCGCTGCCCATATTTCCTAGCAGGCAGTAATGATTTTAGCTCCATCACACTGAGAGAGATTGTCACATACATAGAAAACCCAATGTTTTGGATATGCAATCCTCAGTGTCACAATCAACTCAGTTAAATCTTCGTCCATAAGAGCCTAGATGCATCTAGACATCGTGTTGTGCAAAAGGGTGTGATCCCAAGTATATCCATCTGCACCACAGATTTTGCATTCATCGGACGTCGCTAGATGCCTCCTCTTTAGCTCACAGGCTATAGGTATTGAGTTCAGCGCCAGACACCAAGCGAACACCCTTATCTTCGACGGTAGCTTCACATTCCAAACAGATTTCCACTCCTTCCGACTTAGAGAAGCATCTGAGCAATTTGGCCTTCCCTCAAAATAATCTTCTATGTTGTTTTTTGTTTGGACAAGCATCTTATAGGCAGATTGAATTGAGAACGGTCCATTCTTCTCATGATACCAAGCCCAATAATAATCTTGCTTTCTCAAACTCAACGGGATCTGGGGAATCACATCTCTATCCATATCATAAAAAGTATTTGTGAATTACCTCTTTTTGCCAAGACATAGAAATATGACCAATCAACTCACTTACACGAGTAGGGGGGTTTGGTTCCTTTGTGCACACCGGTTGGAGTAAACCGGATCTTGGTAATCGGTTCTATCCACAGAAGCTCGTGCCTACTCCATCTGCAATCCTCCTGATCAATCCTTGTTTAAGAACATCAACTCCATCCCATATGCTCTGCAAGTTTTGGATGGATTACTCCCCCAAATTATCATAAAATAAATCCACATTTGGAAAGTAAACCGACTTCAAGAGTCGAGCACATAAGGGTTTACCAGTAGCCTCCATGCCTGTCTAGCTAAAAGCGCTAGGTTGAAGAGTTCGATTTCTCTGAATCCGAGGCCCTCCATGAACTTTGGTTGGGTCAGCTTCTCCGATGGTACCCAACATGTTTACCTCTTTTCCTTCTCACTGCCACACCAAAACTTGCGAATCAGGGAATTCAAGTGATCGCACAAACGTCTTGGCAATCTGAAACATCCCATAGAAAATGTGGGAATCGCTTGTGCTACTGACTTTATTAGTACCTCCTTTTCGACTGCCGTGAGTGTTTGTTCCATCCATCCTTGAACTTTCTCCCATACCCTGTCGTTTAAGTACTTGAAGTGGCCCTCCTTCGTGTGTCATGAAATTGTAGGCAGTCCCAAATATCTCTCAGAGAGAGATTCATTCATCACATGGGTTATCTCTTTCACTTCATCTTGGGTAGACTCGGGCATTTATTGCTGAAAAAGATGGACGATTTTGCTAGATTTACTAGCTGGTCTGAAGCTTCACAATACTGGGTCAAAAACCTCCTGTACCTTGATCGCGTTACTAGCCGCCGCTTTGAAAAAGAGGAGATTGTCCTCAACAAAAAGGAGATGGTTCACTTTTGGCACTGACTGTGCAATCTGAATTCCTTGAACATTTCCATCACTTCCTTCTCCTTTAAGTATACATGACAAACTTTCAGCACAGAGAAGGAAAAGACAAGGAAAAATTGGGCCACCTTGTCGTATTCCTCAACTCGGCTTAAATTCTTCCAAATGCTCCCCCATTAAACATGACAGGAAAAAAACTGAGGTCACACATTTCATGATCTTATTTACCCAACATGGGCTTAAACTAAGCTTCGGCATGATTGCTTCAAGATAACTCCATTCTACCCGATCATAAGCTTTTGTCATATCCAGTTTCAAAGCACAAAAGGAATTGCTCTTTGACCTATTGGACCTCATATATTGTAGACACTCATATGCCACTAGGACATTGTCGATAATAATTCTCCCCGGGATGAAAGCTAATTGTTCTTCGAAGATGATATCTAGGAGCATTGGCTTCAATCTATTAGCCAAAGCCTTGGATATAATTTTGTATACCACATTGCAAAGGCTAACTAGATGGAATTGGCTCAAGAATTTCTTCGCCATTTAGAACTTTCAACACTATCCGACTTAAATCTTTCCCACAAATATCCCAACTGTGTTGGAAAAATGAGCAGGAAAACCATCAGGTCCCGATGCTTTTGTCGAGAACATTTGGAACAACGCTGTCTTCACATCTTTCTCACTGAATCGGGCACACATAAAATGGTTCATGGTATCGGTCACCTTCCTAGGGACCCGATCCAAGACTAGGTTCATATTGGTTGTGCCCTCTATTGTGAATAAATGTTGATAGAAATCTATCGCAATTCCATGCATTTCCTCTAGAATAGAACATTCTGACCCATCAAGCCGCTTAAGATGAGAAATTCTATTTTTGGGCCTCCTGTTTGCCCTTTGGTGGGAAAAAATATGTGTTAGTATCTCCCTCGCGTAACCAAGCAATACGGGACCGTTGCTTCCACATAATCTCTTCTTGAATGTTTATAGTTACAATCCTCTCCACAACCTTCTTCTCTTCATCACACACATCATGCCTAGTTGGCTCCGCTCTTAGGCGTTACAACCTTTTCCTCAGTGTCCTTAGATCATGGCGCACTACCCCAAACGTGTTTTCTCCCCCATGAACGCAGCTCCTCCCCTAGGTGAGCTAATTTATCAAACTTATCTTTTACAGTTACACAGTGAAAGCTATCCTTCCAAACCCGCTGGATCAAATGAGCCAAAAACTCATTCGTTTCCCACATCATCTCATATTTGAACGACTTCCCTGACTTCGACACTTCTGTTGTCTTTCGTCCAGCAAAAAAGAAAGCAAAATTGGGCAATGGTTAGATTTTGCCGTTGTGAGGTGCCGAAGTGCGGCCAACGGGAAACGAGCACACCAGTCCGTTGATGCCAAAGCACTGTCTAACCTCACACGAACAAAATGACCACCAGCCGTCCTCTTCTCAAAAGTCCAGTCAAGGCCCATGTATCCAATATCTCATAATTGGCAAACACCAATGGCATCACGAATCCCTCCATGAGATATTCCTCGCGATAATTTAGGCCTAGTTACTCCTCCCTTCTTATAATTTCGTTAAAATCCCCCGAGCACACCCATGGGAGACCTGAGTCGCTCCTCATTTGCTTCATGATGTCCCATGTATGAAACCTCAGAGATCTGTTTTGTTCTCCATAAATAAAGAACATTCTCCATGGCACTCTGCCTTGCTCCCTGACTTTTGTATCAATATGATATTTAGATAATTTTAGAATCTTAACCACCGCATCATTCTTCCAGAACATACCCATACCTCAACTCCTTCCAGCACTGCTAACAACAAAGCTAGAATCAAAACCAAGTGACCACCGAAGATTTTCAGCTCGGGTTTTTGTAATTTGTGTCTCCATGATGAAAAGCAACGAGGGGGCAAAGTCCTTCGCTAAATCGCGAAGTTCCCTAACTGTCGCAGGGATACCAATCCCACGGCAATTTTAGCTTAGCATCTTCATTGCTCCCAAGCCCTGGCGGCACTCCTTGAGGGAGCCCGCCGATCCCAATTTGCTTTCGTTGTGTCATTTCTTTTCCACAGACATACGCTGCCTTTTCATCTCCCTTTGTTTCAGCTCACTTCCCTTCTCAATCGCATTCTGTCCACCAGTACATCCTTTTGTCAGGCGGGCAACAGTGGTTTCGAAATTTTCCATTAGCCCTTCCACTTCCCAGGACTAACGCCCTTGTGTCACCTTCATTCCCCCACTTGTACGCACTATCCAGAGACAAGCATTTGCGATCCACCCTTCAATTTCTTAATGTTCTCCTCCAAAACAATATCCAAGGTTTCATCATCCCTAAGATCCAGTTGTTGCAAGAGATCATCCAAATCATCTACCGTCTTCCCTGCATCACTGCCTCCCACTCGTGATGATGTGTGCGAGTATGATATCCCTCTAGAGTCCAACCAGATTGGAATATGAACCCTAAATTCTAAAAATGCTATCAAGGCCGAGAAGTAACCCAATGTTTACCCTTTAAACAACCCAAACCAAATCCCAATTGGAATCGGAGAAGGTAGAAACTCTCGCCGGGATCCCAGCAGGAGGAACGAGAAACCCCATCATCAATGAAGGGGGAAGCTTTCTTGCATGTTTTCGCGCTTGGAGTACCTTAACGTGAGGATGTGGGTGCTGCAAATTGGGATTTTGGGCCGATGCTTACATTTGGGTACGATGGGCTCAATTCATGCCCATTATTTGAGCATATTCTGATGGGTAGGAAGCGCAACGTGTGCAATCGTGTAAGATCCCACTCATAAAACCATTTGATCCAAATTCCAACCTAGTCTTAGTATTCCAACTCAACTCACTCAAGCTAGGAGTGTCAATGTATTAAATACGAATCAAATAATGGTCTTCCTGTATTCGTATTTTATAAACGAATACAAACACTAATTCGAATATTCTTGAATACAAATACGAATCGAATATCATAATGAATACGAATCGAATACCTACTCAATTCGGTCGGATTCGAATATCCTTCAACTTATGTAATAGTAAAATATTTACGATACTTTATCCTCGTATATAGCTGACGAGGATCTAATAATCCTCAATTAATTAGATTATTTATCTATAATATTTATTATTATAGATAATAATATCGCTTATGCAACCTTCAATGGAACCCCTCAATATTAAAAATCAGGGAGATCATACACACCTAGTGGTCGTAAGCTATTCTATGACCACCGTATATGGTTGTAAGTCCTACTACGATTACCTCATGGTCATAAGTTCTTCTATGACCACCTATTGATCGTAAGTCCTACTACGATCACCGCATGGTCGTAAGTCTTATTACGACCAAGTCACCTACGACCACCCTATAGTCAATAGAGTCTACAAACGTATAGGCCCAATTGACTAGGGACATTTGTACGTTATGTTTAATACACACAATAGTTAATATGTGCTATTATTGCTGAGATAATTACACATATTAAATCTCTGTCTCTGACATAACCTCAAGGCGGCGTAGGAGGAAATGTCTCTGACAATAACTACACTTAAATGTGCACATTGCATCAAACAACAAGGCGCCTCTTGACGTGGACAACTGTCACCCCTTCATGCACTATATAAAGAGAAGAGGATCAAAGGATTCGACGAGCACAACGAGAGACAGAAGTCATCAAGCCCTAGTTTCAGTGACTTCCTCCCAGTTGTAAACACAATCAACATAACAACACATGTGTAGGGTTATTATTCTATCAGGAGAAGACTTGAACCTGTATAAAATTCACGTGTCCTTTTCTGTGTGGTTTCGCTCTAAGAGAGCCCCCAGCATTCATTCATAAGATTGCTACTAAACCATCGAGATTAGCACACTTAATCATTATAATTTATTTATTTAACCTAAAAACATGAATTCACAATAAATTATAAATACTCATCCAACTAATTAGCCATGTTGCAATAAAATATGTATATTATTTTATTGAATTCGAATATGAATAGTGCAGATAAAATAACATATTCAAAGGTTTTTGGTTGACAAGATCTCAAAATTATCTATTTTAAATGAAAAGTCAAGTTTTGCCCAAAACTAGTTTCTTTTGTATCTTGTTTTTGACCAAAAACGGATTTTCATCCAAAATCTAGTTCAAAAGGAATTTGATAGTGCTCCCAAAAGGAAAAACCTAAAGAAGGCTATTCTTGACCTTTTTCGTATTCATAGGTTTTTTAAACTCTCAACCAAATCAAAGTTATTTGTGTTTCAATCTCGCTCAAAATTAGCCCAAAACCCGAAAAATTCACATGTGTCAATTCTAGCATAAAATGAGTATTGCTATTTAGGCAATGTTTTCACTCATATATTGCCTCAAAATAGTATTTCACACTCATACATATCTTCACAAGTAACAAACTTCGTTGTTTGCTTCTTTTAATCCTTTCAAAATCGACTTCTTCAAAAATTGCTCTATTTTCTTAAAAATCTATGTTCAAGGCTCTTTTGTTGATCTAATCTCGTTGAAATTGCTCCAAGATGGTTTTTTTGTTGTGTGCTAACTCTATGGAGCAAGGACAACACAAATTATCCGCTAATCAACTCAAACATCTCCAGTCGCGGCCAACCCGCCGGTATAACCCCGGTCAACCCGCAGGCTATTCCCCGGACTGACCGGACCTTCTCTTGCGGTCTGACCGCACCCAGCAGTTAATGCGCGTTAGTTTCTCTCTTTATTTCTCCACCGACCCATCGGTTCGCCATTTTCTTTCTTCTCTTCACCCGACGGTTCCTTTCTCCTCTCACAACACCGTCGCTGCCCTCGGAGCGCATCCTCGTTGCCGCCCCCGGTGCGCACCCTCGTCGTCGGCCCCCGCGTGTGCCCTCTCCGCCGCTGGTTCTCCTCCTCACCACCGCAAGGTTTTCTCCCAAATCGATTAATCCTTCATGTTTCTTCTCTAAGATCTGTCCCTAGGTCAATAATCATCCTTGTGTATGCCCACATTGTTGTATTCCTCGATTGAATGTTGGCTTTTGCCCCGCATTGTGTAGATTCCAATTTGAAATGGCAAAACCTAGGTTTTTCGGTCAAGGCCGGACTGACCGACCTGTTGTGTGCGGTTAGTCCGAGCTACCTGCGGACTAACCGGCCAACAGCCTGCGGTTTGGCCGGCCCTGACAGAAAACTCTATGTTTTGATTCATCATTCCTTCCTCTCACTCCTTGTTGGTCTTGATTCCTTCTCCAGATCTCATGGCTAGGACCAAGACTGTCAACGACCCCGAATCATCTTCGTCTCGTCCTTCACGGAGGGCCACTCGTCGTCCTCCTGTTGAGCACTCCGACAATGACGAAGCGGAGTCTTCGCCGTCATTATCCTCTGTGCCCAGTGCCAGTGACCCCATGCTTGAGGGGGATGATGCTGAGCAGGAGTTTCCTCCTGAACCTCGTGTTGATCTTCGATCTATCAGAAATGATGATTTTAAACAGCTAAAGAACTGAGCAAGGATGTCATATGTTCACTTGAAGAGAACATTGCAGTTCTTCTATGCAAATTAGAGAAGATATTCCCTCCGGGTTTCTTCAATCCTATGCAACATCTAATTATACATCTTCCTTATGAGGCACAACTCGGAGGTCCTGTCCAGAACCGCTGGATGTATCCATACAAGAGGTAAAATTAGTATGTCTTCAATAGCCTTCTAACTTTATATTGGCTCTTCCTAAAGTCTTGGACTGGTCCTTGCAGGTGTATTGGAAAGATAAGAAAGAATGTACGAAACAAGGCTCGTGTTGAGGGGTCCATAGTTGAGGCTTACCTAGTAGAGGAGGCCACAAATTTCCTCTCACATTATTTTAATCCCAATGTGAGATCAGTTAGAAACAAGATTTCTCGATACGATGATGGTGCCTGTACCTTCGAAAATTCATGCAACCTTGAAATTTTTCAATTCATTGGTAGATGCATGAGCCATCAGGGTTGACGTGATCTCACAAATGAGGAGTACAAGGCTGCTTACTTGTACATATTGACGAACATATCAGAGATGAGTGATATTTTTGAGTATGTGTTCAATTTTAAAACTCTAAGTCGTTTTCCATAAATTCTCTTTGAGTATGTTAACTAATTTATTCTCTTCTTTTAGAAAATTTGATATAGAACAATGGAAGAGCCGAATTACACCAACAGATAATCAACTTCGCAAATTAAGATTAAATGGTTGGAAATCTGGTCGAGGCGCCATTCATGGGCCAAATTTTTTGACTGGTTTAAAGCCAAAGTAATGTTGCTGAACACTTAAAGTTATATATTCTTAGCCTTCTTACATCATCCAGAAAGTAAGAAATTAAATTATATATACAGTGCATGAAGATATCTAGCATTGACAATGCCTTGCGCCAAATTTCTTATGGTTTCTCCAAAAGGGTAACCACTTTTGGATGCTATGATATGAATGGATATAGATTTCGGTCTGAGAAGTATGAGAATGCTAAATCAGGATTAACTACTGTCAATAGTGGTATTTGTGTGTCTTGTGTTGACGAAGATGATAATATGCTTGAGTACTATGGTGTCATTGAGGACATCATCAAAATTTCTTGGTAAGGCGGCTTGAAACTAGAGATGGCTTTATTTGATTGTCATTGGTTTGATCCAACCCCTGCCGGAGTTAGGCATTCTAAAATTTTGGGGTTGGTGGAGATTAAGTACACGTCCATGATTTCGAATTTTGAACCTTTTATCATAGCAAGTCAAGTGAAACAAGTGTATTATTTATCTTATCCATGCAAGTCTAGACAAGATCTATTGGATTGGTGGGTCGTGTATCATGTTTCTCTGCATGGATGCGTACTTCCTAGCGGCATCAATGATGATTCCATTCCCCCTGAAGGGTCACGACAAGATATATCATTTATCAAGAGGATGTTTTGGAAGGACATTTTGTTATCGATTTAGGGAATGACTTAGACATTGTGATGCCATGCATTTCAGATGAGATAACTGATCCCAAAGACTTGGACTTTCTGGCCAACCAAAATGTTGATGGTCAAGAAGATGAAGACAATCATGAAGATGAAGAAGTGGATGAAGACGATGAGCTTCAACCCCCTCACTATGATCCAGATGATTTCTGGCTTTGTGTTGCTTACATTATCAAATTTGTCAAACTATATTGTTTTATTTTATTGTATGTAGTATGTTGTACTCCCCCTAAGTGAAAATAGTTGTACATGCACTAAGTTCCTGATGTCATTTTATGTCTTTATTATGTGGTGTTGTATGAAATGTTAACTGTTCGCTGCAAGCTTTATTCCATTGAACTCAAAAAGTTATGACACAGGGGCATTGATGACAATTAAATATGCCTTTGCTATGCAGGTGATGAACGGCTTTCGCCACAGCGGTCTAGCGGCAAGACAACGTGCAGCCAGTCGGTCCTCGAACAATAGTAATCATGGTGGTGGTACCTCTCGAAGAACTGTGACTTCTAGTGCCACAGAGCAGTCTGCACAAAGAGGAAGAAGAGGTCACAGACCCAATTGAGAGTACCTCCGCAAGGTCGGAAGGTTGGCCTTGAACCTAAGGGTGATGAGTAAGTATCGCAGCTCATGAATTATATGTATGACTTCCACTGCAATGAATTATATAGTGCTTCTGAAATATTTGGAGAACCATGCATAAATTCTGTATGTATGTATATATATTCTGCAAAACACATGCTAAACTTGAATGCTTATGCCAAATACTGACTATATGTATACAATCTGCCCTCAAAACCGATTTGTGCTAATTACCAAAGGAATAATGTCTGGGATGCTTTTGGACTTCTCATAAGTGACATATACTGCATGATCCATCATGCATCATTCATCTCAGAATGTCTAGAGTGGATTGTTGTATTAGCATGTAGCCTCCATGATATACATTTTGAACTAGATATCTTAGCAATTTTTAAATGGTTTTAATGGACATGTAGCCTCCAAGATTTGAGCATTCATATATGTATAATTTGAGATGGTTAGGGCAAATAGATAGATAGAGAGGTACATATGTGTTGTATGATTCATAGTACGTGCATACTATGCTACAATTGATGCTAGGTTTTAATTAAGGATTTTCAGTTTGCAAAAGTGATATTCCCTCACCATCGGTGGGCACATTTTCCTTGCAATACACTACTATACTTGTGTACCGCTTACTCATTTTGTTTTAATTATGTACAGGCAATTCAAGTATGTAAATTACTACCCCAAAGACTACAAGTACATCACACAGCTTGAAGTTATTCTCAAACGAGAATATCCGAGCACCGCGAAGGACTTGGATCACGAAGGTGATCCCATTGATATCCACCCAACGACCACGTAGGCATATTATTATCTGGATGAAAACGACATTGGAGAGACAAATGCAGATTGAGTGAAGCAAGAGTTCTGGGTAAGATTGGTATTCCTAGTTTACATACAATCGATTGATACATTTTTTATCTAACTATGCATTTCCTACATAAATATGCAGGCTTTCTTTTCTGTGAGTGATGAGGACAAGGAAGAGGCTGACTGTGTTTTCAAACGGTATGTAGCGAAACGAGTACGAGATATGATGTACCAAGCTCGTGTGGATACGGTCAAGAAGTACTACGAGAACCATGGAGAGAAACTTGATGACGCTCTAGCCCGTCCAAAAGAGCTTTCAAAAGAACAATACTTGCAGGTCGGGCTTGACTGGTGCAAAGAGGAAGATTGGCCTAACCTCTGCCATTATTGGGTCACCGAGCATTTCAAAGAAAAGCGAAGGAAAGGCCAACAATCACGGTTGGAATCCGAAGATGTTGCTCAAAATAGAGGAGGGTCGCGACCATTTGCAAAGACACAACAATTTCTAGTATGAAATCTATCCATTACTTAAGCATTTATTACAAGTTTTATCATATTTTATGTAGAGAGCTATAAACTAGGCCTAGGTAGAATTCTCATAGAATATTCAATATTCTCCTAAATTGAAATGAGACAGTGCTTTGACCTCATGAAAAAATTCTGATACTGGACCATCACTTTCTAAAGCTTTATACTCGAGCTAAAGGCATCTAGATGCTACTATAATCTGTTACTGGTTTAGTATTTCAAGGCAGACTGCAGTAGTCAAAGTTGTTCAATTCTTGACTAGAGAGCGAAGCTTATTATCAAGTTTTTCATACTTAGCTTTGCTTATATCTGGGATTCCGATGACCCAGAAATCTTATATCTCCAATCTCCATATCCACTCTGCCATGTGTTATTTTGTTGGGCACAACACAATATGCAAACCATAGATCTGCCATACAAGAGCCATGTCTAGTGCAGACCATCCATTAGGTGCTATCATGCTAACCTTCTTGATTTGGACATCAAATCAAGTCAAAAACACATATATTAGAAAACATACATAAAAGGAACTATTCACAGCAAATTTCACATTTTTGTTTCTTCTAGAATTGGCTGAGTTTGTAATTATTTCTAAAATCTATCCATTTCTTAAGTGTTGTTGCTGGTGTTTCTAGGGTTAAGTTGTGGTTGTCTGATCTTGTAGAAACAAAAGTTTGGCCTTGACAAGGCTACTAGATTAAGCACATATGTTGTAATAAAGTTAGGAATAAAAAATGTGGATAGCAATGGAAGTAGTGCTGCAGTCAGCAACCAAAAAGCACAACAACACATGGTAAGCATTATTCTAGTTGTAGCTATCTGTGGCCTGGCCCCTCCTTGCCCTAACATGAATGTATCCTCCTCCATTGCCCCTCTTCTATGCATGCTTCCTGCTCCTGCTTGTTTCACTCCCATCTTGAAACAAAAAAGCAGAGCAGGTAGCTAGTTGTACACGCATGCATGATGCATTCAGTGCAACAATTATTCAGTTCTGTTCACCATGCATGCAGAGGGTTCACTTTTTCTTTTCACTCGGTTTGATATATATCGTCTATCTGTATAGTTTCTTTAAGAATGATATATATGTGTTCAAAATAGATCATATGTGTATCAAGTTAATAACATGCTTAATTTTATCCTATGCTGAGGTGAGGTCAATGAAGCAGCAGCAGTACTAGAACTTGCTTGTGGTGCAGCTAGCTAGCCTTTGTGCACTCAAAGTCAAGGTTCACCCCTGCTGGCTGCCTGACTGATCTTATCATCACTTGCTAGCTAGCAAGCTTCTCTCTCTCTTCTCCTATAGTGTCTTCTCTGTCTCTCTCCCTTGGAGGGCTACATGGATTGTGGCATGTCTGCTGCTGGTAGCATGCAGTCGGCAGCTAGGGGATGGAGTTGGACAGAGGACAGCTACATTGCACCTTTAATTAATCAGATCACTCACCTCTATATGCTATCATTTACATTATGGACAGCGCTGGCATTATTTCTTTAGCTTAGTTTTGAAGGCTGTGAAGGGCAAATCAATGCCAAAACTAGCATCAGTTAAAGAGTAGTTTTTTTAATGTAAAATGTGCAATATATACAACCAGCAGTTGAAGTATACATAATGCATTATTTGTGTTTATCCTATTTGAATGAATTTCCTTTCCGAGACAATGGAAATTAATCACAAGTTCGCCACTTGCAGAAGGTTGCTTTTAAGAAAAAATGTTAGGTGTCATACTATGGAAATAGATAACAATGTCTCAGAAATGTGCTGGTAAATTTTCATATTTCACTTTCTATACATCCAAACAGCAAACTGCATATAAGCTCCTACCATATAGGTAGTGGGGGATACTTTTGGTAGGACTAGCTTATCCAATTCAAGCGAGATTAGCTGAATGGCAGGTGAGTTCATCAGATGTGAGATTACTAGAAAGGGTTAATTGGTCCAACCAAGTGTTTCATCTTATATCTTGATTATTTTACTTCCACCATTCCCATGATTGAACTATTCTAATAATGAGAATGTTTGTTGGTTGTGGATTTCCTGCAAGTTGAGCATAACCACATCAATGACAAGTTGAGTGCCTGAGTTTCATGATGTGATTGCTGCGATGAATTGTTTAATTATATAGTGTGCAAGCATAGTCTTTTCTAACACAATATGTTGCATAGATAGTGAACTAGTTTGTGTGACTCAACTAGATTCACCTGTTTTCATTAGTTTCAATTTCAACATCAATGAGCAATGACTGATCTTTTGTCTGCATTCAGAAATAGCCATGTTAACCTAGATAATAGTTACTTACTTCATATAACGTTTGATTAGTTTTCAACAAGAATATCTAATTCAATTATTATTTCTCTTGAAGTGTATAGGTGTGTCTATAATCATCAACATCCGACAAATGGTTAGTAAGCCAAGGAGATGCACTGAGCCTTTTATAAGTTCTTGTTATCATAACTAATCTTTCAATACTAAGATGCTTATGGTTTGGGTTGTCTATTGCTTCCAGATGATTCCATCCCTGTAATCTACTTTGATTTTGATGCTTAGTTGAGAACTTGATATTACACTCTCCACTGTGCTTACAAAAATTTGCAAGTTTGTAGGATGTGGCCAATTCCTGGCCTACCTTAAGTTCCACTCTAGGAATTTATTGGTTCATCTTTTGATGACTGGTTGTGTTTTTGTTAAGATACCTACACTTTTATACTTACCTTTGTTTCTTTAAGCAAAGTTTATAAGTTATAACTGAAGGTCCTTATTTATGGTAAGAACATGTATTGCTGATTTTATTATTGCTCTTCTCCTAAGTAATTTCATATATGCATTGACCGGTTTATTTCCATTGTATTTCCACAAACTGAAATTTTTCAATTGATTTGTAGGATAACCACCAAGTAGCACTATATAGCTCTGAACACCCAGAAGATTCAGAGCAGCACGATGTAACATCCCAAAGTTCTGTTACCAAAAAAAAAATTATTTTATTGAATTTCCTGAGTTTTAAAAGAGTTTTACTATCGATTTCCTATATTTAAAAAAATCAAATCAAAAAATCAAAAACCTAATTGAAATTCCCTTTCTCTGTTTGAGTTGAACTCCCGTAGGCCCATTCCTATTCATGTTCCCTTCCCGCGCCAGTTCCCCGTGCGACCACCCTGTTAGTTTCGACTAGTGCCACTCGGTTTCGACCAGACCTGCGTGTCAGCCTTCCATGCTCACCTTCGTCTTCCTCCCGTTGCTCGCCCATACCGCCCGTGCGCGAGCTTGCGTCACCGTTGCTGCAAAAGTCATCGCCTCGACGCGAATCCCGCCCCTTTTTCCCTCGGCGACGTGCGCATTAATTGCTCGTCTTGCCCCGCACCTGCTCCCCTTGACTCTGGCGCCCTCTCCTTTCGCCTCATTCCATCACCGTCACATCCCCAACGTGCCAGCACCGCGTGCCTCCGAGTCTCTCAACGGCTCTCCCCTCCTCTCCTCTGGGCTTTAAAGAGCCCGAGCAGCCCCCCTTCATCTCCTTCCCCACCCAACTCTCCCTCTCTCGCTCTTCTTGCTATGGTTTGCCCAAAACCCCGAGCTCCAAGTTCAAGCCGCCGTCGCATGCCTCCTCTCGGTCCTCGCCACACCAGTGCAACCCCCACCTCTTCTACCCGTGTCAATTCATGCCCTAGAGCTCCTTGAAACAATCCCCTTACTCGATTTCAATTTTGTTTCACAGGAGCCGCTGCATTTCCTCTTCTCCTTCAGTCCCGGCCAACCCCTTTATCACCGTCTATCTTCACCTTCGACCGCGAGTTTCTCCACCACCGTTCGCCATCCACCAACCTCCTCCAGCCTCTCTCTCGGTCTTGGTGAGCTCCTCGTGCCCTATTCTCCCTCAAACCCCTCTTTTCAACCACGTCCTATAGTCGAAGCTCCATTCGACCACGTCCTGTAGTCAAAGCTCCATCCGACCACGTCGTGTGGTCGAACCTCCTTCCAACCACATCGTGTAGTCGAACCACCTTTCAACCATGTGATTTCAAAACTTCCGAGAGTCTGTTCTCCTTCGTTCGAGCTCCAATTCGAGTGATTCAAATTTATAAATTCATCTAAATTCAATATCTACCTCTCATAACCAAAATTACTTAACTTGGAGTTCATTTGAATTTTATTTGAATTTGACTTATTTTCGTGTGTAGACTTCGACGACTTCGGAGGACCGGATTTCGACGTTGTTTGAGAACAACAACTCCCAATTCCAATATATAGCTATTTATTGTTAATATAGACAGTATGGAGAATCTTTCCGAATGTGATGTATTTAGGAGTTAGAAATTGAAAAGACTAGATTATAAGAATACATTATTGTCAAATGTTTGATCATAAGAATACCTTATTGTTGGATTATAGTAATATACGATGGATGGAAATTGGATTGTAGGAATATATGATTCTTGGATATTAATTGTACAATTATACAATTGTTGCTTGTTGGGTTATAGGATTGTATCATTGTTGATTGTCGGAATACGTGATTATCGGATTACATCCTAATTAGATCATAATATTGTATTCTTGTGAGATACTCGGATTATATCTTTGTTGTATATAGGATTAGTTATGGTTGGATGTTGGATTATAGAAATAGTTATTGTTGGATAATGGATTATAGGGTTATATAAGCGATGAATATTGGATTGTAGAAGTACATTATCATTGGACATTGGATTATTAGAAATACACGATTATTGGATATCGGATTATCGAAAATTGGATTATAGGATTACCTAATCATTGGATTGACAGATGTTGAATTATTAGAAATAATTTATTAAGGAATAATGGATTGATGGATGTCGTATTATAGAATTAGAGTATTGTTGAATGATGGATCGATGGAAGTCGGGTCATAGAAATAGATTGTTATTGTGGATATTGGAATAATTGATATTGGAGTGTAGGATTATATAATTGTTGGAGATTAGATTATTAAATTATGATTACAATACTAATGGTTTACTTACTGGTCATGGACCTGGTTGTGGCAACGGACCTGGTTGTGGCAACGAACCTGGTTGTGGACCTGATTGTGGCAACGGACCTGGCCGTGGACTTGGTCGCGGCAACGGACCTGGTTGTGGACCTGGTCGTGGTAGTTGCTTTGCTAATCTTGGAGTTGACAATTCTTAGACACTAAACCCTCACATATTGTCACCCTAGATACAACTCTACTTAATACAATAGTATTGACAAGATGCTTTGTTCAAAACGTGATGCTTAGACAAGCTTAGACCAAAATTGAATTTGGGAAATTTAGCCAAATATTCAATTATGATTTAATTGAGTCTATGGTATTGTTTTACCATAGGACTTTTGCAAATGATTTTTGAAAAGCAAAACAAATTTAAAATTGGTTTGGACTTGGGCGAAATGGATGTTTTGCATGGTGCATGTTCATGCACGGGATCGATTCATTTCTATAATTGAGGTCCAGGGTCTTATTGGAAGTCGCCCAAGTCAGTTAAGGACTGGTCTTCGGGCGCATTTTGCTAAGCTCTACCGTACTACCACATGTTCTGAGTGGGCAAGACCTGGCTAACTAATTTGTAACATTCCATCATGGTCGTGCTATCCAATTGCGTAGGTGTCTTTATGACCTACTTTCATGTAATCCCACATGGTGCAAGAGGGGGCTTAAATCTGGCGGGTTTCTATCCAAAGGAAGTGAAACCTTAGTGAGGTGGAACTACGGTGGGATGGTGCATTGTAAAGACCTTATGATAATATCTTAGTTGCACACCTTCGGAAGTGTGTGAACGGACATTACGAGTGATTAACTCTTGTGGGTAAAGTTGTACAAATTCTGCATAATGTAAAATTATTCGAATAACAGTGTCCACTGTCAAGGATATGCTAGTAAAGCCACTCAAAGTTAGCCTTTGATTTTATTTTCAAAAGACTTTATCAAATGATTTTGGATATTGTATCCAATTGGGAAATTGGGCGAGTAGCCATGTGATAGGAGAGTATCCTTCACCACTCTTGGATGAATGTTATCATACTATAAAACTGTCTTTTAAAAACTGATTTCTGATATAGAATAACTGCTTTGGACCTTAGTAAATGTAATTCAACTTGAAACATTGCTTTATGCAAAACAGCCATATAAGCATTCCTTTGATATATCCCTGCAAGCATTATAATTCTATTATTGGGTGTTACTTGCAAGACACGGTTGTTTGTGCTCACTCTTACTTAATAAAATATTGTTCAGAGAAGAAGGACTTCGCAACTGCTGGAGATCTCGACGACTAGGCCGCTACCCCAGTCGATTGCCTGTGGCGGATTAGCTGGGCTCTACTACTTGCTCTTCGTCTTCCATTGTGTTTGTTTATTGTGGGCTTGTAAGCCTTTCTGGTAATAAACTCTGTTATTTATTAATAAAGTTTTGCATATTATGGATGTTACCATATTTGTTTACTGTGTGAGCTACCACTGATCATGGGACTAGTTTAGTAATACACAGAGGATTTGGGACTGTTAATCCTGAGTCCTGACGCACGACTTGGATGGAAAAGTTTTGTACACTATCGGTGGGGGCCTACCCCATGGCCGCTTACCGATAGGTAATGGTGCTGTGAAGAAGGCTGGCGTTATAGCAGCTACTAAAGGAAGAAACATTAGGTCATCCAACACCTCGTCTTATCGAGCTTTGCTCCAAGAGAATGCGCAGCTTCACCAGCGACAAGAAGTGCAAGGGCGGATGATAATGGTAACAAGTTTAACTGAAGATGTATCAATTAATTTGTCATATATAATCAATCTTCATTTTGTTGTCTTCCAAATGCAAATGCTTTTCGAGAAGCTCGGAGAAGAACCACCCGCTGAGATGATATGTCGTCAACCACCAAGTCAAGTTTAGGTTAGGTTAGAAGACTTACTACATTGCAAGATTTTTTTTTGTCTCCAGGCCAATATTCCAACAAACAATCTTCATCTTTTGTCGTCTGGATGAAATGTTCATCTAGAGAACTAATTATTTTTTGTATGGCAGAATGCCACCAAGCAGTGCAGTAGTTCACAGGCTTCGTGTTGATTAATGTAACACCTAGGCATAACCACATTCTTACTTCTATGTTGATGGTAAGGTACCAAGGAATGCCACTTGGGCATAACCTCCTTATAGCAATTGGATTGCCTATAGAAGCTACATTCTCCCCTGACATGCATTTTACATTTTATATCAAGTGTCAACTTGACAATTACATAAAGAAATATATTTTTGTTTACATCACTATTATGATTGACAATTCATCACTGTTTGTTTACATTTAATGCTTAAGAGCTATGATTGAAGAGATGATAAAGAAGAGGGGATAGAAATGAAGCAATGGATGATGGATTCTTCTACTTGTCTTCAGTTTTTGACATTTCATAGGGACAGGAGTCATGCATGGTAGCTTTTTACTGATTGTACATATGGCTTGCTACAAGGAACTGGTTCTTCGCATGTGGGCTCACAAGTAGCCCATGAAATCCTCGACGAGGAGATTGGGGACAGCAGTTGATGGCAACATGGGCGGCGAGGACATTGGCAACACCATCTTTCATGTGCCCAACAATGACACAGCTGACAATGCGGGCGTAGACCAAGCTAATAATGGAACTTCCTAAGAAACATGCCTCTGGTGCCATCAGACTTGCAGCCACAACTTGGCTCTCTTTTGGTTTTGTGGCTTTTGGACTTATCTTTTGGTTTTTTAATATGGTAGCAACTTGGTAGATGAAAGACTTGTTTCTTGGCTCAACATGACGCCTATTGTGCAACCTAAATTGTACTGTGAACCTATTTACTTATGCATGCAAACTTATCGACACATGGATGCTTTGTAATTTGGTAGCAGCTTCGGTGCTTGTTAATTTGGTACTATTACTAGTTGATTGTATGATAAAATTTGGTTATGATGGAAGAATGGTTTATATTAAATTGTGAATGTATTATGTACCTGGTTGATTTATATTTCATTGTGTGAGATTGGTTATGTCTACTGTAAATGCTAGGTTGCTTCTAATTTAGAAATTACTGTTCATCCATTTACAATTTTCCTGACAGTTTTACATTTATCCGGACGCTGCTGCAACTGCCGGCTATGCCAACCATCGATTACTGTTCAACCTTTTTCCTGTCGGGTTCGGACCATCACTAAAAATTAACAAATCTATTGGTTTGAAAGACTGTCTCAAATATACTTCACGACGTACTTCCCCGTCGGGTGCCCGACACAGATCTGTAGTTATGCCCGACGGGATCGACCTTTCCTTGTCGGGTTACAACTGTCACTAAAAATGGTAAAATCTATCGGTTCCCAAAGACCGTTGCGAATTTGATCCGCGACGGTATTTCCCCGTCAGGTGGCCGACATGGATTAGGGGTCAGGTTTAACGGGAAATCCCGACGACGGGGTAATTTCCCTGTCGGTCACCATCGCGAATAATTTTCCTGTCGGGTAGCCGTCAGGCTTTTAAGACATCCACGTCGGAGGACTCCTCACAGCTAATACCTGACGGTTACCCGCCGGGACAATAATTCCTGATGGTTAGGCACTTGTTCCTGATGGTTTTACACCGTCGCGAAAAGTATTGTTTCAAGTAGTGCTTCGAATGGCAAAAGTCCATACCATATTCGTATCTATATTTTTTTTATGCAAATTAGAATACAAATACAACCATTAATCAGATGTATAAATCGAAACCATGTTTGTATCCTATCAAATACGGTAGTCGAATAAAAAAGATAATTCATATCCGTTTGACACCCCTAAGGCCCTAACTCAACTGTCATCTGTAGTGTAATCTTATTTCTCTTTTATTTTGTGAGATGATTTTTTGATAAAAATAGTGGACACGTAGCACACAACTAGAATTGCGTAGACTAGGGATAAATCCGTGACCCAAAGTAGAGGATGGGAATGTGCTTGTGTAAATATGGACATCTAGAATTTGATTAATGGTGTACGGTGCGATTCCAACAGGTAGGCTTCGTTAGGCTCGAGCCTACCCTCCGCCTGCCGGCACCGTAACCCCCCTGCGAGCTAAGGGGGGAAGAGATTAGAAGATGAGCATTTTCTCACCAGTCAACCCACAAACACCAGTCCACTAGGCACAATGGCAACTAATCCTCACATCCACCTCACCCCCCACCAGACTAGATGCAATCGAATGGAAAGAGGATAGAGGGGATTGCGCACATCTGAAGCAGATGAGCGCCTGTGCCCAAGAAAACCTAGTGGCAGGCGGCGACGGACGGGAGGAGGCCATGCGCCCACGCGGGAAGCTCAAGCTTGGCCGCCTAGGGGCTGGGGTGGGCGGCGGCGGGGGCGACACGACGAGCTGGAGAAGAGCCAGGGAGGGGAAGCCACCGGATGGAGATGCGGGGGATCTCCATCTACCGCCTGCCAGGTGCCGGCTGCATCGCTACGCTACGAGAAGGAGGCCGAGGGGACCGAGATCGAGGCCAAGGCTACACGAGGGGTCAACCGTGGAGGGGATCTACTGACGCCGACCTGATTGGCTGATCTAATTGGTATTTATTTTTTTCTTATTGTCTTCATTAATCTTGGTACAATGCATAAATGGTTTATTGCATATTGACGTTGTAATCCCGATTGTTGATGTTGTATTGCATATTTGCATAGACAATTAGACAGTAAATATCTAGACTATATTGTATTTGTTTTGTAGCGATGAATTCTACAATTTGTTCGTGGATTTGCAATAATGAATAAACAAACTTTTCATAACAATTTCACAAGCAATTCAAGTAGTACTCCCTCAACCAACAAGAGAGCACAACTTAGTGGTATGTTTCATTTATTTGCTACTCATTGGAAGCATATTTATTTGTTTTGATATTATTATTGACAATTTAGCGAGGTGCCTTCATTATATTTCTCTCTTTTGTTGCTTTACTTCTCTTCTATTCATGTATGAATTTAGATTGCACATGAGTAAAGAGTAGAAGACTATGTTTACGCCAATTTAGCTTAGTCCTTTGAGCTCACACTTCATTTCCATCCTCGCTTCGCCACTGACTGGTGTGGATGTTGTACTTCCACGTCTAAAGTCAACCACCATGAGTTGGTTCTCATGATTTCCTATTTTCTATGGCACTAAGTTAGAAAGTACCACGACATGCTTCAAGTCAAGCACTAGCGCGTACCAGGATAAATTTTTATCTACAGGGGATGTAACTAAAAATCTGTTAAAAAGAAATTCCAAAGGTGCAAAATGCAGATTTGTTAGCTAAATCATATTAACCACGTGCCATGTTTCGTACTTGAACAAACGAAACGTCCTCGTCTCGGTTGCCAATGCTCTGAATCCTTCCGACGGTTGAAAAACTAGTGTCGCTGAAACGATCCAAAAACCGATCAACACAATTAGAGCAAAGCAAGATCAATCATAGCAATTAGTAAGAGTAACAATAGAGAACCAATAGAGAGCAATTTGCAGTCTTCTTTATTAAGGTAATCTCTTGGTACATAATAATAAGCCTCTCTAGCCTATCATTGAAGGTACATATTAGGGACAATTGAGAATTTGTCGCCCAATAGAACGCTCTTCTAAGCTTTGCCATTATGTAGATTGTAATTCGTAATTTGCCATTTCTTACAATTTTCAATCATTCTTTTGCCATTTTTGAGTTTTTATCCCCCTTTTCATTTTTCAGGCACGTGAAAATATTGAAATGCCCTTGAGTGAAGTGTCCGGGCATGACCGGGTCAAATGTCTTCACGTGACTCATTTTACACTGCGCTGTGCAGTCCACTCCAAACCGCCTTCTCTACTCCATCCTGAAGCCCTAGCTCCACTCCCTCTCGTGTGCGCCGGCGGCCAAGGCGACTGGAGGACCTTGGACTATGGCGATGTTGTGCGGCGGAGGAGCATCCCTAGGGTACTTGATGGATGCGAGTTGACCCACTCCTGAGCGACAGCGGTCAACCGCGACATTAATCCGAAGGACCTCCCCATCGGGTTAGTTGCTTCTATGCTTTATTGGCCGCTTTTGTTTGTGATTCGGAGAAGGGAAAGTAGGAACATACTAGTTGGATTATGATTCAATTTTTCCCCTTTCGAGTAGGATTGATCCGAAAAGAGCGTTTAGCATATCCGTGATAGTTGGCCCATATGTCGCTAGGCATCTGGATGGTAGCACGACGAGATTTGAGCGTCAGAGCTTTGAATGGACTGTTGACTCCCGTGGGTATACGCCTAAAAAGTTCTCGCAATAGTTGGGTGAGAGGATCATATGGGGTTGCTGTCAAGATGTGCAGTTATGGTGCGTACACAAGGACAATGGAGAAGAGTTGCTGATTCAGAATGCAATTCAGTTGTGTGATGCCTTTTTGACATGATGGAGAGTCAAATTTGTGCCATTTTATGTTGAAATTGTCTACAAGACAGGGAGTGAATCTAGGCCAGTGCTGAATGAAAGCCAGCATGATTCCACTCATTCTATCATGACAATGTCACAACCCAAATCTCCCAATGCAGTAGGCACCTCCAATGCAGCACTTGATAATGCAGTACCCGATGCAATTGAAGCATATACAGTAAATGTCCCAACCAATGCATCAAATGGCAGGGTGGATTGGCCAACCCTTCACATTCATGAATCAGCAGATGAGGATGACAGAGATGTGGCAATGGGAGATGTTGCAATGTATCAACTGCTGGAACTACGAGATGAGGATGGCATTGCTAACCAGAAGAGGCAGACTGCATCTGACAATTTTGCCAACTCTGGTGTGCAACCATCAATCAATGAGCTGCAAGAGGATGATGCTGTTGCGGTTGAAATCCCAGTGGATAACATTAATCCTGAGGAGAGGCACTGTTTGTATGATAGGGATAGGCCAAGAATGGCAGTGGGATGCACATTCCCTACCATTAAAGACTTCAAGATGGCTATTAGATAATATGCAATAAATGAAGAATTTGATCTAGACACGAGCAAATCAGACCCAACAAGGTTTAGAGGTTCATGTAAAGGTGAAGAATGCCCCTGGAGAATAGTATCTGTTCTGATGCCAGATAAAAGAACTGTCAGGGTACTAACTTTAATCTTGCTAACTTAATATAATTTATTGCGTACTTTATGTTACTAAATGTAGTATATTTGTCATACAGGTCGACAAGATGGTAGATGATCACAATTGTGTATCAACAAACAGAGTGAAAACTAGCATGGCATCACAAGGTTGGATTGCAGATAGGGCAGTTGGAATCATGAGGAAGGAGCCAAATGTTGGTGCAAAAAAATCGCATGATAGGTTGCAAGATGAATACAATGTGACTCTCGCATATCCAATAGTCTGGGTAGGGAGACAGAGAGCTCTTGAGATGCTATATGGGAACTGGGATGACAGCTTCCATATGTTTTATAGCTTCAAGGCAGAGATAGAGCTGAGGTCTCCTGGTAGTGTTGTGGAGATAGACACCAAGACTGTCAATGGAAATGTCTACTTCCACAGATTTTTTCTTGCTTTGAGCTCATGCATTTAAGGGTTTCACGCTGGATGTAGACCATACCTGAGCATTGATTCTACAACACTGAATGGCAGGTGGAATGGGCAGCTAGCTGGAGTGACTGCATTGGATGGACATAACTGGATGTTTCAGTGGCATTTGGCTTCATTGAGTCTAAGACACTAGATAATTGGACTTGGTTCATGAAGCAGCTGAAGAGAGCAATTGGTGAGCCTCCTTTGTTGGCAGTATGTAATGACGCAAGTAAGGGACTAGAGAATGCAGTGAAGGAGGTATTTCTACATTGTGAGCAAAGGGAATG
This sequence comes from Phyllostachys edulis, assembly GCA_036346405.1. NCBI lineage: Eukaryota > Viridiplantae > Streptophyta > Magnoliopsida > Poales > Poaceae > Phyllostachys > Phyllostachys edulis. The sequence continues at coordinate 45,930,702 of CM070552.1, read as the reverse complement.
CTTCAGGCACTTAATGCAATTTTTTGTGAAGAAGTTCCATGGTGATATTTTTGCCAACATGTATCCTGCAGCAAGGGCATACAGACAAGAAGTGTTTGAGCACCACATAGATAAAATCTCGACAGCTTGCCCAAAAGTTGGTGATTACCTACAAAAGCATCACAACCAACATTGGATGAGGTGCTACTTATGTAAAGATATCAAATGCGATTATGTGAACAACAACTTGGCAGAATCATTCAACAGTTGGATCAAAGATGTTAAGGACCTACCTGTTCATCAGCTAGCTAACAAGCTAAGGCAGATGATCATGGAGTTGTTTTTCAAGAGGAGAAGGATTGGAGAGAGGCTGGAAAGGACAATATTACATGTTGTCATCAATCAGCTCAAAATGAGGACAAGGGGATTAGCCCATATGAAAGCCAAACCTGGTGCCAATTTCACTGCAGAAGTGACTGAGTTTTACAATCCAATGGACATGCCTGGCCTAGGCATGTAGTCAAACTGCAAACTTATGAATGCACCTGCCTTGAGTGGCAGCACACTGGGAAGCCACGCCAACATGCCTTAGTCTTCATTTCTAGTTTCAGAGGTGCCAACATTGAGGGCTATGTGTATGAGTACTACTAAGTAGAGAGATTCAGGGCTGCATATCACATTTTTATAGAACCAATGGCAGATATTGGACAGTGGCCAAAGATTTATCTAGGTTTCAAGTTGCTACCAACCATTGGAAAAAGATCTGTTGGCAGACCTAGGAAAGCAAGAATCAGAAACTGCCTTGAGAAGAATAAGAATCCTATACCAAAGAGGCAATGCAGGTGTGACAGATGTGGAGAGTTGGGCTATAGGACTGATGGTTGCACACTTAATGGACCAAACAAAAGGTACAAACACTTTCACAATTGTTTACTTCTTTTGCCAACATCAACTTTCTTTGACATATAGACTTTCATAATTGTTCACTTAAGGAAAAGAAAGTCCACCAAGGGAAACTTGGAGCTCCAAATAAGAAAAGGAAGAAAACTATGGCTGCCACCATCGCCCAACTAGAAACACCCTCAAGAACAAGGATCAACCTACCTCCAGAACTAGAGCATTGAATAGGGTCTGTAACTAGAAGGTATGCAATTACTTGTTATCAATTGTTGAACGACAGAGACCATGTGTTTAGAGCATAGCCTAATACAAATATTTTATAGGCAACTAGCCATGTGTTTAGGTCAAGGAAGTGTAGAAGGACCAAGTGCAAAAGGCTCTTGTGCAGAAGGACCAAGCAGGAAGTTGACTCCAAAAAAGGAGAAGTGACATGTGCTCATCTGAATGAAGTTACTGTAATGTGGGTCACTAATGTACTGTCAGATTTAATGTAATGTGGTGAACTGGTGTTCTTTGGTGAACTAGTGTCCTTTGGTGACCTGATGTTATTTGGTGAACAAGTATTATTTGTTTAATGTCAGCTTGTCAGGCTGTTTCCTTGATTGTCTGATTCCTTGATGGGAATTGTCTGATAGTCTGATTATATGTATGTCTGATTGACTGAATGTTCATTGCAATTTCTGATTGTCAGAATCAATTTTTGATTGTGTGATTGCCTCATTGTTCACTGAAATTTCTAACAACCATTTAGTGCATTTATATAACCATTCAGTGCCTCCAATGCAGGCATACATGTATGTCTGATTGAACAAATCAATGCATATATACAACCATTCAGTGCATATATACAACCATTCTTCTGTTGAAGTGAGCAATTCAATCATACATAGATGTCAGAATCAATAAACAAGAATCATAACCATTCATTACATCGCAAATCTGATATTCAACCATGTTTGAACCATTCATTCATTCATTCAGACCCAAAACAGATAACCATACTACAACAAACTCACATCGTTCAGTGCTTATAGCACAACTAGGACATCTTCCCTGAACCATACAACTACTTGAATAATAGTACCATCACAAGCAGCACAACTAGGACCACATTCACTCCACACACAAACTTCATAATTTCCCCCCTCCTAGGTTTTGCCTACTCATCTTCATACCAGCAATGTAGTCCTTCAACTCTGTGACCTCCCCTTTTATGGATTTTACATCTTCCTTGAGCTTGTCAGTCAACTCAAAAAGTTCTGGAATTGCATATTCGGGGAAGGAATTGTCCATATTGATTACACCGGTCTCAATAAGGTGAGTTTGATATTGTTTGAGCCACATGAAAAAGTGCATTTATCAGGCATCTGCCAAACATCAAGAAGGGATCCCAATCAACGAGGGCTAAAACCGAATCAAGAAGGGATCCCAATCAACAAGATGCAAGCGAAATTTACTTACATTAAGCTCATTCCTCGGACACTTGAAGAACCGCTTGCGTGGATACACCTTAGTGTTCGAGACGCGCTTAATGACATGGTATTCCTCTCATACGAGGCAGAGAATCAGGGGTAGACCCATCGATCTATGCTTCGGCTCCATGCCCTTGCTTGCTTGCACTGAGGATGACTCCTGAGACATGAACGTCGTCTTCCTCCGAGGTAGCACACCGCCGCCGAGGTCACCGCCACGAGCTAGGGCTCCGGTGTTCGGTGCGAGTGGAGCTAGGGTGTACGGGGCACTAGGGTGGGCGACACCAAACCAGCTCGTGCCCTGTTCGGTAACCTCAGGTGAGCATAATTAGCCTAAAAAATAAAAAGGGGGATAAAAATGATGGAATTGAATCTCTCAAGCACAAAGGAGAAATTTTGGTGACGTGCTGTATCACACAGACTAAACATCGTTTTCTTTTCCCTTTATTTATAGAGTCAAGGTGACCCCTCACATTACAAGCAAAATAATAAGCCAATTAAAATGCCCGACATTACTGCCCACTACCTCCTAAGAAATGCTCCACTTAACCCCATGTAACCTCCCCACTAACTATCTTAATTCACTAACGCTCCACTAACTCATGCATGCAACTACTAGATAATTACCCGGCCAAATCACTTGGCCTGCAACACCACCTGACTCAGAGACTAATTCATGCAGTCTGTTGGCTCCATTGCTCTCGCATGCAGCACCGCTTCGTGCGGTAACATCCGTCTCACACGGCACGTTGGCACCTCCCCATGTCCATGCACGCTCTTCCTGCTAAGCCACATCGGCCTACACAAATATACTAACTACATGCAAGACACAAATAAACATGCAGATACAAACTATCAAGATTAGTTCTAACAATCACCCTCCTAATCTTGATATGCCATTTTCCACGCAGCTTCAAAGAAGAGCCGGTTCGTCGCTTGCGTAACCTTGAGCTAATAAGGCTTTCTCCTCCTTTTCTTTCTTAGAACATTCCCAAGCAAAATGTCCATATTCTTCACAGTTATAGCATTGTACCTTGCTTTTATCTTTGTGCCATTCGCCGTGGCCACGACCGCGACCTCGTCCTCGCGACGAGTCATGTTCTCTTGTCATGAGAAGTTGTTCTTCCGCTTGGGCGTCCCGACCCTTTAGTAGCTCCTCGTGCGCCTTCAGTGACCCAATGGCCTCCTCCATGGCCATATTGTTGATGTCACCAAATAGCATTATTGACGAGGCAACATTGATGAACTTGTTGGAGATGGCTCGGAGCAGCTTCTTCATGACGTACTTATCTTCCATCGCGTCTCCAAGCTCACGAATGCGCCCAACGAGTGTTGTGAACTTTGCCGCAAAATCATCCACGGACTCTGCATCACTCATCTTAAGGTTATCAAAATCTGAGCGCAAGGATTGGATCCTTGCCTCCCAGACACGCTCGACGCCAACATGCATGGAGCGTAGCACTGTCCATACATCAGACACGGTCTCCTTCGCAACTCGCAGCAACGTCTCGTCGTCGATCGACTGGGAGATGATTGTCAAGGCCAGCTGGTCCTTGCTCTCATCGACATCCTCGGATGAGCTCTCACAAACAACATCACCCTATGCGCCGTTGGCTCGCAGGAGGTACTTCATCCCCATCGCCCACGCCTCGTAGTTCATTCTGGTCAGCATTGGGTACGGGAGCCTCCCCGTCATCGCTGTCGCCGTCGTTGAGTTGCCCAAACCACTACGCACAATGGTTCCGCTTCGCGAGGCGTCATCGCTCGGCATCGTCTTCGTCATCACCTTGCTCTGATACAATTGATGGAATTGAATCTCTCAACTCCTATCTCTCTCTACCTTGGTTGTCTCACACAACACACAAGCATAAAGGAGAAATTTTGGTGACGTGCTGTATCACACAAACTAAACGTCGTTTTCTTTTCCCTTTATTTATAGAGTCAATGTGACTCCTCACATTACAAGCAAAATATTAAGCCAATTAAAATGCCCGACATTACTGCCCACTACCCCTAAGAAATGCTCCACTTAACCCCATGTAACCTCCCCACTAACTATCTTAATTCACTAACGCTCCACCAACTCATGCATGCAACTACTAGATAATTACCCGGCCAAATCACTTGGCCTGCAACACCACCTGACTCAGAGACTAATTCATGCAGTCTGTTGGCTCCATTGCTCTCAAGATACAAAGACCGCCATGATAACGTCTCTCGCATGGCACATTGGCACCTCCCCATATCCATGCACACTCTTCCTGCTAAGCCACACCGGTCTACACAAATATACTAACTACGTACAAGGCACAAATAAACATGCAGATACAAACTATCAAGATTAATTCTAACAAAAAACTCAAAAATGACAAAAAAAATGGTTGAAAAATGTAAGAAATTACGAATTACGAATCACCATCTACGTAATGGCCAAATTCTCAATTGTCCCTGCGTATTAAGGTTTCTACGGGATATTTTGCATGCACCCACCTGTCATTGAAGGTCAAGAAATCGAGCGCGGCCCACGGGGTTAGTTGACGCGTGGAACCCGATCCCCGCGCTGGTCACGTACCACCGGCGGCGGCTCGGCGTGACGTGCAGGAGGCCGCCGGTGGAAGGGTTGCACACGGAGTAGGTCATGGCGCACGGCCGGTGGAAGAGGACGAGGCCGCGGCAGGGCCTGGCGCCGACGATCCTGGGGCAGTCCCTGCACAGCGCCATGGAAGGGTTGGCGTCAGTGGCGTAGCTAGGATTTGTAGCTATGGTGGTCCATTGTCTAAATTTTTTTTTGACCGCTATAAATATAACATGTCCATACACAAGTATATAAATTACAAAACACAATTAAGAAAAAAAATAGACGCATGAGTTCATAAAATAGATGAGTATAACTTTCTTAACATAGAATTAAAAATTTAAAATATTACGTACCCATAATAGTTGAAGAACAATATGTCACTACTTCTTCTTCTTCTTCTTGTCGAGCTGCGCCTTCTAATAGCCATGAAAGTGTTGATGATTTCTTCTTCACTCGGTTGTAAGAAGATATCCCGCTCAATAAAAGTCAATAGACAATCATCCGTAAGGCTATCACCCATCTTATTTCTCAACTTATTCTTGATAAAGGTCATTGCGAGAAAATATTCTTGATAAATTTGGTCTTCGAAGCAATTGCGAGTACGTAGGAGATGGAGAAGATGCCTTCTTCTTTGCTTCATATTTACGAAAAGAGAGGCAATATCACCACTCCTCTTCATGTTTCAACAATTACGCAAGAGAATTATATAATGAATCAAGATATCAAACCAATAATCCAATCTTGCAAAGATCATATATTGAAATAAAAATTGAGTTGCACTTGCACAAAAAATCGGTTTAGCATTGCATACCCAATGGCTTGTGCAGTTGTCGGATCGCGAGAATCACTGATCTTAGTGCAATTTTGCGAAGCTGCATTTCTAATAGTATTTTAACAAAGAAGTACATACATGTACTCGAGACAGACTACACTCTCACGCATGCACCGGAAATTCCCTAGGCCCTAGCGATGCATTTTGGCAACTAATTGCACATGCATATATGCTTTCGGACTCGCAGTGGAAAGTGGAATTAAGCGAGAGTCTCAGATTGCCTGGCCTTCACTGTGAGGAGGATGGCGAGGACCGTAACTGTGAGGGAGGGGCGGCGGCCACCTGTGACTTGTGAGGAGGACGGCGAGACCGTAACCTATGGGCCTTGGTTGGGCCGAGCGCAGGTGGTCCATGCCCCGAGGACCACCTCAGAGCTCGCCATGGTTGGCGTGTTGCCGCCAACGGCCTTGCGCTGAAGCCGTGGGGCGTGGCGGTCGGCTCTCCCACCTCCTGCGGGTAGCGCTCCACGAAGCTATCCGAGGAGATGGGGTCGTTCCATGACCGGCAGACGCAGCGGAACCTGGCGAGCGACCCGGATGGCAGCCGCTGGAGCACCTCGGCGACGAGATCATCCGGCAGCGACACCGAACGAGAGGTTAGTGGCGGTGGTGAGGTCGGGGCGGCCGTCCGGCTCTTCTTGGGTTGGCTCCTGCCGTTGTCCGCCGGCACGTCCGGATTGGTACGCTTTTCCGTGGGATTAAGGTGAGGATCGAGATCGAGGGGAGGAGAGAACTGAGTTTTGACAAGGTTTGGGTCGCGTCACGTCACGTATTAAGGTGAGGAGACGGGCTGTTAGTTTGCAGCTAATTGGTAGTTGGGCCGGATCTTAAATAGGTTATGGATGGGCTCAAATGGCAGCCCATGTTCTGAACGATTATATATACTAGTAATTTTGACTTTGGAGTGTGTGTTCGTGTGTATCCTCCTTTTGTATGGGCTCTCCAACTAGAGGCCCTACAATGAAGTTTGCAATACAGGTGGACACACCACCGTCCTGTGAATATTCCCCTGGGCATATAATGAGAAGATGCCACGTGAAAGATCCGAGAAGAAGAAGAAGACGACGACGACGACGAATTCCACGTGGAACACCCATGTACTCACAACTATGGGTCTTGCAAAGTCGCAGCTTAGTAACCACGCATGCATTTTTATGCAACTGTACATCGATCCTGAGGCCATCTTTTCTTCGGACACGGATCCTCGCCGTAGCATGTTAGCTACGGCAGGTGTTCACAGTACATAAGTATTGGGCCTCATCCGTACAGTCGACAGGGACAGTAATAAATGATACGATTGCAACACTGTTGCTACAGTGCTCATAGAAGGCCGGATCCCTTCTGTTTGTGTAGGGTATCTTCAATAGTATATTTATTATCGTCTTTTAGCTATATCATATTAATAAAATTCTACGTAGAGCAGAGAAAGGGAGGAGAGATAACACATATCGTCTCTTCCTGAATAGATTGTCGTGCACACGAAACAAGTCATGATACACTAATCTATTCTAGTTGACATGTAGTCCCGTTTCAAAGGAAAATTATAAAATATAAATGTTGAAGAGTATGCTAAAGATTATCTATTAGAGATATTGTCTCTAAAGATGATGTAGCATATGTTAGAGATAATATTATCTCTAACTATTAGAGATGTCCTTAATCATTACACATGCATTTACTTTTTGTTTGATGTGAGGAACGAAATAAGTTGTCTGTTATAGCGCCATTCGCATAAATCACCGGAATTGCTATATAAAGCATATATATTGTACTACGAACACTATTCCTTTACTTGAAAAGAAAATATATACTGTACTACAAACCTTGCAAACAAACAACAAAAGAAGCACTAACTACTCCCTCCACTAAAAGATACGTGTTGTATGGGACATCGACACGGTCCTCAAAGCGCAACTTTGACCACTATTTTATATTAAAAAAAAGCCTATTTTACAACCTTGAATTTTTCAAAAAAAGTCTGTATTTCAACCCTAAACTACAAAACCGGACATCCTACACCCCCAACTATCAAAACCATTCATTTTACCCCCCTCAACCCAAATAGGGGCGGTTTTTGGTGACGTAGCACTGACGTGTCAATGGGGCCCACATGTCAGGCATGTCATCCTCTCATTCCTTTCCTCTTCCTCTCATTCTCACTCATCTCTATCTTCACTCTTCTATCCCTCGCTGTCAATCCCTCCCCTCTAGAGCTCCGGCCTTGACTCTCCACGCGCGTGTAGTCGTTGGTCGACTCACGCTGTCATGGCCTCCCGGGGCATGACGATGGTCTTTCCATTCACCAGCAAGCGCCTCCTCTCCTCCGTGGACTCCTCCTCCTCCTCTCCCATGCAAGACCTCCCTCCACCACGACTTTGCCTCCCTTGACACCGCCTCCTCTCCCACGGCTTTGCCATCCACAGTAGCTCAACCCCCGAGTACGCCTCGAGGTCCTCGACCGGCTCCCTCCTCCTCTTCCTCACTGAACCCAAGTCGGTTGCAAGATCTCGCGCATCGTCGAACCACCACAAGGCGGCTATAACGCGTCGTCGTCGTCTACTTCGACGTGCTCAAGGATACATGAGGTGGTGGTCTTTGTAAGAGCGTGGAAGGTGGTGTATCGTCGAACAGCGAGCTACTTCGACCAACTTCGGAGGCGGTACTCGTTGGGGACGCTTGGGGACCATCTACATCAACGCCGCCACGGCGAGGCCCGCGGCGTGCAAGCGGCCGACTGCTTTGCCTTCACGCCACCTTCTTGCCGACCTCCACCATCGAGATGCCGACGACATTCGTGTCGGAGCGACCGTCGTTTCGCCAGACGGCGGCGGTGCATATTTTGTTGTCGTCGCGACGAGGCGGCGACCGCCTCGTGTTCTCCCGCATTCTTGGCGGTGGCGCCGCTCTACTCGGCGCGTCTACTTCTGGTCGGACTCTACGCGTCATTGGCGCCTTGCGGCGTTCGTCTTTGGTGGTGTGGGAGGTGGTCTTGACGATGAACTTGTTAGTCTTTGTTTGTGAGCTCGTTTCGCCGGACTATATCGCGGAGATGTTGCTAGTCTCGATGTCTCTCGCGGGTTCTTCCTCTTCTCTCGCTGCCATATCGCGGCGAGCATGCAACAGATGGGTGTTCATGCACTCGCCTCTCACCTCAAGCACTGTATTTGGACTCGCTATCATGAACAGTATTCGTCTTGCGATGCTAACCGTGTTGGGGCGGCGTCGGAGGAGTGCTCGGAGGCAGGCGTGATGTCTTTGGCGGCGGGCTCACAATGGAGGAAGCGGTGGATCGGGGTGTAAGTCTTTGCTCGCTTCTTCCTCCTCTAGGTGTTTCTCTTGGGTGGTGCTTTCGTAGAGAGGCGTCGAGTACAAGAGTGATGGATCGATCGGCCGATGAGTCTTTGAAATTTGTATTTGCCGCTCGAGTCGAGCGCGACCGGCGAGAGGATCTTTGGTCGATTGTTCTCCAACGAGGGGCACTACGTCGAGGAGGCCGAGGGGTGCCTCACGCTCGGGTGGCATGGCCGCCCGCTGTTCTCGGCTTGATTTGGGGATTTGAGGGAGAAGAAGCACTGTATCTCAATGACATGTGGCATCCACGTCAGTCAAAACCGTTTTGTATTGGACCACGTCAGCGCCATGTCATCCAAAACCATCCCAATTTGGGCTGGGGGGGGGGTAAAATGAACGGCTTTGATAGTTGAGGGTGTAGGATGTCCGGTTTTGTAGTTTAGGGTTGATTTCTGGATTTTTCGAAAAGTTCAGGATAGTAAAATAGACTTTTTCCTTTATATTATAATAGATTTATAGAGCCCAATAAAATTATACTATTATAAAAGTGATTTCCGAGACAGATCCATACATGTGATTTTATGAATACAATTTTAATTATCTAAAAAGATATCAATAGTTAAAGTTTCAAAATTTTAACTGTTTTTGTTCCAAAACCACATGTTTTTGTGAGTTGTGACCGCAGGGAGTAGCATGCAGTGCGTGCCTAGGATCTGTGGTTCGGGGACTATTTGTAGTTTGGACGCCGCAAATCGAAGGTGAAGCTAAGCAGTGTCGCCGCGACCGCGTGAATATCTGGTAGCGGCAGGGAAAACAATTCAGTGGAGGAGGACGGGGGGCTTTCTCCCCTCTGATCGAGCGCCCCGGGGAGGGCCTCACATATTTCCTTCCTAGCGGCAGCGGGGGACGAGCATGGAAACCTTTTCTCCCCAATCACTGCAGCACGGGGGACGTTCTGTCCGATCAGCACATGACGGCGACGCTGGACCCCGCCCACAAACTCCCCAATCTGTCACTCCCACGTCGCTGGCTCGAGGGGAATCTGCCCGGGAGACGCCAGGAAAAGGACACTCCACTCCACTCCACTCTGCCTCAGCCGCTGATCTTTCCCGGCCGGACGTCAGAAATTGCGTCCAGTCTCAAGTCTCCCCCTCCACACAAATTGATATCCAGCCACACCCTACATGAAACGTGGTACACTTGGCCCAGAAAGCGATTTCTCCCCTATCGTTTTCCCTCTTTCCTTTTCTCCACCTGTCTCTTTAGCATGGGGTGGCTAAAACTTTTAAAATGTTTTGAATTGACGATTGAATAGTACTCCGTAGCTTAAGCTTAACACTTTCAATCGGTTCTTATAAATGGAATCCCTAAACAGCCGAGCTACGATCCTTGTACCAGTAGTATATGATGGTAGTACAAATCTAACTTTTGTCAAAAGCATAATAGATTTTTCTTTGTATTTATAATTTTTTATGAGGGTATTATGAGTTTTTCTAACTAGGTTGAAAATATTACAATTCTATCACTTCGAGATTCTAATACTCGTACTATCAGGTGTGATATAACTAGATTATAATTAATCTGAACCACTGGATAAAAAAGAATAGACAATCCGTATTAAATTGAGTGTACCGTAAAAAAACTTAAAAACAGATACACAACAAGAGAAGTATGTACACGTTTTTATGTGTCTATTCTGTAACAAAGAGAAAATTCACCTTGTTGCACCATAAGGCGATCACACACTCGCTGAGTAGTAAGTAAACCACAAGTTTCATCGTAATCATTTCATATTAGAAGAAATGGTCGAGCACACCCCCTTGGTCGATAAGCACCAAAAAACATATTACAGAGAGGAAATGAGGGGCCGGGAAAAATCCGACAAAACTTACCTTACAAATATTTGGTTGTGGAAATAAACTCCAACCAAGATTTCAAACCTATTGGACTCCGCCCGGCCAAATGTGTGCTTCCAAAATCCAAATCGCATAGAAGTCGATTACACGGGACGGCAAAGACGGCCTTTGGATTCTACTATGAGCCAAACATAAAAGAAAGGACAAATTAAGCTAGCAATCCACGCTGCAAGACGATCGACAACAACAGAACGTAGAAAAATGTCACCCCGACTCGTGGTATCAGCTCGAAACTTCAAACAACTGGGCAGGAAAGGACAAATTAAGCTAGCCATCCACTCTGGAAGACGATGGACAGTAGAAAAATATCACCCCGACTCGTCGTATCAGCTCGAAACTTCAAACAACTGGGCAGCACAAGCCCAATCAAGCGATCCCTAGTATAATTTGGGGCTTAATTAACCGCTCAGTACGTGTCTGACAGGGACACGATCGTAACGTTTATTTGATCTAGTCCGTGTTCAACTATGCGTAGCTTCGCCTATGGACATAAAACAAGTCATTGGAAGAAGTATATATGTGAACGATTGTTTAGAGGATTGCACCACTGTTTATAAGAATATATCTCTGATGACATGTTAGAGAGAATAATGCGGAGTAAACAAACAGCATTATGTTAGTAGCCTTCAGCTCTTGGTCAATGGTGGTTGATAGACGTTGGAGATTACATTGTTAAAGCAGCCCTGTACGTGCATCTAAACAGCTTCAAATAACACGGAAGTCCACGTCTAAAAAAGAAAGACTACATATTGATTTCTGCGATTTCCGTGTTCCAAACATTTTTTTCCCTATGTGCAGAGACATGCTACGAAATTATTAGCCGATTTGTTTCAGATTTTTATGTGCTGTATTCTGATGACTTGGCATGGCCTTTAAGTAATGCTTTTCTTGACGTCGCACGAGAGCTAGCTAAGAGACATGACAGCGATGGCCCCGGCGTATTACAGCCAAAAATGATTATATGCTTCGGCATAACCAGAGCAAGAAACCGCAATTTGCAACCCCTTCAATTAATTCTCTCTCCCTTTTCTCTTTCAATTACTCCTATGCAATGATTGGAGCTACCTAAGCAAAGATTAGCATGGCAAGGCGATAAACAAATGGCACATGAGTTGTTAACACCCCCCCCCCCCCCCGCCCCCCCTCCCCCAAAAAAAATTGCGCAAATAATTTGACGAAGTGCTCATAATGGACACCCTCCATGTGGAGTTCATGGGGTACACGTCCATGTGGAGATAATGGCTTGTTTCCCATCCTAGGCAAGCCTGAGCTCTCAAATTGAAAAAAAAACGTGTGTTTGGATAACTAGGGTTGGGAATAGGTCAGGTTGGCCCAATGGACCAACGATCCGCATCAAAATTTTCAACCAAATGGGTTAGAGGTTCAATTCAAAAGAAAATCAAGGCAAAAGGCCCAGTAACCTAACGCTCTGTTGGATCGAGCGGGTCGACCCTAACCATCACTCTAAGCCTCCTCCCCCAGTCCCCCTCCAAAGTCTAGACTTCGAGTCTTCGACGACTCCGCGCCTCCACCCTGCCGCCGCTCAATCCGCCGCATCCGACGCGCCGCCGCTTCAATCCTCCACTCTATCTCGCCCTTAGATCCATCCTTGCCACCCTATCCTGCCCTCGTCTCCATCACTCCACCTATGTGCAGACAAGATGGGGAAGAAGAAGTGGACATGAAGCGGCCTAGCCAATATAGTGTGGCGGCCGAGCACGAGCAGCGAGAGAGGAAGAGGGTGACGGCCGGCGGTGGGGGGTGGAGAATCAAGGCGGATCGAAGGTGGGAGCGAGGAGGACGACGAAGGGGGTGATTTCGAAGGTGGGAGTGAGGAGGAGGGCAGTGGCGGGGGCGAGATCCAGATACAAGAAGGGCAACAAGGTTGTTCTTCGTCGTCGCCGATAGCAAGGGCTACAGTGGTGATCTCTCCGGTGGCAAGGCTCTCTGTCGCGATGAGGTCTCTGGCTACACCGATTGCCCTTGTCAGTACCCTTAATGGTGAGACCATCTCTCCTTCTTTGCTTCATAGTAAGCCATTTTTATGATCTCCAGCCTTCCTTTGGTTGAGATTTGAATCACCAATGTTCATGTAGTTGTGTCCAAGGCTCCAAGCTACTGGACTGGTTTACGGTCATGTGGAATACTCTTCTAGTTTATGCGGAAAATGGATAATGGTAGTGGGCTATGGCGATGTCCAAATGATTTTAGCATGGGAGGTTGTTGTTTTGCAGTATTAGTGAGGACTTCACTTCAGTAAATGTTTGTACTAGTGTTAGTGAGGATTAGTGGGGATTTTACTTCGGTACATGTTTGTACTACTCTCTTCAGTAGATGTTTGTTTCCAAGTTAGCTTTTGCTTGCTTATCAGCAGTTGTGTTAAATACCAATTAATATGCGCAAACTATGTAAAAATTAAGACATTAACTTCTTGTTTTATATGCATAGAGCTAAAATGCTTCTACTTAATGGGATTGAATTTTGCTTCCTCTTGTATAAAATAGATGATGTTTTGGCTCTATACACATAAAACAAGCAAGAAGTTAAGATCTTATTTTTTTTTAAAATGTCTATTTTGGACCGCAGGGAGTATGTACATGTAATTACACTAGCTAGTCATAGGGAGAACGATCATTCTTGAGTAATTTGTCAACACATTGAAAATTTTGTTACTACTACACAATATCGGTGATAGTGTAGATCAAATGTGATATTCTAGCCCTCGCCCCTAGTGGGCAGTGGAGCAGCTTGGGTACAAATTAAATAGGAGTCAACACATAAAATAGAATGAATTGCATAAGAAATAGGTGACCATTTTCATGTTGAAGCATTTGCTAGGCCCAATTTCTATTATTTTCTAGGAAGGCTTACAAAATTTAATGTGTGGTTATCGCCATGTTAGCCCTCACTAAAATTTAAGGTGTTCAGATGGCTATTCAGTGCATATGCTGAATTGAATAATGACAACTCAGAGTTCGTACCTCAAGGAAGTGGTGATGTGGAGATGGGTGCAGATGGTAGCCACCGTTTGGCAGATTGGGATCATCACCTTAGCCTTAAGGGCTGCTCGACGAGTTTGGTGTCCTCATAACTTGAGACGTATTTAGCGAAGCCCTCACTCCCTCGAGGTGGTCACTTTGATTTTTTGAACTGGTGGAAAATGAATTATCTTGAATATCCATTCTTGCTCGAATGGCTAAGGATGTTTTGGCTGTGCCTACTTTAACGGTAGCATCTGAGTCGGCTTTTAGCACGGGTCAGAGAATCGTCTCTAATTTTCGAAGCCGAATGACTCCTGAGACAATTGAAGCACGTGTGTGCCTATAAGATTGACTGAGAGCATCCGGTAAAACTTTAAATAGAATATGTGTGATGCCCCGTGTCATTACCCCAATGGTAATTACACTTAGGCATACGGATTACTATTCGTTTGCTTAGTAAAACACTGCTCCAACGAATAGTAAGCCTTTACCAGGGTTACGTAGCAGAACAATAAGATAGAAACTGTACAACTTTATTTCAGTAATAGCCACGCAAGGCTATAGTTCTTAGTACAAGTATTACACAGCTACAAAAGAAACTTCTCCGCTTTTCTCGCCAGCATTGAAGTCTCGGCCGTCTATTCGTCCCACGTGTCAAATATGGCGTCCACCTCGCCCTGGTCCTCGTAGTTAGCGCCTTCTCCTCCTGTGGTTGCTTCAGTACCTGCATGTCCTTCATCCCACTCGGGATAGTTCCTAGCCGGACTAGGATCTACAAAAGAGAATACTAACAAGATTGAGTACACGAATGTACTCAGCAAGCATTACTAGCAAAGAATGCACTTGATTGACTCTACCTCAAGTCCTTATTCAAATTCCTACCTCTTCTCTTATTCTGAAAATAGTTTTCAAAACTTAGGTTGCAATTTTAATTATGAAAAGACTACTTGATTACTCGGAAAGAAGATAGACCTCCGGCGTTTCCCGTAGACCCCAATCCAGGAGACTGGCATGAATTCATGATTTTGTATAGCATCTTGCAGCTTGTACCACTTTACCCATAGTTATTACGAGCTCTAAATGAGCGGATCCCTGCATTTCCTTTGATGCGGGTTCGAGTTCGTAATCGTAGCGTTTTCAAGGTTACGTGATTAAGTCTCCACCCATTACTTTCCGTCGGTCTTGATTTAGTCCACAGCGACCTCGTCATACCGAAGTTTGATAATGTTGGTTGAGGCGGCTATCGTCTGTGCTCAACACTCCACCTTGGGGCGGCTCTCTTCCGTGCCCAACACTCCAATGTGACCCATTGTGGAGATCATAATTACGTAACAAGGTAGCATTTTCTGCCCGCCTAAACGGGAAAATGGTTGGTACTAAATTTACGGCTTCAGACCGAGCAAGAGTTTTGTTTGTCCTTATATTATAACCGTATGTAAAAAGAGGCACACCTCTTACCTCTTCATCGTCGTCATCGTCGCGTTCCCCTACCAGGGCCCCCTTTTACCAACCATAATAATCCTCATTTCTTTCCTCTACTCATTCTCAATTCTTTCATAACCATCTTAATCATTTTCATCTCAATCATTGATTTAAGTTTTGAGAAAACAATTTTGATGCAATAAACATATAGTGCAATATACGGTTTACATTTGAATTAACTATATTTATGTTCAAGAGGATCGCTTGCCTTTGGAGTTGCAGGAAAGATCGGTGTAGACGAAACTCTGATCAGTTGCTCTCGTCGGTGCTAGATCGTCTTCTGTAGCAATACGACAGCACGAATAATAATATAAGTAAATACGTAGTTGAATTTTGAGTCATATAATATATGCCTAAGTTAGTGACCTTTAAATGTTAGCACAAATTAATTTAACTAAAACTTGTCGAGATCGAACACTAAGTTAGCACTCCCTAAAATAATTGTCCTACGATTTAAGCGCACTAAGGTCAAAACCCGAGGCTCCCGCTAAACTAAATAAATTAACAAGATTAAATAGCTCAAACCAGTAAACCACCTGACTAAATACCAGCGACACGAAAAATGGCTACACAAGCTAACTAGTCTATTAACAATCAAAATAACGGCTACACAACTTATCTAGCAATTTAATCTACAGAATGATTTTAAGTTGGTTAATTCGACAAGATCCGAGTTAAATTATTTAACAGCAAGAATTAAACAGCTAACAATTATACAATTAACCACTGCTACCGAAAAGCCATTAATCGCAGCAAATAATTAAAATCTATCCCTTTTTCTAATATTCTCCCTAAGCAAAAATCTAATTTCTAATCTCCCCCTAATTTCTACCCTAATCCCTCTCTCTCTCTCTCTCTCTCTCTCTCTCACTCACGGCCGACCCTAACCCAACACACGCACATCATACACACTTACCTCATCTCTCTCTCTCTCCTTCTCAAGCTGCTGCCGTCTAGGGGGCCTCACGGCCCGGCCGCCACCGGTCTCCTCCATGGCCTTGCCTCGACCTTCTCCTGCTTTGCCTAGTCGGGCCTTGCTTGAAACCCTTTGCTTCAACCGCCGCCGCCTACCAGCGCTCTCCCCTGGCTCCTCCTTCCTCTTGGCGGCTCGGCGCCGCCAAGCACGCCGCCGCTCAGCTCGGCCCCCAGCCAGACCCGACGCCGCCTCTATGTCCCTGCTGTGGCCTGGCACCTCTACTCGGCGCCGCCGCTCCTCGCTCAGATCCGGTCCAAGCCACCGACGATGCGATCGCCCCGGCCGTCGGTTGACCTCCTACTAAGACGGCCAAATAATGCCGCCACTCGCTTTGGCTCATTGCTCCCATCACCTCCCTCTCTGCACGAACGGCCCGGCCCGCCTCGGTCCAGCAGCCTAGTGAGCTCTGGCCCGGCCGGCTCGGCCTTACGGCCGCCGGCGCCAAGGCACCACATCCTACTCCTTACTCACTACTCCAAGTGCTAACTAAGATGCTCATCTACACATGCTCAAATGGCACAAGTTGATGATTGCTATGATGCATGAATGCAGGGTCTGGGATGGATCTGGAGGTGGAGATGGCTAAACTGCTACCCAGGTTCGCACTCATCTAGAGCCCACAATGCATTTGCTTTTACCTGTTGCTTGGAGACTGAGATTGATTTGGGTTAGTGATTGCGAGGATGGTTGACGATGATTGAGTGGTGCTGATGGTGATGGATCGGGATGGAGCTGGTGCTGCCGATGACCTCCTGTTGCCTTGTCGTCGCTGTGCTCCTGGTCACCTTGGCTCCTTGCTCCTTGGTTTGCTGCTGCTAGTGTGGAGGTGGAGGTAAGGGAATGGTGGATCGAGATGGAGCTGTGAAATGGTTGTGAATGAGATGAGGGGAGGGGGAATGGATGATGGGGCTGGGGTGTTGAATGTTGCTGTGATGCCTGGGGAGATGAACTTGTGAGCTTGCCTGGGGGAGATGAACTTCTTGGTGGGTCTTTGTGAAATGGGTTGAGGGATGAATGTTGAAATTTGAGTGCTTGGGGAATGAATGTTTGATGTGCTTGAGGAATGGGAGGGTGGTCTTTGTTTTGAGGAGTAGGGAGCTTATTCTTTGTTGTGCTCGTGATGGGTGAGGGGTTGAACCGTGCACTAAATTCTTCTTGAATTTCTGAAATGAGAAAGAAAGAAAGTGAAAGGAGTCTTCTTCTTTGTCTTGTTGAGAAGGGAGGGTTGAGGCTTTTGAGAAGTGAAGGAAGCCAGGAAAGGTTAAGGGGGATGGTCCTATGCTTGGGCATTGCTGCCACTGCTATGCAAGGAGAGAGAGAATGGTGCATAGGTACTAGGGATGCTGGAGGACTTTGAATGCTACAATGTTTACGTTGACTGATGTACAAACTTAAATGCAAACAATGTATGTATTGATTTGCTCAACAAATGAGAATGGAAATACAAGCTAATTATGACATGATGCTACTGTGAACTGATGAATGTAAATGAGACTTGTGATTGAATGTTGAGATTGAATGGATGATGAAATGATGCAATGATGGTTCTACTGGCTACTAATGCAATGCTCGTGAAACGAAACCCAACTAAACTAACAAGCCAACGACGAATTAGCTGCCTAACAACGATCTTAACACTACCGTTAGCTCAACGCTAAGGCGAGATTAATTACCGCTAATTACCGATTACTGTTATGCGATTAGATCTAAAAACTCGGGTTCTCAAAATATGTTTGCAATTACCATTAATTGGACAATGGTTGTTCTATATAAACATAGGTTTCTGCTGAGAATAGATTCTTTGCAGCCTTTTTGTTCTTGTTAATCCTGAGTTGCGTTTAATGTTGATGCAATGTGAAATTTAAATGTAATAATTCTTGTTTCCTTTTGAACCATAGATACCTATCAATTTAAGATGGATTCGATTTACGACTACATTGGGGAAGATGATCTTCAACTATAACGTATTGGATCAAGTACCTTCTCTTTGTAAATTGGATGGTAAACGATTCCTTCATTTCCTTGTTAGAATCTCGCGCCTAACATGCGACAAGTCTGCGTAGAATTTAAATCATGCGTGATTTGGCCAAGATAAGCCTTAAAATGGTATAGGACCATCCCCAATATTTATAAAGTTTAATTTCCCTCTCTAATTTAGGGTGTTGCATATCAAAAAAATCAATTTTATCATAAAAATGGTATCGCTGGCAACGTTTTCAGCTGAAATGTTCATTGATGTTGTACTTGTAATCTTGTATGATGCATGTCATGCCACTTTGTTGCATTCATCCATGCTATGGATTCTCAGGCGAGGGATTTGTAATCTTTTGTGATAAATCACATCTGTTTAGATTTCATCTACTCCACTCTGTTGGATATCACCTATATTCTGTTCGTTCACGTTGCAATCTATGCATTCCCTAAAATAAAGTGGATAATGTGCCTGCTTCTGGCCATGACAAGTGTCCGAGTAGCTCATATGTCATACTCAGATTCTGCTCCACCACTCCAGCATACCAAATGCCCCGTGACCTGTCAAACCTTTAAGAGTTAAAAGTGAAAGGTGATGGTAACATGATCTAGGTGAACTTTGTGCTTTTTTTTTGTCTTTTTCATGATGCATGGCCTTTTCTGATTCCATGAGTTACACTGTTACAGGGTCACTTCGTTTGTTCTTGTGACCAAGTAATTACATCTTGCAGTGTTTCAGGGTTCTTTGGCTTATTTGTGTATAGTGCTAAATGGCAGCACCATAATGTTTTCATAATCTCTATAGTTTTAGATTATAGTTTTTTTTTAAAAATGTTCTCTGTGCTTCTTTCACCGTAGATAAATATTGCAGATTGGGTAACCCTTGATTTGAAATTTGATAGCTGAAATGTTCAACAAAAAATTGAAATCTTGTATTCGATCTCTTGCGAACCTTATAACCACGGGAGACGGTGTGGTCCTATCTTGATGGGGTAGTGAGAGTCTGAGGCGATTGACTATACCGGCTGTTGATTGTTGTCATTCTCTAAATGCTCTTGACTTCTACCTACTATTTCTATCTGAGGATTTGAAAGGTCAATCCGGATCGGTGGGAGTTTGCGAATGAAGCCTTTTTAGCTGGTAAGAACCATTTGCTGAAGAACATCAAGAGGCGGCGTGCTTCCAAGCATCAGATTGAATCAAAATCAAAAGTGACTGATAGCTTCAATTTACGTTTCATTTTATAAGCATGTCATCCTGTTTATTTGCAAGTTGCAAGTACCGAAAGTGATTCACTAACTTTAAATTGTTTATTTGTGACTTTATCAATTACCTCTTCTGTACGAAACGAAGGATTGATGCATATATTCTGAATTGGCACCTTGCATACTATGCAATTTATTATCTTGTGAATATAGTTAGCGAATAATATTGCCCAAACTATAGTTTTTTCTATTATGCATGTTTGGATGTAATGTAAAGAGAGAAACATACTAATGCTTCCCTCTATTGAAAGGTTCAATCCTTAAGATCTATTGGAGTATTAGGGTCACTGTAGCTGCTCTAAATGGAGCGACCCTTAAGATCCATTCCACGCTCTCGCAGCATGGGTTAGGGACGGGTCACGCCTGCCCCTAACCACGCCCACCCCTATGGATAATGAGCCAAACCGCGACCGTGTCAGGGCGGCGCACTCGGGGAGGAAGGGGCGCCGATGCACTCAGGGAGGATGGACCGGGACGCGACGGCCTCGGAGTTGAACGGCACGACGCACTCAAGGAGGAGGATGCGGCCAGGCGCAACGGAAGGCAAACAAATGCACCCGAGGCGACGCAGGCAACCGAGCACGTGTAGTTCGCGCGGGGCTTGTGCCAGCGACAACCCAGTAGCAACCCACAGGGTGCATCGCGCAGGCCAAACAACACGCAGTCCAGACGCGGGGAAGCAAATTCTCTGGAGGATGACCTCACCATGAGACCCCTCCCTCCACAGTCCGATCTCCCCCACTCCTTTGGCACTGTTTATGGATGGACGGCGGGGCACCGAGGCAGTGGAATAGGCCATGGACGCTTACAGGTGGCGAGGCGTGTGTGGAGGACATTGCCGTATGGATCGAACGGGAAGGCAGCATTTCTTGCGCCTATAGATTAGGGGGAGACTAGCGTGAGCGTGCCATGGATGGAATATGCCAAATGGTGTTTTCATGTATCATGTTTTTGCCGAACTGTCCAGATCCATCTGGCCCGCCTGTTGGCCTGCGGATGTCTTATATACGTACCAGTGATCGATTACCAAATTTCAACCAATCCCCAGCCTAATTAGTAGTACTTTGAGTAGAATCTTTGCATTACTTTATCAATGGACTCGTATTTTTCCCGTTCCCAACTTGTTCTTTTCCTGACTAGTGTACAAATCTGAGTTGGCACAAGAAGCAGATCAAGCAACCAAAATGTGTCATTGCTGCCAGGCTGATACAGCAAGAAATGCTCTCTGCCTTCTTTGTGACTAAGGAAGATTTCATCGTCTCATCGCAAGATCTTTGTGGCGTTGCTTCGTCAGCGACAGAAGAGATGCTGCCACAGTCACACTCCACCGAAGGGGTTAACACTCGCACGGCACCACATGCTGTGCCGTGACTGATTTGGTCCATATTAGCTAGCTCGGCTGGCTACAGACATTCGTGTTATCGTGTGCTTTCCTATCTTTTTACTTGATGTCTTATAATCAGTGCTGTCGAACATTTTAAACTTTGATTATCAATATGATTAAAACTATCTAAATTAGTTAAATAAAAATTATATCATTAGATCTGTCGTTAAAAATACTTTTACAATTTTATTAGTATATTTTAATGTAAATATATATAAAGTAATGGTTAAAGTCGTATCTTAGAAACCGTAAAAAGTCAAAAACATCGGATAAAAAATAACGGGAGTTAGGATGGAGTAATTAAGTAGAACCCGTTTGTTTTCGGCATAACAAATGTAGGCCATGCATGTATGACTACGGCTCCTGAAAAGTTTTAAATGGGGAGGAACAAGTTTCCGTGACTTGGTATTGTCAGTGGCCCGTCAAGAATTAGTGTTAATCAGCCGTCTAATCAAACGCGAGAGTGATCCTTGTTCACACGATTTGCGAGCTATGAGCCACAAACCCACTAACAATGCGAGGTGTCCGTCGATTTTGTTTTTTATGGACCACTAGCGAGTAGCAATGTTGCTTTTTCTAGCGACAATGACCGAGCAACGCTGAGGCTAGCGGACCGGGGAAGCAGATTTCCCAATTGGCATGGCTATTTCCATGATTTTACCTGTCACTTGCATGGTTAAGGGAGTACTATATAAGCTAATTGCATGACAAGGAATAAAATTTTATTCAATGGAAAATGTCAAGGATTACATTAGTAAAAATGAATTGTTTATGCTAAAAACAACGTCTCGAAATAATTTAAAATGTAGTACCTAGCAAGTATTATTAAAGATGCAATATTATTTTTGAAAAAGTTATAGGGGAGATGAAAAATGTGGGAACATACAATAGTAAATTGCTAATCTTATTGGCCTTACATGTTTTTGAAGTACATTAAAAAAATGCATTCTTTTATATATTTTTTTGCAGAATAAAATGTACAAATTGTTCAAAAAAAATACAAGTTATCGAAATCCTAAGAAAAAACAACAAAAAAATTATCTCAATAGCTTTTACACCAATTAAACTAAAAGAGAAAACAAACAAAATTATGACGGTGGGAGGATTAGAACTCAAGACCTGGACTCAAAAAAAAACCAATGATCAATTGAACAAATCTAGTTTGTTGTCACATTAACAGTGATTTTAGAAAATATTTTAGGTGCTTAACTGGACACCCATGAACTACTGTAGGCCCGCCCTGAAAGGAAGGGTGCATTTCTCGGAGAAGGAGAGAGAAGAAAAGAAAGGATACTGGTATTACTGCTGTAGAGCATCTACAATAGTTTGTTTCTTAGCTTATTACTAAGAGGAGAGAGAGTACTCAATCTAATAAAAAGAAACAAGTTTTCCAATGAATTGTTTCTTAAGCTTGTGTCTAAGACTTTAATTACTACAAGTGTCCATGATTCTTGATGATTAATAATGAAGTACAACTTTGTGGTCTATATGTTTTAGCTTATTTATCATATCAATAATGAAATCGGGTTGCACAAATGATCTGGTGTATATTTTGCTTTAAGATAGTGGGACCCACAAAACGCGTTTTTAGGTAACAAGTAAGTTTCCAATAGAGTATTTTATTGTTTCTTGTGTCTTGGTATTAACAATTTGCTAGTTTCTTCATCTAGAAACAATCTCATCTTCTCTCCTCACCTTTTCTCCTCTACATCTAACTGCTGATATGGTAATCCCTTAATAACAGCAGACGTGAACTATTATAGATGTTCTTATGCTGTTTGTATAAGACACGGCAATGCAGTCGCCGTTTCCTAGTACTCATGGCAAGTCGTCTTCTAGTCAGCAGGTCAGTCTCATCTACTACATAAAGGAACTTTGAAGATGTGCATGCCAAATTAACAATGGACTTTGAGAACCCTGGCACGTAGTCCATGGACGCTAGCTGCTGTCTCGGCTCAAAGGCAAAAAGGGGAGAGAGCCAAATGCCAAATGGATCGAACAAAATCATCTTTTTATTTGCCCAAAATTTTAAGCTACAAGGCTTTGGCCGATGCCCCTCGTGAGGTCCGGCGCTTTTGGGTCGGCTCGAAACAAACGTCGCCGGAAGCGTGGACGCGGGCGAATTTTGAATTTTTTTAAATAATCTATTTTTTATTCAAAAATACAGAAATAATGCCATTTAATTTTTTTGACAGAAATAATCCCGTGTTGCCGTACGGTTGGACGAGTCATGCAAGTGGTTGGACGACTTAGTTCAAGTCGCCCAATCAGTGGGCGATTTTAGCTCATAAAGCTGGAATTATGCAAATCCAATTGGAACAATTGTGTTAAATTAGATATTACATTTTTTAGGTATTGTATTTAGCAAATTGTATTATATGATGTTATTTTTTTAAAAGATAAAAGTGTGGTGACAACGTTGGTTGGTCTGTTTGTTATTTTAAGTAGAATATGAAGGGTCTGAAATTTGTCGGACTCATAATAATATTTTTTGATCGTCAGTATATTGTTGTAGTCGCTAAATTTACGTAGAATTTTGTGAGGACGATTGAGATAGTAATGAGTGGTAAGTAAAAAGGTAAGTGATATTACGATGCGTGAGGAGTCTCTCCTCGATGAAGTTATGAAGATCTTTGAGAATGCTCGTTGTGGTTATGAAGATGCCATAAAACATAGATGATTCGATGGCGGTGCGAATGGTTCTTTCGGGATTCCACTAGAAGAGGCATACTTGCAATATAGGCTTGCTTTGATGGCTTAGCGGAGACACGGGCGAGAAGTACATTAAAGTCCGCAGACGAAGCACATTACGTAGTCACATGGCATGATGGTTCGGCTAATTGCTTTAGTCATCCTCGCTACTATTACGGTACACTGCGACACAAGCATCCGGACCATATAAGTATACATGTCTTTAGGGGATAGTAAAAAACATAGGGGGTAGAACGGGGGACTACTACGTAATGACCTGACCTACTGCGTGGACCGGGGCTATTTTTCCTTCCTTGCTACCTCGGCGTTGAACTCTCGCTTGACCTTCCCTTCCCTTGTCGCGGATCATCCCACGTCGGGCTGGTATGTCGAAGTCGTCCATGTCCTGCGGGAATGCATGGGCTCCCGCGATAGGCAAGCCGAGCAGCATCGCGACATCCTGCAGACTAGGGGCCATCTCCTTGAAAAGGAGGTGGAAGGTGTGCATCTCGGGCATCGCGGTCCGCAGACGGTCGGGAAGCGGCCGGTCGAGCAGGAATCGTCGTGGCCGCTCCGGACCGGCTGGACCTCCCATCGTTGTCGACCGGACCGCCGTCCTCGCGGTGGCCTCTACCATCCGCGCGAGAGGTAGAAGGCCGGAGCAGCTCGACCTACAAAGCACGAAGAAGTAAGTACATAGTGCGCATACGATACAAAAAAATGGCACAGCTTGCGGGCAAACCTCTCTACCAGCGTGGGTCCGATCTCAAGCCCGTTGGGGTGTCGCGTCTGAACCACGCCCAACTTCGGCCGCGTCGTCCGCCAGCCGGATGCGGCACATGATTGGCTTCATGGCGGTGCTACGTCGACCAACCGATCCAATGATGAAATGCCACTCAAACCACGGGGTCTTGAGCCATACACGCAAATTAAGAAATTAAAAGCATTCATATTACTTAAGCATTTAAATTATATTCCAATGGGAAATAAATCATATTTGATATGTTCTTAGTGGCACGTAAACACTTTGCTCCAACACAATGGTAATACATATACAATTTCATGAAACCCGTGGTAAAGACATAATTTTTCCTCTGAAGGCTATATTACGTTAACTTTGTCTGCATTTGCTATGAATTGCGAAATATTTAATACATCATCGTTACTATGCATATTTATAATGGGTGAAGCTTTAGGAAAAAACAAAATTTCACATGTTTGACAATCCTACATGTTTCGAACCATGTACCTGTGATTCCTTAATCCAACCAAAACTATGAAGTAAATGTTTTCAATTCTTTACTGTACAAAAAATATACATGTATTTAACATTCTATAAACTAGCATTTGCGAATGCACGGGTTATCGACATGTTTATATAATAGAAAAGTAACATGTTATCATACATCTAGCCCGTACGCAATTAGCACAACACGCGGAATAGTACAACTAAATTTATTTTCACTAACTCATTTTTCCTTTATACGAACTTCTAAACTAATTGTATTAATCATGCTATCTCTAAACATTTGCTAACAATATGTCACTACACACAATGTTGCTCGCTAACGTACCATGGTTACTAATTAATCATATCATCTCTAAATATTTGCTAACAATATGTCACTACACATAAAGTTGCGTGCTAACCTACCATGGTTTCAAAAATAAACTTGTACAAAATAATACTACAAACTCACCATCCTAGTCGTCGATGCGAAACGAAGAACCTCTTTTTCCTCCTCCTCTTCTCCCCTCCTCTTTTTTCTCTCTCCTTCTCCTCTTTTCCTTTCCTCTCGATTCGATTCGAATTAAATCGATTTGCTTTCGATGAAATGGCGGCGGTCCGTGCATGTGTGGTTTTATAGCCGTCCCAAGTCGCCATACGGTTGGGTGACTTGGATTGAGCTGGGAGCAATTCGCTCGACCGTATGGTGACTCTATCCAAGTCGCCATGCCATGAAGCGACGACGCCTCGAACGTTTAAATCGCCGTTCCATTGGGCGACTTGAATATGTGTCGCACTGCGGTTGGGTGACTTGCACGACTCGCCCAACCGTATGGCGACACGGAATTATTTCTGTAAAAAAAGTTAAGCGGTATTATTTCTGTATTTTCGAATAAAAAATAGATTATTTTAAAAAAAAATTAGCCCGCACTTGAGACTTGAATCTCGTAGCCACATGATAAGATAATTTTCTCTCTCCAAATAAACTATTTTTAACCATTTTACAAAAAATAATACACTGACAAGATAATTTTCTCTCTCTCTAAATAAACTATTTTGAACCATTTTACAAAAAAATAATGAACTCTTTATTTTTAATAGAAATAATCCTCGATCATTTGGCCCATCAAACGACTAGGCCCAATCGCACGGTGGACTAGCGATTTGATGTATGTCGACACTCAATCGCGTGACGAAAGGACGACGTTGAGCCACGTCACTCAATCATGCCACCCTTGTGTGATTGGCAGCTGCTTGACGCCAGTTGTGACTGAGGGCCGATATAGTCGACTGATTCCAATCTAAATCCACTTGCGTGACAAAAAGAGGAAAAGAGAGAAGGGCGTCAACCGCAGAGAAGATATGAGAGAAGAGGAGAGGAGAAGAAAGGAGAGGAGAGGAGGAGAAAATTCTGCCATCAGCTCGGCGCACCTCCGTGTTCTCGTCCTTTTGTAGTGAGTTCATCGTACTTATGTAATTTATTGGTTACTTCGATAAAAATATGTTAGGTTAGCAACAATAAACATAGCTTAGTGATGGATTTGATTTTTGTTAGACTCTACGTAGTGCACTTAATTAGCATCTATTCTAAATATCCTGAGTCGTGTGACAGGTATGTCGCATCAATGATTTTTCAAAGTTTGTTGGCTAATGTTACTCCATAAGCCATGCTCTTATGTGTTGGTTACATGTGGCATGAATAAGACGGACTCCGCACGGTACGTGTCAGGCTTTTTCATGAAGGAAAAGTGTGGTTCAGACTTAGAGCGGGGAGATCCGTAGACTCCGTGTTGTTGGTAACTTCACAAAGAACCTTATGCAAAATAGGATACATGTCTCTGATTTGGACTTATTGAAGGGTGGCAAGGGCCGTCGGCAGACTTGTCGTATCCGAAATAGCATTGACGGCTCTGAAGCCATAGGTACTATGAAGAGATGTATCCTTTGCGGAGATTATAGGTATAAGAAGAATAAGTGCACAAATCATAATGGGTTGGGTGAAGATCGCGATGACACGACTAGTGGTGATCGTGGAAAAAGCCATCGAGGAAGTTGTGGAGGGCGACATGTTGCAGATCATGAAGCTAAAGTTTCTATTTGATATAGTTTATGCCCATTTAGAGTGCTTTGTTCCTATAGTCGTGATCAATCTGTGTAATCCATTTCATGGTTGTATTCTGTTTGTTGCAAACTACCTTTAATTTAAACATGTTGCTACTTGATTTGATATGTTGTAAACCTGACTATTTAATTTCATAAAATCCAAGCGAAGTTTATTTGAATTATTTCTTAAAATTGTGATCAGTCATCGATCGATCTCGGTAACCTCGATCGCGTTCGACTGACGACTATGCTCGTCTGAGGCCTTAGTCGCGCCACCAACTCACGATTGAGACACATGGCTGACCATTGCCTTAGTCGCGGTTGGGCCTCCCCTATCACCTAATCGTTGGCCTACCGCGTGATTGGATTTAGTTGGCTAGTGGACTAACGACTTAGGGTTATTACTGTAAGAAATAAAGTGTGAATTATTTTTTGTAAAATGATTTTTTAAATAGTTTATTTAGAAAAACATTCCATGGCAAAGAGACCTTTTAATGCTCCGATCAACACATGGTGTTTCCAGGATTTTTTTTCAAATAATATTATTAAAAAAAAATTACAAAAATAAATAGTCTTTTTTTTTTAACAAAACTAGGCTACTGTCACCATTTAAAATAGCGAAAGGGCCATGTCGCATTCCAAATGACGACAGTGGGCTAAAACAATACAGAGAGGTCCATATCGTCAGTTCAACTAGCGATAGGTCCCTATCGTCACTCCAACTAGTGACAGGGACCTCTGCCTGTTTTTTTACTGTCTATTTTCGATCACATATTTTGTGGACAAATCACAATGATATTACAAAACATTCAACATAACGTTTTCACATTTTTTATCGACAAATTCATAATGATATTACATAACATTCGGTGCAATGTCCTCACATATTTTGTCGACAAATCACAATGATATTACAGAACATTCAACACAACGTCCTCACATATTTTGTCAACAAATTACATTGATATTACAAACCATTCAGCACAACGTCATCACCTAGTTTTTCAACAAATCAAAGTGATATTACAAAGCATTAGGCACAACATATTTCAACAAGACGAACCTTTCCCGTGACCGCGACCTCAACGTCCGCCATGTCGACCGCCTCGAGTGGGGCTGTCGGATTAGGTCCCCGCGGTGACATCCGAACTGCCGATGTCTCCTTTTTCTTGTGGATTTCTCATAGGGCATTTCTTGAAGGTGTGCTCAAACTCCCTACAAATGAAGTACTTCTTCGTACGATGTCCAGCTTCTGCTTCGTCCATGTCGTTCTCGATACACTGCACCTGTCGCCGGCCAATCTTTCCTTTCAGCCTATTAATGTCTGTGGCCCAGATAAGTTGCTCTCAGGTCAGATGACTAGTGAAATGACCAACCACATCGTAACCATACAGCTTTGCACTCTAGGTTTGCATCACCTCCTCCTTGTTGAAATAATCAGAAAGGTATTAGCTGGGATGCTGCGCCACCATCGAACAAGTGATCATGACATCTGAGCAGGGTCTATGCAGAAGAATATGCTTGTTGCAAGTGCATACACAACTAGCGCGGCATAGCGTCCACTCGTGAGTGATCCTCTCGTGGTTCGTCCCATAGCGTGCTTTATCCATGCACAGTATCTCGAAGCGAAACTCCCTTGTACCCATCTTGAATGCTCGATGCATCTCACCCTTCTTACTCTTCTCCTCCATATACTTCGTGATGATGGCGGAGTACAATACTTTGTGGTACCGCGAAGAACCACCTCCATAATACCAACTAAAGGGAGGCACCTTGCGCCCGTACATGACCCAATTGTACACCTTGGCTAGATTGGTTGTCATGACACCATATCGAGCACCACCCCTGACATGTAGCAGCGACCACTTCTCCTTAGGCTCGTGTTCCATCCAGTTCGAGAAGCATTTCACCTACGCCCCTGTCTTCCTCGCCACACTAGGACCATCTGTGGGTAGCTGCAGCAATACTTGAAGTGCGGTCAACGCGCTGCGGTGACCTTTTTTTGCCTCTCTTACGTGTGTCTAGATGCCGCTCGTCGAGAATCTTCAGTCGTCAAACTTTCGTTGCTGATTCTGGTTGCACTGCCATTTGAACAGGTTCACTAAGTTCTTATTGTGGAACTACTTGTAGAAGTTTTCACCCAAGTGCCCCATGCACCACCTGCTCTACAAATCCGTACATGGAAGTGGTTCGTTTTCTCCTTATTGTAGCTGAGTTATTGCACTCAGCAGATCCGCATGCCGATCATGTATGACGTATACATTAGGACGACCCTGTATGACAGAAATCCTCAAATTCCTTAAGAACCACAACCAGATGTACGTGTTCTCGCTTTCAACGAATGCAAATGCCACGAGAATAACTTGATTGTTCTTGTCCGTTGCTATTGCAGTTAGTATCTGGCCCTTGTACTTTCCAGTTAGGATTGTGTCATCCTCGCACAAGATTGGACGGCAGTACCGGAATGCATTGATGCAAGGACCAAATACAAAAAAAAAACACTCGCTTCGGTACCCTCTTATTGCCCCGCTTCAGATTCGTGGAATCTTTAATGTCGACATGATTGTCAGGATTCTTGTTTTATATGACTTGGAGTTGGCCGGAGAGGTTGTGGTAGGAGTCATCGAACGTACCGAACTTTGATTCCAATGCCTTTTGTCTTGCCCTCCATACCCTGGCATAGCTGATTGTGTACTGGAACCTTGCCTCGATTGCCCAAATAATGGATCGTGGCTCAAATTCTAGATTATCCACTATCTCACCGTACATGATATCTGCGTGAACCCTGATGATAGGTTCTTGTGGGAATACGCTGACTCAGCGACGATACATGTGTGAGGGACCATTATAGAGTATTTCCAGTAGGTGTCCCACTTAGGTTGAAATGGGTGCACTCGCAAGGGCATCCCTTTATGTCACACTTCACGTTTTAGCATCTTGGGCTAGACTTGACGATTGTGAATGTACGTCGCACCGACAAAGCCCAGAATTTGACCGCCTCTTGCATGGCCTCCTTGCATTTATACATAGCTCCTTTCCTTACCTCACTTTGGTCGTACTCCCACGGCACACAGGAACCTTCGTTAACGACGAGGTTGTCGAACTGTTATGTGTTCCGCTCGGATGGAACCGCCTGTTGTTCCACAACAAACTCGTCGTCGGATCCTCCATCTTTTGACAATGCTATGTAGTCATGGTCTTCGAGATCCATTCTTTGGACTAGGGCTTCTAGCTCCTCACCCTCGTCAGCAAGCCCACCGTCGAACCCGGGAGCAAAGGATCTTGAGGTCTCTGTGCTTCATACACTAGTCTAGGAACAGCTAGTGTACACAGTCAAACAAAAGATGATAACACAATCATAACATGCGATTCATTCAAAATACTTTAAGTTTGATACAAAACGGGCATAAATCCAACAAGCAAAATACAACGAAAGCAAAAGCAGTAAAGTAGAGCACACGATTCATAACAGACAATCGTCTGGAGGGAGTAGCCTAGTCGTCCGAGTTCTCAATCTCCTCGTAGCAGTCCTCTCCTGCTCAGAAATTATATTAAGCAAGAGTAAGCACAAACAACCATGCTCGCAAGTTACTCCCAATAACAATTATAATGCATGCAAAGATTTAACAAATGGAAGTTTATATGGCTCAATTTGCATAAAGCAACATTTTTCATTTAAATATTCATACTAAGTTCTAAAGTAGTTTACTCTATAACTAAAATTTATTTTCTAAATCTCAAGTTTTATAGTTAGATAACATTCATCAACGAGTGGTGAAGGATACTCTCCTATCACAAGGCTACCCCGCCCAAATTCCCATTTGGATAAACCATTTGATAAAGTCTTTTGAAAACAAACATCAAAATCTAACTCTAAGTTACTTTGCTTAGCATGTCTATGACCGTGGACACGGCTATTCAAATAGTTCTTAACACTCTATAGAGGTTGTACAACTTTTTTTCACAAAAGATAATCACTCGTAATGTCCGCTCGCATACTTCCGAAGGTGTGCGACTAAGAGATTATCACAAGGCCTTTACAATGCACCATCCCACCGTAGTCCTACCTCGCTAAGATTAAGCTTCCTTTGGATAGAAACCTGTTGGATTTAAGCCTCCTCTTACGCCATGTGGGAATACATAAAAGTAGGTCGTAAAAGACATCCACATAACCAGATGGCACGACCACGGTGAAATGATATATATTAATTAGCCAGGTCCCGCCCACATAGGGCATGTGATCGTACGATGGGGCTCAGCAAGATACGGCTCGAAGACCGGTCTTTAACTAACTTGGGCGACTTTCAAAAATAATCCCTCGACCTCGATCATAGAAATGACTCGATCCCGTGCATAAACATGCACCCATCCAAACATCCATTTCACCCAAGTCCAAACCAATTTTTATTTTTGTTTAACAAGTCAAATCATTTCCCAAAATTTCTACGGTAACAACAATACCATAGCATTATTTTAAATTATAGTTGAACTTTTGGCTAAATTCCCCTAATTAAACACTTTTGTTCTAAGCTTTGTTTAAGAATAACATTTTTCAACATGTTCTAGCTCATACTAATGTATTAACTAGATTTTAACTAAGGTATCAAGGAATGACTAACTTAATAGCAAAGTTTGGCTATTCAAAGGAATTGGGAATAACTATAGAGCTTAAAACAGGAATTTAAATTACTTGAATTTAAATAAGCATGTAATAATAATTTAAAACAGAATTTTAAAAATTTAAAATACTGGGATTCGATATGATCAAAGGTGTAACTTGCCTTGCTCGTATGCTTGAGGATCTACTTCTTCGAAATATTCGGGTTCCTTGGAGTCGTCAAAATCTACACGCGAAAACGAGACAAATTCAAATAAAATTCAAATGAATTTCAAATTAAATATTTTTTTAGTTTAGAAAGCTTGGTCTTGATTTTAGATGATTTTAGGAATTTGAATAATCTAAAGCAGAGCTCGAATAAAGGAGAACAGACTCTCGGGAGTTTGAAAACACATGGTCGAAAGGAGTTCGACAACCTGGTCGAAAGAGGTTCGACTAGTCAGAAGGAGTTCGACTACCTGGTCAAAAGAGGTTCGATTGGTCGAAAGCAGCATGAGGGAGAACAGGGCACGGGAAGCTCACCAAGACCGAGAGAGAGGTTGGAGGAGGTTGGTGGACGGCGAACAACGGTGGGGAAGCTCGCAGTCTAAGGCAAAGGAGGACGGCGATGAAGGGGTCGACCGGGACTGATGAAGGAGAGGAAATGCGGCGGCTCCTGCGAAACCAAACTGGAATTGAGCGAGGGGATTGCTCCAAGAAACTCTGGAACACGAATTGACATGGGTAGAAGAGGAGGGGCTACACTGGTGCGGCGAGGACCGAGAGGACGCACGTGGCGGCTTGAACTCGGAGCTAGGGGCTTCGGGCAAACCACAACAACAAGAGCGAGCGAGGGAGAGCTGGGTGGGGAAAAGCAAAAGGGGAACGAGGGGGTCCTGGGGCGCTATTTAACGGGAAAGAAGGAGTAGCGGAGAAGCATCGGCAGAAACAACGACTTTCGACCATGTGTGACCTTGTGTGAGCGGACGCTGCTCGGCATGGGGCGCGAAGACAAAGTGACGGTGAGGTGGCTGACAGGTGGGTTTGGTCGAAACTGAGTGGCACTAGTCGAAACCGAGTGGGTGGTCGATTTTTTTTCAAAAAGCCCTAAAAAATGGGATGTTACACCCACTAACTTGCCTGACTGAAGGAGCTCCTTCCACAGGGTCTTCATCGACAGGATCAACAACTCCCAGACCTTCGACCATTGTGTATGTCGTGTTGTGGCTGGAGTCATCGACTTCTTCTTTGGCATCACCACTCCCTTTTTGTTCAGCCATTGATGCGGGAATGGGCTTGGCATATGACTGTGCCAGAAGGACCAAATCCCACCGTTCCTCCCTCGCCCTGTGTACATATGACTGCCATGACCTTGTTCCCTTAAGCTGCATTAACTTCCAATATGTGCCTTGTGGTGTTCGGTTGGCAAGGCAACTCAATCTCATATCATACACAACATAGTCCAAATTGAATGTGTGGAACAACCACCGTATCACAGCACCTCATGTATGCTGCTCCGATCTTGTTAGGGCCATGGTCGCCGATTGAAAATAACCGAAATCAATCCCCTCAGGACCCTCAGGAATAGTCCTCTGACCGTAGTAAATTCTGAAGTTGGTGGTGCCTAACATATTTGACGTACTGCATCGTAAACAAGATTTTCACGATTAACCACATATCTAAAACTAAACTACCCTCCAAAAAGGGTTATGTACAACATACTACACTAAGTAACCATACATCTAAAACTATGTAATCCATTCAGTTAAAAAAATTGCCTAAAAGGTGGACGACCGGATGGGCAGTGCTTCACTAGTTTCTCTCCTCCCCTCTCCTCCTCTCTCTTCCCTCCCCTTTCTCTTTTTTCTGAATAAAAGTGAGTTATAATAGAATTTTAGGGTTCTTTATATGGTAGACTGTGCCACTATTTGGAATGGCGAAAGCGACTTGTAGGATCTCTATCGCCATTTGAAATGGTGGTTTTTCAAAATTTTAATATTAAAAAATTTAGGAACTTGCGGTATCTGAAATGGCGACAGGGGCCTCTTTGCACTGTTCTAGTATATATCGCCATTTGGAATAGCGACATAGCCCTTTTTTCATTTCAAATGACGACAGTAGCCTATTTTTGTAATTTTTTTGACTATTTATTTTTGTAAATTTATTTTTAAACAATATTATTTAAAAAATAGTTTTTCCCAGGAAGCAGATGCTCCTCGTGCTTCTCACTTTGCGGCGCGATCAACTTGCAAATCCCTTGTATACGAGATCATATGACCAATTTTTTTCCTTCGAAATTTCTTATTAAGCCCACCTATAATAGGACTAGGAGGACTCGAACCAGAGGCAAAGGGAGGGGCCGGCGGTGGCGAGGCTCTTTATGATCCAAATTTTGTCACTTCCTATATGATATACATACATACATACATACATATACATACATACATACATACATATATATATATATATATATATATATATATATATATATATATATATATATATATATATATATATATATATATATGTGTGTGTGTGTGTGTGTGTGTGTGTGTGTGTGTGTGTGTGTGTGTGTGTGTGTGTGTCACGGACATGGATCTTTGGGTAAGTGGGCTTCGCGGGTTGGACAAGCTGTGGACCGGCTCTAGGCCCAATAGGTTGGGAAGAGCATTGGCTGGGCTGGGCTGGCGAGCGAGTACAAAAGATGAGGCACCAGCAACACCAGGGGGTATCGAAGAAATCATCAAGGCGACCGCAGGCACCCTTCTTACCCACTACTGCTATTCCCATTTTCTCTTCTCTAGATTCCCAGTCTCCCATTACTCTCTAGATTCCTAGTCTCCACTGCTACCTCCAGTATTAGCTTCCAATTTCTCTCAAGTTGTATCAAACCTACTCATATTCTATGTTGGAGTGGATCATAGTTCCTTGTCTCGTTGTGCATTAGTGCTCATTCATCGGGTTTGTAACAATATGGTATCAGAGCAGTCGGTCCTCGAGGTTTCTCACAATTGGTTGATCTGACGGGCTTGTCACACTAGATGATGGAGTTGGAGGCCACCCTATGACCACTGGTCGCGTCCGTTCGAGCCTCACCGCCGCCCGTGACTGCATCAACATTTACCCCTGTCACCGCTATGGGCCACGCTATGGCTACTGCTACCCCATCTGCGGACACCGATCCCACCGCCAAGAGGCCCTCTCGGTGCTCGACGGTATGTCTTGACCGCGCCACCAGTGTGCATACTTCAGCGTTCACTCCGGCTATGACCCCAAGTGCTCCCCCTACCATCACTGAGCTTGACACCGCCTCAAGTCGCATCGTCGCTGCTCAGCCCGTTGTCAACGCCTTCACCACGGACATTGTCTCAGTGATGCCCACCAAGTGTTTGATGGAAGGTGAGGAGCACGCCATCGACACCAATCATGATGTTGCGACCACCGGGTTCGACACCGAGGTGCCCACCAACTGTTTGACGAAAGGTCCTCGCCTTGACACCGATGACATCGGCACCACCAACCTGGCCATCGTGCTGCCGGCTAGCCTGGAAGGCATGCTATTTGGCTTTGCTGTCAATGATGGCCACACATCCATCCTTGACAATGCATGCTTGAGGGCGTGCTCATGTGGTGCTATGGAGTTTAGGCAACCGTGGCCACCGCCTACGCAAGTGGGCATCATGGGCTGTGGAGTGGAGCTGAACAAGAGGGGAATGAGCATAGAGGAGAAGAACATGCTGAGGGTGGGGCTGGAGAGTTTGCCTGAAGAGAAGATGCATAATGTGCTGCAAATTGTGCGGAAGAGGAATGGCAATCCAGAGCTGCTTGGGAATGAGATCGAGTTGGATATCGACAAGATGGATGTCAAGACGCGGGGGGAGCTTGATCGATTCGTCAACAACTTCAAGAAGGCGCTCAACAAGAGTCGACGAGCTGCAAATGTGAAGGGCTACACTGTTGAGGTCAACAATGCTGCTGTGGCGGAAGATGTGAATGGTGGTGTGCCTACATTGGTTGAAAATGGTGATGCGGAGAGCGAGAATCCTAAGAAGAGGACTATAGTGGCCGAGCAAGTGGATGAATATGTAGATATTGGGGATGAGATGCCGATCGCGAAGTATCAATCAGTGGAGATTGAAAAAGATGCTGAGGTTGCGAGTGGCTCTGGTGGTTCTGGCAGTGGCTCTTCATCGTCCACTGGGAGGACGTCGCTGCAGAGTTTTCAGTTGATGAACGAGCTTTGTTATAAGAAGGTTATGGCTACGCTGGAGGATGGTGTTACATGTTTGGTTTTGGTGCTCCGCTGGCAACTATAATGGCTATTGGTATGTGGACTTTACCACCTTCACCGAGATGGCTACTTCTCAGGGCAGTGCATGGAAAGGGGTTCGTGGAAGATAACAAAAAGAAGGCGATTTATGCACTGAGAAGACTGAGAGGCCGATCAGCAAGTGACAATGTTTTGGCAGATGAAATTGATGATACCCTTGTCTCTATTAAGGCTGCCTATGCAGAATAACAATCTGAAGGAAACATTTGGGGGATATTTGAGAAAGCTAGCTTGAAGGCCTTCATCACTAGAGGACTGGTCCTCTTCCAGCAGATAACAGGCCAACCAAGTGTTCTGTATTATGCAACTTCCATCCTTCAGACTGCTGGGTTTGCAGCTGCATCCGAGGCCACCAGAGTGTCAATTTTGATTGGTCTGTTCAAGTTGCTGATGGTAGGTGTTGCAGTATTTAAAGTCGACAATCTGGGAAGGCGTCCATTACTGATAGGAGGTGAATTCCAGTGGCCACCCCTACTTTTATTGTCAAAGCTGAATTTAAATGTCACTCAGGATGGCTGCAACTTGGGCAAAGATGGTATACAAGAAACCGATGCTAAGTGGTGCACTCCTGAAGACCGGGTATACAATGAGGTTTTTAGTGCAGCGGAAGCTCTAGGAGTTCAGTTGCTACACCTTCTCATAATATTGCAACAGAAGCGTGGCGGTGAGCTCGAGATATGCATGGATGACTTACAAGTTACAAGCACCATCAGAGATGCAGAGCGTGAGATCCATGTTAGTCTAGAAGCAATCAATTATGTGACGGTCTGGAAGCAAGCACGAGATGTTAGCAGCGACAGGTGTGCATGTGGTGAGAACAAGCTGTGGATTTATCATGGGCACACGCAGCTGATTTCCATGGATAGTTGTGATAGCTTCAGTGAGATATATGTGAATGTAGCTATTTTTGCTCTTGAGGAGACTTGGATGCAACAGGAATGTGCTACCCATGATGATAACTTGACACTCGTGGCTCTTGAGCATTTGCGATCATTTTGTACACTAGTCAGAGTACTCAGGACTGCACTTCTACATGAGCAAGAGACAATAGGGAATTCTTCAGAAGGGATGCTACAAGTGGAGTCTTCAGGAGCTAAACATGGCTGGTGCTGCTACTTTCAAATTTTCATAGGGTTGATTGGCCAGATATTAGTTGCCATCGAGGAAGTGCAAAGGCCATGGGACCCTGGAGGCTATGAGCTCCATTCTGATGGTTTCATCACAGCGGTTTGGGGACGAGCCGAATTTCAAGAAGGGGAGAATGTCACGGACATGGATCTTTGGGTAAGTTGTGGACCGGCTCTAGGCCCAATAGGCTGGGAAGGGCATTGGTTGGGCTGGCGAGCGAGTACAAAAGATGAGGCAGCAGCGACATCGGGGGGTATCGAAGAAATCATCAAGGCAACCGCAGGCACCCTTCTTCCCCACTACTGCTATTCCCCATTTTTCTCTTCTCTAGACTCCCGGTCTCCCATTGCTCTCTAGATTCCCAGTCTCTAGTGCTACCTCTAGTCTTAGCTTCCAATTTCTCCCAAGTTGTATCAAACCTACTCATATTCTGTGCTAGAGTGGATCATAGTTCCTTGTCTCGGTTGTGCATCAGTGCTCATTCATCGGGTTTGTAACAAAATATTTCTATTATTTAGTCTTTCCCATATAATACAATTTCACTGCAAAGCTTAGTGGCCTCCCCTATCTCCAATTCCTGGCTCCGTGTCATCGACTCGAACGCACTACGGTGCAACCTGACAATATGGATGCCGTACCAATTTGACTAGCTACTGATCGACAATAAGCAATTTCATGCGTAACAAGTTCGATGGTACGATGTTGTCGAGATTTCGAAGGGCGAACGACGAGGAAATCGATAGCTTTCAGGGTTATATCGCTATGGTAGAAAGATGCCCTTGGAAAATTTCTGGCCTTAGTTTGGGAATATTGTTGAGTACGACGACTCATATTCTAATTTACTAGTACTCGGAGATGCATGCTGAAACCAATATGAATGCTAGTATGATTAGAATTACTATTTCTCTTTTGAGGAGGACTAGGATTCAAGGGTCCTAAGATGTTCGAGAGGATTGTAAGAGGGCGGCAATTATTTGTACTTCTTTGAGGTTGTGTTTCGATTGGCTTCGCAAAATCTTTTTCTCTCGTCGTGATTGCTTCGTTGCCGTTATTTTGGTTATCTTTATGAGTTTCATCTATTTTATTATTGATACGTGCACACTCATACCGTATCTCATAGACTTTGATCCAATATGAGAATTACTGTGCATAAGAAAGGTTCGAGAGTATAACAAATGATGCCCCGTATAGTTGCGAGTCGTGCTTACAATGATTTGTTTGATTTGTTTGGTTGGTAGAGGTAGACTAGGAAAGGGATAGGAACATTTGTTTCCGTGATATGTTTTGTGACATAATTATTCCACACGGTTTAGGGAACCAGCAAATAGATGGTAAAATCCATTATTTTTCCGAGAGCACCTCACACGGATGCCTTCTCATAGTCACGTCTCGGATTCTTGTAATGTTCGAGCTTCTTCTAACCTATCATTAGTAGGAAGGAATTAGGATGACTTGGACGCCAAACACAGTGAAGTCAGTTGGACGCCATGAATGTCCTAACTCTTTTAGCAACATAAAAGAAACTTCTTTCTTATAGAAAAAGGATTTTCCTCCACTAATAATGTCAAGCGCCCAATGAACTATAGACTGCTTGACGAAAACAAAACAAAACAAAACAAAAATAGGAGCCACACGGGAGCACTGCGTATCATATGCTCTGGTGTGCCTTATGGTTGTCTAGTTACCATAAAAAAGCGTCAAGTATTTTTGTGTTTAAGCATGCTCCAATGTTACCATCCATAGATCACAAAACTCTACTTTATCCGAAAATAGACCCCCAAAAATCTAAAAGGCGTTTCATACTAGCATAAAATAGCATTGTAATTGGGTGCAGCTCGTAAACTTTTTTATTATTTAATCTATTTTTTAAAAATATTTTAAAGATAATATCTCTCTAACTTTATTTTTAATTTTGACTTTTTGATCACGCTACAACGCGTGACGTAACAAAAGTATGTTGTTATGTCACGGACCTCGGCATAACAAACAAGTGTTGTCACGCTGCCCCTCTTGACGTGACAAGACTTAACCAAAAAATAGACGCGTATTAACTCGGAGAGCTATCATGGCAGTTTTGATCATGCCGTGGTACATGACATGACATAGTATTTTTGTCACACCGCGTATTGTGCAGTAACTAAATGAATCAGAATTGAAAATAAATTTAGAGAAACGTTATATTTAAAATAATTTTAAAAATAGATTAAATAATTTTTAAAAAGCTCGTAAGCACCGGGCGATGGTATGATATGAGGAGCCGCAGGCCACCCAAACGGCTATATTAGACGGTTCCAAACGCCCCATGCTTTTGCGCCCGCGACCCCGCAAATCCCCCTAATTACCACACCACCGCCCCGACCCAAGATCCCCGTAACGGGAAAAGGCAAAAACCTAGAACTCCGAGGGCAAGAACCCAAAAGACGCCAAGCACCGGAGTCCTCGCGCGGCGGCAGCCCCCCGGCGATCGCCGGGGAGATTCCGGGGCACGCGCCCGCTCCCCGCGCCCAGTTCGATCGGCGCGCCATTGGAGGAATCGCCCGTGCGCGGCTGGTTTTGGGGGAAAATTTTGTCCCCCTTCTTGGATTCGTTTGCTCTGGTGGGTTCCTGGCGGCCGCGATGCCGGAGTCCGGCTACTACAGCTACAAGAAGAACGACGGCATCTGCGACGGCGTGTGCGGCGAGGTGAGCCATTCCCTTCCCTTCCCTTCGCTGCCCTGCCCCGTCCAGATCTGTTCCGTGTGCCGCCGGGGGGCGCTGATTCCTCGGTCCCCGAGATGCATGTTTCGTTATTGGGGATGT
The DNA here is from genome assembly GCA_036346405.1 of Phyllostachys edulis. NCBI lineage: Eukaryota > Viridiplantae > Streptophyta > Magnoliopsida > Poales > Poaceae > Phyllostachys > Phyllostachys edulis. Next base: position 45,890,800 of record CM070552.1, on the reverse strand, counting down.
CTGGCGCGTTCTGTCCGGGCTACACGCTCGGCTTCCTCGCCTCGATTTAGTCGTGCGGTGTGGGATGCGTGGAATGATGCGTGCTGGTTTCTTGCAAAGCTCCGATTTTTTTTGGATGGGATGCTGGTCGGATTTGGGGGCGGTTTGGGACTTTGGGAGTGGAGGCCTTTGCTCTTCCATGCTTTTTGTGTAGTCCCTGATCTGCCCTTGTGCGGGCGATGGGGGATTGGGTAGGTGGTGCTATGGAGATCGAATTTTTCACGCCTTTTTGGTGGTAGAATCTCTCGAGGTGGCCAAATTACGTGTTTTGGGCTGGTATTTCGAACTATGGAATATTTTTTTCGATGAGTTTGGGGCTTTTCTGCTTTCTTGCTTCGATCATGAGGACTTATGCTGTGGAAGCTTCGGGCTTTTGCAAATTTGCAGGCTTGCGGCGGAATGTTTAATTCCTGTTTGGGTAGGAAAAGGTTCAGCTTTTGGTTAGTTACCATTATCGGTAGCTGTGGTGAGTATTCTTTGTTAGTAAAGCTGGTTTAGTGCGGTTATAGCTTGGGCATTGTGATTTTGTAGCGCTCTAGTTTCGGTTGTTGCTATTTGGCATAATTTTGCTCACCTTGCACTTGAATATTCGTGACAGTCTTTAGCTTTTTGCAGTTGTGCTTGTAACTATGACATTATATTTTTCATTTGTTCTGTGCTAGTAGTAGTAGCCAGTTTCTGAAGAACTTTTGATGCCATCTTTTATGGCTATAACACAAGTTGCGCTGCGAAAAGCTAACATTTGGCAATTGCTTCGGGAGGTTATGTCTTTTTGGTAAGCAGGCTTTGGTTATTGCTTTGCTGCCATGTCTGTTCCTGCTTTAGGGATAGGGAGTGCTGATACATGCATATACTGGAATTTTAAATAGTTGTGTGGAGGAGTAGTTGGCATGCAGATAGCTGTTGTTCTTATTTCTTTCATGGATTTCTTTTTGTCCACAATTGCTTGTTTGATTTATGAATTCATCTGCAGCCTGCATCAAAGGCAGCTCTGACCATGTCGAGGCTAAAGTGTGCGCTTCGGGGATTTGATTTGAAGGCACTTTTGGCCCTCTTGATTGGTGTGCCAATTCTAATCTTAATGATATATGAGCATGGTCAGAAGGTCACATACTTCCTCCGGCCAATCTGGGAATCTCCTCCCAAGCCCTTCAAGATAATCCCTCACTACTATCACGAGAATGTCACCATGGAGAACCTCTGCAAGCTACATGGGTGGAAAGTCCGGGAGACCCCACGTCGTGTTTTTGATGCTGTACTTTTCAGCAATGAGCTTGATATCCTTGAACTGCGTTGGAATGAACTTAGCCCCTATGTGTCAGAGTTTGTGCTGCTTGAGTCCAACTCAACCTTCACTGGGTTGAAAAAGCCCCTCCACTTCAAGGAAAATCACCATCGGTTTGGGTTTGCTGAATCACGACTGACTTATGGTATGATTGGGGGAAGGTTCGTGAAGGGGGAAAATCCATTTGTTGAGGAGTCATATCAGAGGGTTGCCCTGGACCAGCTTATTAAGATTGCAAAAATTCAAGATGATGACTTATTGATCATGTCAGATGTTGATGAAATCCCAAGCGGCCACACAATCGACCTCTTGAGATGGTGTGATGACATTCCCAAGATACTCCATCTTCAGCTCAGGAACTATCTTTACTCATTTGAATTTTTCCTTGATGACAAGAGTTGGAGGGCATCAATACACAGGTACCAATCTGGGAAGACAAGGTATGCACATTTCCGGCAGACAGACGAGCTTCTTGCTGATTCAGGGTGGCACTGCAGTTTTTGCTTCCGCTACATAAGTGATTTTGCCTTCAAAATGCAAGCTTACAGCCATGTCGATCGGATTAGATTTAAGTACTTCCTGAACCCTGAAAGAATTCAAGATGTCATATGCAGAGGGGCAGATCTTTTTGATATGCTCCCCGAAGAGTATACATTCCAAGAAATCATTGCCAAGTTGGGTCCAATTCCAAGTACATATTCTGCTGTTCATCTTCCTAGTTACCTGCTTCAGAATTTTGACCGGTACAGATATCTTCTCCCGGGGAACTGCAGGAGAGAAAGTGGCTAGATTTTGTGATTTACTCTGCAATCTGCTGTGCATGGGTGCAACTGCCAAGTTGTCTCCCCTGAGACTGACTGGCTCTGGCCAGTGCATCTGATATGATTGGCTAACTTAGTCGGATAATTGCTTGGGGAGTGGTTATGGATGGGTTCATGATTTTGTACCTTGTAATCGAACATTGGAGGACCTGACAGAGAGCATAGCGCATGCTTGGTCGTGGCTTGGTTACCTTCCCGGATGAGCTCAACAGTGTGTTTACCACCAGAGGTCATTGCCATTCATATCACTTGCCTGATTGATAAATAAACTCAGAACTGCTGTAGATTGCAAATTAAGTGGTATTTCAGATTTATATGCTGTGTAGGACTGGCCTTGCTCTGCAGATAATTTACATATGCATCTGTTCTTATTTTCACGTTGGCATTCTGTTTCTTATGTTTGATGGCACCATTGAATTTCTGATTTCCTTTTAACAAAACCCCGCTTTCCAAGACTGTTTTGGAAGCTGCAGCGTGATTGAGCGAGCATTTCTTCATCTCGTTATTGACTGAAGCGGCCAGGCAAGTACCAGTCCATATGTTGTAGTATTGTAAAACATCTCTTTACCTTACCATTTGGAAGCAATTTCCCCTCAGACTTCGTGGTGCGTTGTTCCAAAAGCAGGTGAATGTTGTTGGTAAACGCTTAGATTGGCATTTATTAGTGCTTGTAAGAGATGGTTGTATCATCTGTTTCAGTGATTCTTCTGCATGCTCTCTTCCCCTTTCTTTCCAAGTGGTTTCATCTGCATCCTTTGGCCGTTGCTTCTCGTAATGGATCGATCTCTTAAGATTCTGATTTGTTATAGCGGTCAGCAAAGCGTACTCCTCGTTCTGCCTATTAATGCGTGACAAAGCAAGTCACACACTTACCAATCAACTATGTATTGTCAATAAGAGCATCTAAAACAATACACCTTTATTCTTAGAAAGCGTCCACATCAAGATTTTGATGATGTGGAAGAGAAGGGAGGAGAGAGAGTGAAGTTGTTTTATATGAAGAAACTATGAGATTATTAATACCAAGACGTAAAGAACAACAAAATATTCTATTGGAGCATTTAGTTGTTACCTAAACATTTATTCGTGGTCCCATCGCATACCAACAACCAATAAGTTTCAGAAGATTAAAGTCTTAGAATCTGAGCAAGAAACAATCCATTCAAATTGTTGTTTCTTTTTATTAGATTGAATCTTCTCTCCTCTTAAGAATGTAATTTAGAAACAAACTATTGTAGATGCTCTAAGATCCTAATCACTCTCGCCAACCCTGTTCTTCAAATGGTAATTAACGAGTTTGTGAACGGCAACTCGTTTCGTGGCTAAGTAGGTGCAAACAACATGCTGCTGTGTGCTGTCTGAGTCTGACCCGGCTGGACTGACAGATGGAAACTTGCAGGGGCTGGTTGGTGCTTGGTAACCTCTACTCCATTATTGCAATGCAATCGGTGTGCTCAAGTCAGGATACCTCAAAAGGATTGAGAGGGAAACAACTAATCAAGCGGTGAATTCGTTTCTTTTCTCTCTCCACACGGGCTGGGCTACAAGGCGAAGGAATTTGTCGTTGACTCTAATTTTGATTAGAGCATGATCTTAATCTGCGTACGATTTAACTAATGGTCTACTCCATTGTCGTTTGCCTCGGACCCTTGCCTAAAAATTGCTTCCGAGCGTGTAGCCAATTAGCCATGTGTAAAGTACTCCCTCCGTTCTTAAATACATGATGTTTGACCAAGCGTGTAGTCAAATTTATATAATTTTGACCATTACTTTTCATATGATTTTGTTAGTAAAAAATTACAAAATTATTATATTATGAAAATATTTATCATGACAAATCTAATGATACTATTCACTCATGATCAATCTAAATAGTTTTTCATATATTATTAGTCAAAATTAGATAAATTTGACTACACGTTTGGTCAAACGTCATATATTTAAGAATGGAGGGAGTACAACATGTTCCTTTGGCCTGGGCAGTTCGGAGGGAACTCCCATCGCACGCGCCGTCAGATCCACTGACCGCATCCTATCGTTTGACCGTCGTCTCGTCACTCGCCTCCAAGATCCGCCGTTCTGTCCCGGTATCCTCATCGGTTCCTGCACCGAGCATCCATGGGAGAAGGCGACCTTGACTCGGACCGCGCTCGCGTCGCGGACGGCAGCCAAGCCGAGCCCCAATGTTGCGCGTGGCGTGTGCGTGAGAGTTGAGACCGCGTTCCCATGGCCGGAGCCGTGCAGGCTGAGTGAACACTAAGGGGGGTCGCGATCTGTGGACTCGCCAAGCGTAGTCGATGAACCGACGTCGCAATCATCATTTGGCGTCCCAAGTTCCCGCGGAGGGGAGCTGCACTCGTCGACGCGTTGAAGCGCGCAGTACGTACGAATTCGCAGAACCCGTCCAATCGGCAGACCTGTGCGTGTAGCTGTCTGGAGATATCTTAGCGCCTAAGAAATGAAGTTTCTGGCCGTTGGATTGGCTCCGGCCCGATCAGGGCCGTGAGATGAGTGGACGAGCTCGGGGAGGTCTTCGTCTTTTTGCGACTGTCGAATTGTAGCCGTTTTTTAAGGGTAATGTCACGTTAATATCCCGTTTCGAAAACCATATCTCCTCACGCCATTTTTTTTTTATCGAGATTAGCAGCATCCAAGGCTCAGCTACCAATATACTCGTATTTATTGCTACTGCACTGATCATTCTAGTAGTTCCTATTGTCTTTCCCTACTATTCCCAAAATCTACTCTGTACAGCGATGGAGGTCATCGTATAAATGAAATTTAGCACGAATCAATTGCAACCAAGATTCGCTCAATTTTCACGCTACGCCTGCTCACACCTTCTAACAGTAAATCAATTAGCACCGAGACTTGTTCAGTTGTCACGCTCACGCCTTCTAACATGGGGTGGAACTGAGAACCAATAACAGCCAGCCGAGCCCGACGCTTAAGCCACCCTGCCTTCTAATGTGCATGTAGATAGACAAGAGACATTGCACGCTTTTTCTCTCCCCTCACCGAACAAAGCTGAGACGTCTCGTCGCAGGCGCCTTTTCTTCCCCTTGGCACGAAGGATTCGGGTAAAATCCAAGCACATTTACGGCGACATCGCAGTCTCGCTTCCAATCAAACCCCAACAACGCTTGACTCCGTCTCCCCAGTCTCCTCCTCCTCTGCTGCATCATCCTGCACTGCCGCTGCCACGTCACTCCCTCCCTCCCCACTCGCGCCCGTCCGTTTTTGGGGAGGCGCTGGGGCCCAGGAGAAGGGATGCGGGGGCGTGTCTGGCTTGGAGAGGAAGAAAAGCTAGCGGGGGCTTGGAGGCATGGGTCCCGCCCGAGCCTCAGGGCATGGCCCACCCCCGAGCCTGCGTAGCTCAGCTTAGCTTTGGCTCCCGCTGGCCTGGTCCGGTGGAAACCCCGCCGTTTGCCAGCACCCGCTCCACCATGTCATCCGTGCATGCGTGGCAAGTACTGTTGGATTTGCCTTACGATCGTGAGAAATTGTTCAGACGATTCCCGGGTTCTAGAAAAGTATCCGTTGTCATTCACGTCCCGAGGGGAAGTAATTAAATCCTAAGTTACCTCTGATACATTGCTCGCATTCTGCTTTTAAAATCGATGGACCGGACGGTGACGGGTAGATTTCTTTGGAAAAATTAGTGCCCATCGTTTAGAAGGAAGTATTCTTCTTATTGCCCTCCAATCACCAATGGACTGTCACACTTTTCATGGAAATATTCCTTTATGCAAAAATATACCGCACAAACACCTCATAAACCTTCCTCTTTCAATGTTCCCTTCCTATATCCAATCCGAACAGATTAAGAGCGGATCCAGGTGCAGTTACTAGGGTCATGTGACCATAACAATCTTGGTACAATCAAAGGTGACACTCTATATATACATAAGGTCATCCTAATTACCAAAGTGAGATTAACATACTGTGACACTGGTGACTCAATTTTCCGAATCCTACCGTGGAGAGAAGTTACCACATCCAGAAACTATCACAGCAGCTGAAGCACTGCAATACCTAACACACTAACAGTGCCAGTGAGCCGAGTCTTCAAAAAAAGAATCTGACAGTGAGCTGCCAGCGTAGCAAGCACAGTCCATGGCTCCCAGCCAGCCACGCCGAGGAGCGGCCGAGCCCAGTTTCCCGCCAAGCGCACAAAACCCCCAGAGAAACACAAGAGAGGGGGGTTTCTTGCGGCGGTGGGCAAAGAAGGAAAAAAGAACAGAAACTTTTCGGGGACACAGCGGAGCGAGACTCCCCTGGTCTTCTCCCAGCCTCGCCTATTTAAGCCCCATGCTCCTCGGCCTCTCCCACCTCACTTGTCCAGAAGTTCCCCTTCCCCTCGGATGCTCGCTCTCCTCACGCCTCCCACCCTGCCTCCCGCCACCCTCATCGCGGACCGCCGCCATGGCAAAGTAAGCCGTAGTATCATCGTCTGGTTTTTTGCTCTAGTCCCGATTAACCGGTCTTAGGGCTGAGGTTTTGTTTGGGGATTTTTTTATATATTAATCTTCCTACGCGCTTTGGTACTCTTTGCGTTTGTGTTTTGCAAAAGGCACTTTTTCCCTGTTTGCGCAATTTTTTTCTTCCATGGTTGATATTCGGATCGGGAGGTTTTTTCCCTGGTTTGGTTTCGGATTGATGCGGAAGCCGTAGTGCACTGGTGTTTGATCAACGGGAGGAGGAATCGGTGTGGGGTTTTGGAGGAGATCTGATGCCGATGTTTCTCTGGGGTTTTGAGCGTGGCGAGATGATTTCTGATGGCTGAATGCGTGCGAGATCGCCGGAGAGCGGCCCGAGATGGGACGGTGGAACGCCGCGCAGCCGCGTCGTTGGTGCGTTTCCCGGCGTTTCCCGGCCTGAAAATACAGGGGTTTTGCAATCTGTTTGAGGTGGAAGAGGAATCTTCGGCTGGAAGGAAGCAGAGAAGGGTCCTGTTCTGTTGAATCTTCCGCTGGAAGGAAGCAGAGAAGGGTCCTGTTCTGTTTTACTTGAGACTGATCTTGTGGTATTGTCCGATCGCAGCTGGCCCTGTTTATTTGGACTCTTTGGGGTTCAATGATTTGAGGTGGTCACAAAGCAGAGAGGCGATTTCGGATTCGTGTCTTTGGATTGTCGATTGATACTAGTACGTGATGGTGCAGAAATGGCGTTCGGTATCGGTGGAACACAAAATACTTCTTATACGCCATCTCGATGCGCATTCTAGCGCGATGGTTAGGTTGTTACTACTTCGGTGATCATGATCGGAGCTTGGCATGGTTAAGGGTCGATGCTGTGAGTTTGTAACCGCTAAGTGAAGGCCTGAAGGAGCTTTGTATGGTTAACGGTCGGAGGAACTCTTCAGTGTGGCGTCCTGGATTGTGTGTTAATGGTGATATTGATCACAATTGACAAGTGCAGTTTATGTGGAGGAATGAGTGGTTGTAAATGGCAAAGTTTGTTCTCATTTCTTTGGGGAAAGTATTGGTGACATTAGCCTTCCCTTGATCGATCATGTTGGCGCATAATGTGGCAATGATTCAGGGAAGTAAGCAGCTCGAACGTAGTACGCCACTGAGTGAGTGGCCGTTTTTTAAATCTGAACGTGGAGATCAATGGGCATGGTCTAGCTTAGTCTCTCTCTCTCTCTCTCTCTGCCCCCAAACCAGTGCTCAAGAATTTCGGGAAGTTACAGGTGCAAGCCCAGCCAAAACGGAGTTTCTATAGCCTATAGTAGTCTCTGGCCATTGTTTTGAACCTCCAAAAACAGCATTACAAGACAAAAGATCATGAAACCAAAAGTTGTATCAGTAGGTCCTAGTAGTTGCCACCGAAACCAATATTGACCAGTCAGTCAAATGCAGGGTCTATCTAAATTGGATAATTGATGATATTCATTCCTACCATTTTTAGTTGAGTAAATGTAACAAGGCAGTAAATTTCCAGAACAATTAGCTGCCGAATTTGTCTATGCTTGTTTTAGTTGGAGTTAAATCTGATCTGTTAAAACATCTAGTGTCCTATAAGTGTACCTAGAAGTGTATTTATAGCTTAGCATAGTTCCCATGTTGTTTATTAACCTGAAAGTTTTGGAGATAGCTTGTCCTTGAGATAAGTGGGTTCTTTTATGTATCATTCCTTGAATTTATTACCTGCAAACTTCAAAAGATGTTGTCCTAAGTTGAATCGATCTCACATCTCTTTCTGCAGGTCATGGATTATAACTGGGAGGGGAATCGCTACGAAAATAAAAAATGCAACTGATTTGTTGACTTGCCGACTTGGTGAATTGGTTGCAGAAACATGGAGGGAGTGCCCAAACTGCAAATATCGCATTGATAATAGCGATGTAAGTTTGGTTAACTATCTAGTTATTACTGTTTGATTTAATTTCATGCTCAGTTGTCTGATAGATTTTCCCCATTAAAATTTGGTCATAGAGTTCAACACTGAGACAACATTATTTCCAAACAAAGCCTCTGATCAGCTTTAGACTTCGTTTGTGGATCATGTGCTCTTTAATTAATTGGTAGTAAGATATATTCATATACCTGTTATTGCACTTGTTATGCTCGTTAAGCTATTATGTTACGCCACAGATGGAATGCTTAATTTGTTCCTACTTGATGGCGTTTTTGTTTTTGAAAACAAGCAGAGATACCTCAGTGCAGATCCCCTGTTCAGATTGAGCATCAAATCTGAATATAGTCTTGTATAGAAGAGTAAAGTCCATTACCGGTCCTTAAACTTTTTATGCTGTGTCATCCCGGTCCATAGACTTTCAAAGTGTGTCATCCCGGTCCCTAAACACTGTTTGGGTCTCAAATTAGTCCTTAAACTTTTTATGTTGTGTCATCCCGGTCCATAGACTTTCAAAGTGTGCCATTACTGTGCCTAAGCAAAAGGGCTATATTTGAGACCCAAACAGTGTTTAGGGACCGGGATGACACACTTTGAAAGTTTATGGACCGGGATGACACAGCATAAAAAATTTAAGGACCGGTAATGGACTTTACTCTGTATAGAACTTAGAAGCTGTAGCCTATAGCTACTTGCAATAAGGTGTTTTATTCCAAGCCTAATTTGGCCACACCGAACCTTAGGCACGCCATGCTTCATTAGAGAAGTGTTCGGTTCTTTCTACAATTGTGACGCGCCACACATTCTTAACTCTACGACCCACATGTCATAGACCCAATTTAATTGTCATGAAAGGTGTGGTTGCCTAATCTTAGGTGTGGAAAAGTTAGCTTTAAACCAAACAGAAATTTCAGTCGTGTAAATTTCAATTCACATTGTATGAGATGTGCCACATTCTAGACATTTTTTGGTTGTGTTAGAGATATGTTAGAGATAGGAACTCTTTTGTATTTCCTTATCTACTTTTTATATTGTCTTATCTGTATATGGCATACATCTCTTGTACACCCTAAATATATTGCCCATTGGGTCTTTGAATACATACACACAATATTTATAACATAGTATCAGAGCTAAGGTTAGGGTTAGGGTTTCTTACCTGCACCCGCCTCCTAGGCTCTACCCGTTCTCCGTTGCCGTTGCCCCCGGAAGGAGCAATCTCCGCTCCTGTGGCGGCCTCTCGTTGCTCGGCTACGCAACCTCCTCCTTCGACGGGATCCGCGCCACCTCTGCTCGGTGGAATCGTCCCCGTCGTCGGTTCTTCGTCCGGCTCTACTTTGTTGCTTGTCCGCTCGAATCCACGCCAACTCCGGTGTCACCCAGTCCTTCCCATCGCCGGCCCGTCTCTCCCCGATGTTGCCCGGCGCTCTGCTCGATGGCATGACCCTTTGCTCGACGGCGTGGTCTTCAGATCCGACGTCTCCTGGCGCCATCTCTTCCCGATGTCGCCCGGCGCTCCGTCTTGATGAAGATGTCGCATGGAGCTCCTCTGCTCTAGGCCGCCGAAGAAGACTTCGCCGCATCCTGGATTTCTGCCCGAATCGAGCTCACCGATGTGGTTTTTCCGCTTGTGGTTGCTACCCAGATCGAGCCCGCCATCAATTTCTGCTCGTTGTGGGGGCTGTAGTTGTCACCTTGGGGCCTCGTCAATTTATTGCGGCCTTCATCGAGCTCTATCGGCTTGCTACATCTTTGGCTTGGTGTTTGGTGTCGGTGGAGAGGAGCTGCGTTGGTGCTTTGAAGAGAGGAGGGGATCTATGATGAGGTTGAGAGCCATGGTGAGGTCGGAGGTTTTCTTTGCTCGTTGTTTGGATTGGAGGCTTCGAGATGAAGAAGAAATAGAAGAGATCGAGGTTTAGGCTTGGCTTTGCTTGTTGCTAAGCTTGGTTAATGCTAGGTTGAGCCTTCTGCTGCTGGAAGGACTCATGTCAGCGTATTGGGGGCGAATGTGATGGAAAGGAAGGGAGGCATATCTTTTGTCGACATATTTTCTAAGAGCTGCATGCTACGACGACATTATCAAGACTCAGACTTTGGATTTTTCCTAGTTTAGTGTCAACCTTTTTCAAATGCAATGCTATTGCATACGCCTTGCATTTGAGGGGGGTGTTAGCAGCCGCTGCAGATCCGTCGCCCCAAGCTTTTTAAGGCCGCTGCGCTTCTTCCGCACTGCGTCTTTGTTGTACTTCTTGTGCATTGCGCTACGCTTCTTTCGCACTGTGTTGCGTCGCTTTTCGTTTGCACTGTGCATCTGTTGCGCTTCTTTACACTACACCGCCGCCGTCTTGGATTTCGATCCGCGTCGCCATGCTTCTATCTATTCCTATTCGGCTTGATTTGACAGTTCTCTATTTTTGCCGTTTTCATCATCATCTTCGTCATGTTGCCGCGATCAACTTTGCTCCCGCACCTTGTGCTTTATGGGCTGTCGCACGACATCGGATGGGAGGAGATCTTTTGTCGACATATTTTCCAAGAGATGCATGCTACGACGACATTATCAAGACTCGGACTTTGAATTTTCCCTAGTTTAGTGTCAACCTTTTCCAAATGCAGTGCTATTGCATACGCCTTACATTTGAGAGGAGGTGTTAGAGATATGATAGAGATAGGAACTCTTTTGTATTTTCTTCTCTACCTTTTGTATTGCCTTATCTGTATATGGTATATATCTCTTGTACACCCTATATATATTATCCATTGGGCTTCGGAATACATACACACAATATTCATAACGGGTTGTACTTCATACCTTGCATTGCAGGTTTCTTTACAGTGGCCAGGACTCCCTGCTGGTGTTAAGTTTGCTCCATCTGATCTGGAATTGCTTAAACATTTAGAAGGAAAAGTTAGCCTGGGAAATTCAGAGTCTCATATACTTATTAATGATTTCATTCCAACTCTAGAAGAGGCGGAGGGAATCTGCTATACACATCCAGAAAATCTCCCGGGTACGGAAATCTTATTTTTTGAGTTGTTAGGGCCTTTTGAACTAATTAGTTAGCTCATTTTTTGTATTGCTAGGTTCTGATTAATTAATTCATATCCCCTTCCGTTATTCTGTTAGGTGTCAAGACGGACGGGAGCAGCAGTCATTTCTTCCATAGAATATCAAACGCGTATGGTTGTGGTCAGCGCAAGCGTCGCAGGATCAGCAGCAATGGTCGTACTATTTCTGTTGAGCAAATAAGATGGCATAAGACTGGAAGATCCAAAGCTATCTTTGATAATGGTGTCAAGAAAGGCTGGAAGAAAATATTAGTTCTTTATAAAGGTTCTAAAAGGGAAGGTGGCAAGATAGATAAAGCTAATTGGGTGATGCATCAATATCACCTTGGGGTAGAGGAAGATGAAAAGGACGGGGAGCTTGTTGTTTCCAAAGTCTTTTACCAGTTGACGTCACAGCAATTTGACAAGTCTGAAATTGATGCTGTTGATGGAGAATCTGATGCGTTTGCTGTAAAAATTGATCCTAGAACCCCAAAGAGCAACCCTCCACAGCGTCGACGCTCGAATAATAGTCCATGTGTAACTGAGCAGAATGCTACAATCCTGCAGGATCAGGTAAATCCAATTAACACCATTGACTTACGAAACTGCCAACTAGATGAAACTTTTGATCATCAACCATGCGAAAGATTTTGTTTTCCTTTGTGGATCATGTGAGTTGTGAAGCTTCAAGCTGCCTCTATAGGCCCCAAATAAATTCTGTTTTCAAGAATACAGAGTATTGATCTCTGTAATTATTTCGTGTTATTTGGCAACCCTTCTCTCTCATGCTATTGCATTGCTGAAATTGTGACAGGAGGAGGGAGAATCTGGCACATCCATCCTTCACCTAAAGTATGAAGCTGAATGCCCTGCATGGTACGCTGGAATGTCACAAGCTGATGAGGACGCTGCCCTGCCTGGCTTGGATGAACCTTTGCGGTGCAACGAGGATCTCGATAGCACATGTCTTGAGAAACCGCTGCCTCTCGACTGTCCTAGCTTGGACGCGCTTCATGGATCGTTTCCCGATCTGGATTATCTGGTATGCTATCGTGTTCGTTTTCCGACATACTCCATTTGTTACGGTGAAAAAAATCTCATCGTAGGTCTCTTGTATCTTGCGACAGGACTTGCATCTCGGATCGCAGGATAGCCTCGGCAGCTGGCTGGAGCGCATGTAAAAGAGAGAGAGGAGTTGGAAGCAGCGAGAGGCACTGCAGGAAGACTGCCTTCTCTCGTAATGCACGAATGCTCTCCTGAGCAATTTTGTAGTATATGAATTTGCAGCGTGCAAAGCTTTAAATTAACGTCAACTATGTGTAGTACTAGCAGCAGTAGTAGAATCGTCAGGCGATCTCGAGCAACGTCTCAACTTGAGTCTCGGAAATACTGTTCTTGAGTTGAGAACCATGTTGTCTGTTGATGTGTTGTAACGTCGTTAGGATCGTGTAACAATCTCGAGCAGCGTCTCTCAGCTCGAAAGAGTGTTCCTGAGTTGAGAACCGCGCTGATGTTGTGTTGTGATGTTTGAGCCATGGTTTGCTTTGGGCATCCATGTGTTTCTTTCTCAGTTCATGTGTCTCTGCATGCGGGCCCGCCTTTCTTGTTCGCTTAAGACTCGCACAGCTGGGTGGTGTGTATCCGTACTGCTCCATAGAAACCTCACGAAAACCCTCTCCGTGACTCCGTCTAGTGACCCCCACATCCATGGCGCCGCCCACCTCCCCGCCGCCGTCGCGGCGGCCGCGCGGGCGGCGCCGACGCCGGCCGCGGCGCTCGCGCTCTTCAAGTCGGCGCTCTCCGCTGACACGCCCCTCTCCCTGCTCGCCGTGCTCCCGCACCTCACCGCCGCCCCGTCGCTGCCCCACCTCCTCCTCACCGCCTCCGCCACCGCCCGCCCCCACGACACCTCGATTCGCCTCTACTCGTGGATCAAGTCTCTCTCCGTCCCCATCCCGACCACCTCGCTCCACCCGCTCCTCTCCTCCCTCCCCTCCGCCCCGCCTTCGCCCTCTTCGCCGACATCTTCCGCCTCCGCCTCCCGCTCTCCACCACCATGTTCAACATCATGCTCCGCCACCTCCGCGGGCAAGCCCGTCCGCGCGCTCGATCTGCTCCGCCAGATTCCCCGCCCCAACGCTGTCACCTACAACACCGTCATCGCCGGGTTCTGCGCGCGCGGCCGCATCCAGGCGGCTCTGGATATCATGCGAGAGATGCGGGAGCGCGGAGGCATCTCCCCCGACAAGTACACCTACGCCACGGTGATCTCCGGGTGGTGCAAGGTCAGTCGAGTCGAGGAAGCAGCCAAGGTGTTCGACGAAATGCTGGCCAAGGGAGAAGTGCAGCCGAATGCGGTGATGTACAATGCATTGATCGGCGGATACTGCGACCGAGGGAGTCTGGAGGTCGCACTGCGGTACCGGGATGAAATGGTGGAGAGGGGGGTTGCCATGACAGTGGCGACCTACAACTTGCTTGTACACGCATTGTTCATGGACGGGCGTGCCGCGGAGGCATATGCATTGGTTGAGGACATGGGCGGAAAGGGGCTTGCACCGGATGTGTTCACGTACAATATATTGATCAATGGGTACTGCAAAGAGGGCAAGGAGAAGAAAGCATTGAAGGTGTTTGCAGAGATGGCTGAGAAAGGGGTGCGTGCGACGGCGGTGACCTACACATCGTTGATATATGCCTTGTCGAAGAAGGGGCAAGTTCAGGAGATAGATAGGCTGTTTGACGAGGCTACAAGGAAGGGCATCCGGCCTGACCTTGTCATGTACAATGCTCTGATCAATAGCCACTGCACAGGCGGGGATATGGATCGGGCATTTGAGATCATGGGAGAGATGGAGAAGAAGAGGATCACACCGGATGATGTGACATACAATACACTGATGAGGGGGCTGTGCTTGCTGGGGCGTCTCGATGAAGCACGTGGGCTCATTGATGAGATGACAAAGAGGGGTATCCAGCCAGATCTCGTTAGTTACAACACGCTGATCAGTGGCTACAGCATGAAGGGTGACATTAAGGATGCTTTGAAGGTTCGGGATGAGATGAAGGATAAGGGATTCAACCCAACGCTTTTGACATACAATGCGCTGATACAGGGGCTGTGCAAGAATGGCCAGGGAGATGATGCCGAGGACCTGGTGAAAGAGATGGTGGGGAATGGCATCACCCCTGATGACAGCACGTACATCTCGCTGATTGAGGGACTTACAACTGAAGACGAGCGACTGGCTGCGGCAGATGCTGCAAAAGCATGAGCTTTGTTAGGAAGCACAGATGCATGATCTGGGCAGCAAGATCAGATCATTTCAAAAACGCGTAAAGCACTTGCTTGTTCAACCTATACTGGTGTGCCGTGTGCAATGCCATTCTAATTTCTACATTGCTCTACCATGATCTGAATTCTGATAGGAGTGCAAAATGATCATTTTGAAGATTAGTGACCTTGGCAAAGTGGGTCGGCTAACTCATGGCATTTCATCTGATCAGTGGCCCTTGCTCGAGTTATGGAATCTGTGAAGATATGTATGTGATTTTTAACAAAGAAGCCTAAGGGGGCGTTGATGTTTTTTAAAGACTACCAAACAGTAAGTGGAGATTGGATCTTGCAACCTGGTTAGATCTCAACTCACCTTATTTATTTGGAGGCTATGCTACTCTGCCTACACTGACTTCCTGTGGTTGATAAAACTAGGGATATGGATAAGTGTATTCACTAATACAGTAATATGTCGTGCTTTGAAAATGCCACTTCAGATCTACGCCCTCAATGAATTTTAAAGGAAATTAGTATTACCAAAATGATGCTTAGATTGTTCTTCATTCATGAGTATGACCTCCACTCCGCAAAATAGTGGTTGGGTTAAGCAAGGTGCGGTAATGGTTAAGCACTAACGGCGTTAGTGACAACTTAAATGTATGGATCATTGTTCTCCAATGGTCCAAAATGAGATGAGTATACTGTAACTGCAACCAGTTCTCTTTCATTTTGGCAGTGTTTTTCAGGGGCCATTTTGGCATAGTTGAAACCGCTGAGCTATCACTAATTGTCATTAACGGTTAAGCACGGGCCAGTGGAGACTGGAGACTAGAGATAATTAGGATATGTACAATGCAAGATGCTTTTACATGGGTGCTTTAAAAGAGAGTATACATTCACATCTTCAAACACCCATATAAGAGTCATCTTCTCCAATGCAAACACCTATGTTGTATTATTTATTAATTAGAGGTAGTTATATGCCTGCGTATTTGCATAAGCACCTGTTATGTTAAGCACCGATAACACCGGTGACCAGTGGCGGAGCCAGAATAAATATAGGAGAAGCTGGACAAACAAGACAATCTTCTCGTGCTAAACACTCAACATAAAACATAGAGATTGAGTGTTAATGTGACAAAATGTTTGCCTATTAGACGTGCATTAACCGTTGATAACATTACAGTTTACAATTACAAGATGCTCGAATGCAAACAGTAGATAAATAGAAGATGAATAAACTAACATAATGTTAAATTGATGTTACTTATATTAGCTAAACAAATAGAACTATATGAAAAAGAGTCCGGATCAATACAAAAGTAGAATAAGCTTGTAATTTAGGATATTCATGTTAATAACCTTTGTACCAGTTTTTTATATGCGCCAAAGAACAAAGCAAAAAAAAAAGACTATAGGGCAGTTGGAAGGAGAGAAGTGATCTAAATTAATTAGAAGTACATGGCATGACAAATGGCCGGATAGCAGAAGTCAAAAGTCTCTCAAAGCAAAAAGTTAGTGGATCCAATATGAATAAGTATATATGAACATAGGATTGGAATCAATACAGCGGATCTATAGTGACATGACATCAGGAGCTATCTCTAAAGTTCGATCGAAAAGTGAAGGGCCAGGTCGTTCGCTATGGTTTTTTTTTTCTACAGTAAGATCGCTACTGCACACATTCCATAGTTGCTACAGTATTGGTACAATGCACTGCAGCGCATTGTTCGCCTCCTCACAAAAACCTGTTCATACAGGGGGTCTTTGCAGTAATGCAGACGATCTGGATCCATAAACACAAGGTATGCTAATTTTTGGAGGGGGGCATATGCATGTTACAAATTAGTTTAGCGTAGAAAATTAAAAAAGGTACACAAATTCTTGGCAAGTTGGGGGAAACCATGGCTCGTGCTAGTCTCTTGTGACACCCTAGGTCTAGATCGGCTCAGATCATTTTGGGTATACCTCGCACGCGTAATATCTGTTTACACTTTCGTCATCGCTTCGTGTACAACGGTTAACCGAAGTTATTACATCTAGACTATTTGTCTATTTAAGCTGGTTGAGCTCCCTCGAACGAGCGATGTGAGACTGAATCACAGGCTCGCGCTCGCAGTCACGCACACACGCACACAGGCCTCCCCCTGAACCGGGGTCTCACAGACACCCTCCTCAAAGGATCTGATGTCCTCGTCGACCCAACTTATCCAAACTAGGACAAATGATCAGGATCTCCCCTCTTGGCACACGTTCATGTGTTCAGTCCGACACATATGACATACCGTGTGACTACTCATCTGGGCTCACATGCGCCATATGCCATATGCCCGCGGCCCTAACCCACACGTACGTGTAACCGTGAGGGTCGGCTCTCATACCATTTGTGACACCCCAGGTCTAGATCGGCTCAGATCTACCCCCATTTGGGTAAACCACGCACGCATAATTGCATACGCTTTCATCCTCGCTTCGCATAAAATGGTTAACCGGAGTTATGTGGGGCTAAATCTAAGGCTCGCGGTCACACACACGCACACAGGCCTCCCCCCTGGGCCTTAACTGGGTCGAGGTCTCACATCTCTCCCTCCCTCCACCACTGCTTTTGCCTACTCAAGCATTGATACTACAAAATCAGCATCTTATCTGTCTTACGTGTTTTTTTCCAAGCACCTTTCAAAACAATTGCATTACTAAAAAATTTGTTGAATAGGTGCATCACAAAATTGGTACTCAATCCATTGATTGTTCGTGGTATGGGAGTTTGATTGCTCGTTGCGCTTGCTTGCTTAGCTCGTTACCTTTTTTTTCTTCAGTTATTGAATAAAAATTAGCCAAGCTTCCTTCTTGGCACTATGCTTCGCGTAGGATAGAGGTATCGGGCTCGTACTTGCTTGCATCTCACGATCGAGGGACATGAGCCTCTTTCGAACCAATGGGGGGCCATGACCCCTAACGAGGATCTAATAATCCTCATTTAATTATTTATCTGTAATTTCTATTATAGATAATAATACCATCATATGGTTATTAAATATACCCCTTAATGTTCATAAGGGAGAAGCTGGAGTCATAAGATCTTCTACGACTACCTCATGGTCGTAAGTTCTTCTACGACCACCCTATAGTCATAAGTCTTTCTACGACTACCTCATGGTCGTAAGTTCTTCTACGACCACCCCATAGTCGTAAGTCCTTCTACGACTACATCATGGTCATAAGTTCTTTTACGACTAGGTCAGTTTCGACCACCATATAATTGATTGAGCTTGCAGATAAGTAAGCACAATTGATTAGGGCATCTAAATAGTTAGTATATGTTGTTATTCTTTGGAATAATTGCGCGATTAAACTCTCTATCCTAATGATCACCGCCTGACGACGTAGGAACGTTAGTACTCCAGCAATAATCTCCAGTAACTGCTTCATCGTCTGAAGCGTTGATGCGTCCTTTGGACTGGAGAAGCCGCCGCCAACTTCGAGCACTATATAAAGGGCGGAATCAGCAAACGGCAAGGGAAAGACGCAATTAGGAGCACAAGACATTAGACTTGAGTCTTTCTCTTGATCTGTAACCAGCATACTCAATATGGCCACACAGGAGTAGAGTTTTTATTCTCTTCGGAGAATGCCTGAACCTGTATAAAAATACTTGTGTCTTTCTCTCTGCGTGATTTGAGTCTTGGAGATCCCCTGAATCAAACAATCATTACGTAAGATTGGTTCTAAAACACTGACAGTTGGCGCCGTCCGTGGGGAAGCTTCCTGTCAATAGATATTGACATGGATGCCGGCTTCAACTACGATCCGAGTTTTGTATCATCCGATGGTAATGTCACCTCTAGAGGTCATTCACCAGATCTAGGAGACCATACCACCCATGGAGTTGAGGAGGGATTCTTATCCCCCACAACAATACGTCCAATTGAGGGACCAGTTTCCTTAGATGGTAAGGGTCCATCCGACCACAATCAGGACTGTTCCAAGGCAGACCTAGAACATGGCGAGGGTTCCCTCTCCAAATGTTCAAGTCCGTCCAAGACAGTCTGACCTGGCATGGCAAGTCTTGGAAGCCATCATTCTGGAGCTTTATCAGTATCTGGTGGTCATCTCTCTCCGGTTAGCCCCACAGAAGATGGGGTCGAGCATGCTTTTCCTGCGAGTTCGATCATCCCCTCGTAGGGCTCACCTGCGGACAGAGACGGTTATAACCTGAAATTCCCCTTCCTAGAAGGGCTTGCTCTAAGTCGTTAGATAGTGTCTTTCGACTACTCCTCAAGCGAGGAGGCCTCAAGCGCAAATGGGTATCATCAACAGGAGGTCTTCGTCCTTCTCTCAGATAATGATCACTCTCCTAAGTTTTGAAAGCTATTTTTAAAATAAGAGAAGATGTAGAAATTTTGATAAGGACGAAATTTAGAGTCATCACATGTATTTTAGCTATTAATGCTTGCTGGGTACACTATAGTACTCACTCTTGCTATCTCTCCCCTTGCTTAGCTCCTAATCCGACCGGGAGTTATCCCGAGTGGGATGAGGAATTTTGCAGGTACCGAAAAGGCCGCAAGTGACGAGGGCGTTGGGTACGAGGAGCAGGGCAAGGTGATCGCCTCATTCGACGCGTGGGACGAGTAGACTGCCCAGAGGAACCTAGCAGGAAATAGCGGGAAGTGTTTCCCCTTTGTAATTAAATATTTGTATTCAGAACTCTAGTCTTTTGTGGCTACTGTTGTAATAAAGAGTTGTTTCTATTTTATTATTCTGCTGCGTTAACCCTGGTAAAGGCTTGCTATTTGTTGGAGCAGTGTTCTACTGAGCAAATGAATAGTAATTCGTATGCCTAAGTGTGATTACCCATGGGGTAATGACACGAAGTGTCGCAATTCCCATACTTAAGTGCAATAGGAGCACTCATGTGTTTAGTAAACTGTACTAGATCGGACATTGTATTTGTCGTGAACCTATTAGCAAGTTTTAGTGCAGAACCTACCAAAAGCATTGGCAAAGAATGAATGGCATCTTCCGATACCTCCAAGGAAGCAAAGAACTTGGTCTGTTCTACAGAAAGAACCAAGACCTAATTATGACTGGCTATGCAGATGCTGGGTACCTGTCAAACCCGCATATAGCTAAGTCGTAAATAGACTATGTATTCCTATGTGGTGGAACTGCAATTTCATGGAAATCATCTAAACAGAGTCTTGTATCGACTTCGACGAACAACTCGGAAATCATAGCACTGTACGAGGCCTCACGAGACTTGGCTTTGACGGATGACTCACCACATCTAACAGTCGTGTGGATTGAATACCGCGCAAACCTCTACTATTATCTATGAAGATAATGCAGCTTATGTTGCACAAGTATAAAAGGGTTATGTGAAGAGCCAACTCACAAAACATATCAACCCCAAGTTTTTCTATGCTCATAAATTGTAAAAGATGGACGAAATTAAATTACTGCATACTAAGTCATGTGAAAATCTTGCATATTTATTCACTAAGTCACTTTCAGCATCTAGCTTTGAAATGTGTATACGTGGAATTGGAATGATGAGACTTAGAGAAGTGCAGAATTCAGGGGGAGAATCTTCACAAACTCATTATTCAAACTTGATCACGAAGATCGAGTATCTAAGGAGTAAATCCTGGAGATTAAATGAAATTGAGAAGATTGTACTCTTTTTCCCTTGATGAGTTTTTCTTGAAGTTTCCCGGCTAAGATTTTTAATAAGGTAATTCATGCAGCACGGTAAAACGTGTTTCATGTACACTTTCTATAAAAATTTTTCACTGGGTTTTTTTATGGAGTTTTGATAAGACATAAACATGTCAGATAAGTGCCCAAGGGGGAGTATTAAGAAATCAGGCCAAGGCCGGCAGTCCTAGCCCACGATGGGCTCTTCATCCATTCAGTAGCTTATATAAAGGAAGAGAGACCTCAAACATTGTATACAGTTTTACAGAAGAGTAATAAAGAGAAGTCAGAAGTCTCATCATATCTCTGTGTTCAATCTACTATTCTGTTCTTGTGTTCTTGCATTGTTCTTACGATTCTGAGTTTGTCTACGAGGTAATCGTTGTTCAATCTACTATTCTGTTCTTGTGTTCTTGCATTATTCTTACGATTCTAAGTTTGTCTACGAGGTAATTGCTCGAACTGGACTCGCCAGCGATGGTTCCTCAACAATAACGACTCGGCCCACAGGACCACACACGACTCAGTCGAACTGCGACTTAGTCTGGATTATTTCCAACATCATGTATTTACTAGTAGGACCTGCGCGTCCTTGGACACGCCATTGGCCGTGCACCAATCAAGAAAACACGGCTGGGGCCCGCGGTGTGGGACGAAGGGAGAAAATCGACGTGGGGGCTCTCGTCTTCCGACCGTTGCACGTGTGCATGTGTTCGCGCGAAAGCAAAAGGGAAGGCCGAAGTCAGCGACGGATCGGACGGTCGAGAAGCGAGCGAAACGTGATCCGATGGTCCAGAAGAAAACGACGACGTGACCAGCAGATTGGAGCTCAAACTTTTCCTCTAATTATACTAGAGGATTTCCATGCTTAGCCAGCTCTGGGAACTTGGCTCCGACATTTCTACTAGGGCTGGAAAAGCTCGGCTCGCTTGGGCTCGTTCTCGTAACAGGCTTGGCTCGGCTCGGCTCGTTTTGAGCACGAGCCAAAAAGGCAACTCGGCTCGGCTCGGAAGACGGCTCGAGCCGTCTCGCGAGCCCTTGCGAGCCAGGCATCAGATACGATGCGAACAACGTTACAGCAGTGCATTTGTGCATCCATTCAAGTTCAATCAACCAAATCACAAAATCATGCATCCATTCAATCAACAGATTCAACAATCAATCAGTGCAGCGGGCAGCGGCGCGGTTGAATCAATCACATTCAATCAGCGCGGTTGAATCAAGCACATTCAATCAACAGATTCAACAATCACAAAATCAGTGCTGGATGGAGCCATGGAGATGGAGCATCGATGTAAATCGCCGCCGGCTGGGAGGCGGAGTGAGGCCACCACTCCACCGCCTCGACTGCAGCCTCGCACCATCGGCCATCGCCCGCGTGGCCCACTCCAAGACGGGCTGGCGGCAAGACGTCCGGCCCACCCTCAGCCGCAGCCCCACTCCACATGCGGAGGTCGGAGACGAGGGAGATGTCGTCGACTCGTCAGGAGGTCGGCAGGAGGCGGCTTGAGACGAGGAGATGGAGAGGAAGGGGAGCGCGGGAGGCGAGAGGCAGACGGGCGAGGAGGAGGCGTGGAGCTGGGCGAAGAGGCGAGGTGGTGGGAGGCGGAGGGAGGCGGCGGGCGGGGAGGAGGTGAGGGAGGGAGGAGGCGAGGAGGCGGAGGACTGGAGAGGAGGCGGGCAAGTGAGCGGGAGGATGAGGGGAGGCGGCGAGGGGCGAGGAGGGCAGGAGGGTGAGGGGGAGGCGGCGAGCGGGGCTGGAGGTGGAGGAGGCGAGGCCGGAGGCGGGCGGGGCGAGGCCAAGGGCGGGGGAGGCGGTGGGGGAGATTGGGGGGAGGATAAGCCAGAGAATAGAGATTGGGGTGGGTGGGTGGGTGGGGGGTATAAGGGCGAAGCCGCGAAGGGGATTAGATAAGGCAGTGAAGGACTGATGGCTCGAATGGGCTCGCGAGCCGGCTCGGCTCGGCTCGAAATGTGACCGAGCCAAAAGCTGGGCTCGGCTCGGCTCGAAAATTGACCGAGCCCGAGCCGAGCCGGCTTAAGCCTGATTCGAGCCAAGCCGGCTCGCGAGTCTCGAGCTATTTTTCCAGCCCTAATTGCTACGAAGGCGTTGAGCCGACCATACGAGTATAAGAACAGGGGGCCAGGGCTAACGTGAGCCAGTGTGTGCAGGGGCGAAGCCAGCGCGGCCCGACGCCTCGGGCCGGCCCAACACGATTTCAGCCCAATTATCAAATTACACTGAGTTTTCACGTTTTGTTTTTTTTAGCTAGTGTTTTTTCGCTGCCGAGAGGCCCAAGGCCCAGCTCCGCCTCGGGTTCCTTGTCATCAAGCGTGCTACTGAAGCTATAAAATACACGGAGGTGAAGCTAGAAATTTCTACGGGAGTATGGGACTACGGGATCCTGTGGCTGCTCAACAGTGGAGTCAAGTACAACCCCGGGTTGTAGACTTGCAGTTGCGCTAGTTTTGATCTTGTCTTTGCTGTATTTCTTGCAACAACTTAATTAACCTGGCGTCTAGCCGGTCGACTGAAACCACATTTCGGACAGTGATGAGACTGCTGGGGCCTACGTCCCAGACGCTTTTTTGTGTGTGTGTCTCGAAACTGGAAAACTGCCACTGCAACCATTTGAACATATGAGAATGTCCGCGTAGGGAAAAAAGAATCGCCTCGTATATGACCATCTCTGTTTTTTTTTTCAAATATAGCATTGTTACCGTACAGCCATCGTACGGTAGTCGTTGCCCGTCCACCACGTCGTCCGTTGCTATACGGCCACCGTGATAAAACTGTCGCACTTTTTTGTTTTTTTAGAAAAATCATTTATGTATACTTTTTATAGGAAATTTTAAATATAGAAAATGAACTTCAAAAATTATGAATTTTTTTGTGGAACCTCCTGACACAATGTACTTGCTTGTGTAATTTTTTAAAAATATATATGTTCTGAATTTTTCTCAAAAATTCATTTAAGTATACTGTTTGTAGGATTTTTTAAATATAGGAAATGAGGTCCAAACATTATGAACTTTTTTAAAGGCTCCTTACACGGTGGACTTGATTGTGTAATATTTTTCAGAATTTCATATGTTCTGATAACGTCTCGAAAATTAAAGATTTATGTCTCAAAAATTAGGGTTTTAGATTTTAGAAATTAAGATACTAAACTTCACGCATTCCAAATCACATGAAATCATGAAATCCTAATTATCGAAACCTAATATCCTAATTTTTTTAGACCTAAACCCTTAATTTTTGAGATATTTTCAGAATATATGAAATTCTAAAAAACATTACACAATCAAGCCAACTATGTAATGAGCCTTTAAAAATTTCATAATGTTTGGATCTCATTTTTCATATTAAAAAATCCCTACAAACAGTATAATTAAATGAATTTTCGAGAAAAATACAAAACAGATAAAATTTTGAAAAAATTACAAAAGCAAGTACACTGTGTCACAAGGCTCCTCAAAAAAAAATTCATAATTTGGGAAGCTTATCTGCTATATTTCAAAATTTCTACAAAAAAATATACATAAATGATTTTTTAAAAAAAAATATATACATGGTGGTCATGCGACAGCACGAGGTATATGGCAACGCAGGAGGGGCTGCCGCACGGTGGCCATGCAGCAAGTGGCCATTTTTGAAGGAAAAAAATTATGACGGCCACCCGGCGCAGCGCCTAGGCTGAAGTCGCAGTCGAAGGGGGAGGCGCGTGCAGCAGGCGCGGCGAGGCTCGAGGCCGGAGGAGCAGTGACGCGAGCAAAGCGCGACGGAGAGCCAAGTTGACGAGCTCGGACCGGGCCACCGGCGACGAGCTCAAGCTCGAGGAGGATGGATCCTGCGAAGAGTTAAGAGGAGAGAAATGCCGCGCCTCCGCATATTACGCCGCCGTAAGACGTGCGCCGTACGCGCGTACTACGAAAAAACATCGTGTGTATAGCAGCGACGGGGCTTATGCATTGTTGCAATTTACTTCAGAATTATAGCAGCTGATTGCATCGATATGTCCGTTATATATTGCTTGCTTGCACGGATTTGCCCATGCGACTCACGTACCATTTCGCGCACGTAATGGAAGCCAAATCGAAGATGGGTGGATCGGCTGACGACGTGGAGAAGCAGCAGCCGTTGCTGCCCCCGGGCCGCGGCGGTGGCGGGCGAGATGCCGTCCGGCGCCGGCGGCGACTGCAAGGCGTGCTCCTGCTGGCGGCGACGCGGACGCTCGCGCTGGTCGTCCTCGCGGCCAGCGTCGCCTTCGCCGCGCAGCTGGTGGCGCGGGAGGAGTACTTCCCCCTCGCCGTCTTCACGTCGCAGCTGCTCAGCTTGTGTCTTCACGTCGCTGCTCGTGCTGTGCGCGCTCCCGGAGGAGGACGGTGTAACGTCCTCAAAATTAGGGATCGCTAGAGTCTTTACAACTGTCGAGGATGTTCAGTTATAAAGTCGTGGTTTCACAAGCAAGCAAACGATTACAATAAAAGCCAGACTTTTATTACAACAGATAGGGCTTAACAGCCAGTTTGAAAGCGGAAACAGGCATCTGAGCCCGAAAGTAATATAATACACTTCAAAAGAAAGTTAGCACCACAGGCAGCTTGGGGGTAAAGGAGACCCTAGTACCAGTAGTCGTCAAAGTCTACCGGTTCTTCTTGCTCGTAGAGTACACCTGGATCTTCCCAAAACTCTTCTGTTGATTGTTTAAGCAAGAATGAGTACAACTACCGTATTCAGCAAATTGCATAGAAAATGCTATTTAACTATATGCTGGGGATATCAACGGAATGATCAGATTTTACCAAGCGGTATATGTGGAATGCAATAGTTGAGTTTAAAAGCTTTCTGATAAATAAAGACAATAAAAGCGATAATAAATATAGCCACAGGGGTTACAACAACTGAATTAATTCCAATTAACATCTGTAAAATTCTACTTATACTTTGTATGTTGGAATCACTCATGAACACAGCTTTATTAACCGGAAGCACGGTGTATTCGAATAACAATGATTACACTCTGCAGAGTTGCCTGATTTTACCCACACGATATCACAAACTCACATTGACACGCATCATGACTGCGTACAACTGAGTGAGGATAACAAAGCATTTTCACTGCTTATCCTTTTTAGCCTCTACCCGGTAGATCTTAATCCATACAGCCCTCGGGAGACCACCGGCCAATAGTGGACTCTGTACCCCGAGGCTGACGGGCCCATACCATTGCAAGAACCAGCGAGTGTCCTTAGGGTACACCCCTGTCTCACCTTTGATACTGTAGATATTCAATTGGATGAGCAGTGTACTAAGCTAGGGAGTAATGAATGGGTGGTTTAATATGTAGGGTTAAGGGTTTATATCTACTCAACATGGCATTCCAAAATATTATTTCTTTGTTGAAATACTTGGCTAAAATATTTTAATGAAGATAACAATATTATGAATTATATGGAATGTAGGTTCAATATGTTCAAGGTATGCAACTTGCCTCCTGGCTCAAGGTCTTCGAACTGCCCTGTTACGTCGGGGTCCTATCCTGCGAAGTCCTGAGCTGGCTCGTCGGCGTCGAAACCTAGCGCAAGACACAAAAACCAATAAAACTCTTGGCTCAACAAGGAATGAGCCCAGAAAATAGATCCAACTACAACAAAAATATAAAAAGAGAAAGAAAGTCAACTTAAAGAGGTAAAGGAGGTTGGAAATGGCTGAACGGAGTTAGGATTGGATTTTAGGAGTTTAAGGCGGTCCAAAGGCTATACTGACTCAAGTTAGGGTTTTCGACAAAATGTGATCAATTTACTGATCATACCTATTAATTAGATATAAACAATAATTAATCACCATTTTAAGTTTAGGAATAGGAATTATGGCTTAATGTGCAATTTCTGGATTTTTGGGATTAAAACCAAATTTTTCTTGTCTTGTGAACGATCTTGGACGGTTTTTGAGCGATGAATCGGCTACAGTGTTTTTAAATGATAATGGGCTTTCTTGGCGGCCTTAAAAGAAAAATTTGAGCCCAGTGAATCGACCTGACCAAAGCACGCTGCTGTGACAAAAAGCCGCTAGGGCACGCTGTAGGCCATGAAACCAGCACATGGCCATGCACAAGACGGGCGAGCGGCGAGGCGGTTCGGGAGCAATGCAGCGGATGCGGCAAGGTCAGCAGCGACAGCGACAACAAGCGGAATGGGAGACGACGCGAGGAGGCTCCGCTCCCAGGTAGGTCCTCGGACTCTAGGGTTTTGGGCGTGTGTTTTGGCGTCGGGTTTTGGGGTGGCGGCGAGGGAGTGGCGGCGCCGGCTCAGATCCGGCGGCGCCGGGGCCGGAGAGGGTAGGGGAGGGCTTTGGGGGGTTTGGGTTTGCTTCGGGTGGGAGGGATTGGCTTGGGGTGGGGTTTGTTCTTACCAGGAGGGGGAACCGAGGCGGTGGCGACTTACCGGCGTTGGGGACGAAGGGAAGGGAAGGGTTGGGTTGGTGTGGGTTGAGGAGGCCGAGCTGGCGGCTTTATAGCCCATGGAGGAGGGGAGCGATGGGAGGTATGGGCGACGGCTATGATGCCCGCTGCAAGGGGTGGTGGTAGGACGAGGTGGCTTAGGCGGTCTTGTGGTCGGTGTGATGAGAGGCGAGGGTCGAGGCGAGAAGGCGGCGGACCTCTCGCAGCGCTGACCCGGGAGGTGGCGTGCCACCACTGGGTGAGGTGGAGGTGGGGGCGTGGGGTGGCAAAGAGGTGGCGGGTGAGGTGGAGGCGGCCTTGTTGTGGTGTGGCTGCAGGCGGCCAAAGCGGTGGTGGTGGTGGCATCCCACTACGACGCTGCCACGAGGTGGAGGCAGAACCTGACATGGTATGGCGAGCGTGGAGAAAGCGGCACTGGCTAGGCGCGACCGGGTGGGGAAAGCGGGAAGGGGACGGGAGAAAGCGGGGATTAGGGTTAGGGTTTGAGTTTGACAAATTTTGGCCGAATTCGATTTTGAATTTGAAATTTTGAGATTTGAATTTGAATTCAAACTAATTTTCAAGCTTTGAAATTTTCAGGTGTTTCAACCTACCCCCCTTAAAGGAATCTCGACCTCGAGATTCACGCAGGGCCGGGGAACAGGTTGGGAAAATCTCGCTAGATTTTTTATTCCTTTTCCCATGTTGCTTCTTCCTCAGTATGATTCTTCCAGAGTACCTTGCAAAACTTGATATTCTTGCCTCTCAACTGCCTTTCTGTAGTGTCAAGTATCAACAGGGGTTCTTCCTCATAAGTCGGATCATTCTGCAGTTCTATCTCTTCAAGTGGTACTTGCTCTGTTGGCTGCCTCAAACACTTTCTGAGCTGAGAAACATGGAACACATCATGTATACCAGTTGGGTTGGGTGTGAGGTGTAACTTGTATGCCACTTCTCCTATTCTCTCCACAATTTTGTAAGGACCAATATACCTTGGGGCCAATTTTCCTTTTACTTGAAACCTTCGAACTGTTTTGAATGGTGTAACTTTCAAATATACCAGATCTCCTATTTCAAAACTTAAATCTTTTCTGCGTTTATCTGCATACTCTTTCTGGCGGCTTTGAGCAATCTTCATCTTATCCCTTATCATTCTGACTTGATCTTCTGAGTCTTGTGCTATCTGAGGACCTAACAACTGTCTTTCTCCAGTGTCTGTCCAATTCAATGGTGTTCTGCACTCTCTGCCATACAAGGCTTCAAAAGGTGCCATCTTGATACTGGCCTGATAACTGTTATTGTAAGAGAATTCTGCAAAAGGTAAACACTTATCCCAAGTTGCTACATAAGCTAAAGCACATGCTCTCAACATATCCTCCAATATCTGATTGACTCTCTCTGTCTGTCCCCCAGTTTGTGGATGGTAAGCTGTGCTGAAAGCTAAATCCGTTCCCATGGCTTCCTGTAATTTCTTCCAGAATTTAGATGTGAACTGTGCTCCTCTATCAGACACTATTCTTTTTGGAATCCCATGCAAGGATATTATCTTAGTCATATATAACTCTGCCAACTTATTATTTCCATATGTTTGCTGAATTGGTATGAAATGTGCCACTTTTGTTAATCTGTCCACTATTACCCATATTACATCAAATCCTTTTTGTGTCCTTGGCAATCCTGTGACGAAATCCATGCCAATCTCTTCCCACTTCCAATCTGGTACTGGTAGAGGTTGTAACAATCCTGCCGGTTTCTGATGGTTTATCTTAATCTTCTGACAAATATCACACTTGGCTATATACTCAGCTATCTCTCTTTTCATCTTTTTCCACCAAAATCTCTTCTTCAAGTCTTGATACATTTTTGTTCCCCCTGGATGTATTGAGAACTGAGATGAGTGAGCTTCTTGTAGAATCAACTGTTTCAGTTCTTCTTTGTTTGGTACACACAGACGGTCTTTGAATCTTATTACTCCTTGATCATCCTTCTTGAATTCCACCAATTCTCTATCTTGATTTTCTGCCAAGAGTTGCTAAATTTCTTGATCCTCCTGTTGTGCTTGTTTGATTTGATCAACCAAATCTGACTGTATCTCCAAAGCTGAAATTGATCCTTGTTCAACAATTTGTAAGTTTAGCTGTTGCATTTCCAACACTAACTGT
Organism: Phyllostachys edulis; assembly: GCA_036346405.1. Taxonomy (NCBI): domain Eukaryota; kingdom Viridiplantae; phylum Streptophyta; class Magnoliopsida; order Poales; family Poaceae; genus Phyllostachys; species Phyllostachys edulis. The sequence continues at coordinate 45,861,665 of CM070552.1, read as the reverse complement.
GACTGACATTCCTGTAATGCATTCAGACTATGACATGCTTTTCTGCTAAGTGCGTCTGCCACAACATTTGCTTTCCCTGGGTGGTACTGGATATCCAAATCATAATCTTTTATTAACTCTAGCCATCTCCTCTGCCTGAGATTCAAATCTGGCTGGGTGAAAATATACTTCAGACTCTTATGGTCCGAAAACACTTCACAATGATTTCCAAGTAGATAGTGCCTCCAAATCTTCAATGAGTGAACAACTGCTGCTAACTCCAAATCATGTGTGGGATAATTCTCTTCATGTATTCTCAACTGCCTTGAAGCATAAGCCACAACTTTGCCATCTTGCATCAGTACACAACCTAATCCTTGCTTTGAAGCATCACAATAAATCTGAAAATCCTTTTCAGGGTTTGGCAGTATGAGTACTGGGGTAGTGGTCAATCTGACTTTCAATTCCTGAAAGTTTTCTTCACACTTATCTGTCCATTTAAAAGGAATATCCTTTCTGAGAAGCTGAGTGAGTGGGCGGGCAATTCTTGAGAAATTTTCTATAAATCTGCGGTAATATCCCGCCTGACCTAAGAAACTTCTTATCTCGATCCTTTGTCTTTGGTTTGTTTCCACTCTTACCTTTGCTCGACTTTTTCTGGGTCAACTTTTACTCCTTCTTCCGTGATAATGTGCCCCAAAAATGACACTTCCTTTATCCAAAATTCACACTTGGAGAATTTTGCATACAACTGATGCTCTCTCAACTTGGTTAGGGCCATATGGAGATGCTCTTTATGCTCTTCTTCACTTTTTGAATAAATCAAAATATCATCCACAAATACTACCACAAACTGATCCAAAAATTCCATATGGACTTGGTTCATCAGATTCATGAAATATGCTGGAGCATTGGTCAATCCAAAAGGTACTACTGTGAACTCATAAAGTCCATATCTTGTAGTAAATGCAGTCTTCTCTCTATCTTATTCTCTAATCTTGAGCTGGTGATATCCTGATCTGAGATCAATTTTTGAGAATACCTTGGCTCCTTTCAGTTGATCAAACAAATCATCAATTCTTGGCAAAGGATATTTATTCTTAATAGTCACTGCATTCAAAGCTCTGTAATCCACACACAATCTCAAAGTTCCATCCTTTTTCTTAACAAATAAGACTGGTGCAGCCCAAGGTGAGACACTAGGTCTTATGAAACCTTTTTCTTCTAAATCATCCAACTGTTTCTTAAGCTCTTTTAGCTCACTGGTTGCCATCCTGTACTGTGCCTTAGTTACAGGCTTGGTTTCAGGTACCAACTCTATAGTAAGCTCAATCTTTCTATCTGGAGGTCTTCCGGGTAGTTCCTCAGGGAACACATCTGGGTATTCTTCAATCACTAACATCTGCATAATAACTTCTGAAATGGCATTGTTAACCTTCCTCTTTTGTTTCCTTATCAAAGACTGATCTGTTGTGACTGACACTTCTTGACCTTCCAAATTCTTCAAGGTTACAGTCTTCTTCTCACAGTCAACTGTGGCTTTATACTTTGATAACCAATCCATTCCCAAAATAACATCTATGCCTCTCATCTGAAGCACCAATAATTCTGTTCTGAAACTGACCCCTTGAACTTCTAGGTTCAAGTTACTACACTTATACTGAGATTTCATTAAAGTCCCGGGTGTTTGCAATACATAGGGATTTGGCAAAACAATAAAAGGCAAACAACTCTCCACAGCAAAATCCAAAGAAATAACTGAATGTGTGGCTCCTGAATCAAAAAGCACTAAAGCTGATCTTGCATTGAGTAGGAACATACCGACAATGATATCAGTGGCCTCAGCTGCATCCTGAGTGGTAATGTGATTGATCTTCCCTTGTGATGGTCTTTGGTGCTGTTGTCCTCCTCCGAGAATTGACTTTGTTGCCTAAATTTGGTTTACGGGTTGTAGCATCCCTCCTCTATTGGCCTGGAAGGTGGGAGGATTCCGGTTACTCTGTGGCTGGTTTCTTGCTTGAGCTTTGGCTGCATCTGATGACATATTCTTCAATGGACACTGCCCCTTGAAGTGACCAGGTTGCCCACAATGAAAACAATTGGAGGATTTCTGAGGACAATCCTTCAGATAATGGTTTCCTCCACAGTTATAACATTGAACTGCGGTGGTTCTGTTTCCACTAAAAGCTGATCTTGCTGCTGGGTTCATTTGTGGTCTTGGCGCTGAGTTCATGGAGGGTCTTGGCTGAAATCTAAAAGATGGGTGGGCATCATTCTCCCCCTTGGTGCACTTGTGGCTGGAGTCATCTGCTTCATTTTCCTCTTTCTGGTTTCTTCCATATCACTTCTGGCTTCTTCTGAGATTATCAACTTATTTACCATGGAAGCTAGGTCAGGGAAGTCAAGAGCTGAAATGTGGAATTTCAGTGACTTTTGCAAACCTTGTGAAAACTTCTCCATCTTCTTAGCTTCAGTATCTACCTCATGCGGGGCATACCGTGCCAATTGATTAAATTGGTGCAAGTATTCTGTGACTGTACGACCCCCTTGCTTAAGAGCAAGAAACTCTCTGCACTTGGCTGCAACTATACCTTCAGGAACATGGGCTTTGTGAAATGCTTCCTTGAATTCTGCCCATGGTATATCTCTTCCTGGATGAAGAGTCTGATAGTTCATCCACCACGCTGCTGCTTGACCCTGTAGTTGATGAGAAGCAAATAAAGTCTTCTCCTTGTCATTGCACTGGATGGTGTCTAACTTTCTCTCAATATCCCTTATCCAGTCATCGGCTACTAGCGGTTCTGGTGACACTGTGAATGTTGGTGGTCTTGTCTTCTGAAAGTCTGCCCATCTAAAGCCTGGGGTTACTCCTCCATTATTGCCTCCAGAAGTATGTCCTGCTGTTGATCGTGTGGCAATTTGTTCAAGAAGTTGAGTATGTTGCTCCATCATCCTGGCCTGATCGCTTTGCCTGAAATCTATTTCTTTCCATCATAGCCATGACCTCTGCCAAGCTTGGTGGTTGCCCTGCTGATTCAGCCTCAGCTTCATTGTTGTTGTTTCCAGACATCTTGTGGATTTACTTCTGCAGCGGTTTTGACCAAACACAGTAAGATAAGTAAGATTCAGATGTTTAGATAAGAGGTGAAAGCAACAGGTAAGTGATTTAAGACGAACAGAAGGAAATGACTTTTGACAAGGATGACATACAGATATGGATAGGGGAAACAACTTATTTATTATATTTCACACAAAGTAGACAAATTAATTTACAAAAGCTGGATGTATACTACTTAGAGTACAATACACAACTTTTCTTACAATCAAAAGTTGTTCTACTACTAAGGTAGGTGGATCTACAATACTCTATCGTAATCTAACATCTTGCGGAGGACTCTACCACCCATCAGATGGAGGGTTGCTGGTGGTGTAGTGGATTAACATCTCTGGGTCCTCCTCCTCCTCTTCTTCCGTGGCTTTCACCACCTGCTGGCTGGGTTTCGGCTCTTCCACCTTCTCCTTTCCCTTGTTGGATCCTCGGAAACGGCGACGGTAGAAGCGCGCTATACCCGTTGGGTGAGGGCGAGCGCCTGGAGGTGACTCTGGAGCGATAACCGAAGACAGAGGGGTGTAGTCAGGTGATCCCAGTGTATAGTCCACTACTGGACCTTCAGGAACGTCGGGGCTCTCATTGCAAACTGATCCAGTCCCCTGATCTGGGTCGTAGCGACGGCATAACTCCCTTTGCATGTTCTTAATTCCGTGCTTGGCCAAGTGATACTTCCCATGCACCTTCTGATACTCCTTCAGAACTCTAGTGTATAAAATCTCCTGAGTTAAGATGTGGGTGGCAACTTCACGGATGCGGGGATCCTCATCATCACCTCGGCAAGGAATTTGGAAGCTGGATCCATCGCTCCCCCTCTGTGGGATCAGCTGGTACTCAGAGTGTTCAAACTCCATATCATAATGCTGACGCAGTGCGGCTTTGCGCCTTTGCAAAGATTCTCAGATTGCCTCTCTCTCTGCGGCGTTGGCCCACAAACCGACATTCATCGTCAGGTTTGTAAGCTAACGGGATCAGATTGACCCAAGCCTTCCAATGGTACCTTTTTCCATCACAGATTTGCTCCTCTGTGTGGAAAACAGGCAACTGCTCAGGTGTGGCGCCAATAAACTGTATCATCTCGAGCAGTCTTTTGCTCCATCCTCTAAACATTGAGTGGTCGGAGTAGGAGTTCTGCATCTTCCTGACAGACGGAAAGTTTGAATAGTTAGTTAAGAGGAGATAAATCTTTTTAGAAAAACAACACAAGTTTTTCAAAGTCTAAAGTAAGGTGAGGTAGCAAAAGAGGAAAAGAGACAGCAATTTAATACTTATATTTTTGTTTTGAGAAATCCTTTTGTAGTTTTTTTGAAATTATCATATTTTTAAAGGTCTTCAACCTATAACCAAGCTAAGGTCTCAACTTACGGTCAAGCCGGCTTTGATACCACTTTTGTAACGACCCCAAAACTAGGGATCGCTAGAGTCTTTACAACTGTCCAGGATGTTCAGTTGTAAAGTCGTGGTTTCACAAGCAAGCAAACGATTACAACAAAAGCCAGACTTTTATTACAACAGATAGGGCTTAATGACCCGGTTTGAAAGCGAGCGAGCATCGAGCCAAAGTAATATAATACACTTCAAAAGAAAGTTAGCACCACAGCGGCTTGGGCGAAGGCGACCCTAGTACCAGTAGTCGTCAAAGTCTACCGGTTCTTCTTGCTCATAGAGTACACCTGGATCTTCCCAAAACTCTTCTGTTGATTGTTTAAGCAAGAATGAGTACAACTACCGTACTCAGCAAATTGCATAGGAAATGCTATTTAACTATATGCTGGGGATATCAACGGAATGGTACAGTTTTACCAAACAGGTATATGTGGAATGCAATAGTTGAGTTTAAAAGCTTTACAGTAAATAAAGACAGTAAAACAGTAATAAATATAGCCACATGGGTTACAACAACTGAATTAATTCCAATTAACATCTGTAAAATTCTACTTATGCTTTGTATGTTGGAATCACCCATGAACACAGCTTCATTAACCGGAAGCACGGTGTATTCGAATAACAATGATTACACTCTGCAGAGTTGCCTAACTTTACCCACACGATATCACAAACTCACATTGACACGCATCATGACTGCGTACAACTGAGTGAGGATAACAAAGCCTTTTCACTGCTTATCCTTTTTAGCCTCTACCCGGTAGATCTTAATCCATCTGACCCTCGGAGACCATAGGCCAATAGTGGACTCTGTACCCTCGAGGTCGACGGAATATCTGGTTGTAAGAACCAGCGAGTGTCCTTAGGGTACACCCCTGTCTCACCTTTGATACTGTAGATATTCAATTGGATGAGCAATGTACTAAGCTAGGGAGTAATGACCACGCATGTGGTTGAGCGGTTTACTGTGTCTGTTACTTAGCACAAGGTTCTTGTCCTTACGTGTCACCCAGTGAGGTGATGGCCCAACACATTGTTACCCACCTCTTGATCTCATTGATGACCCAATTTACCAAGTATTTTGGGTTGTCCAACACAATGGACACAACCCTCAACTTACACCAAAATCCTATTGGCCTAAAGCCAACCTTCCTTAACAGTATTTAGAACAGAGTTTTACATGACTTAACAGAATAATTGCTATTATTTTATGTGGACCAAGTTTGTCAAGGTGAATATGGCTTACAAGAATGGGTGGTTTAATATGTGGGGTTAAGGGTTTATATCTACTCAACATGGCATTCCAAAATATTATTTATTTGTTGAAATACTTGGCTAAAATATTTTAATGAAGATAACAATATTATGAATTATATGTAATGTAGGTTCAATATGTTCAAGGTATGCAACTTGCCTCTTGGCTCAAGGTCTTCGAACTGCCCTGTTACGTCGGGGTCCTGTCCTGCGAAGTCCTGAGCTGGCTCGTCGGCGTCGAAACCTAGCGCAAGACACAAAAACCAATAAAACTCCTGGCTCAACAAGGAACGAGCCCAGAAAATAGATCCAACTACAACAAAAATATAAAAAGAGAAAGAAAGTCAACTTAAAGAGGTAAAGGAGGTTGGAAATGGCTGAACGGAGTTAGGATTGGATTTTAGGAGTTTAAGGCGGTCCAAAGGCTATACTGACTCAAGTTAGAGTTTTCGACAAAATGTGATCAATTCTTGATCATACCTATTAATTAGATATAAACAATAATTAATCACCATTTTAAGTTTAGGAATAGGAATTATGGCTTAATGTGCAATTTCGGATTTTGGGATTAAAACCAAATTTTCTTGTCTTTGTGAACGATCTTGGACCGATTTTTGAGCGATGGCTTGGGCTACAGTGTTTTTAAACGAGAACGGGCTTTCTTGTGCGGCCTTAAAAGAAATGGGTGAGCCCAGCGAATCGCCCTGACCCAAAGACACGCTGCCACAAAGCCGCTAGAGCACTGGGCGCGCCGTAAAAGCGCGCCAGGCCATAAGACACGGGCGGAGCGGCGAGGCTTCGGGAGCAGCAGCGGATGAGATCTGGCGTCGCGACAGGCGACAGCAGCAGAATGGGGAGGCAGCCGAGAGGCTCCGCTCCCAAGTAGGTCCTCGGACTCTAGGGTTTTGGGCGTGTGTTTTGGCGTCGGGTTTTGGGGTGGCGGCGAGGGAGTGGCGACGCCGGCTCGAATCGTGGTGGCCGAGCCGAGAGAGAGGTAGGGAGGGCTTTGGGGGTTTGGGTTTGCTTGGTGGGAGGATTGGCTTGGGTGGGGTTTGTTCTTCGGGAGGAACCGAGGCGGCGGCGGCGACTTACTGGCGTCGGGGACGAAGGGAGGGGAAGGGTTGGGTTGGTGCGGGTTGAGGAGGCCGAGCGGGGCGGCTTTTATAGCCCCCGCGAGGCGGTGGGAGCAGTGGGAGGTATGGGCGACGGCGAGACGCCCGCCGCAGGTGAGTGGTAGGACGAGGTGGCTTGGCGGTCTTGGCGGTCAAAGGCAGACGGGAGGGGCGAGGGTCGAGGCGAGAGGCGGCGGCTCTCACTAGCATGTGACCAGGAGAGGGCGCCACCACTCACTGGTGAGGTGGTGGGTGAGGTGGTGGTGGCGGCAGTGGTGGTGAGGTGGAGGTGGCGCTTGCTAGGCTGGTATGGGCGGCGGCCAAAGCGATGGTGGTGGCGGCATCCCACTACGACGCGCCACGGGTGGAGGCGGACAGGCATGGCGACAGCGTGGAGAAAAGGCTGGCTAGGGCGGCGGCCGAGGAGAAGCGGGAAGGGATCGGAGAAAGCGGGGATTAGGGTTAGGGTTTGAGTTTGACAAATTTTGGCCGAATTCGATTTTGAATTTGAAATTTTGAGATTTGAATTTGAATTCAAACTAATTTTGAAACTTTGAAATTTTCAGGTGTTTCAGACGGCCAGCCGCGGCTCGCGTGGGCGCGGGCGGCCGCCGGGCAGGTCCTGCTGTGGTCGTTCGCCATGGCGTTACTGATGAGCATGGCGTGCTGGGTGGTGGAGAGCGCGCCGGTCGCCGTTGGCGCGGCGCTGCTCGGGCTGATCCTGGTCGTCGTCTTCACCCGCTGCGCCGAGGCGCCGAGCTCGTGCACTCCCTGTGGCTTGGTCAGTGACCTCACCGAGGGTCAGTTCAGAATTAGTGCTTGGTGGCCTGGGCTTCTCTAATAATAAGCCGTACAAACCCAATGCCCAACGGCTTGTTCGGCCTTGGATTGGGCCTGTAGGCTTGTACAAATTGAAGCGGAAACTCGCTCAAATATGCATCGATTCCATTTTATTTTATAGTGCTCGCGTCGCATCTGTAAAACTGGCACCAAAGGCGTCGACGCGTCGTTGCCGGCGGTCCTAAATCTCGCCAATGTTGCACACGTATCACCTGGATGAGTGATAGTACACAAAATCTATCTTGTTGCTCCCAATTAAGTTGTCACTACGATTCGCACTTTCAGTAGAGGCTGTAGATTTATATTGTTTCACTCTGTCATGTCTATGCGGTTTTGGAGAAAGTATTAGTGGCTAATTTGGCCATGGTTGTCAGTCCTGTTCGCATTGTTCAGGCAATGAGAAGCAGATAGCCGTAAAGCCAAGGTGAAACAGTGCCTCTGGTTGGATCAGTGGAGGTTCATTTGATTTAGGGTCCGTTTGGATTGTGATCCAGGTAGTTATACCAAAATTTTCGCAATGCCAAAAACTGAGAAAAATAGTGTTTGGGTCGTAGTCATACCAATTGATATGTTTTGATTGCAGCTATACCAGAATTTGCTAAAATTGTTAGTATGTCACGTGGATCTCGTACGACATCTATTTTTTTGGCACCAAAATATATCATTGTTTTGTTGATAAAATGATAAAGAACACAACGGTTCAAACGGATCACAAATTGGATACTCGGTTTAGTAAATATAATCATTTCAAACATGTTAATCAAACTACTTATGCAATTAATACACTTAGCCATAGCCATTCACCATCAAACACCTGTCGCTCCGAACTGCTGAACCAAAATTTGGGTGCTCGTTTTGGCCGCCCAGGTGACGCCAACAGCATGCGAAGAAAATTGGTGTTACTAAAAATTTTGAAGGCAACACTGAATATTAGAAGGAAATCAAACACTAACTAAAATTTTAAGATAATACTAAAATTTTGGTTAAACAACCCCTTAGTGCCAGGAGATATTTCTTAACTTCTCCAATAGGTACCATGGTATCTAGTGTCAACCATCAGCATCGCATATTACCTTACGATACTAGACTTATACTCTTGAGTCCTGTCATGGCTAACCTCTTCTATAGCTTTGGCCTTTGGCACACTGTAACCTGCCAAAAGAAAAGGAAAACCACAAGAGTGCTTGTCACTCTCGACCCAAGTGACCGACCGACCGTCCACCAGCAGCGGAGCCACAAAAAAAAAAAAAACTAGCCTAGGTAAGTTTAGCATAATCATGAACTGGGGTTTATCGTGGCTCGAGAATGATTTGTTCTTCAGTTCCGGTGGGCAGTGATGGGCATAAGATCGTTAGCAGTGGCAGACCCAAGATTTATAGGATAGATGTTCGGGGTTAATAAAATCTTGTTCAATGGATTGGTTGCTTTCGATATATATCGTTTTTGGCGTCAAGGTGGAAACTATCTCTGTGTCTTTTTAACTCTATACTACAAAGATTTCAAATCTATAGACTTATTTTTCATTTTTCAAAGCTCTACGATCTACATTTCACAAAAGACACGATTCATTGGTGAATTACGACTCAAAACAACACTAAACAAATTGCTGAATAAAGAATTTGATATTTGAGACTTGGGAATTGGGGATGCACATGTGTTGTGTCGCATGCACTGTGTCCATGTTCTACATCGGCTGGACCCGCTCAGAGCCGTTGCATCTCGTCACTGCCTCGACACATAGTCCGCCCTCTATTGTATCCTTTTCCTTGTGCAGTCGTGACTTCTTGTCCACAACGCTGCCTCCTCCCTACGCGCATCCGATCATCGGGAATAGCCAGATCCAGTAACGTCGTGCATGGAGACGGACGGATTTGGCGCTGCCTTGGTCAGAGATGGTGAGATTTGGACATGTCGTCCGTATCCAACCCGCGTGGACAACCACATTCCTCTGTCCTGAACCCTAGTCGTGGTTGGTCTCCACAACCTCTGTTAGGCACATCGCAGAGCGCGCGGAGGAGGGGGTGGTGCGCTAGTGGCGCTAGTGAGGAGGACACAGAGGCGACGTGGGCAGGGAGAGGCAACTAGGGGAGGATGCAACAGCGTGAGAGAGGAGGAGACGATGGTCAGCGGATGTGGGAGGAGGGGAAAGGGGGGAGGAAAGGAGGCGGTGGTGCCGGGGAAAGGAGGAGAGGCAACGATGCCCCGACCGTGCACAAAGAGGAGGCACAGGCGGAGACGGAGGCGAAAGGAGGGGAGTCAACGGGGAGGAGACGGTGCAGGGTGGGGGGAGGCAGACCGCACCAAGGGCCGGATTGTAAACAAAATGGATGAGGGAGGCAAGTCAAAGAATTTGGATGTTTCTCGAAGAACCTGGTTGCTATTTTGTCTCATTGGAGGACAAGCGGATCCAACAACTAGTATACATTAGGAGCAAGATTGGATGATCGAAAATAAGAGGATGATGTGGTATGACATTTTTGCTGGGAATCCCAGCTATAATATATAGAATGTGTAATATACTTACTATATACGGGGTGTTTCGTAAAAAAAAAAGGTGTTCAAATAAACATCCACGAACTATGAAGAATCCGCCCCTGATGGTCAGTGGTGGAGCTCGGACAAGTGCGCACACTACTCGGAACTACGAAGAATCCGCTCCTGATGGTCAGTGACGGAGCTCAGACAAGTGCGCACACTACCCGGAGGGAGGGTTGGCTCCGCCACTGCCGTCCACTAATGTCCTGTGCTAAGACATGACTAATCCTGGGGAAGAAAAGGGTTGAAGAAGGCGGCTTTGGCTCATGCATGATGTGATAGTGATGAGCAAGAAGCCAAATGTGTCGGTGACTTTCAAAGCCAATGATCTGCTCTTATTTCCGGCTGAGACCGTGACACTCATGGCTCGTGTGTGTTCATACTTGCAAGAAGCTGTAGATGTATAGTACTTGATTCCCTGTCAAGCCATGTTTTCTTGTGTATGTTTTTTTCTTTTGTTTTAAAGATGATGTTTAATTTCTCCTTTTTGCAGAGTTGGTATCATACTAGCAATCATGTGCCAACACACAAAGTGGAATAGTGCCTTCAAAAGAATAGAGCTCATGAACAGTGATATATGTACTGCCTCAGGAGAGGAATTAAGTGAAGCGCAAAGTGAAACAATCATTTGCTAATTAGTTGGCCCTGGCACTTGAAGCCCGTCTCCCTAGTTCATTTCCATGGGGAAACTGCATATAATTACTATTCAACTCTGCTACTATAATCGTATTCGATTAATTAACTGCATTAACAAATTCAAATTTCGTTGAAGCTATATGGTAGCTGACGTGTTCTCGAGAAAAAAAGATATGGTAGCTGACAAACTTTGAAACCAACATATATGCACACTAGCTAGCTAGGACAAGACATCAAATTTACTTACAAATCCATCTATTTTGGTGGATCAGTTTGCCGCCATGGGGCTCTCATGTGCAGGTCTCTCAGCGCCTCTCGGTGATGGCTCTGCTCAGCGGCCATAGCCTGCTCAGCATGCGCTTGGGCTTCCCGGCCGGACCCACGCAGAACTCCCTGACACGCGGCGACGCGCTCCGGGCCAGCCCCGCGCGCGCCCTGTGCACGAATGCCTCGTCGTCCGCGTCCTCCTCCTCCAGCTTCATCCTCAGCGTCGCTACCCTCGACGCCGCGCGTTTCAGCCCCTCCACGCTCCAGTCGTCGTCCGCCGGCGCGCCCGCTGCGAGGCCCCGGAGCATCTGCTCGTCCTTGACATCCTCGCCGTCTTCCTCCCCCGTTCTTGATTTGGCGAGCAGCGCCTTGATGTCACCGGGCAGGCCGGCGACGCGGTTGCCGCCGGGGTGGCCGGGCAGAGCGGCCGCGCGTGCGTTCTCGAAGAAGAGCACCTGCACGACGACGCGGAGGGGCAGCAGTTCGTTCTGGGCGGCGTGCGTGGACGCCTCCTCGGAGAGCTTCCTGCAGTTGAGCACCCTACACAGCCTCTTCCTCGAGCTCCTGTCCATCTCCGGGTGCGCCTACACGTAACACGAGCAAGGACACCGTAAGAAATCAAAATTAACCTGGACGATGTGAACGCGAAGGACACCGTAAGAAACAAGTTGCGGCTAGTCTACGATCGGCCTTATGATCATCTCCGGGTGCGCCTACACGTAACACGAGCAAGGACACCGTAAGAAATCAAAATTAACCCTGAGGTATGCGTCGACGACTCGGTAAAGATCGTCGTGCTGCGGCCTGGCACAGTCCGGCACGGTCTCAGCGACGGCGATCAGCTTGTCCAGCGGCAGGTTGGCATCCTTGACCGCCTCTGCCAAGAACCCGTCCACCAGCTTCCCCACGCGAACCATCGCGCCGTGCGACACCGCCGCGGACGTCGACCGACGCGCGCCCTCCAACTCCGCTCTCTCGGCCGACCTCGACCGCCGGTGCCTACCCGCGCGCGCCGGGCTTGCCTCCGGGCTCCCCGACGCTGCCGCTTGCCGTAGCGCGAACTCCTCCAGTATGGTCACCACGGCGTCCACGTCGTACAGAGTCTCACTCGCGAACGCCGACGGTATCAGGAGGTCGCTCACGTTGGCGTCTTCCAGTTGGAACGACACTCTCCGCATGATCTCTGCCTTGGACGCTGGAGAGGCGCCGAGGATGTTCGCCGCCTTGAGAAGTTTCAGCAAGAAGCTGCAGGAAACGGCGTTCCTCTCTGCCGGGAGCAATCTCACTATCTTTTCGAGAAGGAAGCGGTGGTTCTTGGTGATCCCTTCGGCATTGCCCGCGTCGCCGTCGGTTTGCTCCACCAGGTACCCGTTCTTGGCGGCGTTCGGCAGCCACCGGCGCGCGTAGGCTTTGAGCGCGTCGCCCACGGCTTTCCCCTGGACGGTACCGGCTGCCTTGACAGCCACCATGACGCGCCAGTATAGGTCGACGCCGAGCTCGGAGATTTCACGCGCCCACCACGGCGACGAGGAATTGGCGGGCACGGCGGCGGAGGCATTGCTGTTGCTGGGCTCCGTGATGAGGGCCGCGACGGCGTCGACGCAGCGGGACGTGACGCCGAGCTCCTCGCAGGGCGTGGCGTAGCGGCGGGTGGAGTGGAGCACGGCGAGCGCGTCCTTCCAACGGCGGAGGAGGCAGGAGGTGATGAAGGCGTCGAGCTTCGCGGCGAGGTTGCCGCGGTCGGTGGACTCCGTCATGCCGAGGCGCGCGGCCGCGCAGCGGATGGGGACGACGTTGTGCGGGCCGATCGTGACGGTGATGCCGTAGCAGAACTTGGCGCAGGCCTCGAACGCCTCCGCGCCACCCGGAAAAGCCGGCAGCTCGACGGCGCTGCCGTCGCCGGAGCCGGACTCCACGCATAGCGCTTGCAGCCTCAGGCATTTGGAGAGCAGAGGAAACTGTTGCGTTCAAGGATGCATGGCAAGAAACGAAGAAACTCCTTCAATAATTTCGTCATCGAATTGAAGCAGAAGGAAGCAACAAATTGCATGGTTACTGCCATGAATCTGCCATGAATTATGCTCATGAACAAAACATCTCAAGAAACCAAAAGAAATGCCTTTTTTTTGGAAATTATCGATGTTCTGATGAATGAATTCAGTACTAATCTAAGTATCTAACAGTTCGGTCCTTGATCGACGCAGACCAAGGCAGCAGAACAAAAATTTCAACTACCTTGTGAAGACGAAACAAGCAGTCATCCACCTGGATTTGCAGGTCAGTAGCCACCTCCGTAGAGACAGACCTGGAATAATTAGCAAACTCCATCAATCAGACAACACGAAGAACATCTAACGAGACGATAGACTTCACGATCACTACCTCACGGACCCTGAGGTGAAGAAGGTGTCCGGCCGAGTGCCGAGTTTCATAAGCTTCATCTCGGACAAGTTTTCAGAGAAGAAGGCTACAACCTTCACGCGGATAACCACTCTGCCTAACTATGTGTGGAGCTGGACGTTCTTGGTAGTCATATATCATACAGGCGAAGTAGTTAGGGAGGGATGGGACAAGATCCAAAGACAAGGATGTGACTGCTGGGAATTGCAAGGAAGTCTAAAATTGCAACTGGAAATATCCAAAGATTTGATGGCAACAAGGGAATTATACATATCAGCGACTCTGCTTGCATGCCAAGAGAATCTTGATCTGAGACGGCGTGGGGCGGGGACCAATAGTTTCATAAATGACGACTGAGAAGTGACAAGAGCTTTTCTGAACAATTGCAACTTAGTTGACGAAGGGCGGATTCAGAAATGGGTCGAATTTCTCAGTTTTTTAGTGGATGGAGATTTATCTCAACATGCATAGCAAATTTATTGTGTTTTGCAGTCTCGCCCGACTAATTGTAACAGGGTCAGTGTGCAATGAACTTGCATTTTTAAACTGGGGAGCCTTTGCTGCAGTGCTGTCGGACCCGGATTCTGAGAATCCAAATCCTCTGTGAATCATGTCTTATTCCTGGATCGATGGTAAGACTTCACAAAGACATTCTTGAATCATTCATACAAGGCGTGAACTAAAACAAATATATTACAACACAGGTAACATAGACCTCATCGGTCGAGTTTACAAAAGGACGCACAAGGCCAAATATATTACATTACAAAAGAACGACCAAGTCTACTGTGGAAGCAAAAGGGAAGGTAGGGCTCATCTCACACGTGCAAGCGGCGGGTGTCTCTGAATCTGACAGATATTAACCAAAATTTGGATAATATCGGTTGTGCTGTAGTACCAACGAGTCTACTTAGATCGGGCGAGATCTAAACTACTGTAACTATCCTACTCCTCGTCATATCCTTGTCCATCATCTTTTGGTCCATCGTAGTAGGCGTAGTCTCCTTCATCTTCGTTATCTGAAGGGTGGGGGAGAGAAGCGAGAATGAGCACTACTACTGGTGCTTTCATGAGCCAACACACAAATGCAATTATATATATGCAAGGCTTAACAAGGATGGCTCGGGTTCTTTTATTTGCGAAAGCAAGTTTTGCAATATTATAGTTACAAATCCTATGACTTAGCATTTTTAACAAATTGCAATTTTTATAAAGAGAGTAATGTGCAATAATTAATAACAGCAGAGGTTACCTCCACCTTCATGCTTGTTTTGATTATGGTTACATCCATCAATATTATCATCACTGGGGTACATCCACCCAGGGAAAACAAATTCAGGGCTAGATGAGCCCGCCACATTTTTATACCACCCACAAGGTTTTGAAATAGAACTAACTCAAGTTAAGTTCCCATGTCCGCTTTTGACCAGAGTAAACACTACTGCTTAAGCAGCTTTAATACTCTGCAGAGATAGCACACTTTACCCACAAGAGACAATTAACTCATTGCCCTACACAATTCCTTAGATGTGTAGTCGAGAGGTTGTCGCAATAACGTTCGACTTATCTCGCCCTTTCGTCATTTCGCACATATAGGGTTACGCCCATAATGTTGAGCGGGATGTTTTACCTCAGCGACTGGCATAGCGGTGCTATACCTCAGCGACCGCAAAACGTCACCCTCCTCTTGGTGTCCCATTCAAGCAGAATGAATCCACTTGGCTCCCCGTTTATCCGCCCAAATGAAATGGCATCAAGGTTCAATAAACCTACTAAGCCAAGTTGCAAGTTTTTCTCGCAGACTTGTGGTTGTACTTGTTTAACACGAGAGGTCGTGACCCGATTAAGTCCTTAGGGTTATCTGGGCGGTTCATTCCACAACCCAATCATTCTCGTGCTCTTGAGCACCAACCGCCTCACCATCCGCCCAGATAGAGCTAGCAATTTAGGGTTTTGAGAAGGAAACCAAATTATTTTCTCACCTTAGTCAATGGACCACCAATGACTACCCAAACATTTTATATTTGAAGACATGATGATTTGGGGTATTTAATACCCGGTACTTGAAACAAGGCTAGCATGTCGCCTAAGTACGACCTATAACTAGTATTACCATAGTATTACTAGGGTGACAAGGGTTATTGGATTCAAGTTGACATGGATGGCATATTATTTAATTAAACATCAAGTAGGTAATTAACTACCTTAAGCTTTAACATACATTTGATTAAAATTAAAGCATGCAATTAGTTAATTTAAAAGAAACTAATTTACATAAAATGTAGGAGCAACATGGTCAAAGCATTGACTCGCCTTGGTTAGAGGCAAGATGATCGTGATATTCTTGGTCTTGATCGACTTGAGGATCTCCGGCGTCTTCGAATCCTAAGCAGGCGATTCTGGGAAAAAGCACAACGGCAAAGAGAGCAAGTAAATACAAAAAGAATACACAAATGAACTCCAAATTAATCAAGTCCTATGCCATTAGCAAGATCTTGATTTAACGAATTTTAGAAATTTATTTTGCAATTTTGGAGTTATAATGGAGAGATCACAATTCTGAAGCTTAAAAGGAAAAGAAAAAAAGAGAGAGGCTCGGGTCCACAGAATAGTGGGTGGACCAAGTCCACGGCTGACAGGCGGCTCGGGTTTACGCCACAAGATGGCGCTTGGCCCTTGGCGATTCTGAGAGGAGGAGGAGCCTATGACAGGTGGGCCACCATCCCCAAAAAAACAAAAAAAAACAAAACCCATTCACTTCCTCTCCCGATTCTGAGCGAGAGGAGGCGGAGAGGCTGGCCGGCCAGTCTGGGGCGCGCCGTGAGAGAGGCGGCGGGAGGCCGTGAGGCGGCGGTTGGTCGCCGGAGGAGGCGGCCCGTGAGGTGGCGGCGATCAGAGATGGCGGGCGCAGCGATGGCGTAGCAAGGGCGTGGCGACTTCCACGAGTTGGTCGCGGGCCGGCGGTGGAGCGGCGCCATGACGAGGAGGGCATGAGCACGGGTTGCGCGGATGGCGTGGGGGAGCTGGACAGTGGTGGGCGGCCTTGAGGATGGCAGGTTAGCTGGCGGCAGCGGCCGTGGAGTGGAGAAGATGATGGCATGGCGGCTGCGGCGCTTCAGCGGCGAAGCGGAAGCGAGGAGGTGAAACGGGTTCCTTGAGGCTCTGGCTTCATGTGACGCCAGTCTCGAGCGCGGGGCTCACCGGTGTCTACAAAGCGGCGGCCTTGGCGAAGAGGAGCGTCGGTGGAGGTATGGTTCTTACCGAATTCGTGGGGAGAAGGGGGCTATAAGGGAGCTAAGGCGAGCGAGGGTCCAACGGGAGGGAGTGGGGGTCAAGGGGGAGGACGAGCAGGTCAGTGTGTTGTCCCGAAGCGACATGGGCGCCTGCACGGAGCGGTTGAGCGCAGCGTGGACAGAGCAAGGACATCTGCGGGTCAGAAGGCCGACGCTGAGCTGCGCGCTGCATCGCTTGCGTGAGCGGGTCAAGGCGAGGACGGGAGTTGGTGATGTCCAGGGTGCGTCCTTGACGATTTGCTGACGAGGGCGAGTGCTCAGTCCGCGAGGAGGACGACGGGTGACGCCACAATGACGGGCGGCTCCGAGTGCTCCTGGCGCGACGAGGGCAAAGGGCGGTGGTGACGTCGGGTTGCGCCACGGAGCTCCGGTCGCTTCGCCTTCTTGCGGCTCAGCGCAGAGAGCAAAGCGGAGCAGGAGTTGGCGGGTTGGTGGCGCTGCGGAAGGCGAGGGAGCAGGTATTTTCGGCTTCTTCTTCTGCATTCGCCGCACGAGCGTCGAGGAGTGGGCGATCTGAGGAAGTGGCTGCTGCCTTTGCTAGAGCAGAGAAGAAAAAAGCGGCGAGGAGTAGGGCGCTTGAAGGGCAGAGGAGCCGCCCGCACAGACTACACCTGTTGACCAAGGGAAGCGAGGGAGGAGAGGACCAAGACGGTCATTCTTCTTCTTGGCGAGAGGAGAGAGCCAGAGGGGAGGGAAAAAAAAGGAGAAGGAAATTGGGCAATGGGCCGACAAAGAAAAGAGGGCCGGGTTGGAGACGGGCTTGGCCCAGAGAGGCAGTGGGCTGAGCCCGAGAAGGAAGGAGGTCCAACTCGAAATCGGCCCGAGAATAGAGGCGAAGATTCAAATCGAATTTGGCCCGAAGATTCGAAATGGTGGAGAAGAGCTCCAAACTGCTAATTCGAGTTTCAAATGTTACTAACGTTACATTTGAAACACGAACCGAGGAAGAACGGAGGTTTTCGAAAATAGTCGCTAGTTGAATTACGGCGAAGAACGAAACGAAATTTATTACTATTCGTCCGTCCGAAAACGGACGTTACAAATCCTACCCACCTTAAACAGAATCTCGACCCCGAGATTCGAGCTGCTCCGAGAACAGGAACGGGTAGTCTTGCTTCAGTTGTTCTTCGCGTTCCCAGGTGGCTTCCTTGGCGATGTGGTGACTCCATTGGACTTTGCAAAGGCGGATGACTTGACGTCTGGTTCGCTTCTCGATGACATCGAGGATCTTGATTGGATGCTCGGGATAAGTCAGATCCTGCTGAAGGGCGATGGCTTCAACGGGCGTCTGTTCTTTAGGTACTCTGAGACACTTCTTAAGCTGGGAGACGTGAAACACATTGTGAACTTCTGACAAATTTTCCGGTAATTCTAGTTGATAGGTAACTTCTCCACGCTTGGCGGTGATGGGGAACGGGCCTATATATCTTGGGGCAAGCTTGCCTTTAACTTTGAATCTTCGAGTTCCACGAAGTGGTGATACCTTAAGGTACACGGCATCTCCAACTTCAAAAGTTAACTTTCTTCGACGGTTGTCGGCATAACTCTTCTGTCTTGACTGAGCTGCTTGGAGACGATCTCTGATCAGTCGAACTTTCTCTTCGGCTTGCTTGAGAGTATCTCGTCCAAGATATATCCTTCATCGGATTCGACCAATGCAGAGGGTTCTCAGATTTTCCTCCATAAAGTGCTTCAAACGGTGACATTTTCAGACTTGATCGATAGCTATTATTGTATGCAAACTCAAAGATACGATAGACACTTTTCGATCTCTTCATAAATTCCAAAGCACAAGCTCGAAGCATGTCTTCTAGAATTTGGTTTGTCCTTTCTGTTTGACCATCGGTCTGCGGATGGTAAGCTGTGTTGAAATCAAGGTGTGTTCCAAGGGCATCATGCAAACCGCCCGTAAATGCGAAGTGAATTGAGATCCTCGATCGAATACTATCCTCTTGGGTACTCGTGTAAACACACAATCTGAGCCATATATAACTCATTAACTGGTCTCCCTTGTAAGTTGTCTTTCTTTGGGATGAAATGGGTTACTTTGGTCGATCTATCAACTATAACCCACATTGAGTCACATCCGGACTTGGTTCGGGATAGACTGGTAATGAAATCCATTCCAATCCCTTTCCATTCCACTGAGGGATTTGCAGGAGTTGAAGCAATCCTGCTGGCTTATGATGTTCGGCTTTGATTTGCTGACCTACATCACAACAGGCTGCATACTCAGCGATAACTCTGTCCTGTGGCAACACTATTCACTTGGCCTTGGTTCTGACTTTGGCTTTGCGCGGAAACGACCCTGGATGCCTACAGGGTCTGACGGCTTTGGCTGAGAACTGAAGTTTGTCGTGAGCTGGTGTGGCTCCCAAGCTGGAAGGCATGGTGGTGACTTGGCGTTGAGGGCACCCGTTGGCAAAGTGTCCTTCTCTGTCCACAACTGAAGCAACGAAGGTGAGCTATCCGGTTGTGCACTGCAACTTGGTAAACTGATGCCAATTGTTGGTTCATAACCATGTACTGGAGTGCCAACTAAAAAAAGCTATCAATTTTATCTTCCAATTTGCTAGATCCAAGCCTCACTATTATTGGGATCCACCATTCCAGCATAGCATAAGATCAACCAATTGAAAGAAAGTCCAGTCATTAATAAATCTCACATTCTATTGATATCAAATCACAATTTGCAAACCTTTCTTAGGCATAAGCTTAAATAATCTAATAGATTCACCACTTTGATTTGCATGATGTCTCTATTTCATAAGTCCACAAAATCTAGTAGTAATAATCGCATCTTTCAATTCGATAAACTCCAAGATCATGCTGAATTTCATTCCATCCCTTTTTGGAACGAGATTCTCCAAAGATTAATATCGCGCAAATGTTTCCTCCCAAAATTCTCGACTAAAATCCACAACATCATTCACTTAATTCCTCAAGCATATTTATTAATTATAACCCTTCGGAAAGTCTTTGCACAAATCCAATACCTTCATTCAAGAACCTTCCAAAGGACTGCTTGTAATCCATAAATTCAATTTCAAGCCGCCAATTATTTTCTCATCATCTATCCATCAATTATTTAGTCCAACTCTAATGTCAGTAAGATATCCATCAACAATTATTTGGACTAACTCCAATATCAGCAAGATATCCCTCAATCATAAATTTGTATAATTCAATACCTTGCAATTATATACTTCTATAATCTGATCAAGACATATCTATATAATCCAACCAAAATTTCTGATAAATCCCAACTTCTTTATTCAAGCATATCCAATTGAATCCAATGTCACCAACATAACCAATTAATTACATACTTCTTGATTCAATCCATCCTACCAAAATCAACATCATGAATTGGTAATCCTATAATCCAATGTTGAATAAGTATGTATTTCTTTAATCAGAATCCAACCGTAATACATTTCTATAATCCAACATCCCACAATTATATTTCTATAATTCAATCTCCACAATTATAGTTCTATAATTCAATCATGATCCAACTAACTCTTTCAAAATTAATGTCATGAATCAATATGGAAATCCAATCTTCTTTGCATTCTTCTTTCTGCCTTCAATGCGCACATATCTCAATTCCAAGTTCCCAATCATAATCAACTTAAGATTCGACAAAAATCCAATTTCTCCTAATAATAAAATTGGTATTTCAGATTTCCTATGTCCTTCATGATTAATCAAAATTTTCCTCCATGATCATTTTATTTATCCATAATCTATATATAATCCACCAGTCGACAATCTTTTAAATCATTCACAATCAAGGTTATTCCATCATACTCTGGTGTTCACAAGATCTTCTGATAACCTCGACAAATCTTAAAATTTCCAATTCCCAAAATCAGTCCTATCGATGATTTCTCAAGACTAGCTAGCTTGGCATCCAACATAGTAGTTAAATCCAACAAGAGTAGCTTCCATGCGATTTACTCCTTTGAACAATCTTCAACAACTCTTCACAGGTTCATAGATGAGTGGAACAAAGCACGATAGGCGAGAGGGAAAAGCACGCAGACGAGAGAGAATAAGGGAGGAAGACAGAAGCATCCTACTGGTGGGTTGTCTTGCCGACTTAATTCATGACGATGCTCACAGC
This sequence comes from Phyllostachys edulis, assembly GCA_036346405.1. Lineage (NCBI taxonomy): Eukaryota > Viridiplantae > Streptophyta > Magnoliopsida > Poales > Poaceae > Phyllostachys > Phyllostachys edulis. The sequence continues at coordinate 45,840,725 of CM070552.1, read as the reverse complement.
AACTTGGAAACTTGTCCTTTGTAACTCATTTGCTTTGGTCAGTAACAGGTGTAGGGAGCAATCCTTGAGGTGGTGATCTTGTCCTACACAGAGGAGGCCCGTAACTTTAAGCATTGGGCATTCACCTGGCTGGTGGTCCTTTTCACAGTTGGGGCAGTTTACAAGGCAGTGGTCCGCATGATATCCTTTTTCTCCACAACGTGTGCAAGCTACTAGGTTCATAGGACAATCTTCTAATAGGTGATGTTCCTTGCAGCAGGGGCAGTAAGGAACCGGGCACACGTGGCAATAGTGTCCGTAGGGCCCGCACGTGAAGTATGCTCCTCTTGTATTCTGTCGTATTGGAGGACATGATTGGGCGACGTGTCCTGTCTTGTCACATTCAATGCAAGCATTTGGCGGAGTTTCTGGGTCCGATTAGAACTTCAGCAGGTATGGCTTGCCTCTTGCTGGGGCCCTTGATGATTTCTTTGTTGTCAATGCTGATGTTGGTGACGATGACTTTCCTTGTAGGGTTTTCAAGATTCCATTGGGGGCATTTGTTGGCGTAGTGTCCCAGTATTTACGCAATAGAAGCAAGTGATAGCCTTTTGGGGTCCTCCGGTGTAGGGCACGGGTGTCTTCATTGTGACGGCTTTTCTTAGGTGATCCTTTGGGTTGTGGTGGCAAAGCTCACTTTGTCGTTCTCTGACAAAGATGCAAGACAAGCTTCTTCTTCAAGTCATGGGGCCAATCCTTAGTTTCTAAGGCTTCACTTGTGGATGAGAAAGTTAGAGGTCTTGTCCTGAGAAAATCTGCCAACTGGGAGTTGTGACTAGTTGTTCCATCGTGCTAATGGCTCTTATAGCTTGGAGAATCTGAGTTCTTTGGGCTATGGTTGGGTGCTGGCGGTGGGGAGATACGTTCCCGACCACGACCACGGCCACGACCACGCCCTGAGCCTCTTCTGAGCCTCTCGCAATAGCACCACGGCTTGGGCGGCGGCTCTCTGGGTGCCATCTCGAGGAAGCAACTCGACTAAGAATGAGGGGAGTTATATGAGGGTTTCTGAGCCCTCTATAGAACACTGAAGAGCTTCAAACCAAAGAAGGAAAAAAATACAATACAAAGCCAAGAGTGGTGCATTATATTAAGGGGTTAGGTGTTACATGACTTTCGAACAAAGCTTATCGCTAAGCTAAGTCATGACACAGGATACAAACACATCGTCTACAACAGCAGGAAACGAAAGTGCTTGCAACCAAAAGACTGCTAAAGCAAGCACTGCTAACTAACCTAGACTAACATGACGACGAAGATCTCGGGCTCAAATTCTCCCTCCTAGAGAGGTCGGAAGTAGTGGAAGGGCGTCTCCTTCATGAAATCCTCGTGCATATGGACCAGGCGGTTGTAGGCGAAGCGTGCGGCGTCTTGGACTGCTTCGGAATAGCTGCTCTGGGGTGTCGCGGGTCGGAAGATGTGAGCGTTGAACTCGCCCTCCCTTGCATAGAGGAAAACTTCCAAGGTCCACGATTCTTGATCCATGGTCTGGGTCTTTTGGCCTCTGAAGATAGGATGGTGGTTGTAACCCAGGTGCACCATGAGTTGGCGAAGAATGTCCACGAACTCATTTCCGTCTACTTCATGAGAGCAGAAGTCCCAGGGGCCATCGGACGACGGGGTAGCCATCTACAATTTTTGAAACAGGAAGAAAAGGGTTGGAACTGAGTGAAAACTCAAGTGAAGTCAAGGTAAGTGAAGAACTAAGAGTGATGAGTAGAAGCAATAAGTACGCTATGTTTTTGTCAAGGCTTTTCATAATTTTGGAAAATAATATCCAAGTCCTTAAGGCAACGACCAATCTAACTAAGACTCTACAGTCGTATGCTCTGATACCAGCTCTGTCGGACCCGGATTCTGAGAATCCAAATCCTCTGTGAATCACTGTGCTATTCCCTGGATCAGTAGCTAGCACTTCACAGTACACATTGCTGAATCATTCATACAAGGCGTGAACTAAAACAAATATATTACAACACAGGGTAACATAGACCTCATCGGGTCGAGTTTTACAAAAGGGCCGCACAAGGCCAAATATATTACATTACAAAAGAACGACCAAGTCTACAGCGGAAGCAAAAGGGGAAGGTAGGGCTCATCTCACACAGGCAAGCGACTGGGGTGTCCTGAGTACGACAGATATTAACCAAGGGCTGGATAATATCGGTTGTACGCGGGTACCAACGAGTCTACTTAGACTGGGCGAGATCTAAACTACAGAACTATCCTACTCCTCGTCATATCCTTGTCCATCATCTTCTGGTCCATCGTAGTAGGCGTAGTCTCCTTCATCTTCGTTATCTCGAAGGGTGGGGGAGAAGCGAGAATGAGCACTACTACAGTGCTTTCATGAGCCAACACACAAATGCAATTATATATATGCAAGGCTTAACAAGGATGGCTCGGGTTCTTTTATTTATGAAAGCAAGTTTTGCAATATTATAGTTACAAATCCTATGACTTAGCATTTTTAACAAATTGCAATTTTTATAAAGAGAGTAATGTGCAATAATTAATAACAAAGCAGAGGTTACCTCCACCTTCATGCTTATTTTGATTATGGTTACATCCATCAATATTATCATCACCGGGGTACATCCACCGTGGAAAACAAATTGAGGCTAGATGAGCCCGCCACATTTTTATACCACCCACAAGGTTTTGAAATAGAACTAACTCAAGTTAAGTTCCCATGTCCGCTTTTTGACCAGTAAGGCACTACTGCTTAAGCAGTTTAATACTCTGCAGAGATAGCACACTTTACCCACAAGAGACAATTAACTCATTGCCCTACACAATTCCTTAGATGTGTAGTCGAGAGGTTGTCGCAATAACGTTCGACTTATCTCGCCCTTACGTCATTTCGCACATATAGGGTTCGCCCATAATGTTGAGCGGGATGTTTTACCTCGGCGGCGGCATAGCGGTGCTATACCTCGGCCGGCGCAAAACGTCACCCTCCTCTTGGTGTCCCATTCAAGCAGAATGAATCCACTTGGCTCCCCATTTATCCGCCCAGCGAAATGGCATCCAAGGTTCAATAAACCTACTAAGCCAAGTTGCAAGTTTTTCTGCAGACTTGTGGTTGTACTTGTTTAACACGGAGGTCGTGACCCGATTAAGTCCTTAGGGTTATCTGGGCGGTTCATTCCACAACCCAATCATTCTCGTGCTCCCGGAGCACCAACCGCCTCACCATCCGCCCAGATAGAGCTAGCAATTTAGGGTTTTTGAGAAGGAAACCAAATTATTTTCTCACCTTAGTCAATGGACCACCAATGACTACCCGAAACATTTTATATTTGAAGACATGATGATTTGGGGTATTTAATACCCCGGTACTTGAGCAAGGCTAGCATGTCGCCCAAGTACGACCTATAACTAGTATTACCATAGTATTACTAGGGTGACAAGGGTTATTGGATTCAAGTTGACATGGATGGCATATTATTTAATTAAACATCAAGTAGGTAATTAACTACCTTAAGCTTTAACATACATTTGATTAAAAATTAAAGCATGCAATTAGTTAATTTAAAAGAAACTAATTTACATAAAATGTAGGAGCAACATGGTCAAAGCATTGACTCGCCTTGGTTAGAGGCAAGATGATCGTGATATTCTTGGTCTTGATCGACTTGAGGATCTCCGTCTTGAATCCTAAGCAGGCGATTCTAGGAAAAAGCACAACGGCAAAGAGAGCAAGTAAATACAAAAAGAATACACAAATGAACTCCAAATTAATCAAGTCCTATGCCATTAGCAAGATCTTGATTTAACGAATTTTTAGAAATTTATTTTGCAATTTTTGGAGTTATAATGGAGGAGATACGAATTTACGAAGCTTAAAAGGAAAAGAAAAAGAGAGAGAGAGGCTCGGGTCCACAGAATAGTGGGTGGACCAAGTCCACGGCACAGGGGCGGCTCGGGTTTACGCCACAATGGCCTGGCCCTTGGCGATTCTGAGAGGAGGAGGAGCCTATGACAGGTGGGCCACCATCCCCAAAAAAAACAAAAAAAACAAAACCCATTCACTTCCTCTCCCGATTCTGAGCAGGAGGAGGCGGAGGGAGCGCCGGGCCGGCCAGTCTGGCGCCAGTGAGAGGCGGCGGAGGAGGCGGGCGGCGGTCTTGGTCGCCGGAGGAGGCGGCCCCGGGAGGTGGCGGCGACTCAGAGATGGCGGCGCGATGGCGTAGCAAGGCGTGGCGACTTCCACGAGTTAGTCTGGCGCGGGCGGTGGAGCGGCGCCATGACGAGGAGGGCATGAGCACGGGTTGCGGTGGCGTGGGGAGGGACAGTGGTCGGGCGGCCTTGAGGATGGCCGGTTGGCTGGCGGCAGCGGCCGTGGGTGGAGAAGATGAGGCCTGGCGGCATGCACGGCTTTCAGCGGCGAAGCGAGGAGGAGGGGAACGGGTTCCTTGAGCTCTGGCTTCGCGTGACGCTGTCTCGAGGCGGGGCTCACCAAGGTGTCTACAAAGCGGCGGCCTTGGCGTAAGAGGGAGCGCGTCGGACTGGAGGTATGGTTCTTACCGAATTCCAGGGGGAGAAGGGGGGGCTATAAGGGAGCTAAGGCGAGCGAGGGTCCAACGGGAGGGAGTGGGGGTCAAGGGGAGGGAAAGCGGTCGGTGTGTTGTCCCGAAGCGACATGGGCGCCTGCACGGAGCGGTTGAGCGCAGCGTGGACAGAGCAAGGACATCTGGGTCAGAAGGCCGACGCTGGAGCGCTGCATGCTTGCTTGCTGCTGGAGCGGGTCAAAGCGAGGACGGAGTTGGTGATGTCGAGTGCGTCCTTGGCGATTTTTCGACGAGGGCGAGTGCTCGATCCGCGAGGAGGACGACGGTGACGCCACAATGACGGGCGGCTCAAAGTGCTCTGGCGCGACGAGGCAGCGAAAGGGCAGTGGTGACGTCGGGTTGCGCGACGGGAGCTCCGGTCGGCTAACTGCTGCTGCTCAGCGCAGAAGCAAAGCGAGAGCGAGAGTTAGCGGGTTAGTGGCGCTGCAGTCTGCAGGAGGAGGATTGCTTTCGGCTTCTTCTTGCTGCTTGCCTGCGTCGACGAAGGCCGAGGAGCGATCTGCAGGAAGCGAAGGGTGGTCTGCTGCTACCGCTAGAGCAGAGGAAAGGGCGGCGAGGAGTAGCGGCGCAGGGGGGGCAGAGGAGCTGCCGCTGCTGCACTACACGGTTGACCAAGGGAGAAGCAGGGGGAGGAGAGGACCAGACGGTATTCTTCTTCTTGGCGAGAGGAGAGAGCGAGAGGAGGAGGAAAGAAAGGAGAAGGGTTGGGCAGCTGGGCCGACAAAGAAAAGAGGGCGGGTTGGAGGCAGGCTTGGCCCAGAGAGGCGAGCTGGTGAGCGAGAAGGAAGGAGGTCCAACTCGAAATCGGCCCGAGAATAGAGGCGAAGATTCAAATCGAATTTGGCCCGAAGATTCGAAATGGTGGAGAAGAGCTCCAAACTGCTAATTCGAGTTTCAAATGTTACTAACGTTACATTTGAAACACGAACCGAGGAAGAACGGAGGTTTTCGAAAATAGTCGTTAGTTGAATTACGGCGAAGAACGAAACGAAATTTATTACTATTCGTCCGTCCGAAAACGGACGTTACAAGTGCTTGTTTGTAATTGATTAACAAAACAATAAGGAAATCAACTGTGGTCCTAAAAGAGAGGCAAAAGTTGAAACCTTCCTTCAGTTCAGGTACATTCATCATCAAAATCCAAAAGTTCTACTTGATTAGTTCCAAGCACTATCCTTTCTCTTTCTTTTTAAACTAAGTTCCGGTTAGTTTTTTTTAGAATAGTTCCTATTAGTTTAACAACAGACAACTTTTTTACAAGCTTCTTACATGGTGTGCAATACTGCAATAGTGCACTGACCCACAGAATGCTTTCTTTTTACTCTTTTGCCGTCACACCAATGGAATTTTCGGGCGAAACTTTTCCCTCTGTGTTGACCTTAAGTTTTAACCGGTTGAGATTATTGATGAATCCGAATGCCCTGCATGCCTGCATCATTCTGCTTCTGCCCAACCTTTGTATGTAAGGGCCCCTTGTATGTATTGGATCAAGCGCTTGCAAGGTGCATCTTGGGCTGCCATTCCACTTATGGAAACTACGTACTCATATCCCCATGGCAAAAGAAATGTTTGTGTCAAATGTGAGGAAATAACTTCAGCCGTAATGCATTGAGGATGGAACTAGATAATCAAAGAGCATAGTTAATCTCCTAAGCATTGGACCAGTTCATTGCTCAATGAAACCAGTCTAGTTTAGTTTGTCACAGTTTTAGCCTGCAATTATGTATGCAGTGAACAAATCGTCCAATTAGATTTAGTTGTATATATTCTGATGCTGTGAAAAATATATACAGCAAGTTGCTAGAAGTATTATTACAGTTCATCGTCTCCAAAGGCAATGGAACACACTCCTTTGTTTCCTTGTTTTTCTCCTTTTCCCCTTTTCTGCTAAACAAAATAAATTTAGGTCCCCATAGGGAGTCTCTAAATCATCATGTCATAAGCTTTCTTGATCTACGAGTCTAGTTGTATGTGTACTAATCTAGAACAATTCTCATATGCACTCAAGAGATAAACGAGACGGGCCTATATATGTACGCTTTTATCAAACGCCTTTCTGCATCTATTATATACTAAAATTCGATGAAAGTTCTTTTAGAGTTGCTAAGAAAAAAAGAGAAATATGTTAAAAATTCTCACAAAAAAGCAAAACATCTAGCTCTTAATTTGGTGGGCCTAATTTTAAAGGCTTAGATTTTATAGTTAACTTAGAGATAGAATATATCTATATCTATACTAATTATATACTTAGAGAAAAGATCTAGTCATTTATCTTGGCGACCCATGTTATAACGGCTCATATTAAAAGAAAAAGTACATGTAAAGCTCAATCCAAACTAAGATAAATTCGGAATACAAAATATATAAAAATTAGCAATTTAATTTCCATACGATTTCCAAAGTAACATAAAAAATAACTAAAATTCAAAATAATAATTAAATGAAAATTAGCAAATAAAAAGAAAGAGTTCAAGTTTACAATCCAAATGAAATAAATTCGGAATAAACAAAAACAATAGCAATTTGATTTCCATAAAATTTAAAATTAAATCCCTAAAAACTAAATTTAGGAATAAAAATTAAAATAGAATAGAAATTGTATTTTTTTACATGAATTCCAGTTCAAAACCAAAGAGAAATCCACGACAAGTACGATCCAAAAACATGCAAATTCGAAATAAAAATTAAAGCATGATTAGAGATTTGATTTATAAATGAAATTGAAACCTAAATTCCAAAAATAAAATTAGCAATTTGATTGCATACAAACTCAATAAAGAGTTCATGTCAAATACAATCCAAAAATAACAAAAATTGGAATATAAAATAAAATAAAGTTAGCAATTTTATTTCCATACAAATTCGTATGTAAGAATAAAAATTAAATAAAAATAGCAAATGAATTTGTATACTAATTCCAAGCAAAAATAGTTGAAATTAGGACTATAAAAAAGAAAATTTGCAATTTGATTTCTATACAAATTCCAAAGTAAAATCCTAAATAACTTAAATTCGAATAAACATAATAAATTAGATATTTTATTTGCATACGAACTTTAATAAAAAAATAACTGAATTTTTGAATAAAGCAAAAGTTATAGCGATGATAGTGTTGGAAATATGCCTAGAGACAATAATAGAGATGATTATATTTCATTATATTCATAATATTGGATAATATATTATCCTGTTCCTTGAATGAATCATTGGTTATGAAGATTAACAATTATGTGACTTGTTAGTGAAACTCTTAACTTATATGATATCGTTCTAAATGAATCTCTGGTCAGATATCAATGTTCAGAACACTAGTGATTCTATCGACTAGCACATGTATTGATTGATGACCATGTTTCATCGGTCATGGATATAGGGATATCAAATCAATAATGTGAACACATGTTAGAGAACATGGGGTTGGATTGACCCACCTTGAGACACTATTGAGATTGTTATGATTCTATGTGTCGTTAGTTGGTCTCAAGCAATGATGATGTACAATCCTTAGACCTAAGATCAGCATGGTTTCCTACATGTGTAATAGCACTCTTATGGGTTGCCAATCGCTACTCGTAACTGGGTAGTTATAAAGATAGCTTTCGGGTATGCTATGAAACATGCGGAGGAATGTGACTGGTCAGATATGGGATTTCCCCCTCCTAAATACAGGAGAGATGTCTCTGGGCCCCTCGTTGTGGTTGGATAAAGAAAGTGCATGACCATACCACTAGTGGTCAAAGTGTTCGACCACGTGAAGTTATCCGACATTCGATCGAGAAAGTATTGAACAGTCCATGGATGACACAACATCTCACCAGAGTTCAACCGGACATCGTGAGGCAAAGGGAGTATACGAGTAGGTCGCTTGGATTCGATCGATTCTGGATTGGTCGTATGGAATCTGAGCTGGTCGAGGCGGTCGAACGTAATCACAAAGTAGTCATAACCTGTTCGTAAAGAGTTACGAACTGGTCGTAAGTGATGAGGACCTGGTCGTAGATCATATTGCATTAAGGTTCGTCCGATATAATTTATGTGTATTCGAGAATCGTTATGTCCTGCTAGGAACCGCTAACGACTTGTGATCGGAAAAGGTTTTCGAGTCACAACCGATTACGCATGAACCTACTGGGTCACACACTTAACGGGTTGGAACAAACCAATACGGATACGATTCGTCAAACGTGTTCGGATAGGATCCGTCACGAGCACTATATAAGGAGATGCATGAGGCTGTTGGGAATAAGAGGTGAACGTAACAGACGAGACACACGAAAGTCGTGAGTTGAGTTGTTCCACCGAAACCCTAGCCGCCATCCTCCTGAGAGTTCTGCCATGCGACTTGGTGCTAGCACACCAGCGTATGGTTGTTCCTTCCCTGGACGTGTGGATATTGTAGAGGCGCTACTGCGGTTGCTGTTGCGCTTGAGGATGATCCGCGATCTGCATCAGGAACTGCAGAGGTCGCTGGAGGAGAAGATCGACCACGACCACCGCACCGACATGCTCGATGTTGGACGATCGACTACGACCACTACAATGATGTGCTCTACGTTGGACCAGGCTGCTCCAACCCTTCTTCCGCTGCTCTGCGCGTCTGGTGGTAACGATCTGTGATCATCTACTTGCTTGGCTTCCTGGTTTACGTAGTAGAAAATTTTGATTTATTGCTATCGTAGCCTACCCATGACCCAACAGATAGCACAAATATTGTCAGGGGAGATCACAAAAGAGTGCGATTGCAAGAAGACATTGACGCGCGGGGAAACGAAGAGCTGAGGTGGCAGCAACAGAGATAAGGAAAATGTTGTCCTACTCATATTAGTCGTTCAATGATGATAATGTCGTGTTGCTTACTGGAGTCGTTGAAGAGAAAGACCAGAGTTAAAAAGAGCCAATGGTCATGAGGACGATTTGTGAGCGTCGGCGTTGTTGAAGAAGTCGATGGCCAAAGAAGCTCTAGCATAGAGGAGATGAAGCTTTGCATTGAAGATAAGCTATGAACAATATAGGACTGTCGGGTAGCTAGGAGTGTGTTATCGCTGGTGAGGGGCACAACGTTACCGATAATGGCGAGAAAATTCTCCATATCGTTAGACAACGACTCAAACAGATATGCGAACATCAGTGAAGATGGTAGGTCACAGTGGTTAGTGAGGAAGCATCATCGTTGAGTTGGCCAACGTCAAAGAAGAGGAGCGACCGAAGAGGACATCGAGAACACATAACATCATGTGTTCATACGAATAGAAGCATGGATGTACATAGACAGATGAGCAAAGAATTATGAATAGAAATGGCGTGACACTAGGGAATAGGCTCGGGGCCACCAGAGAAAGCACGATGGGTGTCCCCGGCAGGGATCGACAACAGTTGCACATGTATGCGCGTTGTTGTTACAAAGGTCAACATTAAGAAATAATTGGATAGAAGTAGAAAATAATTATGTGGTAGAGTATTGTATTGGAAATGGTAGGAACTGAGAAGGATCGATTAAAAAAATTAGGCTTGGTGTTGGAAGTTGAAGCGGAAAAGTTGTGACGACGAAAAGAGATAGAAGACATACGGTTCGGTGAGGCAGCTGACGTATGAGGAGGGATAAGTTCAAGGTAGGTCGTCTGTGGTGCATCGGTGTATGTGTGAGTAAGATACTCTAATACTATGTAAACTAATAAGATAATTTGCCACACACATAGTTAATGTATTGCTTGAGATTAAATAGAGGTACATGTGCATGCATACATTTTTGGAAAAGAGTAACTAATGAAGGAATAATGGGATCATAACACTACATGACCATGTATGATGGAGAGTGGTTACATTTCTAAGAACCCCAATAACTTATTATGCTAAATGATTTTCTTCCATCAAAGCTCGTATTTCAATTATGTTCCTTAAGTTGTATTTTCCTTTAAGCTTCTATTGTCATTTTCTGATGTTTATGATGTCTTAAAAATCTAAATAGCCTACATGATATGTAAATATATTCTAAAACATCTAAGTTATATCATTTGATACTATAAACTTTGAAAACAAATCTAGCTACGTAAATACGCGGGGCACCCTGCTAGTTATATACTACAAGTCGAGGGTGGTTTACAACTGCTACGAAAAAAAGGTAAATAGCCTAAAAATTCTCATTAAAAAAAGAAAAATATCTGGCCCTTTAGGTTGGTGGGTCCTAATTATGATTTATAACACATAACCCCTAGATGCTACAAGAAAAATAAACACATTCTAGACATTCTCAAAAAATAAATTTGGCAATTAATTTGGTAGACCTAACTTATGATTAAAAATCACAACCATTAGATGTTATTAGACGACCTATTTAAACTTGAAAGATATGATTTAATGGATGTGTTTTAAGATTTAAAGATAAGAAGAAAATTAAAGTAAAAGAATATGTCTTAACCTAAATAGACCACACCTGAACGTGAACACAAAAAAGTGAAACCTGACCCACGTATGTATCCTTGATTGTCTTTTCGGGTGCAAACAAGGAAGAGTTTTTGTAACGAAAACAAAAATAGAGATAAAGAAAATATTTTTTTAAGAGGGTACAAGGCGGATGCACACCAAGTTCACACCACACGTACGCTCACGCACACATGTATGTCCCCTATACACGCAAGAAAATTTAGAAGCCCTAAGGCGTCACTAAAATATGGGTGCTCGCACATGCATGTGTACCTAAATTATTTAGGCAAAACGCGTTGGGTCGATTCAGGGATCGAACCTAGGCAAGTGGAATGTTCCCCATGTCTCCACCACTAAGCTATCACCCAATCATCAAAAAGAAAAGAATTTGTATGGAAAATATTGCCATTTTGCTTGATTTCCAACTATATGGACACTACGAAACACATATGGAGAAAACATCTAGGGTTAAATAGAATACAATTACATTTAGTGTGATTGAAAATTAGTAATATTTATCGCTTACATCTGGGGTCACTCATACGATAACATGAGTCATCGCTTATTTACAGAGTGGTATATGTTATTTATACTATAATTCTAATAGGATTAGTAATAATGCTGCATCCGCCCTGTCACAGTTAACTACACTTTATCCATTTATAACGACGATGCCCGATATTTTTCTGTCAAGTGTTCGTTTATCAACTTCAACAAGTACGCTCGTACCGTCAGTCTAGCACAGTATTTCTGTGCATTTTGCCACGGGGTGCAGAACCGAAACGTGAGATGTGGGGTGAAGGGAGGCGACTTCGACGCGGCGCGATACGACGTACGTGGGCTACCATGCGAGGAGAGAACTTTTTTATTATTTAATCTTTTTTAAAATTTTATTTTAATGTTAACCTCCCGTGCACTTTATTTCCAATCCTGACCTCTTTGGTCACGCCACCACCTATAACGTAACAAAATAATATTGTCACGCGCCATGATAAGTCTCCAAAATAGGACTTTTTGTCACGCCACTGGTTGTGGCGTGACCAAACAACACTGTCACGCCATGGGTGATGGCGTGTCAAGAGATTGCACAGATACGGGCTAGCGTGACAGTGTTGTTTGGTCATGCTATGGGTGATGGCGTGACCATAGGGGTCAGAATTGAAAATAAAGTACGTGAAAGGTTAACTTTAAAATAAAATTTTAAAAAGGGTTAAATAAAAAAAATATGCAAGGAGCTATGGGCTAAAATTGCTCATCCACTAACGAATTAGCAAAAGTGACATCTATGTCACGCTCAAAATGCACGACAGAGGACCTATCGTGCGGCAACCGACCACCTACCGCTCGCATTTTGGGCTTAGTGGGGGTGTCATTTTTCTCATTTCGTTGATGAAGAAGTTATTTTTGCTATTTTGCTTGAAAAGCGTTAGATGAGAGGGGGAAAATAGCTACAACGCGAGTGGGCCAAACGTGCAGACACACGGCGGCGCGGGCGAAAGTAACGTCGCGATGGGTCAGTAAAAGGCACACACGTGGGTCGGCCTGGTGCTGCTGCTTGTGACCCGATCTGTGTGAGGCCGAGCAAAGCGTTAGAAGCTATGCATACACGGATTGGATTAGCGGAAACCGTGCGCATGCAATGCGTGCCGTTTCAGGGTCGATTAACGACTCCGGCCACGGCCAGCGTGGGCGCAACGGCTCTCCCCGGCCCCGGCGAATCTTCCCAGTCCATTCTTTTGTGATACGTCCATCAAATTCAAACCCAACTCTCAACTTGGACGACACGAAGAAAACCATAAACTAGTGGTACTAGTAAACTACAAAGATACAACATTTCATCTCAAAGATACACAATATCTCAAATTCTCATGTCACACAAACAGAGACAGTATGGACAATGACACAATATGTGGCCCACAGATCAGAGACAGATGGCTGATCCCCTCCAGGAAGCAAGGTGCCACAAGGTCGTGTCTTGCGTTCTTGCTCCCAATCCCAAAGAAGGTAGCAAAGGAAGATGTATACATGAATACTTAAAAAAAAGAATATAATCATGTCATTAAGCATTCATGTAAAATTTATTTTCTTTAATACAAACATTTTTTATATGTGCTTAGATGTTGTGTATCTATTAATTAGATATAGTTATTGTTGTAGGGGCGGTCCACCGGCCCCACGGCACAGGCGACGCGACAGAGGGTCCCCAAGGGACCCGGCAGTGCTTCAGTGGGCTCCGAAGGCGACCCCGGAGCCGCCCTCCCGAAAGGGCCTCGAAGTCTCTGAAGACGCTTCCGGAGGCTCCGAAGGTAGCACCAAAGGCGACCTTTGGAGGGGCTCCGAAGGCCCCGAAGGTACTCCCGAAGCCTCCGAAGGGTTCCTAAGGTCCCCTAAGGCCGGCTCCAAGGATGTCCCCCGAGGGGGCCCCGCGGGCCCCCCGAAGGAAGGCCCCCGAAGGGGCCTCGCAACCATCAGCAAAGTGCAACAAAGGTGGACCAAGCTCAATGTCTGGGTAGACCAGGTTCAAGGGAGTCTACCATGCGCCGGGGTCTACCCTTGGGCTAGGAAAAGCCCCTGCTACCCCAAGGGTAGTTGTACTTTCATAGGGGTATGTATGTAACTTCATATACCCAGCAAGGGAGGCTATAAATAGCCTCCTCCCCCTATCATTTGGGAGGGGGAGGAAAACATTTCTGACAATTAATACAAGTATATTTCCAGCTGAAATCCCACTCTTGGGACCCTTTGGCCCCTCGCTTAAAAGCCAAGGGTCCCCCTCACTTTACTGTCTGGTCTTTTTTCCACAACAGTTGGCGCCGTCCGTGGGGTTCGGTAGGAAGGTCACAAGCACGAAGCATCGGATGACCCCCAAGAAGGCCGCACCCAAAGTTTCAGTGGCCGAAGCAGCAACGGCGGTCGCAGCACCAAACACCCCGAGGGCCAAGCGGAGCAGGGCTTCCACAGCAGCAGCACCCGCTGCACAAACCACGGAAGAAGAAGCAAACAACTCCACCCATGGTGACATTGCCGGGGGGGACGCTCCGCCTACCGAAGCATCCCTCCCCGACAACCAACCCTCGGGTCCACCCCCGGGAGTTACGGGGGTGACCCGGGAGGCCTATGAGACCTGCAGACAAGAAGAGTGACGACTCCGCAGGAGATGCTCACCAAGGGCGGTCCACCAGGAGGCCTCACCTCCCAAAGACCTCCATCAGACCCCTCGGCAGTAGTGGTCGACTCGCAACCGACCCCGCTGCTCCGAGGGGACCCCAACTCACCGTTGAGCGTTGGGCTCGAGGCAGCGCTGTAACACCCTGATTTTCAGAGCCTTTTTGAAAATTTTCAAAATAAAAAGAACCATTTGGTTTTGATGAGAATTCAAAGCTTAACCTGAGAATTTCAGAATTTGAAGAGTTTAAAATGACTAAACTAAACTTCAACTAAATCCAAAGCTTAGTTCTTTTGGTGTTGCTCTAGCTCTCTAGAGCTATCTCTAAATCTTTTCCTTTCCTCTATCCTATATTTGGACATTCTTATATGTCCAGATCGTCCCTCTTGTTTGACCTCCGTTGTGGTCATCCTCCTTGTCTTTTTGGGTCTTTCCTCTCCCCTGAAAATCTCTCTATTGAGACCCTTTTTCTAGTCTACCTCTTGGGTCCAGACCACCTTTGGGTGGGACCTCTCTCTTAATCTCTCTTTTACGTAGTTTAAACCTCCTCCGAGGTTTAGATTTTTCCTTGTATCTAGACCTCCTTTGAGGACTAGACAATCCTTCTTGGATTTGACATTTCTCTTGTGTTTGGGCACCCCCTAGGTCTAGACTTTCCTTGTGTTCTAGCCCTTTGTGTGCCTGCACTTCCTTACCACTGGGACCCCTCACGTGGTTCGGACCTCTTCCTTGTCTTGACCTCTTTGATGTCCGGATCTCTTTTGATCCTAGACCACATTCTTCGATTGGGCATATTCTTATGCCTGCAGACCTCCTCCTCAGGTTGATCTAGCCGACCTTCCCTTTGGTTTGGATCACTTTAGATCTCTTTGTTGGTTTGAATCTCTTTGATTCAGACCTCCTTTCTGTCTAGACCTCTTCTTAGTCTAGACCCCTTGTTGCCTGGGCACTCTCCTATGCCTGCACCTCTTATCGATTGAGACCTCCTTGTATTCCTTTGGATCTCCTCCGTTCGGACCTCCCATGCGTGGATCTGAACTATTTAGAACTCTTTGTCCTAATCTTAATCCTCGGGACCTCCCTTCGCCTTGATCTTAATTGTTAAAGCTCCTTGATTTCATCCGGCCGTTGAGACCTCTCATGAGTTGATCTCACTTGTTGAGAATCTCCTAGACCAATCTTGACCGTTAAAGATCTTCCTTTGGGGTCTTAGCCGTCGGGACCACCGCCGGTCATACTGTTTTGTGAAGTCCGGCTACCGCTTATCACGATTTCACCTCACCCCTTTGAACCCTTTTTGTCCTTCAGACCTCTTGGTGTTCTCTGGGACCTCCCTTATGTTCACTGGAGCTCTCTCATGATTCAGACCTCACCTTGGTGGATCTCATGTTCAGACCTCTTCCGTGATAGATCCCGGGGCCCGGACCTCATGCTTGTCAAATCCAACGGCTTTGATCTTGTCCTTAATAGATCCGAGGGCTCTAATTCCTCTCGCGTATCCTTACTTACGCGGACCTCCTTTCCTTGCCGATCGTGGACTGTTAGGATCTCCTGTGAGGTCCTAGCCATCGATCTCCACCTTTCTATTTGAGCTTGACCTTCGGACCTCCAGTGAGTAGGTCGTTGGACTTCTGTCCAAAGGACCTCCTCTGGTTGTGTCTGTTAGACCTCCACGTCCTTTGACCTCATCCTAACCGCTCCGACCTCCTTTGATCATCATCTCGAGCCGCTCAGATCTCCCTTGCTTATTTTCTTGATCGTCGGGACCTCTCGGCTTTTGATCTTGACCGTCAGACCTCCTCCTTGTGAGATCTGACCGTTAGGACCAGCCTTTTGTGGGTCCTGTCCTCAGGACCATCTCGTGGGTGTGTCTTTTGGACCTCCTGTCTATAGGACCTCCCCATTGTGTGTCTTCTGGACCTCCTGTCCAGGACCTCCTTGAAGTCTTTAAGACCTCCAAATCCTTTGGATCTCCCCTTTGTCTCGATCTCGACGGTCTGCACCTCCTTTCATTTGAATCTAAGGGTCCAGACTCCTTGTGCGGATCCCAACAAATCGCACCTCCCTTGTAGAGATCTCAGCAGTCGGGACCTCCCATGTCCAGGACCTCCTGTTGAGTTTTGGACCTCCTTTAGGTTCAAACTTCCCTAGGGTGTTCAGACCCTTATGGTCTGGACCTCCCTTTTGTGTTTAGACTTTTGTGGTTTAGACCCTTATTGTCTTTTGCACCTCATGTCCTTAGACCTCCTTGTGGCCTTTAGGACCTTTTGTCCTCAAAGACCTCCCTGTCTATCATCAGGACCTCCTCCGTGGACCTCCTCTGTGGATCTCCTCGCAGGACCTCCTCCTTGGACCGTCCCCTTTGACCAAGCTGTTCACCCTTTGACTGGTCTCCCTTGGCTCTTAAGTGCATTGGATGTGGGATGAGTCACATTAAATGCTGCCATCTACCCTTGTCCTCTTTTCTACTTTCTGTCACATCCCTTGCTTTCTTTATCCTTTCTAGTACCTTGGGGTAGTTTGCCTTTATACCAATACACTGAATTCGGTCACCTTCTTTTTATTATGCTTCCATTCTTTCTCCTCTTTTAAATAGAGCATCGGGGCACCCACTGCCTCCCTGTTCTTCATTTCGGCCTCTGCTCTCAGCTCTCAGCCAGGAGCTCTCCAAGCCCTCTGGTTCGGACCCCCCTGGAGCCCGAGCCCTTCACCTTTCAGACCTCCTCCAAGAATCTTCTATGTTTATTTCCTTTTAGTATCATCCTCTGCTATTTACTTCTTGCTCAGTTCATTCGGATTTCATTTGGATCTTTATTTGCTTTGCTTTGTATACGTGTAGATCTTGGCGTTCCAGAGAGCAGTGTGTGTGAAAGTAGATTCTTAAGCTGTCAAGCAAGAGGCAAGTTACACTCTTGATCATATTGCACCCAGTTTCTCAAATTATTTATGTTCAATTTCAAAGTGTAATGCATGCTTATTTCTACCAAGTTATTTCAATACTGTCTTTAAACACATAGTTATGCCTAATTCCTTCATATGGCCAACTTGACATTGAACCCAATCTGTTGTCACCATAGACAAAACACGGATTATACATTAGTGTGAACCAGAGCAATTGTGAAACCATATACTTAGTCTGCTTAGACCAAAAGCACTTGATTTGGGGAAATCTTTACCTTCATGACCAACTATTGTTTAAATGTTTGACCATGGCATGGGGATGTCATGGGGGTATGAAAATATTCTTTGGGGAAGCAAAGGAAATGAAAATGGATTTGGACTTGGGCGAATTGGTTTGCTTGGTTGGTGCAATGTCTATGCACGGACTCTATCCCGCAAAGGTGGAGGTCCAGGGTATGTGTTTGTCGCCCAAGTCGATTGAGGACCGGTCTTTGAGCCGCCAATGCTAGGCCTATGATGGGCTATGCCAAACCGTGCAACCACATGTCTCTAGAATGGGCGTGGGACTGGTGATTAATTTGCAAAACTCTACCATATCTTTGCTCCATTGGAGGTGTGGGACGCGTCTTGTTTGGCCAATGGTCTTTTATAACCTACTGTTCCCACCGGTGCAAGAGGGGCTTCACGGATGGCTATCCACAGGGGTGAAACCTTAGCAAGGAAAGGTCGTGGTGGAGCAATGCATTGTAAAGGCCTTGTCATGAGCTCTAGATCTCTTACCTTTGGAAGTGAGAGGTGGTATTGACGAATGCCGGACAAACTAGAGTACTCATGTCGTGTGGGTAAAGTGCACAACCTCTGCAGAGTTAAATCTATTCGAATAGCCGTGTCCACGGTCATGGACATGCTGGCAGCGGCCACTCAGAGTTAGATATTGGTTTTGGGTTCAGAAATGTTTATTAAACTATTTTGGGATTGCTATCCCATGGGTTTGGGCAGGGAGCCTTGTGACAGGAGGGTATCCTTCACCATCTTGATGATGAAAGTTAACCAATCGAAACCGCATTGATAAAATGAATTTTATCTATTAAGTACCTTTGGAACTTAGTATTCATATTTGAAAGCTACTTGGCTTTACGCAAATTAACCATAATAAGCCTTCCATTGTGATATCCATTTATGCATGTCATTTTGTTATCTAACGGGTGTAACTTGCGAGCACGGTTGTTGTGCTCACTCTTGCTTGCTGCTGTCTTTAGCAGGAATTGGAAGCTTTGTGATAACCTTGCTGTGGACCAAGTGGTCCTGGATCGACTAGGATGCGCCCTCCGGCCGATTGCCTGTGGTGTATCGGGTGGCCCTTGTGTTTATCTTTCATTATATTTTGCTGTTGAATTGTAAGCCTTCTTGTAAACAACTTCCTTGATATTAATAAAGCTGGTTGTGTTGCAATGCTATCACCATTGTTGCTGTGAAGAGCTAGCCATGATCCTTGGGACTAGCTCAGTATGCACAGGGAACCACGGAGTAAGCTCAGTCCTCCCCGACCACCCTCAGGGTTGGGCGTGTGTGGTTCTGTGGTGGTCTCAGCCCTCCACGATCTCCTCTGGTGGGTCGTGGGTGGTCTTGGGATGACCACAAACCTCCACGCCTTCCCCTAGTATGGCCGTGGGAGATCTTTGAGGGTGCTCCATGGCTCCACGACCTCCTCGGGCTTGTTCTCCTGGACTTCCAGGAGGTCCTGCCGGACCTCTTGGGAGGTCTTGGTGGACTGACCGAGAGGTCCTTTTAGGACCTCCTGGGAGGTCCTGATGGACTTTCCAGGAGCTCTTAGAGGACCTCTCGGGTGCCCTAGGGTTGGGTCGCTACAAGCGCATTGGCCAAAAGATTTCAAAATGCTAGATGTGACACCCTTCGAAGGCTGCACCGACCCCGCGGAATTCCTCCAGGTTTATGAAACAGCAATAGAGGCCGTGGGTGGGGACGACACGACGAAGGCGAAGAGTATCTCGCTCGCCCTCAAAGGGGTTGCCCTCATGTGGTTCTTCACCATCCCCCCCCGGGTCCGTTTATGCATGGGAGCAGCTACGGGACCTGGTACGCAATAATTTTAAGGGGAACTACATCGAGCCGAAGGACGTGGGGGCACTTGTTTGCAATCAAGCAGGCCCCAGGCGAGTCCTCGAAGCCCCACCCGCCCCCATACTACTCATTATCAAGCAGATCAAGGGAGCCGATCACCAATTACCTGTGAAAGTGAGAACCCAAGACCCGGTGAGGCAAGGAGGCTCGACATCGCTCCGGAACTACCAAGATCGTCAATGGCGAACTATACAAAGGAGGCGTGTGCACCCCCTTCCTCCGATGTATATCTCGCCAGAGGGCTGAGACTCGCCAAGGAGATCCACGAGGGCAAGCGTGGAGCGATCGAGCCTCCAAAGCATCGTAGCAAGAGCTTTTCGCTAAGGCTGTCTTGGCCAATCAAGGCTCTACGGACGACAGACCTGCCCAAAGATTATCGGGGCTACCAATAGGCCACCATGTTTCAAAGGCACCAGCAGTCCCACTGTAGCCGCTGCCCCCTGTCTGGCCCTTTGCACGATGGGGGCTCGACATCACCGGCCCTTTTTCAGCAGCCAGAGGCGGCCTCCGCTTCGCCTTCGTCGCCGTCGAGTACTTCTCGAGATGGGTGGAGGCCGAGCCCGCCACCAAGATCACAGCCGTAACGGCCCGGCGGTTCGCATGGAGGAACATCATTTGTAGGTACGGGGTGTCGCGGGACATCGTCACCGACAATGGTACCCAGTTCGACTCAGCCACCTTCAAAATATTATGTCAGAACCTAGGCATCACCATATGCTTCGCGTCGGTGGGCCACCCCAAGTCCAATGGGGCTGTCGAAAGGGCCAACGACAACTTGCTAGCAGGCCTCACCAAACGCCTAATCGGATTGCCTAGGGGGCTCTGGCCCGAAGAATTTCAGAAGGCCCTATGGGCACTCCGTACTACACCAACTCGCGCCACAGGCTTTTCTCCGTTCAAATTCCTATTCGGCGACGAAGCGATGACACTGGGCGAGCTCACAGTAGGATCCCTCCGGGCAACCCAGGAGGTCGACCCCTCCAGCCGGAAGGTTTCCCTCGACCTGGTCGAGGAAAACCGCGTGGAAGCCATCTCGACAATGACAAAGTACACGGACGGAGTCGCGAGACCATACAATAAGAAAGTGAGAGCTCACCCCCTAGCACCTGGCGACATGGTCCTCAAGCGAGTCGCCAACCCTTCCACGGTGGGCAAGCTTGAGTCCAAGTGGGAGGGCCCCTACATCATCACCCGGAGCACGAGGCCCGGGACGCATTACATCGCTACCCCGGGAGGGCAGCAGCTCGGCCACACATGGAACACCAAGAGCCTCCGTAGGTTCTACCCTTAAGATTTTTGTACTTAGTAGGAAAATCAATTGCAGCCGGCACATGACCCCCCTCCTCACCGACCGCATCATGGCGGGCATGTACAAACATGTGTACTTTTGGGCGTTTTGTCCCCCCATAATGAACAAAGCATGCAGCACCCCGCGGACAAAACAAAACACCGATGCCCTCTGCAGGCACGAGTATATAAACCAATCCACCGCGCATGGCCTTCGGCCCCCGTGCACACCGATGCCCTCCGCAGGCACGAGTGTATAAACGAAGCCACCGCGCATGGCCTTCGGCACCGGTGCACACCGGTGCCCTCTGCAGGCACGAGTGTATAAACCAAGCCATCGCGCATGGCCTTCGGCCTCGGTGCACACCGATGCCCTCCGTAAGCACGAGTGTATAAACGAAGCCACCGCGCATGGCCTTCGGCCCCGATGCACACTGATACCCTCTGCAGGCACGAGTGTATAAACCAAGCCACCGTGCATGGCCTTCAGCCCCGGTGCACACCGATGCCCTCCGCAGACACGAGTGTATAAACGAAGCCACCGCGCATGGCCTTCGGCCCCGGTGCACACCGATGCCCTCCGCAGGCACGAGTGTACAAACCAAGCCACCACGGGCCTTCGGCCCCGGTGCACACTGATGCCCTCCGCAGGCACGAGTGTATAAACCACCACGTATGGCCTTCGACCCCGGTGCACAACGATGCCCTCCGCAGGCATGAGTGTATAGACGAAGCCACCGTGCATGACCCTCGGCCCCGGTGCGCACCAGCAAGTTCCACAGCTACAACACAACTCGGCAAAGATGACGCGCAAGGCTAACCCCGGCGCGGGCGTCCCCAAGAACGAACCACGCCAGGGGGGCGTCGATCTTCGCACAGGCTCCGCCTCCCCCTCGCAAAAATTAGGGCTCCTCGGAGCCCTATCTAAAAATATATATATATGGGGGACGGCGCGAGGCTTCGCCTCCCCCTCACAAAAATTAGGGCTCCCCGGAGCCCTATCTAAAAAATATGGGGACGGCGCGAGGCTTCGCCTCCCCATCGCAAACATTAGGGCTCCCCGGAGCCCTATATATCTAAAAAATATAGGGGACGGTGCGAGGCTTCGCCTCCTCCTCGCAAAAATTAGGGCTCCCCAGAGCCCTATCTAAAAAATAAGAGGGACAGCGCGAGGCTTCGCCTCCCCCTCGCAAAAAGTTGGGCTCCCCGGAACCCTATCTAAAAAAATAAGGAGGACGGCGCGAGGCTTCGCCTCCCCCTAGCAAAAATTAGGGCTCCCCGGAGCCCTATCTAAAAAATATGGAGAGGCACGAGGCTTCGCCTCCCTCACAAAAATTAGGCTCCCTGAGCCCTATCTAAAAATATGGGGACGGCAGCAGGCTTCGCCCCCTCATTAAAAATAGGGCTCCCGAGCCCTATCTAAAAAAATATGGGTGACGGCACGAGGCTTCGCCTCCCCCTCGCAAAAATTAGGGCTCCCCGAAGCCCTATCTAAAAAATAGGGTGGACGGCGTGAGGCTTTGCCTCCCCTCGTAAAAATTAGGGCTCCCCGGAGCCCTATCTAAAAAATAGGGGGGACGGCGCGAGGCTTCGCCTCCCCCTCGCAAAAAATTAGGGCTCCTCGGAGCTCTATCTAAAAAATACAGGGGACGACGCGAGGCTTCGCCTCCCCCTCGCTTAGGCCCCTACGGAGCCCCATCTAGCGGCACGACTAAGACAGGTCGTTCACAGCACAATCACAACATTTTTTTTATTAAACTCAGCATAACATACACATCTCACAACGCCTCAACTCGAGCGACAAATACAAAAATAATAACAACAATAATGTACATACGAATTACAGGTCGATCACGGCAAGATCGCTGTCGACCATCACAAGCACCCACGGAGCAAGGTCCCACTCCTCCTTGCGCGTTCCCACTCTAGCAGTTCCTCGTCGGACGCTCCGGCAGCCAGCAACTCCTCATATTCCCTCCGCGCGACCACATCCTCGGGCGTGTCGGACGAGCTCGTCGAGGCTTCCAGGGATGTGGATGGCGGCAATGTCCCCTGACGCGCTTAACAACCCCCGAAGCTCCCTGAGGGCCGCAGATCTCCTCCGCACCTTAGCGGCCTCCCTGCCAGAATCATGTAAGAACGTTTTCATAGAACTAGTCGGGTTAGCCAACTTCCACCAACGCCATTTCGCGCCATGGCAAAGGACTCTAAGGTAATAAATCCCCAGGGGCCACTTCAGCAGACCTCGCGCTCCTCCTTCAACGCCCGCGTCGCAACAGTAGTCTTGATTACACGCCCCATAGGTGGACGAGGACCCCTCTCCGCGGCACATTTGAATAAGCATCGTTTTCCCTATATAGACCATGAAGCACAGCTTCAAATAACGATCGAGGCTGGGCGGAGAGCCCGGGCAAATCAAAAGCATTTCATTTAACCAGGAGGACATTACACAAAAAAGGATTTTCCTCCTCGGAGCCCCCAGCAGAGTAAGAAAAGTATAGAGTGAGGCCCTACACTACGCTACAAGTTTGAGCCGCTTTTGGCAAGCAGAGGGTCACACCTTGCCTTCGTGAGTGGACCCCCGCTTGCCTCCTTCCAAGCCTTCGTCCGAGCCCGTCGTGGGCACCTTCCCTTTGTCCTGCCGTGCCTGCACCACCCGAAACGACGCGGTCGCGTCCTCATGGCCGCGCCGCGCCCAGTAGTCCTCCAGCAGGACCCTGTTGGCCCTGCGTATTCGGCACTCCACGCTCGCCGACTCTTCGGCGGTAGCAACGGTGACCACGCGGGTGGCGAGAGCGTCAATATGTGCGCACCCCACCTTGTCAAGCGAGGCTAAGGTTGTGCACCAGGCCACCATCGCACAATGGTCTCCGTATGAACGCGCCGCCGGCATGCACACCCTGCCAACGTTTTTAAGGCGTTTGAGGGTGATGTCCGTCTCCGCGGGTCGGTGAATCCTCGGGGGGGGGGGCACCGCGCCAAGCTACGTCACGGCATCCTCGAGAGTCTCTAGAGCCTCAAAGGCAGTGAGCCCTATGCTGTTGGATAGCTCGCGCTCTGTCTCAACCTCCTCCTAAGAAGCGCTGCGCTTTCATGAAGCTCCGGCTCATCCCGAAGGACCGATACTTGCTCCTCCAGCGCCTTTACCCTCACCGCGAGGGAATCGCGCTCACCGCTGAGGGTCTCGTTCTTGGCGTTCTCCTTCTCCAGCTTGCTCTGAATCTTGCTGGAGCATTGGGAGATATCATCGTCTAACGCCCGCGAAAGCATCGTCGTCTACGCATCAAGGACACCTTAGCAATGGGCAAACAAAACAAAGGAGGGCGCCGAGGGGTACTTACGAACCTTCATGGCATTCGCCTCCATGCTCCGGAGCATGTCCTTTACGGCCATTTTCTTGAAGAACTGCTTGAGATGGGGCGAATGCACGAAGTCTCCAACCACCTCGCACACTTCGGCGGCGCGCGGGGCTGACCATGAAGTCCTTATTACACATGGGGAGCACGTCCACGGGGCCCACAGCTGCTGTAGCAGGCGTGGGGGGCGTGGGACCCTCAACCCCGCAGAGCCAACCGCGGCATTCTTGGCCGCGTCATCCCCATCGCGTCCGGGTTCCCCGTCATCCGCCCTCCTCGCAGCGTCAGCCGCCTCTGCATGGCCGAGCAAGTGTCAGACACACACACGCAATCACAAACACGGAGTAAGATTCACTACCTTGGGGCGACCGCGGAGCAGGAGGGTCGTCGGCGGCGACATCAGCACACCCCAAAGTAGGCGGGATGGCCAACACAACCTCGATATCCGCGCCATAAACACGCGACGGAGTGTCTTCACCCGAAGACTCGGCAATAACAACGCCCGTTAGCTTGATCGTTGCCTTGGCCACCTCCGCCGTGGTGTGCCTCGTGGCGTCCCCCGACACGTCCTCGTCGACTGAGTGGCGCGCTCGCTTGATGAGGAGCTGCTCGAGGCGGAAGATTCCACCTGTTCCACGGCCCCTGCCAACTTCTTAGCAGCCGGTTCAAGATCCTTCGCCGCTCATGGGCCGTTTTCGCGCCACGAGGAGCAAGAAGGCAGCGGCACCGCTGCAATTGGCTCTGGCCCACCGACCTCGGCGGCACGAGCGTGTTTCCTTTTTCCAACGTTCGGGTTCGGACGCTCGGAAAGGCGAATCGACGGAGCGTACGCCCGGTTAAGCCGACTCTCCCGCACCACTGTGACGTGCTTCGAATGCTCCTCGCCTGTGTAAGGGCCCAGAAGCACCTCCGCCGTGCGAGTGGATTCGGTAATAGGTAAGACTGCGAAACCATCACCAATACAACCATGAGAAGCCATGCCAAAAATGAGCAACAGATACCGAAACGGAGAAAAGAAAAGGCGCCGAGATCCGCACCCTCGCGTCCCTTCACAGTAAGGATCGGGTGCCCGGTCTTCGAACCTCCGATCTCCACGCTCCAATCTTGAGCCAGAGGCCAGATCCCGAAGGCGCAGAACTCCTCCACTAGGTCTCGGGTGGAGAGGCGCTTTGTTACATCCAATAGAAGCTGAAGGAGCACCTCCTCCCTCGTATTGAGATCAATCTCGGGGCTGGCGATGAGTCATATTGGCTCACCCTGAGATTGTAGACCATCCCCCGGCAGCGACTTGTGGTAGAACCATCGTCGAGTCCAGTCGGTGTCCCAATGATTCGCCGCCGCCTTGTGGTAGGCAGTACATCCGCACCGGGTCCTCTACCGAAGTTTACGCTTCCAAAGTTTAGCGTCTCGCCGGTGTTCTTCTTCTTCTTCGGCTGGCAGCACCCGTCGTGAAGATGGGCAAACAGACGCCCTTCACCACTGGCTCTGGTCGTCCGAAGCATCCATTCGAAGACCCCCAACTTCACGATAGAGTTCGGCGTCGATTCGCCTAACTCCACCCAGACAAATGAGCGGGCGCCCTTAACTAAAGGCGACGATGGCAAACGGAGGTCAACGTCAAAGAAGGTGACGAAGACCACCGCCTCATCCGCGCGAGGCGCCGGGGTGGTCTCCTTGCCCGGAGCGCGGACCTTTTCAAGGCTCTCCAACTTGCCCTCGTCGACAAGAATGTCGAGGACAAGATCGGTCACGGTGGACCTCCCCAACTCGCTCGTGTACATCGCCTCCCCTGCACTCTCCTTCGCACGCTTCGACATGCTCGAAGCAGTAAGATGGACCCTCGCCAGAAAAGCGAAGCACCGCAGCAGGAACAAAGAGCAAAGCAGGATGTGTTGAAAAACTGGAAATGAACACCAAAAGGGAGGAGCGGGGTGCATATATATAGGCGAACAAAACCCGCGGGTTGGAAACGAGGCGCCAGACGCTAATCACAAGCGCGCCACGCACACACCCCGCAAAGACGCTCGCCATTCATTAAACCAGCACAAAGCCCAAAGGTCGACGCGTGGAATCCCAAGAGACACAGCGGCGCCATTTTTGGCCCACAACAACCCAGGCCGCGCACCATCTCATGGCGCACGGGAAACCCAGGAGCCAACAAACACCACCAGCAACCCATCTTCGCTGGCTCTTCCAAAGATACGCTTTGCCAAGCCCGGTGGTCAGATGCCCGACCTCCGGAGAACAGCGATTCGACCATGGTGAAGCGGGACCTACCATGAGGGCTTGTCGTAGGGCGCCCACCGCCCCACTGCAAGACAAAGTACAAGGACAGAGGGTCCCGGAGGACCGACAGGCTTCGAGGGGCTCTGGCACGACCGAGTCGCCTCCCGGGAAGGGCCTTGAAGTCCCCAAGACGCCAAGGCTCTGGCAACACCAAAGGCGACCTTCGGAGGGGCCCCGAAGGCTCCGAAGGTACTCCCGAAGCCTCTGAAGGGTTCCTGAGGGCCCCTAGGGCCGGCTCCAAGGATGTCCCCTAAGGGGGCCCTGCGGGCCCCCCGAAGGGGCCTCGTAACCATCAGCAAAGTGCAACAAAGATGGACCAAGCTCACTGTCCGGATAGACCAGGTCCAGAGGAGTCTACCATGCGCCGGGGTCTACCCTTAGGTTAGGAAAAGCCCCTGCTACCCCTAGGGTAGTTGTACTTTCATAGGGGTATGTATGTAACTTCATGTACCCAGCAAGGGAGGCTATAAATAGCCTCCTCCTCCTATCATTTGGGGGGAGAAAAACATTTCTAACAATTAATACAAGTACATTTCCAGCTGAAATCCCACTCTTGAGACCCTTCGGCCCCTCGCTTAGAAGCCAAGGGTCCTCCTCACTTTACTATCTGGTCTTTTTTCCACGACAGTTATTTATATTCATAAACACTCGTTAAGTACCGATGCCTACTCAAGCATCAATAATACAAAATAAGTATCTTATCCGTCTTACATGACTAAAAAATCTATTTTTATTTACTAAGTAACTATCTAAGCACTTGCATTGTATACTCCTGTATCTTCCTCGCAAAATGAAGTAATATTATATTCCTCTCCCTATCAACAGCACCACACTGACCAACGGACCCCACAAGGGGATGTGTACAAACAAAACCGCAGTCTCACCCCCAACAAATTCCAAAATCACAACACGTGAAACCTCATCCAAAGGATTTGTCCCACACAAGCGTCTCCCCCCTCACCGACGCGTGGGCCCATCGGCTGACGAGAACCCGGACATAATAGCCGGGGAAAAACCGCGAAAAGATGCGAAAATTTCTTCCCCAACCTTCCCCAAGCGGCGAGCCCCCTTCTCTTGTTCATCACACTACCACCAGTCCACCACCACGACGCACTCGTCCTCCTCCTCCTCTGCTCGACCAGGGTTTCCTCCGTCTCCGGCCGAATCGCGAGGCTAGGGTTCCGGCCGCCGCCGCGGACTCGTGTTGCAATGCCTCGCCGGGCCGCGCCGCCGTTCCACGGCTTCGTGCCGCGCGACGACGCCTGGGATCTTGTCATCAAGGTGGTGTTCCTGTCTCCTCGCGCTACGGTGTTTGTGTTCCCCCCCCCCCCCCGGTGTAGGTTTTGGCGTTTCGACGTCGGGAGGGAGGAGGGGTTTGCGCTTGCTAGATTGTGGAGCGATCTGGGTGGTGATTGTGGTTTTATCTATATTTTTTCTTGACTTCTGTTTTTAGTTGTGAGATGATTGTGGACACTGACATGGGGATCTTTTCCCCCTCGTTGGGGATGAGGGCGTGGTCTGGCGAAGATTATGAGATGGGTTTTGGTGTTCCATCTGCTTGCCGAAAGGATGGATTTTTGCATCTCTGTGTGTATATCCAGGATCAGATTGCTTTGATCTTGTTCGCGATCATAAAAGCGTGGAGAAAATTTTGGGTGTTAAGGGACGATTTTGTGATGATCGTTTCAAAATTCAGATTATCGTAGGGCGTTTTGTGTTACTAGTAAGATACTTTATTTTGGGATTTGATGGTAGAGTACTTTAATCTACGTTTCGTAGCACTGTAGGACTCACATGTTCACAGTAGATTTCCGATGAGATATTAGTTCATGGCACTTCATAAAAAGGCTGGAGAAATCTTGCGTCTTTGGGTGCATCTGCATAGTTTGTTTTATTCCATGCTCCGATTGTTCTGGCTATGATTGTATACTTGTATCTGTTTGGTATGATTCTCAAGTCTCAACTAATTGCAAGGATTAAGCTTGTATTTGTAGTAGTCCTTAAATGATTAATGCCGTAACATTTTTGTCGTCAATGTAGCAACACGTGATGCTGGAAAGGGAGATATCTGCTTCTTTAAGTAGTGTTCCGGTGTTATTATAAACTGGACACATGTTGATTAGCTGACATGAGAGGAACATAAGAGAGTCATCATTTTATTTGCCAGTTCTGTTATGCTAATTAACAACTTGCTTATGAAGCAAAAAGTAAATAAACATGCCACTTATTGTTATTTTTGTGAAATCTGTAATTTTAGTCAATTATTGTTCGTGAATTTCCAGTCAACCGTTGGTTGATGTTTCAGGTCAAACATGGTGACACTCTCAAGCGGCTCAATGCTTGTGTGAATGGTCCACACTTAGATCATAATCTGGCTGCCCTTCGGTCAAAGATTGCAAGTGCTTTTAAGTTCAGTCCTGATGTTGAATTCATTCTCACCTATACTGATGAGGATGGGGATGTTGTCATGCTGGATGATGATAATGATTTATGTGATGCTGCTATTAGTCAGAAACTGAACCCTCTCAGGATTAATGTTCAGTTGAAGAGCAGCTGTGCTGGGGCACCTCAGACCAAACAGCAGGCCTCAAATTCCAGATCTCCAATGTCCACAGCTCTCGAAGATCAACTAGCTCAGGTGAAATCAGCTATTGATGAAGCTTTAAAGTTTGTACCAGAGCAAGTTCCTGCTGTCCTTGTAAAACTATCTCATGACTTGCGTTCTAAAGCTGCATCATCGGCACCATCATTGGCTGAGTTGTTGGACCGATTCGCTAAATTGATGACACCAAAGAGCAACATGCAGCCTTCCAGTGGGCCCGCTGATGGTTCATCTGGCTCCTCTAGTGATGGACCACAAACATTGGGAAGTTTAAACATTAAGCAAGAGTCTGACTTTATAACAGTTTCAGCTTCACAGCCATCGGACATGCAGAATTCTGAATCATCTAAAGCACTTGGTCTTAAGAGCATGCTAGTTGAGGATGCCAAAGCTCAAGTTGAACAAACATCAGGATATCCTTTAGTTGAGGATCCATTGATTTCAGCTAGTTCAAGTGGGAAAAAAGTTGCTCGTAAGGGAAGTACTGATGCCCAAAGTAAGGGGAAATCTGTCATATCCTCTGCTGTGCCACCTGTTGCTACCATTGCTCATGGTGTTCCTACTCTTCGTTCTGCTCCTGCTCCATCTGTGGGCGAAAATACACCAAGATATGAACTGAATCCTGGCTATATGCCCTTTATATCCGATGGAAAGATCAACCGTGATTTGCATTCGATTCCTCTAACGACAGTTTCCCCTTACTGTCCAATTCCGCCCCTTGGAGCTAATGGAAAGATCAACGGTGATTTGCACTCAACATTCTCTCCTCCACCTACCTACAACTATCCTCCACCTACCTACAGCTATAAGCCATTTAAGTTGAATGTGCCCTCGTCAGTTAGTCCTTATGAACCCTATCCAGAAGGCATCTACTCTTTTGGAGGTTCATCCATAGATGTCAGCGACAAGTATGGCAGCGTGCCACAATGCACACTCCATCGATGGATACAATGTGATGGTTGTGGGGTGACTCCGATTGCTGGGCCTCGCTACAAGTCCAATGTGTAAGTTTTTGAGTTCAATAATGGTTCCAGATGTTCAATTGTATTTTAATTGGAAATTGAAAAAAAAATGCCATTCTTCTAACATGCTTTCTTCTTTGCTGGCAGTAAAAATGACTATGATTTGTGCAGTGCTTGTTTTTCTTGCATGGGCAATGAGGCTGAATATACCAGAATAGACAGGCCAAGTTTAGCAAGTGTAAGTTTGAGAGACACTAATAAGGTGACCATATCAATTTGTTCATATTCATGATTAGATAGTTCCTGTGAAATAGTAACAGAATGATTCCAACTTGCATTCATCTGACCATTTTCAGAACCGGAGGCTCCTTTCACGGCTTCAACAGGACAAACTTGAGTGCCGCTTCATTAAGGATGTTACTGTCCCCGATGGAACAGTAATGGCACCATCAACTCCATTTACCAAGATTTGGCGCATGCGTAACAATGGATCTACTATGTGGCCGTTTGGGACACATCTTATCTGGGTTGGCGGAGATCAATTTGCACGCCAGAGCTCGGTTCAATTAGGGGTACCTACAACCTATGTATCTTTAGTCTCTGCCAATTTATAGTTGTGAATGTGAGATAGCATGATTGCATCACAGAAAGGTCTCACTTTGATCTGATGTGCTGTGCAGATTTCGGTGAATGGGTTTCCTGTGGATCAAGAGATCGATGTTGGTGTTGACTTCATTGCACCTGCGAAGCCTGGGAGGTACATATCGTACTGGAGATTGGCATTACCCTCTGGTCAAAAATTTGGTCAGCGAGTTTGTGTTCTTATTCAGGTTGTTATTCTACCATTGCTTGCTTTTGTGCTTGTCAACCTTGATACTTTATTTGTTATCTGATCATTTGCATGCTAAATTCGTGTGCAGGTGGAACAGCCTGTTCAAACCAGTGGCAACAAGCAGCAGGCTGCAATAAACTTGAACCTGCCCCCAGAAGGCAACAGCACAAAATGGAAGCCTTTCATCGATATGAATGTTGAGCCCACAGATCTTGTATATGAATACCCTGGAAGCACCAGTACCGATCGATTTGCTCGTTCATTATTTCATGAAGCCATCAAACCCAAGGCATCTGAGCTTGTTCCAAGTGCTGTGCCCTCTGCACCTACAGCAGTTGAACCAGTTCAATTCTCCATCACTGATCCTCACACTTCATCTACTGGGCCTGTATCAACTTCGATGCCTGCCGATGTGCCTGCTGCACCTGAAGCCATACCCCTGCCTGAACCAGTTAGTGTGCCTGCACCTACTTTTGTTGGTGTTCCTGTGCCTGCTACCATTACCGTGCCAACTCCTGTTAGTGTGCATGCACCTACTCTTGCTAGTGCACCTGTGCATGCTCCTGCTCCTGTTAGTGTGCCTGCTGCACCTTCGCCCAATGAAATAGTCAATCACATGGAGGAGAAACTGCTGAGGGAGCTGGAGGAGATGGGCTTCAGGCAGGTTGACCTGAACAAGGAGATACTCAGGGAGAACAAGTACGACCTGGGGCAGTCTAGCATTGCTCAAATTTTCAAATCCAAATTCGATGTATGAGAAACAAAAAGATAAATTTTAGTAAATAGTAGATTTTTTTCCTCTTTTTTTTTCCGATTTTCTTTTCAGCAGATTTTGTATTTTTTTGTTTTTCAATGTGTACGTCGAATTTGGATTTAAAATTTTGTGGGATGCTAGAATATTTCACAACCTATTTATGTATTTTTTTTCCAGAATTTTTCATAACTATTTGAACCGTTTTTCGAAGAACGATCACCGGTAGCATCAATTACCGTGGGAGCACTGGAAATGTTCTCCTAACCCGATAATAAAGTTGTATATGCATGAGTAACAACACAATGTGGCAAACTGCAGAGACACTATAGTAGCCAGGAACTTCCCCTACGGAGTCTGGCATCTGGGTCACTTTTGGGGTGTGATCGCTAGTTCTCCGTGGGTGAACCTTTTGTAAAAGCAGCTACCTTTGCAGGCGAACTGCGTATGCAATTACTATAGTCTAGTAGTATGTTCATGTTCGTATTTTTCGTTGCTGTGTTCCTCAATTCGATGGCTGCTGTGCTCTTCTCGTGGATGTGGTAGTAGTAGTATCTATGGGTTGTTTGTGCTGTACTGGTTCCGTGCCATATCGTCACCAGCGGCTTTCTTCAAGGCTGGTTGTCCCTCTAGTAGACGTCGATACCTGACAGTCGTATTTGTGTAGGGAAAATATATTCCACGAATTGCATGCTCATTGCTGAATCAGAGTACACGACCAGGGCAATATCCCAAATGCGAGGATAAGGTAAGGTGGGCCAGAAATCACACCATAGAAACAACAAAACTGCAGTACACGCAACGCACAAGCGCAAGGCCTTCAGTACAAGCGGAAAACCAACGAACAGAGATCCGGTGCACAGAATGAGTTACAAAACATGAAAGCTAATTTCATCACCATGATAGTCTTGAGAGCACTCTCAAGTCCTAGTAGTTTCAGCATTATTATTCAACAGAGTAACAAAGTAATCTGTGTGTGACTTATAAGACTAACTAGGAACACAAAATGATTCCCTAGCCATTTAGTCAAGACGTGAACTTGGCAGTATGTACATGAGGCGCACACACGGGGCAAACCTTGAGAAATCACAACTGCTGATCCAGGTATGCATCTTTCTCTGGCTTGTCATGACCAGTAAGGTACCCTTTAAGGCTCCCCGACACGTCTGATACCCAGGAGACGCTGCGCGCCAGCCAAGCTGTGGGAGTTGACGCTTGCGGGCTCTCTGCTGCTGCGATGCTCTTCTGTTCTTCCTCGAGCAAAATGTCGAGCCACCTCTTTGACATGTATTCTTGCACGGCATCTACGCCTTTGTTCACAATCTCCATGGGTGGCACGGACAGAGGATTCTGTTCCAGATTGAGCTTCTCTAGCTTGTCAAGCCGGCCAAAACTGTCAGGAAGAGCATGGATCTGGTTGTTGCTGAGGTCAAGCTCACGCAGATTCAGGTCACCAAATGAAAAAGGGAGCTCCTTCAAGTCACTAAAGTTGCTGCTTAGGTTGACAATCTCAAGACTGGAAAGTTTCCCTACGGCGGATGGCAGACCGCAGAGTTCATTGAAATGGGCATCGAGGAGGTATAGTGATCTCATCTCACAGACAGATGATGGAAGAGATCGCAACTTATTCATGTGGACCCAGAGTTTTCGCAGATTTACCAGCTCATAGCCAATATTTGTTGGCAGATAGGTGAGCCCATTGTAGCTTGCATCGAGCTCAACTAGCGACCTGGAGTTTGAATTATCAGTCACTTGAACAGTGTTACTTAACAAACCCACGGAAAGAAATTAAGTAGTGGTATCTACCTGCACTTTGAGATGCTATCTGGCAGTGTTCTCAGCTTGTTACTCGACACATTCAAAATCTTCAGATTGGATAGCAGTCCAATGGAATCAGGAAGAGAAACCAAGGCATTAGAAGTGAGACGGAGCTCTTCAAGAATATCAAGCCCCCCTATAGCATCTGGAATAACCTGCAAGCACATTGAAATCCACCAAAAACATCGTACTGAACAAAATTTATACAACAGTCTTGTCGAGGAATTATAACCTGGCAAACCATGCTTAGTTTTCAAGTGTTAAGAAACAAATCCAGCATTTTATAGCTAGCATGTGTTGTGTCTGTTCTCAAATGACTGTAGACCAAAAAAATTCAAAACAAACCATACAAATCAGATACAAACATCACGTATAAGTAAGGCAAGCAATACGGGAAAGTAACAAAAATTCAAAAGAAAACTAGTTTGTCCTACTTTAATATATGATTCTCCAAGTCTCCAACCCAAACTAGATATCCAGGAATTGGACATCAATCAAGCTAGCCTACAAAGAAAACATGGACCCACTTATGTCAATCAAATTAGCAAAATTAAGTAGACTCCAGCCTCCTAACTCCTATCAATTTGGCATTCTATTGTGCAAAAACTTGCATATTTAGCTATTCTGACCACAAAATACTACTTTGTGACTCTTGACGAGTCAATACTCGTACTGTCATACATGCATAGCCTAATCCAATTATCAAATCAAATCAGTATTAACAGACTCCATTTCCTTTCAGTCTTGATTGTTACAGTCAAAACCAACACATTCACTCCATCCTTTACAGTCAACACCAACACATAAATAGTAATTCACTCCATCCTTACATAACTTGTAGCGTTCCATCCATCCTTACATAGAGCATGGAATAACTTGCACCAAATCTGCACCCAAAAAAAACTACTGTACATACTTCATACCTGACCCTAAAACTAGGAACCAGGCCTATCAGAATTCACTAAAATTACTATCCTTACTGAAAAATCAGTATCCAAACTATTTTTAGCACATAATTCAATTAATCCAGTCACAAGCCCAAGCAGTGGAATATGTGCAAAGGGTCACACTACAACGCCGCATCCACAACAAACACGCTAAAACTAGGTCTCTATAGCCCACCTACACATCTTCATATGGTATAGTGGTATAGAGGATCTGCAAAGGCAGATCTAAACATATGAAGATGACAAGTTTCTCACCTCGAGCTGGTTGCGCGAGATGTCGAGCACACGGAGCCCCTGGATCCTCCCGAACGCCTCGGGCAGGTGCCGCAGCTGCCGATCCACGAGGCGGACGCTCTCCACCGTCTTGCCCTCCTCCGCCTGCTTCAGCACGGCGACCACCTCCTCCTGCACCGCCGAATCCCCCGCCTCAGCACCCGCCGCCGCCGACGATTCATCCTTCCCCTCCGCCTCCTCCAGGTCCCTCCCCTGCATCGCCGACCGGTAGACCCTCTCAAGTCTGCCCTCCGCCTCCTGCACGAGCGCCTCGTACGCGTCGTGCGTCTCCTCGAGCCGCACCACCGCGCGGCACGCCTCGAGGTCCCCCTCGGGGATCTGCGAGTCGCCGGCGGCCGCGGCGGCGATGAGGGCGCGGGAGGAGTCGACGAGCTCGTGGTCAGGGCGTGGGCCGAGGAGCTGGAGCGCGGAGCGCGCGGCGGAGACGTCGGCCACGGCGCAGGTCATGGCGCGGAGCACGGAGGGGTGGCGGAGGCCCGGCATGCGCTCGACGAGCTCGAACTCGCCGGCGGAGGAGGGCGTCCGGGGAGACGGCGTCTGCACGGGCGGCTGCTCGATGTCGAAGTCGCCGCCCGCGGAGGCGGTCCTGAGCTTGGAGAGGGTGGGAACGCGGGAGAGCACATAGGAGAGGATGGGGTGGGACTGCGGCACCTGATCCATGGCGTGGGAGTCGGGGGGATCGGAGGAGATGGGGAAGGCGGGGGCGAAGAGTGGAGGTTGTTTTATGGTGGGTTTGGGAAAGCGGAGGGCGGCGTCGCGGCGACGAGGAGCGGATCAGAGGAGGGGAAAGTTGGAGGTGGCCGGTGGGCGAATTTTTTTTTTAAATAATATTATTTTAAAACATAATTACAGAAATATATCGTCTCTCCAAAAATTACGAAATACGTTCTATCGCCAAGGTTGAAATGGCGATAGAATATATCGTTATTTCAACCAATGGCGGCGAGAACCCTTCTCCTCGTCGCCAATCCCAGCCACCTATCGCCAATTGAAATGGCGATAGGTCCTCGTCATTATTTAAATGGCGATGTGTTCTGTCGCCATTTCAATGGCGCGCGAAGCAAGCCAAATTTTCCTTCTACCTAGGTTTGCCGCCTTTGATTTTTATATCGTTTTTAACAATGCAAAATCATTAGACTCGCAATAACATTTTTTGATCGTTGTATGTTGTTCTAATGCAATGAATTTCTGAAGAATTTTACGAGAAAGATTGAGATATGAACGATTCGTAAGTAGAAAGGTAAGTGATATTGCGATGCGCCAGTGAATTAATACGCTTGCTCATGTACATGAACTGCATATTATGTAAGGAAACAAATGTGAACTTGCTATTACTATGAAAACTACGATAATTAAGCAAAACATCATTCATAGCAAAACATCATAACACTTAATAGCACCGATATTACATAACATTCAAAGAAAACATGATAACACTTAATTAAAATGATAATTGAACATTGGCAATAACATGTTACTACCGTCTGCAATAACATAATTCGTAACATTGGTAATAACATTGGTCACAACCTCAACGCCCCCCGTGGATCGTCTCGAGTTGGGTGACGGATGAGGTCCATTGCCGGACGTCTGAATGGCAATGTCGCCTTCATCTTGAGGATTTCTCGAGGACATTTCTTGAAGGTGTGCCTGGACTCTGCAAATAGAGCACTTCTTCGACGACGTCCGGCCGCTTCGTCTATGTCGTTCTCGATCTTGCCAGACCACATCATTCAACTTTTTCCTTAAGCCTATCAATGTCCGCAACCCGATTAGTTGCTCCTGTGTCGGATGGCGCTGAAATGACCAACCACAACAGAACCATATATCTCCGCGGTCCAGTTTGCATCACCGCCTCCTTGGTGAAATAGACAGAGAGGTATCGATCGATGTCGCGCCACCGTCGAACATGCGGCTATGACATGGGAGCAGGCCTATGCGAAGAAGGGCTTGTTGCAAGTGCATGTGCAACTAGCGGCAGTAACGCACTCATGGGTAACCCTCTCACGGTTAAATCATGGCGTCCTTTATCCCCCAGACATCACCTCGGTTAAGCTCCCTTGTGCCCATCTTGAATGCCCTCGTCTCACCCTTCTTGTTCTTCTCCTCCATGTACTTGGTGATCATGGCGAGTACAAGATTCTGTCATTTGCCATGGCTCGTGATGCGTTGTTGCTTCACAACAAAGTATTTCGTCGCATCATGAGTATTGCCTCCACAATACCCACCAAAGGGAGGCACCTTGCACCGCAAGATGACCCAGCTTGTACACCTCGGCTAGATTAGTTGTCATGACACCATATCGAGCGCCACCTCGTCATGGAGCAACGACCACTTCTCCTTAGACTCGTGCTCAATCGGTCGAGAAGCATGTGACTCGCCCTGTCCTCCTCGTCAATCCGGAGCATCTGTGGGTATCTCTGGCAATGCTTTGGGGGGGGTCGTCGCTTAGGCGACCCTTCTCGCCGTCTCCTTCAGGTGTCTTGGTCCACTCATCTAGAATCTTCCAGAGTGTTTGAACTTCCGCCGCTGGTTACGTTGCACTGACCACTTGAACATGTTCATCAAGTCTTTGTTGAGGAACTGCTTGTAGAACTTTGCACCCAAATGCCTCATGCACCACCTACTCTGCAGATCCGGCCATGGAAGTTGTACGTTCTCGCCTTGTTGCGGTTGGGTTATTGACGCAGCAGTTCGCATGCCGATCATGTATGAGGCACACGCTGGGACGGTCTTGCACAATGTAAATCCTCACGTTCTTCAGAACCACAACCACTATCCGTGTTCTCGCTTTCAACGAAGCGAATGCCACGGAAGAACTTGATTGTTCCCGTCTGTCGCTATTGCGCCAAGATGTCCGCCCTTGTACCTCCCAACAACAATGTGCCATCTACGACAAGATTGACTAAAGGTTTAATGCGTTGATACATGGACCAAACGCGAAGAATACTCGCCGCAATACCCTCTTATTGGTCCACCGGGTGCGTATGCCTTCAATATCGATATGGGTGCCGAGATTTCGCCTTGTATGACTCGGTTGCGCAGGAGGTTGTGGTAGGAATCCTCTAACGCGTGCCCCACCTTAATTCCAATGCCTTCGCTTTTGCCCTCCAAGCCTTCGCAGATAGTCGATTGTGTATTGAACCTTGCCTCAATCGCCGAATGATGCATCGTGGCTCAAAATCTAGATTATCCACGATCTCATTGTACATAAGGTTAGCGATGAAGCTCGATGATGAGTTCGGTGGATCAGATCGACTCGTAAACGACGTATGTGAGAGGACCACTATAGAGCACTTCCAAAGAGGTGTCCCACTTTGGTGAAATCGTGCACTCGCCAAGGGCATCCTCTATGTCGCACTTCACGTCAGAGAATCTTGGGGTCGACTTCACGACTCAATGTGCGCCGCACCGACAAGGCCCAGAATTTGACCGCGTCTGTCGACCTCCTTGCATTTGTACATAGCTCCTAGTCCGACCTCACTCTGTCGTACTACCAAGACACGGAGCCTTCGTTGACGATTTAGATTGTCGAATCGGTATGTGTTCGATCGGATGGAACCGCCGCTCATCAACTTCATCCTCGCTCGTCGGAACCTTCATCTTCGACAATGCCATGTAGTCTCGGTCTTCGAGATCCATCCTTTGCACTACGGCTTCAACCTCCTCACCTCGTCAAGAAGACCAAGAGCTTGCATGGTCAGAGGAGCTACTCAGAGGGTCTTCATCGACAAAGATCAAGAACTCCGGAGCTTCAAAGAATTATGTGCGCCCATTTGTGGCTCAGCCCCGACTTCCTCTTCGCCTCGACACCTCCTTCTTGTTCACCAGGGTGGAGGTGGGTTTGGCATATGCTTGGACGAGAAGGACCAATTTCCACTCTGCCTCCTCGCGATGCGTACATATATGATCGCCATGATTTTGGTCCTCGGCTACACTAACTCCCAATATGTTTGCCAGCTCTCCGTGGGGAAAGGCAACTCAAAGTCGATCGCACACATCACGGTCCACTTGGAACGTATGGAACAACCATCGCATCACAAATACCCCATGTACGCCGCTCGTCTTGCTAGGGTACGGCTTGCGATTGAAAATAACGCAAATCAATCCCCGGGACCTCTAGAATAGTCCCTTGACCATAGTAAATTTTGAAATTGACGATGTCGAGTTCGGACATATTTGACGACCGCACCATAAAGAACATTTCCACGATTAACCGCATATCTAAAACTATACTACCCAATCAAAAGTATTATGTAAAACTATATTGCATTACGTGAATCAGACATCTAAAACTATGTAATCCATTCGGTTAAAAAATTACCCGAGAGGTTGGCAATCCGACGGACAAGCGCCGCTTAGCTTCTCTCCTCACCTCTACTCTTCTCTCCTTCTCTTTTTCCGAGTAAGAATGAGTCTGTGCTGAATTTTGGGTTTTTTTATAGGGTGGACTTCGCCGCCAGCTGAAATGGCGACAGGACCTATCGCCATTTCAATCGGGCGATAGGTGGGACCCGGCGATGAGGAGGGAGGTTCTGCCGCCATTGAATGGCGATATGTTCTGCCGCCATTTCAATGGCAACAGAACATATTTCTGTAATTTTTTGGAGGGACGATATATTTTTGTAATTATGTTTTAAAATAATATTATTTTAAAAAAAATTCGCCGGTGGGCCGCCTGGCCGAGATACGAACAGAACGGAGCTCGAATGATTTATTTCCAGTTCACGGTGGAAGTGTGCTTGCTACCGCACGATTTCCACTCCGGGTTCAAAACTTCAAATAAAGGTTTAGAGTTGTCGTGGTATAAAAAGGAACAGACAGTGAATAAAATGGAAGACCCTTGGCTTCTGAGCGACGGGCCGAAGGGTCTCGAGTGTAGAAGTTCGGGCTAGAAATGCACTTGCGTGTTGCATCTATTGCCAGAAATTTTTCCTTGTTGCCTTCCCCTACATGGTGAAGGAGGAGGGCTATTTATAGCCTTTCCTGCTTGGTACATGAAATTACACTTATACCCCTAGAGAAGTACATTGAACGTAGGGATAATAGGGGAGTTTCCAAGCCTAGACGTAGGTCTGGGCGCACGGTAGTCTTCCCTGGACCCGGCCTACCCGGGTCGTGGACCCGGTCTACCTCCGTTGCGCCCTTGTTGGAGGTGACGAGGCCCCTTCGAAGACCCCTCGGAGGGGCATGCCAATCCCTCCTCGGGGGTGTCTTTGCTCCTGCCTCCCTGGGACCTCGGGGGCCCTTAGGAGGCTTCGGGGACCCTTTCGGAGGCTTCGTGGGCACCTTCCCGGGTTGCCTCCGGCTTCGCCTTCGGAGCATCTCCGGGGCCCTCGGGCCTGTCCAGAGACCCTTCGTCGTGATCTCTGCGGGCCCCAAACGTCAGAGGTCCTTTGGGTGTCGCTTTGTCTTGAGTGGGGCGGTGGGCCGCCTTCACGACAAGCCCTCGCGGTCGAGGTCCTACGCCGCCATGGTTGAAATCTGCTGTTATCCCGGCGGTCCAGCACACCGTCCCCTCGGGCTTGGCGAAGCGTGATTTAGAAATGTTAGCGGAGGTCTTGTGCTAGTGGAATCTCCGATGTCCTGGGTTGTCGTGCGCCATAATGGCGCCGGCCAAGGCACACAGGTCGCTCTCCAACCCTTATGCGTGCTGTTGGGATTCTTGCGGCGACTCCTCGTTCTCAGGCGTCATAAATGACAAGTCACAGACTATTGAGGGGGTGCACGTGGCGGGTGCGCAGTGGAGCAGAGCGCCTCAAATCCCACCCGTGAATCTCGCCGGCCTATAAATATGTGGCACCCCCATCCAGAACCACCGTCATTTTTTCTCCCCTTCTTAGTCCTCGTCTGCGCTGCTTTGTCCGCCGTGGTCTTGATCATGGCGAAGGGTGGTAGGGATGGTGCCGGGGAGGTGTCGTATACGAGCGAACTGGGGATGTCTCTAGTGACCAACCCAGGTTTCGGCACCCTCGCTGACGAGGGCAAGCCGAGAGTCTCGAGAAAGTCCGCTACCGAGCGAAACCACTCCGACTCCCCGAGGCGATGAAGCGGTGGTCTTCGTCGCATTCTTCGACGCGGGCCTCCGTTTCCCGTGCGTTACCCTTGTCAAGGACGTGCTTCGGTTATACGGGGTGGAATTGGCGCAGCTGACGCCGAATTCTGTCGTCAAGTTGGGCGTATTCGAGTGGATGCCGCGGCCGCCGGCTGAAGCGGCGGCGATCGTCATTTATCTACACGATGGTCGCTGCCAACCGAAGAAGAAAAAGAGCAGTGGCGAGACGCTGAACTTTGGCAGCGTGAACTTCCAGCCGCGAGCCCGGTGCTCGATGTACCTACCCACTCCGGCGGCACGGAACCGCTGGGATACGGACTAAACGCGTCGGTGGTTCTACCACAAGTCCCCATCAGAGGATGGTTTACAGTCGCGGGGTGGGCCGATAAGACTTGTCGCCAGTCCCGAGGTCGATCCTACCGCACGGGAGGAGGCCCTTCTCCAGCTTTTGCTGGACGTGACGAAGCGGTTCTCGACTCGGGATCTGGTGGAAGAATTCTGCGCCTTCGGGATCTGGCCCTTGGCCCAGATCGAGTGGGAAATCGGGCGGCAAAATGCAGGCGATCGACTCGACCGTGAAGGCGCCAAGGCTGATTCTTGCCCCACGCCTGTTGCTTTCCGTGTCGTACTCTCTTTTATTTTTGCTTGCCGCGTGATTTTTTTTTTTTTTTCTTTGGTGGCGTGTGTTCGCAGCCAGGCTATCACGAGGCGTCGCGCAGAGGTGTCTTCTGGGTCAGATATCTGGCGAAGAGCATTCAAAGCGCGTCCACGATGGTGCGGATCGTCGGCTCAATCGAGCGTACGCTCCGTCCGTTCGCCTTCCGAACGTCCGGACCGGATGTCGGAAGAGGAAATGCGCGACGCCATCGAGGCCATGGGCCAGTCCGATTGCCGCGGTGCCTCTGCGTGCCGCGCGTCCTTGTGAGGCGCCTGGCCCCTCTGAGGGTGCGAAAAGGACAGACCGACCTGCCAAACGGCAGGCGGTGGTTCCAACACGAGGGTCTCGAGCTCGGCAGCTCATTGTCAGCGTTTAACATAGCGGTTCTACCGATGATGGCGCTCGGAGGTCTTAGTGGGGCGGACATGGCGGAGGTATTGAAGGCGACGGGCGTAATCGACTTAACGAGCCTTGTCATTGGGGAGTCCTCCGATGAAGAAACTCCGTCGCATCTATATGCCGCGGATTTAGAGGTGGCTCTGGGCACCCCGGTTACTCGGCGTCGACATTGTTACGGAGGAGCTGTCGCTCTGACTCGCCCCCAAGGTATGAGCGCTTGATCTGTGATTGATTCTTGCGTGCCTAACACTTTTGCGCCGTGTAGGGCGGCGATGCCGGCGGGTTGGCGAAGGAGAGCGCATGATGTGACAGGGCCACGATCAAAGGGGCCACCACCGGTTCAGGTCCGGGGCTCATGCCCGCGACCTCGCGGCCGTGGGTCGGATCGCGTGGGACGCGACCCCGTTGTGTCGTGAAGACTTCGCCGTTAGTCCGGGTGTTGCGAAGGTATGCGAGGCGGTGGGGGACTTTGCTCACTCGCCGCTTCTGTCTGGCCACTTCAAGAAGATGGCTATAAGGGATATGATCGAGAGCGTGGAGGCGAACGCCATGAAGGTTTGGCTCTTTCCGACAACTTCGTTGTTCTTTTGTTGTTACCATGGGTCCATCACCGAGGCGTTATTTACGCGCAGACAATGATGCTCGCACGGGTGCTGGATGATGATGTTGCCCGGTGCTTTGGCAAAATCCAGCAAGAGGTCGAAAAGGAGCACTCGAAGAACGAGGCCCTTAGCGGCAAGTGTGACTCCCTCGAGGTGAGGGTAAAGACTTTGGAGGAGCAAGTGTCCGGGCTCCGATCCAAGCTCGAGGCCTCGCGGAAGGCGCGGGCGTTGATCGAGGAGGAAATGGCAGCGGAGCGTGAGTTGTCGGAGACTATGGGGGCTGCTACTTTCGAGTCGCTGGTGATGCTGGAAGATGTTGTGACGAAGCTTGGCGCAATACCTTCCGCAAGGACTCACCGGCCTGCTGAGACGGACATCACCTTCGCGCGACTGAAGAACATCGCAAGGGTGATCGTGCTCGCGCCCGCCAGACGGAGACCATCGCGCTGGCGGCTCGTGCGAGACCCGCTTCCTGGACAAGGCGGGGTGTGCGCATATAGATGCGCTCGCCACCCACTCAGTTGTCGTGGCCACGGGCGAGGAGTTGGCGAGTGTGGAACGTCGGACGCGTAAGGCCGCAAGGTCCTTCGAGGACTCTTGGGCGTTCTTGCGACACGAAGATATTTACCAAGTCCTTCCAAGACCGCAGCGAGGAAGGCTAAAGGGAAGTCTCCGGTGACCGAGCAGGCTGAGGCTCACGAGGGCGGCAAGCGGGGGTCCCTCCGCGGTGACAAGGTGTGACCCTCCGCTTGCCCGGAGCGGCTCAAAACTCTCAATGTAGTGTAGTGTTCAGGATTGTAGTTTGGCTGCTTCGGTTTCTGTTTGCTTTTTGGACTTTTGGGGAGGCGAAAAACACTTTTTGTCGCGGCTTTTCGTCATGCAATGATATGTTGACGTTAAATGAGAAAACCTTTTGGCTTGGCCGCGTGACTTTATCCCTGCCTGGGTTTGCTGTCTTAAGTCGCACGTTGTGGTCTGTACAGGGGGAGCGATGCTTATTTAAGTGTACGACCGGGAGGGCCTCGGACGCCCATGGGCGTGATGCGTGATTATTATCGCGACGCGTCCTCCGGCGAGGAGCGCGCGTTCTGCAGGCGGCATTTGAGGATTTGTTATCGAATAAAGATTCGCCACGGCGAAGGCGGCGATGGAAGAAGGCTAATCGGAGCGGCTCCATGAAGACATTCTTCCGCCTTCAAGCGCGGGAAGCCGCGAGAGTACGAGAAGAGGTGCGGGCTTTCTGGGAGCGCCGGGGGACCATCATCGCACCACTGGTGTCCCCCACGTCCGCAGAGTCTCGCCACGAGCTCGCCGACACCCCGAGGATGTGGTTGTCTTGAAGCGGGTCGATCTAGTTCTTCTTTGGAGCGTCGGACGAGGAGTTCGGTTAGGCGGCGACGACAGGAGGAATGGGACTTCGTGCCGAAGATGTGCGACGTCTGATGCACACAGGATTGTGTATGGGTAATTTGTGCTTATATTATTATTATTTTCGCGTGGTGCCCCCACTGTAACGTTATGAGATGTGTACTATGCTGAGCTTTTAATAAAAGCGGTGTGATTGTATTGTGCCATCTTCGTCGTCTTGTCTAGGTGGGTCTCGCCGTCCCTCTTCTTTTGTGGATAGCGCTCCGGGGAGCCTTAACATTTCCGATTCGGGAGAGGCGAAGCCTCACGCTGTCCACCATCTCTTTTAGATAGGGCACCTGGGAGCCCTAACACTTTTTGATTCGGGGGAGGCGAAGCCTCGCGCCGTCCCCTATCTTTTTTTAGATAGGGCTCCTTGGAGCCGTAACATTTTTGATTTGGGGGAGGCGAAGCCTCGCGCCGTCCCCCATCTTTTTTAGATAGGGCTCCGGGGAGCCCTAACATTTTTTGGTTCGGGGGAGGCGAAGCCTCGCGCCGTCCCCCATCTTTTTTAGATAGGGCTCCTGGGAGCCCTAACATTTTTGGTTCGGGGGAGGCGAAGCCTCGCGCCGTCCCCCATCTTTTTTAGATAGGGCTCCTGGGAGCCCTAACATTTTTGGTTCGGGGGAGGCGAAGCCTCGCG
This sequence comes from Phyllostachys edulis, assembly GCA_036346405.1. Taxonomy (NCBI): domain Eukaryota; kingdom Viridiplantae; phylum Streptophyta; class Magnoliopsida; order Poales; family Poaceae; genus Phyllostachys; species Phyllostachys edulis. Next base: position 45,796,584 of record CM070552.1, on the reverse strand, counting down.
CCGTCCCCCATCTTTTTTAGATAGGGCTCCGGGGAGCCCTAACATTTTTGGTTCGGGGGAGGCGAAGCCTCGCGCCGTCCCCCATCTTTTTTAGATAGGGCTCCTGGGAGCCCTAACATTTTTGGTTCGGGGGAGGCGAAGCCTCGCACCGTCCCCCATTTTTTTTAGATAGGGCTCCTGGGAGCCCTAAGGGAAGGCGAAGCCTTGCGCCGTCCCCCATCTTTTTTAGTTAGGGCTCCTAGGAGCCCTAACATTTTTGGTTCGGGGGAAGCGAAGCCTCGTGCCATCCCCCATCTTTTTTAGATAGGGCTCCTGGGAGCCCTAACATTTTTGGTTCGGGGGAGGCGAAGCCTCGTGCCTCCCCTATCTTTTTTAGATAGGGCTCCTGCGAGCCCTAACATTTTTGATTCGGGAGAGGCGAAGCCTCGCGCCGTCCCCCATCTTTTTTAGGTAGGGCTCCGGGGAGCCCTAACATTTTTATTCTCGCCACACGCTGGCCCCATGAGGGCGCCTCAGTGTGCACCAGGTCAAGGCCATCTTGCGGTGGCTTTTAATTTATACACCGGCGCCACAGAGGGGCCGTCAGGCGCCGGTCAAGGCCATGCGCGGTGGCTTTTAATTCATACACTGGCGCCCGCAGAGGGCGGCCGTGTGCACCGGGGCCGAAGGCCATGCGCGGTGGCTTTTAATTTATACACTGGCGCCCATGAGGGCCGTGGTGCACCGGTCAAGGCCATGCGCTTGTGATGGCTTTTAATTTATACTCGGCGCCATGAGGGCGTGTGCACCGAGGTCAAGGCCATGCGCGGTGGTTTTAATTTATACACCGGCCGCATGCGGGCGTCGTGTGCACCGGGTCAAGGCCATGCTTGTGGCTTTTAATTTATACACTGGCGTCCGCGGAGGGCGTCCGTGTGCACTGGGGCCGAAAGCCATGCGTGGTGGCTTTTCTTGTGCGAGTGAGGTACTTGCCTGCTTCGTCCCTTGCGCAGTTGCAAATAGTTTCAAAAGTACATGCGTTTGTACATGTCCCCATAAGGTCCCACCAGCGGGGGGGGGCTGCTATCCGGGCGCAGCCAGGTTTTTGTACAAAATATGGAAAATGCTTCTAAGGATAAAACGTACGAAGGCTCTTCGTGTTCCACGTGTGCCCGAGTTGCTGCCCCTCCGGGGTTGCAATGTAATGTGTGCCGGCCCTTGTGCTCTTGGTGATGATGTATGACCCCTCCCACTTGGACTCGAGCTTGCCGACCACGGTCGGGTTGGCGACTCGCTTGAGAACTATATCGCCTGGTGCGAGTGGGCGGGGCCTGACTTTCTTGTTATACGCTCTTGCGACTCCGTCGGCATACCTTGCCATAGTTGAGATGGCTTCGACGCGGCTTTCTTCCAGCAGGTCGAGGGAGACTTCGCAGTTGGCGGGGTCGATGTCTTGTGTTGCCCATAGGGATCTCGCGGCGAGTTCCCCGGGGGTTATTGCCTCATCCCCGAACAGCAGCTTGAACGGGGAGAAGCTCGTGGCTCGAGTTGGCGTAGTGCAGAGTGCCCATAAAATTTTTTGAAGCTCGTCCGGCCAGAGTCCCTTTGGCAGCCCCACCAAGCGTTTGTTGAGGCCCGCAATTAGATTGCCATTGGCCCGCTCTACCGCGCCATTGGCCTCGGGGTGGCCTACGGACGCGAAGCGTATTGTGGTTCCGAGGTCTTGGCAAAATGTTCTGAAGATCGTGGAGTCAAATTGGGTGCCGTTGTCGGTGACGACGTCTCGCGGCACCCCGTACCTGCAGATGATGTTCTTCCACACAAACCGCTGCACCGCCGCGGCTGTAATCTTGGCGACCGGCTCTGCCTCTACCCATCTGGAGAAGTATTCAATGGCGACGAAGGTGAAGCGGAGGCTGCCCCTTGCCGCCGGGAAGGGGCCGATGATGTCGAGCCCCCACCGCGCGAAGGGCCAGACGGGGGGTAGTGGCTGGAGGGGTACCGCCGGTGCTTTCGGGTTGTGGCTGGCCCATCGCGCCGACAATACGGACGAGGTCTGGGCGCCCGGAGCGCGGTTATTAATAAAGGCCTTGGCGAAAAGCCCTTGCGGCAATGCTCCGGGGGGCCTGATGTGCCCCGCAGTTTCCCTCATGAATTTCTTTCAGCAGGTCCCGCCCTTCCTGGAGCGATATGCACCGGAGGAAAGGCGCGCACACGCCTCCCTTGTACAATTCGCCGTTGATGATGCGGTAGCTTCTGGAGCGATGCTTGAGCCTTGTTGCTTCTGGTGAGTCTTCGGGCTCTCCACCTTGGAGGTAGGTGGTGATCGGCCCGCGCCAATCTGCTTCGTCAAGGAGCAGTACGGGGCGTCCAGCCCCTTGTGCCGATGCACTGGGTGCTTCGAGCCCAGCCCCTTGTGTTTCCGGTGGGGCGGTTGGCTCCTCTGGGAGTACCGAGGGGGTCTGCAGTACTTCGTAGAAGACTTCTGGCTGTGGGTGGTCTCCGGAGCTTGCCGCCTTTGCGAGCCGATCTGCCGCCTCGTTGCCACTCCGGGGGATGGCCTGCACAGTAATGCCGAGGAAGTGGTTTGCTGCGGCCCGCACAGCCTTCAAATACCGAGCCATTTCGGGGTCTCTGGTGACGAAGCTTTTGTCGAAGTGGCCCGCCATGAGGCGAGAGTCGCTCTTGACTACGACGCGCTTGGCGCCTAGGGCTTTGGCTTTGCGGAGGCCCAGCAGTAAGGCCTCATATTTCGAAGCGTTGTTCGTTGTGGGGAAGTCGAGATGCGCAGTGTCTGACAGTGCGCGCCATCTGGCGCGACAAGATATGGCACCAAGCGCTGCGCTGCCGGCACCAGAGCCGTCGATGTGGACGGTCCATGGTGCCTCCGCTTTCTTGTGAGAGGTGGCCATCGGGCCGAGTCCACTCGCATTTAAGTCCGCCAGGATTAAGATTTGATGGCCGTGCGGGCCGCGAAGGTGATGTCGAAGGGTGCTAGCTCCGCCGTCCACTTGCCGATGCGTCCGGACGCATCTTTGTTGCGAAGCATGAGCGCCAAGGGGTGGGATGTTGGTACCACAATGGCATGCGCCAAGAAATAATGCCGGAGCTTGCGCGAGGCCATGAGTAGGGCGTAGGCGAGCTTTTCCAACTCCGTGTAGCGGACCTTTGCCCCTTGAAGTGCTTCAGAGACGTAGTATATGGGGCGCTGGCCGGCGTCTTCTTGCACTAGGACCGCGCTGACCGCCGCGGAGGACGCGGCGAGGTAGAGGAGGAGCCATGCTTGGGGCTCCGGGCTGGTGAGGCTTGGGAGCTGATTCAGATACTTCTTGAGGTCCTCAAATGCGCTTTGGCAGGCTTCGGTCCAGCGAAATGGCTCTACGCCCCGAAGTGTCTTGAAGAATGGCAGAGCGCGCTCGGGCGATCGTGATAGGTGCCTCCATTTCCTGTATGGCCCGAATTTTCTCCGGGTTGGCCTCGATGCCTCTTTCGGAGACAAGGAATCCCAAGAGCTTGTCGGCCTTGACTCCGAAGGCACACTTGTCGGGGTTTAGCTTGATTCCCTCCTTGCGGAGGTTGGCAAATGTCTCCTGGAGGTCCTCTGCATGAGAGGAGGCGCTCCTGCTTTTCACTACGATGTCGTCGACGTAGGCCTCGACGTTGCGCCCCAATTGCTCCGCCAGCACTTTGGTAATGAGCCTCGTGAAAGTAGCTCCGGCGTTTCTGAGGCCGAAGGGCATTCTGCGAAAGCAAAACGTCCCAATTGGGGTTATAAAGGCTGTCTTGGCTTCGTCCTCTTTGGCCATGAAGATTTGGTGGTATCCGGAATAGGCGTTGAGGAAACTCATCAACTCGCAACCGGAGGTAGCGTCCACTAGCTGGTCTATGCGTGGTAGCAGGAAGTCATCCTTGGGAGATGCCTTGTTGAGGTCAGTGAAGTCGACACACATACACCACTTGCCTGTGCTCTTCTGGACAAGGACCGGGTTTGCCAACCACTCCGAGTGATTGATTTCTCTGATGACCCCTGCTTTTAATAGCTTTGCTATTTCGGCTTTGGCAGCCTGGAGCCGCTCTGGCCATCATCTTTGCATAATTTTTGTTTTTTGGGAAGCGCCGCCGGAGAGCGAGGCGATGCTCAATAGTCTCACGGGCCACGCCTGGAATGTCCTCCGGGCTCCATGCGAAGATATCGGAGTTCGCCCGGAGTACGTCGAGGATGGAGTTGCGCTCCCGGGTGGGAAGCTCCTCCCCCAAGGCGATCGTCTTCTCCGGGGATACGTCCTTCAAGGGGATTTTTTGCAATTGCCCCTCAGGTTTGGCCCTCGGGGACCACTTGCCGGAGGGTTCCGGCGGCGGGGTACCCGCGGTGGCTTCGACCGTGTGTACGTGCCGGGCGAAGGGATCGATGGCTAGCTCGGTTTGCCTAGCGAGATCTTGGTCGCCTCGAACGGTGATGACGCCCTCTAGGGCGGGGATCTTCATGCATAGGTAGTTATGATGGGCGACCACGCCGAAGGCGTTCAAGGTTGCTCTTCCCAGGATGGCGTTGTACTGGTACGACATATGGACCACGTCAAAGGTGATGATTTCCGTGCGCGAGGCGGGGCCGCTGCTAAAGGTGACAGCCAGGTCGATTTGCCCTAAGGTCGCACGCCTTCCGCCGCCTCACGAGGGTATGCCCGGGGTGATAGGCGGTCTCTTGGAATCATCATTTTATCGAAGGCGTTGGCGAACAGGAGGTCGGCGGAGCTCCCGCCGTCCACCAAGACGCGTCTGACTTCGAAGTCCGCAATGGTGGCGGAGATGACGAGGAGGTCCTGGTGCGGGAAATGGATGCCCAGAGCGTCCTCGGGGCCGAAAGTGATGGGCACTTCGGCGTGGCGGGGTGGCCCGTGCGTAGGCCATGCCGCAACGTGGTGGATTTGCCTGGCGTAGGCGCGGCGTTGCCTCTTAGGTTTTAGGCCAAGCGAAGATCCTCCCGTTATCATGCTTATGACCCGCTGACGCGGCTTGCCGTGGCCCCCTTCGATTTGTGGCCTCGGAGGCGGGCCGGGCAACTAGTTGCCAGAGCCCCTGGTGCCTTCGCACTCGGTTGGTTGCTGCCGGCGGTTGACATAGTCATTCATGGCCGCGATGGTGCGGCAGTCCGCAGTTGTGTGCGAGCACTCGCCGTGGAGGTCGCAGTACGACGTGACTCTCTCTGTGCCATCCCGGGCGTCCGGCTGGCGCCCTCCACGGCGCCCGCGGCCTCTGCCGCGGCCGCGACCTCCTCGTCCGCCGCGTTTTGGGCCTTCTTGATTTTGGGTCGGCCGACATGGTAGACCCTCGGCCCTTGGCAGCAGAGTTACGTGTGGCTTGAGTTGGCAAGACGGCCTGCTCGGGCTCAGCCGAGGGCTTTTGGGGCATGGCAGCACTTGTCCCCTCCGCCCTCTTGTTGCTGTCTTCCTCCGCTCGGGCGTACTCCTCCATTTTATCGAAGAGCTCGGCAACGGTGGAGATGGGTTTGCAAGCCAGCCTTTCTGATAGCGGGCCCTTCTGCAGCCTACAGGTTGCTGCGTTGATGACCGTGGTCTCGTTGATGTCCTTGACTTGGCATTTGACCTCCGCAAATTTCCTGAAGAAACTGCGGAGGGATTCGCCCGGGGCATGCTTTACCGCAAACAAATGTCCCGCATCCTTCGGCTCGATGTAGTTCCCCTGGAAGTTGTTACGCACCATGTCGCGCAGCTGCTCCCAGGCGTACACGGACCGGGAGGGTATCGTGAAGAACCACGTGAGGGCGACGCCTTTGAGGGCCAGCAAAATGCTTTTGGCCTTCGTGGTATCGTCTCCTCCCACGGCCTCTATGGTCGCTTTCAGAACCCGAGGAATTCGCGGGTCGATGTCGCCTTCGAAAGGTGTGACGTCCAAGCATCTTGAAGTCTTTAATAACGCTGCTTCAAATTTCATACTCGTGAAGGCGGGTCGCCCCGGAGCAAGGGGTTTGCCTGCGGGTTAGTGGGTGGCTCGGAGAGGTTCGGTGCCGTTACCGCGAGGCCGCCCCTCGTAGGTTGCCGCAAGCTAAGCATCTCCTGCCGAAGACCGTCGGCTCTCACCGAGGGCTTCAGACGCTTGTCGGGTTACTCCCGGTCCCGTGTCGTGGCCGGGTTGGGGTCGAAGGGCGCCGGTGGGTTGGACGCCGCCCCCGGTGATGCCACCATGCGTGGAGTTATTTGCTTCCTCCTCCGCGGTCCACGCGGCCGCTGCCGCCGCCGCGGACGTCCTACTTCTCTTGGCCCTTGGTGTGTTGGGTGCATGTCGTTGCCGCCGCTTCACCATGGAGACTTTGATGTGACCTGCGAGGGCCATTTGTCGCGCCGGGTCTCGTGACCTTCTCGCCGAACCCCACGGACGGCGCCAACTGTCGTGGTATAAAAAGGACCAGACAATGAATAAGATGGGAGACCCTTGGCTTCGGAGCGAGGGGCCGAAGGGTCTCGAGTGTGGGAGTTCGGGCTAGAAATGCACTCGTATCTTTTGCCAGAAATTTTTCCTTGTTGCCTCCCCCTACATGGTGAAGGTGGAGGGCTATTTATAGCCTTTCCTGCTTGGTACATGAAATTACATTTATACCCCTAGGGAAGTACATTGAACGTAGGGGTAACAGGAGAGTTTACAAGCCTAGACGTAGGTCTGGGCGCACGGTAGTCCTCCCTGGACCCGGCCTACCCGGGTCGTGGACCCGGTCTACCTCCGTTGCGCCCTTGTTGGTGGTGACGAGGCCCCTTCGAAGTCTCCCCCTCGGAGGGGCATGCCAATCCCCCCTCGGGGGTGTCTTTGCTCCTGCCTCCCTGGGACCTCGGGGGCCCTCGGAGGCTTCGGGGGTACCTTCCCGGGTTGCCTCCGGAGCATCTCCGGGGCCCTCGGGGCCTGTCCGGAGGCCCTTCGTCGTGATCTCCTGCGGGGCCCCTCTGAAACGTCGCAGGTCTTTTGAGGGTGTCATTTGTGCCGTGGGGCCGGTGGGCCGCCTCTACGACAAGAGTTCAGGGTGAAGTGTGTTTACTACTCAGGGTTAAGAGTTTGTTGTCACATGATTCCCTTTCCAACTCACGGTGAAAAACCTACTAACATAAGAAATTTAAGGTTATCAGGATGACAATCCATACCCTAGAAGTATTGTCTCGTTGGATCATTTTCGAGCTACATACAAAAAGGCGATCCAAGTCTCATATTCTTCTAAATCATGATTTTCAATGTGTAATCCTGAATCCTGTAATCCTGTAATACTATGTTTGTAATGTAGAATTTTTGTTAGGAATTCTAGCTAAATTGATATGTTTTCTGTAAAAACTCACGTTGAATTCCTGTTCTTTCATCGTTGACCAAAGCTACCGTGCTAGGAGGAGGATTCAGATCATCTGCTGTAATGCAGAGGATCACTGTGTAAACAATACTCGGCGGTGGTACTGTGGCAAACACAGCAGGAACCGTGCAATATTTAATGTAGCGGAAAAAAATGTTGTAGCGCTTGATGTGAACCTTTACTTTCTGATTAGATGGTAGAGATCGACTTCTAATACGTTTCGAGAAAGAAACCTATTTCAGCAGTTGAGATGACTAAATCTGCCCCTAGGGGGCGGACTGGATCTTTACTGTGTTTGGGAGGGCCAGATGGCCCCCGCTGTTCCACGTAGCCTACACCGGTGCTCTGGGGCCGGACCAAACGCGTCCATGCCCCTAAGGGACGGAGCTGCCGTGGTCGTGCCCCTAGGCCACGGTAAGCCGCCTCATCGCGCCACGCGTCCCTGACTAGCGACATATTCGTGCGTTTGGATCGCTCCGGTGCTGGAGGTACGCGTGGCGTGACGAGGCGGCTTACCGTGGCCTAGGGGCACGACCACAGCAGGGGCCGTCCGGCCCTCCTGAACACGGTAAAGATCTAGTCCGATCCCTAGGGGACCGGTGTAGGCGACGTAACGCAGAGGGGTCGTTCGGATCTAGGGGTCGGATTTGGACACGTGTCGATAGTCAGCGTGTCCGTTGTGTTATTTTTAACATTACGCCGGAAGGAAGCCGTTTATGTTAATCCGTCCGCGAGCAGCGATATAACAGCCAAAAACTTGCCATACGTCCCAGACGAGACGGCATCACCCGGTCGATCCAAACGCACGAGAAGTCAAGTCATGCCGTGCCGACGCACCGCCGCTCCGCCTCCGAGAACCCCCGCACTGCACGGCAACGTACGTATCGCGCCACAAGAACAAGCAAGCTAGAGAGGAAGTTGATAAATACTCGTATCTTTAGATACCGATTTCGCTTCTTTGATGATTTGCTACAATAGTCTAGGAGACACAGTCCTTCATGTGTACAATTTGTATAGACAGCTGTCGTCTATAGCAATTCTTTATATCATCTGTAGACAGCTCATACAATGGGTTGTGGTGATACAGTTGGTTACAGTATTGTAGACAACACATAATCTTTTAATGGTTTTTTTTATTTTGGTGCTACAGTCGGCTACAGGATTATAGACATCACATTTCTCACTATTTATTCTCTTTCATCCACATCAGTTTAAATCCTACGTAGCAGTGGTTATATATATAAGAGCATTGTATATGAACTTAGAAGATCTCGTTTGCAAAGAAGATGACGTCTCGATGCCATATCCTCGAACACACTGGCCCTTTATGGTACTGCAGATGCCACATACTATTGATTTAAGCCGTTCTCTGGCGATTGAACCGTCCAAATGAGACTTCTACGGCAGACGATCCGCGTCCGATATCCTCCATCTTTATGTTTACGTACAGATCGTAAAGAAAAACGTTGGTGGTCTAGAAGAGAAGGAAAAATGTTGGTACTTGGTAGGTTTGGTAGGTTGCTGTAAGCGTTTCACTTCTCGCGGAACTTTCGTGTTAGCTATGAAACGAAAAGCCAAAGGAAAGAAGCTACACGCTTGCTGGAAGATGGGGAACAAAAACGGCAGACATATCCTCCAGCTTTGGCTACAGCTAGCCCGACATGGCCGAGGTTATTTCCTTCCCGGCCACTTCAAGAATCTCCTTTGCCGTGTGCGCCAGCTTCTCGCGTATGTTCCTCGCGATCCTCTTCTGAAACTTGCTGCTCTTGAGCCACTCGATGCCGACGAATGTCTCGCACCGGCTGCTCGGCGGCTCTGACGCAACGCTCTGTATATTGTACCTCAAATGGGCCTGTAGATATCGCAAACATTAACATGCACAATCCCTTCGTTGCCTAACCACTCTTTACTGACTACCTAAACAAAGGGCATGATGACGAACTTGCATCCAAGAAAACTTACAAAAGTACCCGAAAGTCAAGATAATAGTTATCCTATGACCTAAGCGAACATTTCTTCAGACTGACATACAAAGGTGCAACAACGCTGAAGCATGAATGGAGTTCCTCTTTCTGAGCACAGAAGACAAATTTAAGGCGCAACAATGCTGTTTAGCTGATATTTATCGGTGTATTTTATATTAAATTGATTTTACAATTTCCTAAAAAATTGATGGAATTCTGGATCTTGGGTAAGTGAATACTAAGTACTCTTCATATATTTGCTCTAGTCCCAACCCTCAAAAGTCTACTCTAGACCCCTTTCCCAAAAGTTGAAGTGGACAAGATAGTCTTTTAGCATGCTTCCAGTTTTTCTAAAATAGATTTGCTTTTCAATTTATCAGACATACTCATGCTACTTTTGAATCTAGATAAAGAGAATAGCTTATAGACGAACAGCCTAACCAAATCTATTGGCAAAGAAACTTATATAACCCTATCAGCGATAGAAATAACGAAGCATAGATATCTCACATCAATAGGATGTTCTAAAATATACTCCTTTGAGAGAGTCACATCTCCAATGCTCAATACAGATTGAATGTCATCAAGATCGACGTAGTTCCCATCTTCTTCTTGATCTTATTCCAATTTAGCCCTCTGTTCAATAGCTGACGCTTTCGTTTTCCACAGACCAATTATTGTCCTAACAATAAATAACGGTGAGTTTTTCATCGATGAGAACATCCTTAATACAGATGGTTTAAGTATGGGAAGATACCCCACCTGCTAGTCTTGCTAAACGATGCAAATGAATCGAACTGAAATTTCAACCTCCCTTCCTTATCTTGGGACTTAGCACCATTTTTTGGCATCGAGTCCCCGGCCGCTCTTCAAGATAAACAACATTGATGGGATGCCTACTGTTGTGAAAGATGGTGGTAACACTTAGATTTCCTCGACATCCTCCCACAAAAAGAAGAATGTCGTTTTATGCGCAAACAGATTAGCATAGAAGCCAACTATTCTGGCTGACAGAAATAGCCTTCCCTTCAGCAGCAGCAGCAACTACCAAGTGAATATCCACACACATCTATAACCTGTTGAGCTCATAATGTAGTGATCCAAAAAACACATGGCAGTAGTTTAATACGATGTTGCACTGTTAACTATAATAATGTGTTCCAAGTAAAATGCTATGCTTGATTTCATATCATGCCTTCCAATTAAATTCTTGATATATCATAAGATCTTTCACAATCACTGTAACCTTCTATTTAACCTAATATCAGAAAAATATCAAAATAAAGTAAATCCAGGAAGCAAAATAAAGTAGCAAATTTAAACAATTGTACCTGCAATGGCCACTTCCTCTTTAAGGAGCACACATAATCGGCTATAAGGAATTCTTCATGAGGCAAACCAAAAAGCTTCTGGAATGTTGAATTTCTGTGAGGTGACCGAACGTGTAACTGCAACACAATTATACCAACACTTGGATTGTCAAAACGTTTATTTACTCTTACAGGCATCCATGGAACATGGATAGGTTAATCGAAGGATACCTTCTTACCAACTTCATTCTGCATCTTACTGAGGTACTCTCTCATTGATGTCTCAGGTCCTTCGAGTTCTCAAGAAATATTCTCAAATGTAACCGACTCTGGCATGTCTGAGCTAGTTTTCCCTCCAGTGGTACACATATATCTGCCAATTCTGCTTATGTGTGTTTAAGGAAGTTAATTTCTGCATGTCCTAGTGAAATTGCCAAGTCGAATGGGCCATCAAAATTGAAAACCTCAACATCCAACATAGCAGGTGGTTCTTCCATGGCATCGAACTCCATTATCTCTGCATCGTTCTTTCATTTTGTCACAAATAAAAAATCGGAATAGTCTACTCTCTACAGGGTTAATAATAGGTGTGCAGTGTGCTAATATGTGAAGTCTACTAACCGTTCCATTGTGGTTCCTGAGTCTGAAGTTGAACAGAGTTTGTTCTCGTTATACCGTTGCAGCTGAACACAACATAAGGGTGTACTGATCCACAAGAAACGGGCGGCAAGCTTGTAGCCTCTAGAAGAGCTACAGTCAACAGCCAACCATCAACATTTGCTTTAACCCCATGATCACCTCCTGTGACAAGAGAAGGTACAATACAACACTAGCACAGTTACTACATGAGCGAGTGCAATTGCATGTTTGGTGCATGAGAAATACAATAGTTGAACAATTGAACAGAAGAGCATACCTCGTTGTACCCTTGCCTCTACAAAATGAGAGATCATATTCAGTAAACGTTCTATCTGAAGAACCTAGTATGCCAGATGTGAACAGCTCTCAAATGTGTCGGGCAAATCTAGACCATTTAACTCAAGACCCATAAGTGGGCCTGGTCTAGACAGAAGGATGTGCACAAATGTGACCAGGTCTCCAAATGTGTCGGGTAAATTGGATTGGAAACTGCTTCTGTTGAACGGTCGGAATTATCTAGATAAGTTTGTTCTATCGCACAACTCCTGGGGGAATCAACCATTCCAATGTTAGAACATGGATGTTCCCTATAAGTTGATCTCTCAAATTCAACATCGGTGTCGCTCCTGGACTCGAACAAGGAAAAGAGTGGATAGATAACGGTATTGTGGTTGTTTTCTCCACAGTGAAAAGGTGAGAAGAATTTTCCCTGGAATGCAGGCATGCAGCCATACAAATTAAATCATTATGAATAGACCATACACTAGCAGTGATGAAAGATGCAATCATCATAAAACCAACATCAGTACAAGTGTACGACCATGACTAATTAAGCCGTTCCCAGCTGCAAAAGGGAGGAACACACCGTAATACCATACACCACAGTTATCCAAATTGGATCAACTCTCAATTTCACCCTGAATTTTTGCCTCGACGTATTCCTAATTATCCTGGTTTACAGCTTTCTAGATCCCCAGTTATTGAGTCTCAAGCGCTCTCCACACCGATATGCGTGTTGGTATAGCGTCTGTAAACTACTACTACTACTACAGATTAGTGGTGACTGGTGGTGGTACCCGGTTTCCAAGTCTAGTTTACTACAAGCACTGAAGCTGGGCCTACCTAGTACATGATTATGATGTCATCAGTGAAAATTATAGCGCTTATTGCTGCTGTTCGGCACGCGTCTCAGCCGTGAAGGGACATTGAATTGTGCCGCCGGTATGCTCGACTCATACTTTCCAGTGGGTTACGAAAGCTTACTGACTTTTATTCCGTAAGAGCGTGCTAATCTCTTATAGTAGCATATACAATGAGGTAACATCAGTGGTTCGTAATACTAGGCACATAAGAGTTTGTTCGTAATACTTGGCACATAAGAGTTTTAACGATATGGATGAAAGAGAACAGGAAGAGAGAAAAAAGGCACATACAATAGACAATCTATAAGACATTTATAAACAGTTTTTTTTAATCAATGTTTTACTGTAGAAATTGTGAATTTTCATTAATTCTATCTGTAGATGACATGAAGAGTACTTACATACAACAACTATTTGTACTATTGTGAATGTGTACTATTGTGAATGTCATTAAGAGCTTGCGTGTGGCAATTGGCAAAGCTAAACAATACAAGGATTCAACGCAGATGACTGAAAAGCGAAGGGGAGAGCAATAGCTATAGTTGCCAAATCACTGAATCGCTTTCCAGTTGTTTCTTCAATGCTCTGTTACAGCACTGTTTATTCTTTCGCGAAACACTTCACATGGTGAAGTCGGATCCACAATACAATGGGTAGCTTCGCCCAAAAGTCGACCGTGAAGCTCGTCGTGTTGGCCAAACTCTTTTGTTTCCAGTGATGAGCGTGTGCCTCCGTGGGCTGTCCTGGGTTCACTTCGCGTGCACGTAGGTAGAGGGCAGTAGGAGGCAATGGCTTTGGCTTCACTCCAACCCTCTTGTTTAGTTGTTTGCTTCCGCACAAACAGTCAACTGAATGGCGTTTTCGTGTAAAGGACATGTAATAATAAGAATTCACATGGTGGAGTAAATACATCGGAATTGCCTGCAAGGGTAGTACTGGTACCAAGTACCAACCTGCACTAAGTTGCAATACACAAGATCAGAAACAGAGAGGAACATTCGGTGGCTGCACTACATAAAGTTAACTTCCAACTGAAGGGCAATAATGTACAGCAGGCAGTCCAAAGCTACACAAATTAAAATGAGTAATTCCAAGCCAAGGGCGATAATGTACAGCAGGCATTCCAACGGGCAGCTCATGCTGCAGCAGCTGATGATGACAAATCAATAACATACCCACGCGAGAGCCTGACGCAGAATGTAATATCAAACTCTTTTCTGCTGATTTCACGGACAGGACAGAACTTGTGCTAAGCCTGGAAGGAATTAAAAAGATGGGGGGCAGATAATGAGACGATATGAACAAATCGATAATTGGACTGCATTATAACGCAGAAAATTAAAAGCAGCATACTGAATGTAGCTTACTTATCAGCATTAGAAGATCAATTATTCCCCTTCCTTTTCTTTCTCTTCTTCGAGGAGTTGGGAGCGGCGTCCCTCGCATTGGCTGCTGGTGTGGGAGGCAGCACTGCAGGTGGTACTACTGCTGGTACTCCAGAAGTGAAGGGTGGGAAAACCATGGGATGTGGGTGCATCGGTACTAAAAACATCCCTGGGGGCACAGCTGCCGAAGTAGGCGCCATAGCCATCATTGTTGGCGGCGCTGCCAATGGTGTAGATGATGCCACTGCCACTGCTGTAGTAGCAGGTGTTGAAACTGATGTGCCGTTACCCACATCTTCAGTGGACGGCTTCGAAGACTTAGCACCTTTCTTACCAGCAGAAACTGGACTTTCTCCGGGCCTTTTCTCTTTTCGAGATTCCTCAAACTTGCGGACCTTCTCTTTAGCTTCTTTCATCACAGACAGAACATACTCCATTGCATCATGGTCAGTTGCTCCCATTTCCACAATGTCAGCAAAATACTGGTGGCCATGCTTGTAGAGATTGTCCACTTTATCTTCACGGACATTTTCTGGTTTTGTGCTCTTCCCTGTAGCTTTTGCCGCTTTTGGTGAGATGGGAGTTTCCTTAGATTCCTCAGGGCATTTATAATCCTTCCTCCAACGATCAAGAATATATTTGGAAGGTATTAGCATCACAAGCTCTTGCCTCAGGACAGCAAGAGCATGGCTACACAAAATACCTTTAAACTGGAATGACCTGCAGATACACCACACTTCTTTCTCAGCACTGTTATACATCACTCTGTAGTCAAATTTCCTCTCCTTCCCAATGACAGTCACAGTGTAAGTCACTATCGATCCATTCCTACTGACTTCGGTGCAATTCACATTCATCAGCTGCTTCAACTGATCCTGGAACTTCTGAAACATATTTATAGTATAAACGTTTGCAAATTGCTCCTCAAACAACAGACCAGACAGGACTTGAGGCCTTTGCTGAAATGAACGGAAATCATCGTAGGCTTCTCGATCAGACCTAAGTTTCATAGCAGTATCAAATTGTTCAATGAATGTCTTTATTGTGGTTTCCGGTGTAATATATCCATCGAAAAAGGCCTCCAAACGTTCACTGCGCCGAACAGTGGAGATACCAGCCCAGAAAGTATCCTTCACATATGCTGGCACCCATTTTGCCCTCTCTTCATACAAGGCTGTGAGCCAACGGTTATCATGAAGGTTGTACTGATTGACCATCTCAACCCACTCCCTCTCAAAATCAGCTGATGTAATGGTGTCATAGACTACCTTTTTCATTCTCAGGCTAATTGCCTCTTTATCCTCAACTCTTCCAGACATTTCAGGAAGCTCTTTCATTATATGCCAAAGGTTGTATCTGTGACGAGTATTTGGAAATACCTCAGTGACTGCTTTGACTACTGGTCTTGAATGGGTGGTAATAATTGCTTCAGGTGCTTTATCATTCATACATTTTAGCCATTTCTTGAATAACCATGAAAAAGTCTCTGGAGACTCGTCTCCAAGTAAACCACATCCTAACAACACAAACTGCCCATGATGGTTGATTCCAAGAAAGGCAACCAATGGGATAACAAACTGGTATGTCAAATAAACGGTATCAAAGCAAACAACATCGCAGAAATGCTGATATGCAGCTCTAGATCTAGCATCAACCCAGCAAACATTCTTGAGCCGGCCTTCATCATCCATGTCCCAGTTGTAGAAAAAGTTCGAATTTTGAGCTTGCATCTTATCAAAAAAGACTAAGAGCGCCTCAACATCACCCTCTGCAAACCTCAGCTTCCCAACCTTGCCGGCTGCTTCAATGGAATAATTTGACTGAGAGAAGGATCTCACCATGAAATCTTTATTTTGATTGGGTGGCCTGCCTCTACCAGAATGAATCTTCGGGTTCAATCTAGTCTTGGCATTGAATGGGCGGTGCTCCCTCTGCCAGTCGGGGAGATCTTTAAAGCACATCATGAATCTGACCATTTCAGGGTTACATGGGTGGTTATGCTCCACCTCAGCAAACACCACTTCCCAATGGTTCTCACTTGTGTTATACTTCACTACCATCATTGCTTTGCAACCAGTCTTTGCAACAAGCCTCCTTCGAGCTTTGAGGCCAGGCTTAATCCTAGCAATGCCACCTTTGTAACACACAAATGTTGCACGGTATTTGACCCCATCAACACTATGGGAAGTCCTCTTTGAGACCCCGAAACCTGCACGGTAGCCATACTCTAAGTAGAACTTGTATGCCAAATCAACCGTCTCAAAAGTCATGCCAACTCGAGGGTTAACAACCTCATGCTTATCCAAAACTGCATTGTTGTTCTCGAAGGACGTGGAGGTATCCCTGAAGTGAAGTTGCAAGCTGCTCCTTGCATAAGGATCACTATTAAGGGTGTCCATGACATCAGCACTTGGTAATCAGGATCCTAGGTCAACATAAACATAAGACAGCAGTAAGCGTGTAAGAACCGATTGGAATAGACTAAATAAAACAATTTGAGATACTTAGTTGAATTACTTAAGTTATTTTCAAATATCTCAGGATTAGGTCATTTGTTTAGTGGCTGACTGGCGGAAATGGTATTTACTATTTAGCAAGCATTCAATCATAATTGCCCTGGGCAAATCCAAATGTTCGTAATGAAAATAGCAAATGTCGTGCTTTCATAAACATTAATCGGAGTCAATTTTCCCATTTCTAAATGAGTGAATTACTCCTATGAATATAAGGCCAGAGAAACGGCAAGGCAACATGAATGTTTAACTGCAAGTCTGCAACTGCGATAAAGGAAGACTTCCTTTCACATACAAAGGGGTGCTTGTAACTCCAAGATGAATAATAATGACTAAAAGTTCATTGAAGATGGAGAAACGACCAAGCATTTGGAAGGTTAAACTCTTGCAATTAGGGGGCAGGGCTATGCTGATTAATGCATGGCTGAATAGTAGCATTTGTATAATCATGATATCTTTTTACCAAAAACCTAAACAACTGTTGAAGAACACTGATAGCTTTAGGGACAGAGTGTAATGCCAGAAGAACTATAAAAAGAAGTACGATAGAAAACTGTGTGTCTTGTGCAACACAAAGATGGACTGGGTTTCACTGATCAAGAGCATTAGACTGCCAAACAAACACACCTATAACATAGGTCAGGAAAATAAGAGAATTATCATTGAGAGAAAGTGATTGGAAAAACACTGTTTCTGGAAGGACACCCGATTAGATAGAATCTAGGCTCCTAAACAGCTAAAACTAGCTGGGAAATGCCCTGGGTTATCTCAGCTTGCATAGAATGTTAACTTTATATTGGATAAAGTTCTAAAGTGGAGACAAAGTGGCAACTATATATTATAGCTCTATGAGCTTTGGACCACTGACTGATCAAGAGATTGCAAATGGAATCAAACGGATTGGTCAAGAATTTGGGGGAAGCGAAACTAGGGCTCACCAGCAAAATCCGAATATCCAATAGGGGATGGAAACGAGGAGGAGGAGGTTACACCAGATTAAGTGTTGAGCTCGGATGCTGTGGGTTTTTTTTACGAACTCGAACTCCACATTCTGTGGCAGATCCAGAAATGGAGTACACGCGGTGCTAACTTATGACTAACTAAAACTTATCTCTAAATTGCAATTGAATTTAAACATAGCAAAAGTAAATATCAAGGTTGGGCCGAAGACCTCCTACAGGGAGCCAAAACCCCTCCTAATATAATCCCATTCATCTTCATTCAATTGTCCATAAATTTGATTCCCAAATTTGGAAGTGCCCAAAAAGAAAAAAAAGACAAGAAGTAGCATCCTATCATGGATATAAGTTCATTCCCAAATCCGAAACAGACACTTCATCACACAGAAAAGAAGAACTACACAGAGGAGTAATAGTTGCGATTAGGGTATTTACATGCAATCCTAATCACTAGGTACTTTCTTTTTTTTGTTTCAGGTGACTCAAATGAGAATATACGAGTTTCCCAATACACTCAAGTACATTCTAGTATGAGACCACGAGTTAGCCCCAACACGCTCCCCCTGCCATCCACATCCAAAAAACCTCTACAATCCTACCAAAATGGAGTTCATCCGTGAGGGATTGGGCTCATGTGCAATCGAATAGATTAGCAATTTACAAACCTCGGCAGCATGGAGTGAGGAGCGGCCGAGCGGCGGCACCAGAGTGAGGAGGCACAGGTGCGGTGGCAGCTGGTAGCACTGGGAGTGAGGAGGCACAGGTGCGGTCGCAGCTGGCAGCACCGGGAGTGAGGAGGCACAGGTGCGGTGGCAGCTGGCAGCACCGGGAGTGAGGAGCAGCGGCGCGCAACTCCTGGCTGCGTTGGCAGGGGGCACAGGCCGGCGGTGGCGGAGGCAGTGGCCAGTGGCGGAAGGCGGCGGCGGCCGGCGGAGAGGCCGCGTGCGCCTAGGTTTAGGGAAGGGGAACCGGGGGGCGGAGAGGCCGCGTCACGGTCTGTGGCCTCGTGTGATGCGACTGAGAGGGGATTGGAGAACGAGTCGAGGAGGGACGCGCTGGGCTGCTGCTGCTGCTCCATGGGTTGGATGGGAGGGCCGATAGGGGAGCTTCTTACGTCTTAGCCCATATAACAGCTTTCGGCCCAAAGTGACGTACGGCACGGCCCGGCACGCTCGGCTCGGTGCTCATCAGCTAAATGCCTTAGCCATTGTCTTGTGATTTTTTTAAAAAATAATATTTTTTAAAATATATTTAAAAAAATAAATAGCCACTCTAAAAAAATACAAAAATGGGTTCCTGTAGCCAGTTCAACTGGCAACAGCTACATGTCGCCAGTTGAACTTGTGACAAGGACCCTCTTCCCCTCCTATCGCCGGTCCAGCTACAATCTATAAAAGTCCCAAAAAATTCCTCCAAAACTCATTTTAATTCTAGAAAAAAAAACAAAAGAGAAGAGGAGAGGAAGGGAAGAAAGGCAGCAAAGCTCTGCTAGTTCGTCACGGAGGAGAGAAATTGACAGAGCATCAGATCCAGTGGGGCGGCCATCTTGCAGGTATATTTTTTGCAACCTTGTACATTATGTCAAATTATGTAGAATTAAGTACATCATTTGAGTTGTAGCGAGTAGAATAGCAAGTAGAATTAAGTCATAGAATTAAGTAGAATAGCGACATAGAATTAAGTAAATTAGATAATTGTAGTCAAACTATGTACTACATTATTTGATATGTGTATAGTGTAATTCGTCGTACACATGTTATGAATGTTACAACAGTCGAATGATTTAGGATAAATCAGTAGAAATAGGAAGACGACTATTAGAAATATGTAAAAATAATCTCAGCTTTATTTAGCTTCCCATTTGTGCGTGGTAATTATATTGTTAATGTCGAAAATTAATTTTAAACTACGAAACTAAGAAAATAGGAAGAACTTTGTTTATTGTTTATATTTACACTTGGAAAATATTTAAAAATATCCTCTAAAATTACAAATTTGTTTAAATTGCTGAGTAGCCTAAATTAGGTTTACATTTTTATGTGATAATTATTACGTTAATAGAAATTTTTTTTAAGTAGGAATTTTGGTTTTTGTACATGTTTAAGTAGTCTTTACAATGCATGCACTTAATTTGTAGGTATGGGGACGAGGTCGCCTTCGACTTCTTGACCCGGTGATTGATGCGCATCACCGTAGTCAGCTTTAGTCTGCGTGCTCTGAGGGCGAGGCGACGATTGAGCTTGGCGCATTGCGGCTGCGCACGCCCATCAGGGCGTGGAGGCTGCACCCAGACTAGGTTCTGAGGTACGTATAGTTCTGACCTTAATGCACTCAATCGCGGTCTGACTACTTTGCGTGCAATCACGTTTGTTCTTAATTGTTTCGACACAGGTTGAGAGCGATGTAACGCCCTAATTATTAGAGCCTTTTTGAAAATTTTCAAAATAAAAAGAACCATTTGGTTTTGATGATAATTCCAAGCTTAACTTGAGAATTTCAGAATTTGAAGAGTTTAAAATGACTTAACTAAACTTCAACTAATCCAAAACTTAGCTCTTTTGGTGTTGCTCTAGCTCTCTGGAGCTATCTCTCCTTTCTTTGATAGGGGTTTCCTTTCCTCTATCCTACATTTGGACATTCTTTTATGTCCAGACTGTCCCCTTTGTTTGACCTCTGTTGTGGTCATCTCCTCCTTGTCTTTTCGGGTCTTTTTCTCTCCCCTGGAAATCTCTCTGTTGAGACCTTTTGTCTAGTCTACCTCTTTGGTCCAGACCACCTTTGGGTCGGGACCTCTCTCTTAATCTCTCTTTTGTAGTTTAGACCTCCTTTGAGGTTTAGGCTTCCTTTGTAGCTAGACCTCCTCTGAGGTCTAGATCATCCGTGTGGCTTTAAACCACTTTCCTTTTTATTTGGGTACTCTCTTCAGATCAGATCCTCTCTGTGTCCAGACCTTCCCTTTGGTTTGGGCCGCTTTGGATTTCTTTGTTGGTTTGAATCTCTTTGGTTCAGACCTCCTTCCCATGTTCAGACTTTTTCCAAGTCTAGACTTCCCGGATGATTAGACCCTTTTGTATGCCCAAACCTCCTTACCACTTGGACCTCACCTATGGTGCGGATCTCATTCTTTGTTTGGGTATACTCTTATGCTAGACCTCCCCTCAAGTCTTTTGCTTGAGTTTCCCTCATGCTCACTGGAACGCCCAGTAATTCACTTGAACCCACTCGTGTCCAATTAGATCTCCTTTGTATTCGATTGAACCACCCCTGTGCTTAAATGAACTCCCAGTGTTCAATCGGATCCCCTTTGGTCTCACCTAGTGTCCAGACCTCCTTCCCTGGTTTTTTCCAGACCTAAGCCTCATGTTCATTTGAGTTTCTTCTATGCTCTTGTGAACCTCTCGGTGATCACTTGGACTCCTTCTCACCCTGATCCTTGTAACCTTCTCTTTGGAAAAATCCTCCTAGTGCAATCCGGTAGTACCGTCACAACTCTCGGCATTACCGTTTTTCTAGGACCTCCTTCTCATTTATCAGGACCTTCTACCCCTTAGACCTCCCGGTCTGCAGGACCTCTTAGTCCTTTGGAGATCCTAGCCGGACAAAACCTCTTTCTTGTCCGTTTGGACCTCCCTCGTGTACATCCAAGCCTTCCGTTCGGTTCGGACCTCATCTTTGTTAGATCTAACGGCTCTGACCTCATCCTCGTTAGATCTAAGGGTCCAGACCTCCCTAGCATTTGGACCTCTCGCTTGCCCCTGTGGTGTCTTGCTCGGGTTTGACTTTCCTAGCTTGGGATCGTTCGATTTGTGCTGAACGGTCCGATCTTGTGGGTACGTTCGGATGGTCCAGACGTCCCATTTGCCTCCCTCCGTTCGATCAAGAACGGATGGCACCAGCTCCTCCCGCGTATCCTTGCTTACGCGGACCTCCTCTCTTTGCCGATCGTGACCGTTAGGATCTCCCCTGTGAGGCCCTAGCCATCAGATCTCCTCTTCGTGAGATCTGACCGTCAGGACCAGCCTTTGTGGGTCCTGTCCTCAGGACCATCTCGTGGGTGTCTTTCGGACCTTCTGTCCATGAGACCTCCCCCTTGTGTGTCCTTTGGGACCTCCTCCTTGTTTAGTTGGATCTTTCCATGTCCTTCAGGACCTCTTCGTGTTCTCTAGGACCTCCCCTTTGTTTGGATCCCAACCGTCCAGACCTCCCTTGCAGAGATCTCAACAGTCAGGACCTCCCCATGTCCGGACCTCCCTGTTGAGTTTTGGGCCTCCTTTAGGTTCCAACTTCCTATGGTGTTCGAGACCCTTATGGTGCGGACCTCCCTTTTGTGTTTAGACCTTTGTGGTTTAGACCTTTACTGTCTTTTGCACCTCATGTCCTTAGACCTCCTTGTGGCCTTTAGGACCTTTTGTCCTCAAAGACCTCCCTGTTTGTCTTCAGGACCTCCCCATAGACCGTCCCCTTTGACCAAGCTGTTCACCCTTTTGACTGGTTTTCTTTGGCTCTTAAGTGCATTTGATGTGGGTGGAGTCACAGTAAATGCTGCCACCTACCTTTGTCCTCTTTTCTACTTTTTGTCACATCCCTTGCTTTCTTTATCCTTTCTAGTACCTTGGGGTAGTTTGCCTTTGTACCAATACACTGAATTCGGTCACCTTCTTTTTATAATGCTTCTATTCTTTTTCCTCCTTTAAATAGAGCATCGGGGGCACCCACTGCCTCCCTGTTCTTCATTTCGGCCTCTGCTCTCATCTCTCTGTTTTTAAGGAGCTCTCCAAGCCCCTCTGGTTCGGACCCCCTGGAGCCCGAGCCCTTCATCAATCAGACCTCCTCCCAAGAATCCTCTCTGGTTTTTCTTTTAGTATCATCTTCTGCTATTTACTTCTTGCTTAGTTCATTTGGATTTCATTTGGATCTTTATTTGCTTTGCTTTGTACCCGTGTAGATCTTGGCATTCCCAGAGAGCTAGAGCTGTGAGGAAGGATAGATTCTTAAGCAATCGAGCAAGAGGCAAGTTACACTTTTGACCATATTGCACCCAGTATCTTAAATTACTTATGTTCTGTTTCAAAGTATACTGTATGCTTATTTCTATCAAGCTATTTCAATACCTGTCTTCAAATCCATAGTTATGCCTATCTCTTTCATATGGCCGACTTTGATGTTGTACCCAACTTATTGTCACCATTAGGCAAAATCTGGTTGATACAATAATGTGAACCAGGAGCAATTGTAAAACCAAATGCTTAGACTTGCTTAGACCAAAAATGCTTGATTTGGGAAATCTTTACCTTCATGACCAACTATTGTTTAAAATGTTTTAACCATGACATTGGGGTGTCATGGGCGTATGGAAATATTCTTTGGGGAAGCAAAGAAAGGGAAAAAGGAAAATGGATTTGGACTTGGGCGAAATGGTTGGCTTGGTGGTGCAAGGTTTGTGCTGACTCTATCTGAAAAAGGTGGAGGTCGAGGGTATGTGTTTGTCGCCCAAGTCGATTGAGGACCGGTCTTTGAGCCGCCAATGCTAAGCCTATAATGGGCTATGCCAAAACCGTGCAACCACATGTCTCCAGTGTGGGGTGTGGGACCTAGCTAAGTAATTTGCAGAACTTCCACATGATTAATCCAATTGGAGGAGTGGGAGGTCTTCTATGGCCAAAATGGTCTTTTATGACCTATGTTCCCCTTGGTGCAAGAGGGGCCCAGATCTGAGTGAACCCAAAGGAGGCGAAACCTTAGCAAGGAGAGGGTGGTGGGACAATGCATTTTAAAGGTTTTGTCATGAACTCTAGACATCTTACCTTTGGTAGTGAGAGGTGGCACTCGCGCAAGCCAAACAAACTAGAGGAATCATGTCATGTGGGTAAAGTGTACAACCTCTGCGAGTTAAATCTATTGAATAGCCATGTCGCGGTTATGGGCGTCTTTGGCGTGACCACTCGAGTTAGATATTGGTTTTGGGTTTCCAAAAGTGTTTAATAAACTGTTTTGGGATTGCTATCCCATGGGCTTTGGGCGGGGAGCCTTGTGACAGGAGGGTATCCTTCACCATCTTGTGATGAATGTTATCCAAGCGAAAAACTAATTTGATAAAATGAATTTTAATTATTGTATTCTTGCCTTAGAACCTAATACATGTATTTGAAAGAAACATGGCTTTATGCAAATCAACCATATTAAGCCTTTCTTTGTGATATCCATTATGCATGTCATTTTGTTATCTACAGGTGTAACTTGCGAGCACGGTTGTTGTGCTCACTCTTGCTTCTTCTTTGTCTTTAGCGAGGAATTGGAAGCTTTGGGATAACCTTCTTTGTGGACCTAGTGGTCTGGAGCGACTAGGATCGCCCTCCGGTAGATGCACTGTGGTGTATCGGGTGGTTTAAGTGTTTACCTTCTGCTGTATTTTGCTTGTTAGATTGTAAGCTCTCTTGTAAACAACTCCTTGATATTAATAAAAGCTGGTCGTGTTGCAATGCTATCACCCTTGTTCTTTGTGAAGAGCTAGCCATGATCCTTGGGACTAGCTCGGTATGCACAGGAACCACGAGTAAGCTTCAGTCCTCCAGACCACCCTCGGGGTTGGGCGGGTGTGTGTTCTGTGGTGGTCTCAACCCTCCACGACCTCCTCGGTGGGTCGTGGGTGGTCTTGGGATGACCAGACCTCCACGACCTCCCCGGTGCAGCCGTGGCAGTCTGCGGGGTGCTCCATGGCTCCACGACCTCCTCGGTCTGCATCTCCTGGACTTCAGGTGGTCTCGCTGGACCTCTGGGAGGTCTTAGTGGATGTCAGAGATCCTTTGGACCTTCTGGGAGGTCCTGATTGACTTTCCAGGAGCTCTTGAAGGACCTCTCGGGTGCCCTAGAGTTTGGTCGCCACAAGCGACAGGCCTCCTTCCACTAGCGAGGATGGTGGAGGCGACGTGGGAGAACGACCAGGACCACGGTCATGGCCGTACGTCTAGTCGTTTTTCATACGACCAGGCCCTACTGACGGCGCTAGTTGACCGCTGGAGGTCAGAGACGCACACGTTCCACCTTCCGTGCGGGGAGATGGCGCCGACGCTCCAGGACGTGAGCTTCCTGACCGGATTGCCCTGCACAGGCTCCTCTATGGCAGCGTACGACATCTCAGCCACGTGGCGCGCAGACCTCCTAGCGAGGTTCCATGATGTGCTGCCGCCGGGCAGCGGGTACACGGAGTTCAGCAGTCCACACGGGACGACGTTGAGGTGGATCTGCCAGTTTTACGTAAATATTTGTAGCTATTGTTATCTCGCATTAATTCATATGTGAACCTTGCTGACATGTACATGTCTTCTTGCAGCCTAAGCGTATGGTGCAGAATGCAGGGGACATCATTGTTAG
Organism: Phyllostachys edulis; assembly: GCA_036346405.1. Classification (NCBI taxonomy): domain Eukaryota; kingdom Viridiplantae; phylum Streptophyta; class Magnoliopsida; order Poales; family Poaceae; genus Phyllostachys; species Phyllostachys edulis. The sequence continues at coordinate 45,771,977 of CM070552.1, read as the reverse complement.
GAGGCATTTCGAGGCCTACCTGCTATGGCTATTTGGGTGGGTCATGTTCCTGGAGTCCCACGGTGACAGCGTCAACAAGCACTACGTCCGGTACGCACGTGAGCTGGCGGACTTGCTGGTGGACGACATCCCCTCCTACGCCTAGGGTTCGACCGTACTGTGCGCGACGTACCGCGCAGTGTGCGATGTGTGCCACCGTGCCCAGGACAGCTCCATTCTCTCCGGATGCCCACTACATCTGCAGCTGTGGTCCTTCGAGCGCTTCCAAATCGGATGACCACAGTTGGACTTGGGAGCGTATGTGGTCAGCTTGTACGCCCAGGGCGATGATGTGGACTGGCCGACTATGGGCGCGGTGTGGTGCCTCCACCAGGTTAGTTTTATGATCATTTATTATTTTTCGTATTGTAATCACAATTTCGTGTGCTAACTTTGCGGTGTTCTATTGCACAGGTCACGTACACGCCAATCACTTCGCAGGGGTCCTACCCGAAGTATGTTGTGATGTTCGATCAGCTGACCGATGACCGCGTCATCGGACCACCGTACACTCGGCGAGAGGTGAACACGCGTGCGTGCGGGGTGATGATCTGTGCGCGAGACTACGTGTATTGGTACACGTGGAGGGCCTTGGTGCATGATGTCTTCGTGGAGGAGTACCAGGTGCAGCGGGTCATGCGCCAGTTCGGTCTGCAACAGGAGGTCCCAGCCCCATGGGGGGAACGCGGGTGCCGGTACACATTCATGCGTAAGTTCACTCTTTACTTCTTTCGTATAATATGCATTACATGCTGACCAAATAATTGTCTTGCCATCCACAGGTACACTAGGAAGGGAGTACGTGGCACGATGTCCTGGTTGGACAGGATGTCCCCTTGGGTTGAGGCTTGGAGTGGCGCGCACGAGGACCCCATCCAGTGTGGGGATGATCCCTACGACCCCAAGACGTACGGGGAGTACATGGAGTGATACGCTAGTCGGACGAGGCTTCACTGCATTCGGGTCATGGTTGACCCACCATGACACGAGGCTGCGACGTCCGACACATACCCCACCCAGCCAGACTCTGCTTTCCACTGCTCCGTACGTATTGAACGGTTCTTAATTCATATTTTATTTGCTAGATTTATGTTTCCAACTTGTTCATTATTTGTGCAGACTGATCTACACCGAGAGATTCTCGAGTTGGCAGCCTCCGCGTAGCACATGACGCCTGGGGACACTAGAGGAGTCCTGCAGCAGATCATGGAGGCCGCGGGACGAGGCATCCAAATCGCGACTTGTCGCACGTCGAGGGACCTGGTGGACCGACCAGTGCGAGGACGAGAGGTCAGTCGAGGTGGTTCGCGGCCACGTTCTCCTGCCCCGAACGTGGCGGGTGTGTCGTCGTGGCACTGTGGTGGGAGCACCGCGGGACATTTTGGAGGTGAGCATGAGACATTCACTTCCGCATCTTTATTTTGAACCGCACAAATTACTAACAACAATCTTCTCTTGCAGGTCCAGTGCTCCATCGGCACGCGGGGCAGAAGTACGCGGAGTCATCGGGGCACGGCTTCGTGCCACCAGTATGACCGCCCTGCCTGTTTACATAACATCTTTTTTCGTGGTTTCCGCCATGATTACGTGCGTAACATAATGCTTCTTTATTTCGAACTCCACTAGTTATTAACGGCAATCTTCTCTTGCAGGTCCTAAGCTCCACCCGTACGCGACCCAGGAGTACACGAAGTCATCGGTGCACGTCTTCGGGCCACCAGGTATGACCACCTTGCTTGCTTGCGTAACGTCCTTTTTTGTGGTTTTCGCCATGATTACGTTTGTAACGTAATGCTTCACAGGAACGACTTGGGAGGACTCTTCATTGTCGCACGACGAGGTACACCTATCGACACCCCTTGAGGACTTCTTTATGGACCTACGTGACATCCCATTCTCCTTGGAGGCTTCTCAGCTACACGGTGTGCCGCGATCGACCCAACCGACGCAGGACCCCCCCCCCTCGCGACACCACCTCAGGCTACTCGCGTCGGTCTCGTAGTCAAACAGCCTGATCCTCTGACGTACTCGGACCATCGCCGGACGAGGCCAGGGGCGACACGCTAGGTGCACCCCAAGAAGGGCCGTCAGTATATATTTGTTCCTCCAAATATTAGTCATGCTATGTACATATTAATTTCTGTACAACTATTATTATGCTAGTCTCGTGTTTCGATATTTCTTTTTTGCTTGAAAACCGCAACAACGTGTACGATTCTGCATCGAGACACCCCACACCACCCACTTTCTACGCCTTCAGTCCCCCTTACTTTGCGTAGTGACGTGACCCGATGAGTCAGCTTTGCGCAGCGACGTGACCCGAGGAGTCATCTTTGTGGAGCGACGTGACCCAATGACTCAGCTTTGCGGAGCGATGTGACCCGTCGAGTCAGCTTTGTTGAGCGACATGACTCGACGAGTCAGCTTTGCGGAGCGACGTGACCCGATGAGTCAGCTGTTCAGGACGACATGACCTGAGGAGGCAGCTTTTCAGGACGACGTGACCCGACGAGTCAGCTTTTCAGGACGACGTGACCCGACGAGCCAGCTTTTCAGGGCCGCTGCCTCGCGGACGCGAATTTCCTTCAACTGAATTACAATTGACCACGACGTAATGCCGACTTAGCATATAAGTACTACCCCTTCCACGTCGGGTTCTCCTGCATCCAGACTTCAACACAAACTCGTTTAGATGGACAAGCACTGGAAGGAGATCCGCGAAATACAAAGGGAATATGCGGCCCAAGAGGAACAAAGGGAGCGTGTCAGGAGGCCACCTCCCCGCAATGACGCCGCCCCCATAGCAGTAACCCCTACCAAAACATCCCAACCGAGCGTTCGCCGCAACACCCGCCCGAGGGGGGGCGCCGCCTCTCTGTTGGTGCAGGGACAGATGCAAGTTCTTCAAGTCCAAACACCCGCTCAGCCTGAGCATACGTTACTGGGGTTACGCAAACTACTTCTGCGACTATCTCGATCGTCGTTGGGACATGAGACGCTATCGGCAGTCGGTAAGGACCGATAGAAGTATGTTCCCCTACCAGTTCTCTTTGAAAGTCTGTACTAACAACCTCTCTCGTCTACTCGTAGTCCCCGAATCCGCTATGTGGCTACCGCAAGTGAATCGACCTAGAGATCCACCTACACGACCAGTGTACTCTCGACTGCGAGGAGTGGGATGCCAACAGGGACCACAAGAGGAGGGAGGAGGAGCGCCACACCAAAGAGCACAACTAGCGTATCCGGTGGGAGACGCAGACCCATCTCGAGACGTGCAGGCGCCGGGAGCGCAAGGCTCGCGAGAGGGAGCGCGAGAAAAAGAGGAAAATGGCGACCGACGAGGAGTGCAATGCCGACCTCACAAAGAAGGGCAAATGGCCCTGGTCCACGCAGTAGTCCGACCCTCTTCGTCCATATGTCCCATGTATTTCTAATTCCCTAAAGGTATGTGTGTACCGTCCTTGGTTCGTTAGCTTGCGTACCATATAACCCCTCTTGTCGGATCAATTGTCGTTCTGTTATCGTTGCGCCATTTCTCCAATATTGTGCACTGTGTTTGAATTCTCTAGCGCATCGCAATATAACTTACCTTTCTACTTACAAATCATTAATACCTCAATTGTCTTCATAAAATTCTCTAGCGCGTCACAATATAACTTACCTTCTAGTTGATGTATCGCTAACATATTTTGTACCGTTTCAACAAACACACCAACCAGCATAGGTGTCGCCAGTTGAAATGGCAACAGGTATTGTCGCCAGTTGAAATGGCAACAGGTAGCAATAATATGCTGTGGATGTACATGAGCAAGTGTATGAATTCCCGGGCGCATCGTAATATCACTTACCTTCTTACTTACGAATCATTGATACCTCAATTGTCCTCGCAAAATTCTTCAGAAATTCACCACACTAGAACAACATATGACAATCACAAAATGTTATTACGAGTTTAACAGATTTTGTACCGTTCAAAATATACAAAAATCACAAATAGACAAATAAGATTAGGGTTTCAAGTACCTATCGCCGTTACAAATGACAATAAGTACCTATCGCCGGTTGAACTGGCGACAGATACCTAGACCCATTTATTGGGTGATTTAGAAGGTCCCTATCGGGGCAACTATTTATTTGTGTAATTATCTTTTATAAAAATATTATTTCAAAAAAAATCATTGTCTTGTCATGTTGTGCTGTTAACCGTCTCCAAAAAAACGTTGTGTGGCTAACCATTTCCAGGTGAATGTTACAGGAGGAAAATCTAAGTAATGGTTGTACATTTCTCTACAGCGCCCATTCTTTTTGCGCTTTAGACAACTTTGAGCGAACAACTAGTTTTACTAACGTTGCGAGTGCAAGGAATTAATAATTAGGGTACAAATACATTCCAGTAGGGTAGTAAGGCTCATTGCCCGAATCATTAAATCTACGCGTTCAATGCTAAATTGCTAAACTATCCAAGTTAGACTTAGTTGTTCAGCTGCATTGCATGAAACATTCTGCAGATTACATACATAGCTTTCGCATAGGGATTGCTGGGCCGAGAACCAATGCGCCACCCCACGAGGCGTCGATGACAAAATCAATCTGACCCAGGTCCAGGTCACAAGGGATCATGCTCCTTTCCTTGTGACCCTTCGGAACATGTCTTTGATGTTCTTCGATTCTACCTCGGTCTTTTGTTTCTTCGCTGGCCTCCCTTTGCTTGACTTGGCACTACCATTTCCTACTTTCCCCTGTATTGACACATTTGATGAGCTTAGAGCACATGAGGTGAGCGCTAAAAACAATAAAGCGTTCGCGAGGAGTTTACCTCAGAGGGACGAGCAGGTATGGGAGAACTCTCTGCGCAAAACGAAGCTTCGCTATTTTTGGTCATGGCATTGATCTCATTGATGTCCAGCCTGCAGTGGAATGGATTGTTCGAGCGTGAGCATAGACAAACGGAAATCTGTATTGAGCTGCTGATTCTTCGACATACAACGAGACGAGTCTTACTGCAACTTCTTGCAGAGTAATGTTAACCATGGCTCATCCTTCAGGTATTCACAAATTATTTGGACGGCATCCTTCACTGTAACAGGGAACAATAGAAACAGCTCCATAAGGGCATTAGTTCACGTTATCAAGAAATACTTAAGCTATGTATCTATTGTGAGTTGTGACTCAAGAATTCCATCTCTATGCAATTTCTCATAATAAAATAGCGCATACCACCTGCACTAGCACAAAGCAAGGCTAATTTCAGCTGCTACAGAAGCAATAGTTATAGTGAATTCATATTGGTTGATCTCAATATGAATTCCAGAAGAAGAAAAATGTCATCTGTGTATGTCTTTCTTTTTTAGACAAGAACATCCTTACCAGCAGGCATATTTGAAATTCAAACTACCAAGCTCACTTAAGTTTATTCAGTCCAATTTTTTAATGCAAAGTGGAAAAGGACTAGGGATCAGTTATTGTAGTTTAACTGTTTTTGAGTCTAAATCGCATCAATGATCCAAACAATGTGGTTATATAATTGTGAGAGAAACCACAGTTTGACTATTTGGTTGAATATGAGATTAAAAACCACCTGCATTGACTGAACAATTAAATGACAAGAAACTACATACTTCTCGTATTAGAGTATTATATTAGACTAATCAAAACGAAGTGTTGCAGAGACATACATAGTTCTTTTTCTCCTTGCGCAGCATAATTTTTACCCAACCTGGGAAAAACCTCTTTTAGGTTGTGTACCTGTAAATGGGATTCATAAGAGTAGATATTTAATTCTCAACAATGCAGGAAAAACGAGGATTCACACATGAATGTGGTATACACATGGATCAAAATCCCGGCGGTTACCGGCCGGTAACCGCCGGTTACCGGTTTTACCGGTGGGAACCGGGATCCTAAAAACCGGCCGAAAAAATTCAAATTCAAAATCCCAGCGGTTACATCCCCAATTCAAATTTCTTCAGACGAATTTCAACCGGGTTTTTCCCGGGTTTTCCAGTTACCGAACGGTAACCGTTACCGACCGCCCGGCAGGATTTTACCCGGTACCGGTATTTTGATCCTTGGGTATACATAGAAAGCAGATGTACTAAGCTGAGTTAAAATGCAAACCAAAATAGACATTATTGCTGCACATGAATGTGCAATCAAAGCAGAGTTGTGTCTTAACTCTTACCATGACAAAGCAGAGTTTCTAGGTGAATCGCGAAAACGCATGATGGATGCAAGTTTAACTAATATAAGAGGTGCGGTGATCTCAAAGTGGAATTTGTTCCTCATAGAAATAATTATAAGCTTCAATAGGTTAATCATGCAAAACAGCAAAAGTATTGCACATTTTAACAGCTATGACAGATTGTGTTATCCTGAAGGACATTCTTCCATAGAAGTAGAGAACTTGACCGTCTAAAAAAAATAAGTATCGAACGTGGCAAGTGGCACTGCATTGGCTTTAGAAGAAATGGTTCATCTAAGTAATAACAACTGTCAGTTCCCGCAGCATTATTGCTCATATACCTCAACTGACAGGAAAATAGTCCTGTCAAAATTCCAGCAATGACAGGAGAAAAATTACATCCAATTATGACTGGTTGAGAACTATGACAGGAGCAAAATTACATCCAATTATGACTGGTTGAGAACTAGATATGCTCTCATGTTTACTGTAAACAATAATTGTGTAAAAACAGGTTAAAGAACTGGCCATACAAGAAACTTACTAGGGTCACTTATAGGATTCATTATTTATTTTTATCTATAATCACTGTGACCAAAGAAAACTAAAAAATGGTGAGGGGAAATAATATGATTTAGCACATGAATAGTCTCAATGGCATGCCCCATAGGAAGTTGGGACTTGCGACTTAGCACCCTTGTTCAACGCAAACAGGCAAAAAAAGTTAAGTTGTTTCAATGTTTTCTTAACCCAGTAAAGCATACTGCATACATCCCATCCTAACTGCAGGTTACATCATCGCTTTTTGTAAAATGCAAAAAAAAAAGAAAGAAAGAAAAGAAAAGCAAAAGAAAAGCTCAGCTTCTGATAAGGATAAGCAGCGACATAAGAGCGTGTTGCAAATCAAGTTCACAAAAGTAAAAACTGACACAGGCTACCTTACAGCACAGCCAAGATAAGACCTTGGAATCGTCCAGCCTAAAGAACTTCACATTAGCAACTTCTGCAGGAAAGGTAACATACATGTGAAATCATTAGTTCTGTAAAACTATTGTTAGGATGGAAATAAGTTATACCAGAAATCAAACAATAAATGAATGTGTCTGTGACAGTGTAACACACGGAAAACCATATATCAAAAAATAAAACGCTCAAGATCCCATAAGTGATCACTCTTGACCTCTTGTGTTAAGTAGTGCTTAATAGTGTGACAGCAATTTGATATGATATTAATTTTGCAGCAAACATACGTGTCAAACATTTACCTTTAACTTCACAAACCAATTCCATATGGTTTCCTGCTACACTCATGAGGTGCTGATATCCAGGATATCCCTCGATGTATAATATTTCATCCAGTTGTCTGAATTTTCCTGAATCTTTACCATTCTGCAGAACAAGGGAGTGGATTTTAAATTAACATAGATTAGATGAAATAAGACCCACATATCAGAAAATATATCTTCAATTGGGCTTACCGACATACGTGCAGCTTCAAATATTGGTAAGAAAATGAAGATGGGATCAACAAGAGTGCAATAGTAGAGGCTGCCATCTATAGGAAGGGAAGCAGGAATAAATAAAGTCAGGCAGTGAAGCCCACTGCAGTAAGATAGTTTTTGAAAAAACATTGTTCAGAACAGATCATACTATTTGGCAGCTGGTATGCTGATATGTTTTAAATGGTATGCAAAATGGAGAATAAGAGCAACATCATCCCTTTATCTTATGATGCTCCTTACCACTAAACTGATATCTGAATCCCTTGTTTAAGTGTTTACCAAATTTAACTGGTTGGTTTGCAGAGGAAAGGAAACGAACCTTACAACAATGATTGCCTAAAGGCTACATAATGACAATAGGAGACAAACTTTGCACAGAAACGACGAACTGCATAGCTACTTCGTGGTTCTACCATACCTTCACAAACATAATCTCCCAAGAACCAAGAGCCGAAACGCTCCTTAAACCAATGGAATTCATGAAGTTGTCCATCGATGAACAGATACGATGTTTCTTCATCTGTTCGATGACAAGACAAAAGTCATCGCAAGCTGTTGATCATTTATGAGGGATAATACTAAATGACTACTACTAATTCGCCGACACTCCTATCACAAGCCACAAGTATCATCACATATTTGTCTACATTACTGGCGAACAGAAACTCATACTGGAAAACAGTAGCTAGCGAGGCATATACGGGCACCTGATTTCGGATGGCGAAGTGATAAAACATTCCCTTGACCATCGGCATCAGAAGGACCTGCAAGGAAACACAAAATGGCGTCTGGTTAGAAATGTGGGGCTCCAAACACAAACGATGGGAGGACAATTTCAGTCATCAGCTAGCATACAGCCTGCAGGCCTTTCAACCAGGCCACACTAATTAACAGAGCTACCTCAAAACAGCATACAGCAATGGATGCCTTTCTAAAGGCTTCCAATTGGGAACATGCGAATCAGTAAGTCGCACTAGATTCCCCCGGGTAGGGTTAGGAGGTTGAGCCGTTGAGGGATGGGGGGAGCTCACGGGGGGCGATGAGGACACGGGGCGGCGGCGCCATGTTGTCGCACCACGACGCCATTGGTGGCCGCCTTGGCTCCTTCGGCTTGACCGGTGGCCGGTGCCCGGTGGTTGCGCAGTGGCGCAGGTTTTTGCGTTTGGTTTCGTTGGAGCCGCGGGGCCAGGGGAGGGGTGGGCGCGCGCCGGTAGGGTTTTGGCGACCCGGCGGCCGAGCCTCCCAAGCTGTACGTGGGTGGTATCAGATGTCGGAACTGGTTTGTTTCACAAACGGGAAGCCCAATTTGACCCATCTGAAGGCCTAACCAATACGATGAATTTCCAGCCCGTTTGTCTAGTTTGCTACCCTGCGGGCCCAAACTCCAAAGTCCCCAAACAGTCCATAGACCCCTGACCCTGAGAATAAGCTCAAAATGCTCTCTCTCTCTCTCTCTCTCCCCAATGGTGTTGCGTCATCTTTCTATCAGGAGAGCGCAAGGGCGGCTGAGAAGACCCAATTTGGCAATTTCTCGTGTAAAAGGTAGTACACAAAGCTCCTCTATATCCCAAGGGATTTGGTTTAATACTATCCTTTCAATATATCCTCGCGGAGAAACGGTACGTACCTGTGATTTCTCTTGAAAAGAAAAGAGAGGAATCCATCCCAGAATCACAGCAACCACGACGCACGCATGACTCGTCAGGTAGACTAGTACTAACTCGCAAGGAGGAATATATGGTGGCTGGCTACACAACGTCGCGCACGGCGGCGGCGACGAACGCACGGAGCTTGAGGGAATTCAAGGCGATGGCGCGCGCGCGGCCGGACACGGGTGTGCGTCGGTGCGTGGCCGCGGCCGCGCGCGTGTCCGTATGCGACGAGGCAAGGAGAGCCCAAGGAGGACAGCTGCCGCGCGCGCGCGCGCGCAACGCGAGGCCGCTGGTTATGGGCGAGCGCAACGCCAACGGCTAGCGGCAAAGCCAAGTACACCCGCGGCTAGTGTGCGTACGTATGTGTATACCACTGTACCGACCGGTCGGACCGAATTGATAACAATCATATCGTGCAAGCCAGAAACCCAATCGGCAGTACGCGCTGATCGAGACTCCACTAGCTAATCAACCGATTGCCGTGCACTGTGTGTTGAGCACCGCTCTCTTAATTCTTTACTTCTTGTGCCGTCTTCTGGAGATCATGGGCTAACAGCGACCTGTACTGTACCATATTGCAGCACGCAGTACTTGAGTGATCGTTTGTGCCGATGGATTGATTCAATCAAAGGGGGTGTCATATTTTCAAATGATTGAATCAAAATCAGACACATCTTGGAGCTAATCCAGAGCCGAGTAAAATCGACTCAGAATTGACAAAAAAAAAATAGACAACTTATAAATAGCACGAAAATAGATTTAAATATTGCCTTGTTGGGGGAAGGAGGGCGAGTGGAAGTGTGCAACAGCAATAATAGTGGTCTCCGGATCGTGCCATTGACTCGCCGCGGTGGCTTGACGCATCCAGCTGTGCAGCACAACTGGTCTCAACTTGGAAGCATGTGGATGGGCAGCGCCCGCCTCAAGCCATGATGCTTCTCATGTGTCATCCACCTAACGCATGCATGGTTGTTTTGGATGTTGCTCTCCTCCTCTTTGGCTGTGATCATTGGCTCATTAATTACAAAGGACGAACTCGCGGTTAGATTAATTAATGGAGTACGAGCTCGCGCATATCGCGATCTGTTGAGATCGGTTGGTTCTTTTAGGGGTGGGAATGGTTCGGAGCGGTGATCCGAATCTATTTGTACCATAGGTGTTTTTAGAGCATGTGGGCTGGTCCTTATGAGAAAGCTAAGGTGATCCTCATGATCTATTGGATCTTGCGAACCGAACCCCTTCGCATGAGCAATCGCCAGAGAGAGGGAGCCTGGGATCTCGTCCTCTCAATCACTGGAACCTGCAGCACATGGCCTTCATCTCCAACCTTGGCAGTGTGCAGCCAAGCTCTGCCATGTCATTCCCGTCGGGCGGGTGAGCCGCTCATTCTTCTAACCGTGTCCAAATGCGTTCTACACTCCCTCGAAACATATCCACTTGTTGATATCTCGTTCATAGCTGAGCCGGAAGCTATCGTTTTCACCGTCTCCGGCCACGACCGCAGCTCGCCAACTTTGCTGCCCGCCAAATCACCCTCTCTGGTGAGCTTATCCACGAACCACTCGTGTCAAATTGCGTTCTACGTCCTCATACTCCTTCCCCCTCTCTCGATTTTAGTTCCTCGCCCTCGAAATCGCTGAATCGAAGCTTCTTCCTTCTCGAATCCGAGAAGCCGCCGCCAAGGCGCCAAGCTCCTCCACGCTGGAGCTCCTTTGCTAGTGAGTTTCCAGCCACATCTTTGCGGCATCCTGTGTTCGAAGACCCTGTAAACTGAGTAGGCTAGCCATCTTCCCCTGGGATGCACTATAGTTGCGATGCCCCGATGCCACTCCTGCACCACCGTCGGTCGACGACGCCAGGCCAGCACAGCGCACCATCCTCGTCGTCGTCCGCCCCACTAGCATCCACATGCCGCCAAGATGCTCGTGACTCGCTTAGGTTTTCGATTCCACCGACGTTTAGCTATGGCCGTCGGCCTTCATTTCAAAGCGTTGTATCAACGAGAATTTCAAGCTAGTTCGTAACACCGTGATGACGCTGCATCGGAAGAAAATTCCCGCCGTCCTCCTCAAGATTGATATTACGAAATCCTTCGATTCTTTATCCTGAGAGTTCCTGTTGAGTGTTCTGGTGCAACTTGGTTTCGGCAACAGATGGCGCGTTTGGATCACCGCAATCCTTCGTACGGCAACCACGTCGATCCTGCTCAACGACGGCCGTGGTCCGCCCCTGTCCTTCGCGCAGGGAGTACGGCAAGGGGACCCGCTCTCCCTTGCCCTGTTCATCATGGCTATGGACGTCCTACAGGCTACGACGAGATGGACCACGTGTCGGTGGTTGCTAAGCCCCCTCGGCCGCCTGGTGACGGAGCCGCGCGTCTCCATCTACGCGGACGATGTTGTGCTCTTCTTCAGCCCTTCATCCCAAGGTTGTGAGGTGGTGAGAGAGTTGTTGTTCATCTTCAGCAGGGCATCTGGTCTCACCTCTAACCTGGCCAAGAGCTCCATCACGACCATTCGCTGCGATGATGAGACCGAGATGGCGGCCGCGGCCGCGTTGCAGTGTCAACGGCTTCGCTTCCTGATCACGTACCTTGGACTCCCGCTCTCAATTCGCTCTCTCAGGAAGAGCGACATTCATCCGCTCGTCAATAAGTCCTCGAAAAAGTTAGCCGGGTGGAAACCTAAACTCCTAACTCCGAGTGGGCACGTCATACTCACCAGATATGTCTTGATGGCGCTACCGGTTCACTTCATGACGATCTTCAGGCTTCTTTAGTGGGCGATCAAGTTAATAAACAGTAAGTGTCGTGCTTTCATTTGGAAGGGGTCTGAGTCCATCAGCGGCGGTCATTGCTTGCTTGCCTGGTCGAAAGTATGCGCACACCCCGATGTGAAATTTGGGTATCCATGATTTGGCATCGTTCGATCTTTGCGCCCACCTTCGCTGAATCGAATGGGATCCGAGCCAAAGCCATGGCACAGCGTGACAACCGACGAAGACGCGGACATCCTGCCCATGTTCGAGGCGCACCCACGATTATTTGGTGACGGCGGCATGCAGCGCTTCGCATGATCACTGGATTGAAGGTGGGCGTTCGGTTGCCGTAGTCGTGCCAGCCCTATTCTCCTTTGTAAGAAAAAAAGAACAAGTCTGTTACGGAGGCTTTCTCCAACAATTCCTGGACTAAGGACACGAGGGTGCATCACATCTGCTGGCGTTGCTGAAGCTTGAAGCTTTGGGGCATTGTTGTCGGCACTCCGCTCCACGCCGGCAGGAACGACGAAATTACCTGGAGGCACTCGGTCGACGGCAAGTACTCGGCTTGTTCTGCCTATCAGCTCTTCTTCGCCGCTTCAACAACCTTCGCTTGCCACAATTGCATCTGGAAATCTAAAGCACCGTCGCAATGCAAGTTTTTCATGTGGTTGGTCATTCATGAGAAGTGCCTCACCAACGATAATCTCCAACGGCGCGGTTGGCCCAATCTTGGATGTTGTTCTCTTTGCAATCACCCTGGCGAGAGTTGCAAGCGCCTATTCGTCGATTGTCCCTTCTCGACTAAGGTCTGGGCAAGATTCAGGACATGAAGCGGCATCCAGTTCCCGATCCCCTCCGCTGCGATGTCTAGCTCCCAAGATTGGTGGCTTACCACGAGGAATTTAATCTCAAAATCGCTCTGACGGAATTTTGACACGGTGACCATCCTCGTTCACTGGTGTATCTGGAAGGGGTGTAATGCCAGAATCTTTGAGGGACGTTGCCGGCCTACGACCGATGTGCTCTAGAGTATCAAGGAGAAAATCTTCTTGTGGAAGGCTGCCGGTTGTGTTTCAGCTCTTTAGTCCCCTATGTGTAACGCGTCGGTGCTACCTTAGCACAACCGTTTGAGGCTGTAAGGTTTCTTTTTCCATTTAAGAGAGCTTTCTCTCTTCTTGTTTCTCTAAACTTGTTCTCCCATTCTTAATATATTTGGCCTGTAATCTTTCAACTGGCCCGTCGAAAAAATATAAGCTAGTTGTGTTAGTTTTATGTTCTCGTTTTTTAGTTTCAGTTTCGGTCAGTTTGCAAAATTGTTAAGCAATCTATTTGAGATAAGCTAGCTAGTATATATTGTTGATTCAAAGTTTGTTTCCTATTGGAAACAGAGTCGGACGTTTGTTCTGTCCAGTAGCAGTTTGTTTGGTTTCGGAAACAGAGTTCGTTTCCCTGGTCGAGTCCGTTTTTGAAGCTAACTGTAGTTATTCCGAAACGGAGTCAACATGTAATCTTCTGATTCTATATAAGAAAACGAAAATACAAAAGGACTGCAAGATTTGCAGCGCAAAATTCACATCTCGATTCTGAGTACTTTCTTCAAGCATTGAGTGTTTTGATTCTGGTCTGAATCTACAGAAGTGTTGATTCTCAGGAAGTTCAGAAACTCTGAAACAAGCACGGCATCGTCGTCGCGCTCGCCGTCCATCGGCCGCAGCCCACCACCCGCCGTGCCGCTGCTACCCACGGATTTGTTGATTTGTGATCCAAATTCTATACATCAATTAGGCCAGCTTCTGGACAGAGCGTAGCGGAGGCCCGTCGCCGGAGGCTTAGGGCCGAGCGAGCGAGTCTCCGAAGAGGCCCATTGTGCACCCGTGCACCTGAGGACGCTGAAGGGGGGGCTTCGCCCCCGCAGTATGGATCCTAGTCAATTTAGGGTTTCCATGATATATATATATATATCCTGTAAGCCGCTGTTTGGGAGATATTGATTTAGAGTTGTAAATCTCCGGCGTTGTAACCTCACCCCGATATAGTGAAGATTGTTGCTGGCTGGCGCCCGTGGTTTTTTCCCCTCTCGCATTGGGAGGATTTTCCACGTTAAAATCTCTTGTCTCTCTGCGATTGATCTTGTTTACTTCGTCGTTCCTCCGCCGTCACGTGTAACAGGATTCGTGATGATCTCCTACATCCATTTTTGCCATCACCCAGCGTCCTCCGGCCTTCCTCTGCTCTCGCTAGAGCTCACCAGAGCCTAGCCATGGATTCTTGCGTCTCTTTTCCCTCTGGTTGCTCTAGCTCATTTCGTACCCTGTTCCCACGCAGCTCCGACACCCGCCTGCCGATGGGGAGGACGAATTGGCCTGGGCGGCGTTGTTGTCCGGTTAGCAGTGGTGGCAGGGAACTGGAAACGGGAGCATCAGAGGCGCATAAGATAAGCAAGAAAAGAGTCGACCCACTCAGTGCTCAGGAACCAATAGGTTTTAATCCATTCGAACCATTTCTATTGTTGGACCGAACCGCTGGCCCATATTACTAGAATTTGAGGGGCGGTTTAATGAACCATTGGGACTGACCGACCCACGCCCACCCCTAGTTCTTTGCATTTGTAGCTATTTTAGTATTGTGCACAATGAGGCGCACTATGAATTGAGTAAAGGGCAAAAGGGCTACAAGCTGCAACCATGCATATCATGCTATCTGTATAAGATTTTACTCTCGCCGAAACTTTTAACTATAGATATCTTTTAAAATATTTAGATTAGATACACGACAAATACTCTCATAATATTGTATTTTTATTGGGTTTATTAGTATATTGCAATAGAAATTAGTGGTTAAAGTTATGTTTCAGGGACGGGTTGATGTCCAAATTAACATGTTTTTGTGACCGCATCATATTTCAAATCTGAATCTTCGTATGGCAAAAAAAAAAAAAAAAGTGGAAAAGGAGTCACAGCTTTGCCATTGTGGGTAACCTTGCTTACGAAACAGGAGTGGTGGAGGCTTCACCTTGATCGAATCAAGAGTATTAAGTTAATGGCCCGGCCGGAGCATTGGATTCCTACATGGCATTGCACGCGTTTGCAATCATGCATCCAAGTGGACCGTACGTGTCGTTCTCATCCTAGCATTCACAAGGTCGGACGTAAGTAGCACATCCGTCGGGATTTTCCTTTTTCCTTTTTTTTAAAAAAAAAAACTCAATAAAATGGTATGCGATCATAGTGGCAAGCATCATGAAGAGGAATTGATGACAGGGATCTATCCGGATATGGAATATGGTTAATTCGACAGTCTGGTCTCACATCAGCTTCCACAGAAGCTACAAGAGAACACTGAGAGCTTTATTAAGATCAACATTGCGCTGGAGGAGGAACAAGATATGCATGGGCGGCATGGTCCGTGGACCATGCCTTCAAGCGCCGGAAGCCCACAGCCGCAGGCAGGTTTGGTTACCTATAATCTGACGAGATCGACGCAATCAGTCTACAGATCATTCACCTGACCGAGCTTTACGTACTCAATTGCCATGTATTACCGGCAGGAGTGCAGAGCAGTGGTGGAACTGAAAAATTCTCAACAAGAATGCACACTTCACACAAGTTTAAAGTCGGATCTAAAGATATAAAAAAATAGTTATAATACCTATATACTCTCTACAGTTTTATGCTAGTGCATAACGGGCACCACCGCTAGCTCAGCGTGACGCAAGACATCTATAGCAAATCTCTTGTTATTGCGATACTAGCATTTGTTTCGTTTAGCAATATGGTCCATGCATTATTTTTCTTTTTTATTGCGAGGGATCAATAGGAATATCTGAAAGCATTTGATCGACGGGAACTTGCACTACCAGCGAGCTAGCTCGAGTGCGTGCGGCTGGTGATGTCGACGTTGTCGAATTGGTAACCACATACGTGGCTACGCGCATAGATAGTTTTACTCCCGTAAACCTAGGAACGAATCGGCAGTGCAGGTAGTGTGAAGTGCTGGGTGCCACAACGCAACCACCTCACCTCCTAGTGCACGAACGACCGGCACACAGCAAATGTCTCTCGCTGTCAAATGTGGCAGCATATCAGATGCATAAGCATCATTTGGTGCATATATAGAAAAACTTTTTGTTTGGATATCAATTTAGCATAAAAAAATCTGAAAAAAATTCTAGATGTAATTTATGGTGTTTTGTTCCACCCTTTATAATTTGAAGTTCAAACTCAAAGTATGTTAGAAGATACAAAAAGAAGTTTCTTGTGAATAGTAACATTTGCTTTTTTTTTTCTAGCACCATTTGATCTATCATCCGTCGAAATTTCTCTTTTTGTATCTTCTAATATACTTTGAGTTTGAACTTCAAATTTTAAAGGGTGGAACAAAACACCATAAATTACATCTAGAATTTTTTTCAGAATTTTTTATGCTAATTTGATACCCAAACAAAAACTTTTTCTATATGTGCACCAAATAGGCTTTGTGCATCTGATATGCAGCCGTCAAATGTCGTCCTCACTTGGCTTGCTAGCGAAACGCACCTGAAATCCTGAACATATCTCGAATTTTTTTAAAATATTATTATTTTAAAAGAAATTTACAAAAAATAAATAGCCGAAAAATTTTACAAAACTATGCTACTGTCGCTATTTGGAACGACAAATTTTTTAGCCTAGACAGCGATGATAGAGCCTAGAACAGTGCAGAGAGGTCTCTGTCACCAATTGAAATGACAACAGGGTCATATCACCACTCTAACTAGTGACATGACCATGTCGCTATTTCAACTAGCGACAGGGATCTCGTAAACCCCTAAATTTTTTAATATTAAAATTTAGAAAAATCGTCATTCTAAATGGCGACAGGGATCTCGCAAGTCCTTGTCGTCATTCCAAATGGTGGCACAATCTACCTTATAAAATACCCTAAAATTCTGGCATAACTCACTTTTATTCAGGAAAAAAGAGAAAGAGGGAAGGGAAAGGGAGAGGAGTAGAGGGGAGGAGAGAAACTAGCAAAGTGTTGTCCGTTCAGTCGTTCACCTTTTAGGTAATGGTTACGTAGTATAGTATATTGTACATAATCATTTTCAGTGGGTAGTTTAGTTTTAGATATGTTGTTAATCATGGAAACCTTGTTTACGGTTCAATACGTCAAATATGTCGGACGCCGCCAATTTTAAACTTTACTACGATCAGGGAACTATTATTGAGAGTCTCAAGGGGATTGATTTGCCTTATTTTCAATTCTCGAAGACCAGGACTACATGACATTGTTAGAAGATGAAGGATCCGATGACGATGATGTTGTGGAACAGCGGACGGTTCCATCCGAGTGGAACACATACCAGTTCGACAACCTCATTGTTAACGAAGGCTCCCGTGTACTGTATGAGTACGACCAAAGCGAGGTCAGGCAAAAAGGTATGTACAAATACAAGGAGGTCGTGCAGAAAGCGGTCAAATTCTAGGCCTTGTTGGTGCGACACACATTCACAGTCGTCAAGTCTAACCCAAAATGCTATGACGTAAAGTGCGACATAGAAGGATGCCATTGGCGAATGCACGTATTTTAGTCTAAGTGGAACACCTACTAAAAATACTCTACAGTAGTTTATCACACATGTGTCGTCGCTGAGTCAGTGCAGTCCCACAAGAACTTGTCATTAGGCTTCATCGCGAACATCTTGTATGGTGAGATCGTGGATAATCTAGATTTTGAGCCACGATTCATTATTCAGGCGATTGAGACAAGGTTTCAGTACATAAGTAGTTATGCCAAGGCGTAGAGGGCAAAACAGAAGGCTTTGGAATCAAGATTCGGTACGTTCGAAGACTCCTACCACAACCTCCCCGTCTAACTTCGAGTCATACAAGACAGAAATCCCGGTACTCGTGTCGACATTCAAGACTACACGCATCCGAAGCGGAGGAAATAAGAGAGTACTAAAGCGAACATTCTTCGCATTTGGTTCATACATCAATGCATTCTTGCACTGACGTCCAATATTGTGCGTGGATGACCCCTTCATGACTGAAAAGTACAATGGCCAGATACTGATTGCAATAGTGACGGACGAGAACAATTAAGTTCTTTTCGTGGCATTAGCATTCGTTGAAAGCGAGAACACAGACAGCTGGTTGTGATTCCTGAGAAATTTAAGGATTTATGTTGTACACGGCCGTCCTAACATATGCATCATACATGATCGGTGTGCGGGCCTGCTAAGTGAAATAACTCAGCTGCAATAAGGAGAGATCGAACCACTTCCACGAGAGCAGGTGGTGCATGAGGCATTTGGGTGCAAACTTCTGCAAACAGTTCCGCAACAAGACAGAAATCCCGGTACTCGTGTCGACATTCAAGACTACACGCATCCGAAGCGGAGGAAATAAGAGAGTACTAAAGCGAACATTCTTCGCATTTGGTTCATACATCAATGCATTCTTGCACTGACGTCCAATATTGTGCGTGGATGACCCCTTCATGACTGAAAAGTACAATGGCCGGACATCGATTGCAATAGTGACGGACGAGAACAATTAAGTTCTTTTCGTGGCATTAGCATTCGTTGAAAGCGAGAACACGCATACGGTGGTTGTGATTCCTGAGAAATTTAAGGATTTATGTTGTACACGGCCGTCCTAACATATGCATCATACATGATCGGTGTGCGGGCCTGCTAAGTGAAATAACTCAGCTGCAATAAGGAGAGATCGAACCACTTCCACGAGAGCAGGTGGTGCATGAGGCATTTGGGTGCAAACTTCTGCAAACAGTTCCGCAACAAGGATTTGATGAACCTGTTCAAGCGGCTGTGCAATCAAAACCAGTAGTGAAAGTTTGATACACTTTGGAAGATTTAGGATGAGTGGATCCAGACGCACAGAATAGAGGTAGCGGAAAAGGCTGCTACAAGCGTTGACCAGACCACCGAAGCATTGTCACAGCTACCCACAGATGGTCCTAGTGTGGCGAGGAAGACAGGGGCACGGGTGAAATGCTTCTCGGACTGGATTGAGCATGAGCCTAAGGAGAAGTGGTCGTTGCTACATGACAGAGATGGTGCTCAATATGGTGTCATGACAACTAAGCTAGCTGAAGTGTACAATTGGGTCATGTGCGGCGCCAGGTGCCTCCCTTTGGTTGGTATTATGGAGGCAATTCTCTGCGGTACCACAAATTACTTTGTTGATAGAAGCAACAACGTGTCGCTCGCCGTGGCAAATGACAAAGTACTGTACTACGCCATGATCACCAAGTACATGGAGGAGAAGAGCAAAAAGGGTGAGATGTACCGGGTATTCAAGATGGGCACAAGGAAGCTGCACTTTGAGATACAGTGCAGGGATAAAGAACGTCGCGGGATTAACTATGAGAGGATCACCAACGAGTGCACGCTACGTCGCGCTAGTTGCGTATGCACTTGCAACAAGCCTATTTCCTCTGCATAGGCCTTGTATACATGTTATGCCCGCATGTTCGGTAGTGACATACTGACATAGCATTCCGATCAATACCTTTCTGATTATTTCAATAATGAGAAGGTGATGCAAACCTGGAGTGCAGAGTTGTATGATTATGACGTGGTTAGCCATTTCACTGACCATCTGACCTAAGAATAACTTATCTAGGCCGCAGACATTGATAAGCTGAAGGGAAAGGTTGGCCGGCGACTGGTACGGTGTATCAGGAATGATATGGACGAAGTAGAAGCCGAACGTTGTACGAAAAAGTGCTCCATTTACAGAAAGTTTGGGCACACCTTCAAGAAATATCCTACGAGAAATCCAAAAGATGAAGGAGCCATCAACAGTCCGGATGGCGCCGCGGAAACCTCATCCGACCGTCCTACTCGAGGCAGTCGACATGGCGGATGTTAAGGTCATGGATATCATTGTAATTTATCGACAAAAAATGTGATGACGTTGTGCTGAATATTTTATAATATCATTGCTATTTGTCCACAAAATATGTGGTTGGAAATAGACAATAAAAAACAAAGAGATGTCTCTGTCGTCAGTTGAAATAGCAACATAGACCTTGCCTAAGTTGCCATCGCTATTTGGAATGGTAACAAAAAAATTTCGTCATTTCAAATAGCGACAGATTCCTAGTTTTTTTTATTTATTTTTGTAATTTTTTAAAAATAATATTATTTTAAAAAAATCAACATATCTCTACTACTCCTCCCTCCTCCGGTAATGATTGCGCCACCTATAATGAAGGGCAGAGCTACTGATAATTTTTCAAACAAAAAAATGTCAGTTCATCACTTTTTACGGATATTACACGGGGGAAAATGTGCTGTACAATGAGTACTGGATTTATAATACGCTACGCAAATCAAGCATGTTTATATTTCCTACTCAATTCCAACGAAATCCCCGTAGCTCCGTTTGAAACGCACGAATCTTACGGGAATTTCTTAAGAATAAGTTCAAAAAAAACAGCTTATTTTCGTTACGAATCGGCGAAATTTCTTGCCTATATCCCAAATCGGGCTGTGGGTGTGCTGTGTATCGGACCGGACCGACCACGAATCCGACTGACCGCCACCACTCCCACCATTCCACCTAGAGCTGGGACTTAGGTCTGGTTTTTTTGGGCTGACCCGAAGCTCGGTAAATACAAGACGATCTGATCTAAGACGAACGCCGGCCGGCCGGGCTCGAGAATGCGACTGTTGGAAGACGACGACGAAAAAACCCAATCCTCCAATCTCTCCCCCGGCCTGACCCAATCCTATCTCTCTCTGGCTTGGTAGCCTGGTCCAATCCTGTTCTTCCCCCCCACGGCCTGGCCTAACCCTAACCCCCATCCCGGCTAATTCATATCCCCAATCCCCACACCGCATCCAAATACTCCACCTCGGTTCCTCTCCTCCCAAGCATCGCTTTCCTCCTCCCTCTCCGGCTCTCTCCTCCCACGCCGCCTTCCTCCTCTCGGCTCTTCTCGACCGAGAGGAATGAAGAAGATGATTCTTCTTGCCGCCATCGCCGCCCGCATTATCTATAGTTATTTTGAAATTTGGGCTTGGGTGGCCTGCACGACGACGGGTTTTGGACGTGCTGGGCACGACCGGAGGCGAGGTGGGTAAGACGCAAGACGCAAGACGCAGCGAGGTGGCCGCCGAAGCCGCAAGACGACACGACGTGGTCTAAAGCATGGTGGACCTAGACCGAACCGACACGGCACAGCCCAATGCCTAGCTCTAACCCCACCGCTGCTTAAACTTTGATTAAAGCGGCCTGTACCCATTTCACGCAAAACCATCAGGCAAGCTCTACTGACATCTTGCTCCAGCATCAGTAGGCCCACCATGTCATTGACCTTATTCAATCCAGCTAGTCCCACTAAAGTTTTTTCTGCTAAAAAAAGTTGTTTATGCTTATTAAAGCGTTCGCGGTGATGTGGCCTGTGAGCGGAAAAGGCAAGGCGGGGCCGACACATGGGGCCAAGGTGACGTGGAGCCGTCCACCAGGGAATCCGGCGGGGCCCGCGGCTATATACCAATAAAATATCGCCGTACTTTTTTTTTTGGGCGGTGCACTCTCCTCCCAGGTCTCAGCACTCAGCAGTCGCTAGCAGCACTGAGCTGTGGAGTGATTGGGTAGCCGGTCAGTGGGTGCTCCTATCATACGGCTCTCTTATCGCTATCCAAACCGGGGATTCATCTCACCCCAGGTGAATCTAATCCTACGAATGGATTTGCTAAACACGTTCAATTGTACTGCCATCGATCAGTCTGATATGTTCATGGACCATATGATCCGATTGTTGGGATAGCTTGTCCAGTCCAAATCAAGCATTCTATTGTAGAATCTTCTAGCTAGGTGGTAACGACAAATTGAATTCTTGTTCTAGTTAGCGCTATAACTTTTTCTTACTAGCTAGCTACCTAGTTAGTCATGCATACAAATCGAGGGGACTGAGATCATCCGTCGTTGCTAGTCCTCTGTCTTAAGTCTCCCTAGTCTGAGATCATCCGTCGTTGCAACTAGCAACTGTTCTCTGTCTTAAGTCTCCGTAGTCATTACATCGGATGCGGTAGGACGATACTTGTTGCTACAGTAAAACCACTGACGTAGATGTTTCGCTATTGCCATAGTAGTGCTTCCTCGGATCTCTGTTTACACAACAATATAACTGTTTAAATAGTGATTTTCTATAGTACAGTAGGATCTGGATCCTGATTGAAGGTGCTTGTTGGCATCGGGTAGGAGTACCAACCATGGCAATTACTTGAGTGGGGCTACCGACACGGTGAGAGTACGACGATCCAGATTATTCCGTTTTGCTCCCTAAGATGATAAGAACGCCTTCATCTCCCATCCTTATCATGGAGATGATGGCTTGACGTGCATGGGTGCTCTCACTCGCACGGCTCACGTCTCACACGTACCGCCAATTAGCTTTTTCTAACCCTCGTTAACGAGCTGCAGTAATTTCGCGATTAAAAAAAGCGCTGAACTTTAACGCGTCAGGATTAGGACGCAGTAGCGCCTGCGTCGCCATGCTGCCATGATATTCCTCTCGGGATACATGACAGGCAGGAGAGACAAATGCCTTCTGGCGCATGAATATGACCAGTACTAGTTGCCCTTTTTTATTTCAAAATAACAGTAGCCAAAGTTTTAACCATTCACCTGCTGGTAAATGGTGATCGTCAACTTAATAATCTTGTTCACTTGTGTGGCCTCTTACGTAGCTCAGTCGATCGACATGGTGTGTGTGTGTGTGTGTTTTTTTTTTTGGCGAGGGACATGCCGGATATTCAGGCATTCAGGATTTGAGGTAACCAATTAATCAGCATGAAAGCATGCATGCATCCTTCAGTGAAATAAGCTGGCTACACTAGCTAAAATGTCATATATAGACAGACTCCTAAAAAAATCCTATATATGGTCAGCATTTGCTTGAAGATGTTAATGACTTCGTTTCATAGTGATGTATCATCTAGAGAGAGAGAAAATCCAGGTATATCAGAACAGTTCTTACCCGACTTATATGCACTGTAAATACGCCATATTGTTATAGGTTGGCTATCATATATCTTTTCGCCTGATATATGTATAGCAGTATAGGATAAGTATGTTGAATTTTAAAATCGCGGTCTTCTGTAACCTCATGTTGTACACGCAGGAAAAGCACCTCAGCACCTAATTATATGACACCAAAAAAAATGTTTCAAACATAATAGTAGTAATGAAAACTTTACATGCATGGACTGATGAGTGCATGCCGTGTTGTGTTACGTAGGCATCAAAGTTTTCCTAGTGTGCAGGATACGGTTCACAATGGAACCATCTCCATAAAATCAGATTATTTTTATTTTTTAATCTATTTTTAAAAAATATTTTAAAGATAATATCTTCCTAACTTTATTTTCAATTTTGACCCCCTTGATCACGCCATGACCCGTGGTGTGACTAAACTGTGTTGTCACGCCATCAACCGCGGCGTGATCAAACTTGTTATGATAGTCATCCGAGCCAACACACGTCCGCTTTTGGGCTAAATTGCATCACGCCAAGAGGAGTGACGTAATAACACTCATTTGCTACGCCGAGATCCGTGAGCGTGACAACGTGATTTTGCTACACCACACATTGTGGCATGGTTAAAGGGTCAGAATTGAAAATAAAATTAGGAAGATGTTATTTTTAAAATATATTTCAAAAAATAAATTAAATAATAAAAAAGGTCATAAAATCACTAGAGTTCTCAAATGCAAAGACTTGAGCCTTGTAACGAAATCAATTTCATATGCCATGCATCGTTACCATGTGCATGACTTGAACCTTGCCCCGATAAGCAGTAGCAAGCCAGCGACAGCGAGAAATATATCAAAAAAAAAAAAAACCCTCGACGGCCACCAGTACAGAGACACGTCGAAGCATCGATTTTTTTTTAATAAATAATCCATTTTTTATTTTTTATTACAACATTATACTGCGATAATATTTTTCTGAAATATACTACTATCGCTCAGCAGTTGGTATTGGACCCGATAACTCAGCGGTTGGCGATCGAGACACTTGTCGCTCAACGGTTGGTCCTAGTGTGCATTTCGCTCATCTAGCCGGACATGTATTGGACCGTTGGACGACAAGTGTCCCGATTGCTTAACCGTTGAGTTATGGGTCAAATACTCAACTATTGAAATGATGCGTGAGATATTTCAGAAAAATATTATCACAGATATAATATTGTAATTAATAATAAAAAATAAATTATTGTGAAAAAAAATTCTCGAAGCATCCCCGTGATGTTCTAGACTACAGAAGGTAGAAAGAAAATTCCACTTAAAGAGTTAAAGTGGTAGACCAGGGCAATAAAAGTCAATAACAATGAGTGTTGCTTCTACGACTACTCTAAAAAGCTGAATTGCACAACCCAGGTTCCTTTTTATATAAAAATGCATCATTACCCCGTGATCAATACCATATTCTCTCTCTTTTGGTTAGTGAGCTTAAAATTAAGGATCAAATTGCGAACTACTCTTAGCATTTTGGGCAACAAAAATCAGAACTCATTTTATTGGAAGCGTCTAATGCGGCAATGGCACGTGTGTGCTGCCACTTCTAGACTTATAGTTTTCATCCTCCTCCTCCCGTCGTCGTCGTCATCATCATCTTCTTCCGTTTGTCATCGTCTCCCCTCAACTGTCACCTCCCTGTCCTGCCTCCTCCGTTGCTTTTGGCGCCGTCCGACCCGCCTCACCTGCCACCGCCCTTGGTCAGTGGTGCCTTGCCACCTCGCTGCATCGCCTCCACTTCTCGCCCACCGTCGCCCTCTTTCGAATTTGCGGTTCCACACCATCACCCACCGACGAGCCGCCCCTCCCTCTACACAGGAACCCTAACCCCCTTGGTCAGTGGTGCCTTGCCACCTCGCTGCACCGCCTCCACTTCTCGCCCACCATCGCCCTCTTTCGAATTTGCGGTTCCACACCATCACCCACCGACGAGCTGCCCCTCCCTCTACACAAGAATCCTAACCCTAACCTCCTTCCAGTGGCCATTGTCTCTGCAGAAGAAACACTAGGAGGCTGGTGGGATTGGAGAAGAGAAGGCACTAGAGTGGGTGCACAATCGCTCAAAGAGCTAGCACAAGCGAGGAAGCATTATCCCAGTTTATTAGCAAATGCCTCCATCCAAGAGCGATCAAAGGAAGGGTGTGCAACTGGTATTAATTGTCGCATCTCTTCTCAGTGTGTATTTTTAGGACGTTTGTTGTAACTGTTAAACTCCATTCTATCTTTAATAAATGTATAGAGCTCCTACATGTTTGTTTTTTTTATAAAGAGAAAAATCACAATGTCACTAAATAACTATACGATTCATAATATATCACTCATTGTGAAGCTAATATAAGAGTCTTTGACCCGTATGTCAATGAGACAGCAAAGATCCGAAGTTATTCCGTAACATATAACAAATTAACCATTTTAAAACAAAATCGTCTGGGTACATCTAGCATTTCGAAAGGGTAGGCCGGAAGAATCCAGACCACCAACACCGCAGGCCCCTCACCTTTTATAAATCCACGTGAGCCCCCGTCGCCTCGCTCTCCAAAACCACCCGACACAAGCCCTCCGCTCGTCGCCTCTCCACCGTCACCACCACCACTCCATACTCCCGCTTCCTCTCCTCCTCGGCTTATCGCGGAGAGAACGCGCCTCCTCCCCTAGGGTTCTCGAAACCCTAGCCCGAACCCCGTAGAACCCTAGACGCGGAGATCCCGACGAGGAGGAGGAGTGGGCGGAGAGGGGAGGAAGAAGGCGCGGGAGGCGGAGGCCTGTGCTGTATGTCAGATCGTGGGAGCCGGCGAGGCGGAGGCGGAGACTACGGACACGGTCAGCTCGCGAACCCACTCCAATGGCCGCAGCTCAGGAAAAGGCGGCGGCCTGCTGCGGCGCCGCAAGCGGCGCCCCCGGGGCCGGCCGGTTGATCGCCGCGGCCCCCACGGCCGGGAAGGTCTCCATGGCAGCGGGGGATGAGCGCGTCGTTGCGGCGGCCGGAGGCGGCGCCGTGATGGAGGAGATCGCCGCCGCGGTCCAGCCCACCACCGCGAAGGCCTCCTCCAAAGGTATACGGGATCGCCACCTCTCTCTTTCTCTATCGATCCAGTTGGATCATGGGCGATTTTTTTTTTTTGCGATGGTATATGGTGGATTTGAGTGGGCGGGCGTGGTTGATTGGGTCCTGGGGAATGAGTGCCGTGCCGTGCCGTGCATGGATCGTAAAGTAGGGTAAAGGCATGTGATGGTGGTGTCGCGATTGATCACGATTCCTCGTGATCGTACATATGAGTGCGGGAAATGTAATCAAGTGGTGGTGTTCGTACAAACTGCATAGTTCTCGACTTCTCGTGTGCATGCAAGCAGAGGATGCAGATTCACGCGTATGTTTCGAGTTTCGACTGTTCTCTCGTGGGATCAGATAGGAATGTGGGAAACGTAATCAAATCGTGTTTGCACAATTTGCATAGCTCGCAAATGCACGCAAACAGAGTATGCAGATCGGCAAGTTTGCCTTATAGCAGGGGTACTGTTAAATATCTCCTTAGATCTTATAGCGGCATTAATCCACCATAACAACAATTTTTTTTGGTTTGCACTACCTTGTCTAGCTTATTGATGATTGGATCATGGGGGCATGACGTGATGGCGCGGCGCCTACTTGTGGGACTTGCTGTCACAATTCTGGCAATAGTTGTTGACATGTTGTTTACTGTTTTGGTTTTTGTGCTCGATAGTAGTTGAGTACTCGAACCTTTTCTTTCATCACTAGTAGCAGTGACCATTTTCTTTCTTTTTTCTTCTGTACCTTTTGGTTGATGGTGAAGTTTAATATACGAAAGGCAGGAAAGTGTCTAGATATGGATAATGCTGTCAGTTTAGCAACGAACCAATAAGCTTCATGATTATTTGAGGAGAGTCATGGGGTCAGCAGAGTTTTTGTCATGCACGCTTCCCTGGATGCGACACTAGGCATAAGCTGATCATGCAGGCTGGTCCACCCGGCCCGCGCGGTGGGCAATGAACATATATAGTAGTAGTGTTTGTGGGGATGCTGAAGTGGTTCAGTGTACGCAAGTTTAACACTTGATTGTTGTCTACTGAGACCCACGCTGGCTAGCCTTTAAAGTTCACTCGATGCTCCAAGAATTGTAGATTTTTGTGGTGTCTAACTGGAATTGGGGCCTTCCAAAAAAAAAAGGAATTGGGAAAGGACGTTACATCACCTTTAACTTTCTTGCCAACCAAAACTATCATTAAAGATTAAACAGATCCTTCTTCATAGTTTATATCTTGTGTTTGAAAAATGGACAAGCACCCAGTTTCAGTTTGAATGAACATATACCTTTTTGAAGGAACAGTGGAACACTGACATAATACTTTACCTGATGATATTGGCAGGGTTTCCTGAGAAGAATTGTTTGGTATCTAACTCATCAGATACGGCTTCAAATTAGATCGTATCTGTCAATCATTAACTTTTGTATCACGGAGAGAGATGATTAACAATAAATAGTTGGTACTCATATGTGTTTCGTCTAATTAGATCATACTGTTTTTTATTTAGTCTTTGTAGTGAATAAATGAGGGGCATAAGTCTGTGTTGGTAAAGAAATGCTATATTTTCTTGGGTCTATTTTACAATTTGCACGAACAAACAGCTAGATCCAAGATGGGGAGCAATAGTGGATAGAACAATATTTTAAGACTTACATTTGTACTGTGAGGTCCATGTCAGTACAGTTTTGTTTATCTGTAATCTGTTGCTTCAGAGAGAGGTCAACAACCATTTTCTACTAAGTGTTGCTTCTTTTGCCCTCCCGATGAGCACATGGAGCATGGTGCTCTTGACCTGCTAATTATCTATTGTCAATGCTTGACTTATGTTATCGAAGAGCTATGTAGCTATGTATCTGTATGTCCGTTTCTTAGTGTTTCGTGCTTGGTGATTGCGATTGGTATATACATCCATATTTTAGAAATTTGTTGGAAGTTGTTTGAATGAGCTGTTCAATAGGCATCAGTTTGCCCCTATTCGAGCTATTTGAAATGTATACCATGTCTTAACTGAACTATCTTCATTACTATCCATTCCTAATGTTCTGTTGGGTGGAAAAAAATGCAGGGATACCTATAATGACAAGAGCCCAGAGAAGCCACCCTTTAGACCCATTATCTGCTGCTGAAATTGCAGTGGCTATTGCAACTGTAAGAGCTGCTGGAAAATCTCCTGAGGTTTGTCAACAAAAATCTTCCAGATACTTTTCCATACAACCTTGAAAAATAAGGAGTTGACAAACAAGCAAGATTCAAAAATTGTAGGAACGAGACAGCATGCGCTTTGTTGAAGTTGTGCTATTGGAGCCAGAAAAGGATGTTGTAGCATTGGCTGATGCCTACTTTTTCCCACCTTTCCAACCATCACTGCTCCCTAGAACCAAAGGATCTGCTGTCATTCCAAGCAGGTTGCCCCCTAGGAGGGCCAAGTTAACAGTCTACAACAGACAGTCGAATGAGACTAGCATTTGGATAGTAGAACTCTCTGAGGTTCATGCAGCTACTAGGGGTGGACATCACAGAGGGAAGGTGATATCATCTGAAGTTGTTCCAGATGTTCAGCCTGCAATGGTAACCTACTTAATTTGTTTACTATCTTGCCTTCCTTTTGATTATTATGCTCCAATCTGCCAATCATTTAGTCCATGTAATAAGTATGTAATGACCATGTGATTATTATACCATACAATTATTGCTGTCAGATAACAGGTTCTTAGTTTTCCAATATTTGTGTTTACGCAGCTCCCTGAATTGTTGGCTCTTTTGAAGTTTTTTGAACCTTATGCAGCATTTTGTTTGTATTTTTATATTTCACAGGATGCTATGGAATATGCTGAATGTGAAGCTACTGTCAAAAGTTATCCTCCATTTATTGAAGCTATGAAGAGAAGAGGTGTGGATGACATGGAGCTCGTCATGGTAGATGCCTGGTAAGCTAGCTGCAAAAAACTTCTTTGTTGTGTTTTTCATAATGGGTCATCTTTTGGCTTAGATCATTGTGTTGAAAATTGCAATGTGAGCTTTGCTCATAAATTATCAGGTGTGCTGGCTATTACGGTGATGCTGATGCTCCCAGTCGCAGACTTGCCAAGCCTCTAATCTTTTGCAGAACTGAGAGTGATAGTCCCATGGAGAATGGTTATGCACGTCCTGTGGAAGGGATCCATGTTGTTGTTGATATGCAGAATAACGTTGTCATAGAGTTTGAAGATAGGAAGTTGGTTCCTCTGCCCCCACCAGATCATTTGAGAAACTACACTCCTGGAGAAACAAGAGGCGGTGTTGATCGCAGTGATGTGAAACCTCTTATTATCAATCAACCTGAAGGCCCAAGCTTTCGTATTAATGGCTATTTTGTGGAATGGCAGAAGGTACATGGTTGCTGTAATGTTTTACCTATTATTATGGTATTAAGAAAAATTCTCCCCCCTTGGAATTATTAACACCCTTAATGATGTTGGGCAGTGGAACTTCCGTATTGGCTTCACCCCTAAAGAGGGTTTGGTTATCTATTCTGTCGCATATGTTGATGGTAGCCGTGGACGTCGACCTATAGCTCATAGGCTGAGTTTTGTTGAGATGGTTGTTCCTTATGGAGATCCAAATGAACCACATTATCGCAAGAATGCGTTTGATGCTGGAGAAGATGGACTTGGGAAAAATGCTCATTCTCTTAAGAAGGTCGTTTGCTCAGTTCTTGGTGATCTTTCTCTTTAGATATTTAATTTTGATCTGACATTATTTACCCTTTTTTGTAGGGATGTGACTGCTTGGGTTACATAAAGTATTTTGATGCGCACTTTACAAATTTTACGGGTGGTGTGGAGACAATTGAGAATTGTGTTTGTTTGCATGAGGAGGACCACGGAATCCTTTGGAAACACCAAGATTGGAGGACTGGTTTAGCAGAAGTTAGGCGATCAAGGAGGCTCACTGTGTCATTTATCTGCACGGTTGCCAACTATGAATATGGTTTTTACTGGCACTTTTATCAGGTAACTATTTGCATGGACTATTTCTTATAATGTTTGGAGCAATTAGCATTTAACCTACAAGGGCTGTGATTCCTTCTGTATGTTTTGGTACTCTATGCGTGAAATAATTCCAAATGAGCTAATGCAAACATCATGAGATTTACTGAATTCAGCTTCGAATCTGGTTCTTTTATTGAATCTTATGATCCTTTAATATTCTGCTATCACATTTTCTTGGCAATATAGTTATATGTTCATTTTCTTGGTTATAGGATGGTAAGATAGAAGCGGAAGTAAAACTTACTGGAATTCTTAGTCTGGGAGCTCTGATGCCTGGGGAATCAAGGAAATATGGTACAACTATTGCCCCTGGTCTGTATGCACCTGTTCACCAGCATTTCTTTGTTGCCCGCATGGACATGGCAGTTGATTGCAAACCTAACGAGACTCGTAATCAGGTGGGTCGCTTGTTATGCATTTTCATTTAGTTCTTGTTATCAAAATGACCACAAGAATTTATTGCAATCGAAGTCTCAGTGTCTCGCTGCATCTACTAGATGTAAGTTGCTTCATCCTAGTTTCACAGTAAGGCATATCCTAAAATTATTTTGACTGAAACCTGCTGTCTGCACAAGAAACTGTGTTCAACCCGTGTAGTTTAGTTCTAGAAGCGCCTCTTAATCTTACTTGAAGTCCCTTCCTATCTCAGGTGGTTGAAGTAAATGTCAAAGTCGAAAGTGCAGGCACACATAATGTGCACAACAACGCTTTCTATGCTGAAGAAAAACTATTGAAATCCGAGTTGCAAGCAATGCGAGATTGTGACCCTTCATCTGCACGACATTGGATCGTAAGATCTCATGCTTGTTGTTTGTCTCTTCTTTTCCTGAACAGCTTTATGTTGTGATATTGTTGATCATCCATGGTAACACATCGATTTAACAGATTGTGCATAACTGCACACATTACTTGGTCACTATTTTCTTTCCTCAAACAGCACATTGACTGCTCCTTTATGGCAATGCATACTAGTTTGTTTTGATCGTAATAGCTGCGTAACTCTTGATTTCATCAGAGCACATGTCAGTATTGACAAACCAGTTCCACTAGAAAACATGCCAAATATAACCAACCGGTTCTCAGTATGAAAAACCATTTCGCAGTAAAGCACGTTATTTGTGTTAGGGCAGCTGATCAAACATACTGATCTTTCTTTTTTTCGTTCCTTGTTCCCGTGCTGATCAGGTACGGAACACTAGGACTGTGAATCGTACTGGGCAACCAACCGGTTACAAGCTCGTGCCTGGTTCAAACTGTTTGCCATTGGCTCTACCCGAGGCGAAATTTCTAAGAAGAGCCGGGTTCTTAAAGCACAATCTGTGGGTCACGCCATACAAGAGCGATGAGATGTTCCCCGGAGGGGAGTTTCCCAACCAGAATCCACGTTTTCATGAGGGTTTAGCTACTTGGGTCAAGAAGGATAGACCCCTGGAGGAAACTGACATTGTTCTCTGGTACTTGTGCCGTTGTGTGCTGAAAACCGGCATTGTTTCTTTGGATTACGATTCATGATTCTTACAGTTGTATTCTGCATCTACAGGTATGTGTTTGGACTCACCCACATCCCAAGGCTGGAAGACTGGCCTGCAATGCCAGTGGAACGCATCGGCTTCATGCTCATGGTATCGCTTCAGCCTTCCGTTATTCTTGTTCCCTACTAGTATTTGCCGTTCTGGTTTTGTACAGTCTAAGCTCAAGGCATGCTTGTTTTCTTTGCAGCCACATGGATTCTTCAACTGCTCGCCTGCGGTCGATGTGCCTCCCTGCTCTTCTGATGCCGACGTCAAGGAAGCCGAGTCGCCGAAATCCATCCAGAACGCCCATATTTCCAAGCTCTGAGCTTTGCAGCTCCTCAAAGGAACAACTGGCATGTGGCTGCTGCGTCTACTATCCTCCTACATCGCTCCAATAAAAGCAAAACTGGTCTTGGTTTTCTTGCGGACTGTTTGGTGTTCTGTAATATGTTGTTTGCTGCCCTGGTTGATTGGTGAATGGTGAACTAAACAAGTAGCATCTAATAAAGTCTGGACTGGCATAATGCCTCTATAAATAAGAGCTTGTTACACAAACAATGTCATGTTCATGTAGTATTAGTAGTACGTTATTCTGTTAGCTCATCTGCCATGCTCTCAAATCGTGAAGATTTACTTCTGCGTATTGCAAATTTGTTGGGACTTCAAAGGCTAATGGAGTCGAAAACCTCGACGACAAAGGTTCAAAAGACAACCGACAAGTTGAATGAACGAAGGTAACATTGGTGCAAAATCAAAGATCACAAAAGCATCGATGGTAAGTGATTAGTTTATGAACGCAACAACACCGTTGTTATTGCATAACAGGACAAGCCTCTGTAAGCAGCAGCAAATGGCAAGAACATGAGACGACAAAAAGAGTTCAATCAGAGTATCAGACCTACAACGCCACGGGGAGTCAAAGAAGTACACAACACATTAAAATCTCCAAAACCTTTTCATTATGGAATTGTTATTGACATATCTTACAAGCTTATAAACTCCTCAGGCCTTTTATATGTTCGACATTCCATCAATCATCAAAACAAAGATGAGATGCAATTTGAGTTGCATCGTTTCTTTTGATTGCGGTCAAGTACTATAGCAATCACACACATTTGGCGACTATAGAGTAATAGCATCCAAACATTTCTATTGATTACAAATATGAAATGGTTCAGTCTTCAGACCACCTGAACCATAAACCGCCGAAACCAGCAACTGGCAACTGTACAGTCTTATTTATGTTGCATTCCGCCACTGCATGTCCTTCGTACTTTTATTGCCACTTGACATTCAAGTTTTCCCCCAATGTCGTTTGTGATGGTAGGTTTTGTACAACAAGCAAAGGTGAAGGACATGCACATGAAGTAGATGCATACATGCTCACTTGGCCCTTTGGGTGGTGCATTCCAATTCTGAATTGTAAATGATAAGGACAATGGCCAGCTCAATAGAGGGGGTTAGTGCTTGCTAGGGGCCCAATTGCTCATCTTCTGGTTCTGGTATAGAGTGCTTTCGGTCGCCATTTAGCAGCATCTGACAGGGCACGCTGTGCATTCACGAGAGGGAGTGATTCAAGTATCACATCCCTCATATGTGAGGCAGCAATTTCTCCACGTCGTGTTGCCAGCTCTAGATACATAAGAGACTTGAC
This sequence comes from Phyllostachys edulis, assembly GCA_036346405.1. Classification (NCBI taxonomy): domain Eukaryota; kingdom Viridiplantae; phylum Streptophyta; class Magnoliopsida; order Poales; family Poaceae; genus Phyllostachys; species Phyllostachys edulis. The sequence continues at coordinate 45,738,564 of CM070552.1, read as the reverse complement.
CTTGTCTCCTGCCTGAATAAGATATGCATCATCATAAAAAGTATGCCACAAAAAGCTACAGGTAAATGTCTGACTCTCTTAACATTAAGGAAGCTGTAATAGTAATGGAACAAAGGATGTTGCCCCCAGCTTCATTAAGGAAACCAAATAAATACGAAGTCCCAAACAGCAAGAAAGCAGAAGAGAGGAATGGTTTGTGTACTTGATGTGGATGTCATGAGGATATGCTCTTAATTTTAGTGTGCTAAACAATTGGTAATAGCGTCGAGGCATTCGGAGAAACCCTCGTTTTCAGGAAAATTCATATTGCTATCAGGCCTTAGGAGGTCTGGTCTGGCCGCCACATGGTGGCGATCTGACTGGCCAAAAGTTCAAAATGTGAATTTTGGAAATCGATAAAAAATCACGTATGACAGTAGGTGAGAGGATGCGTTTGCACTTGGTCTCATTGGAATTAGAGTTTCAAGCCAAAACTTAATAGATTTTGAAAATTACAACGAGGGTGCAGATTTTCAGGCTGAAAATCTGGCTAATTCATTGGGTAGTCTGGCTGGCCACTAGTTGGCGGTTAGATCGGCGACGGTCGAGGCCGCCATGGGCGATCGAGGCCGACCGCCACCGTATAGGTCTTTGGGAAGGTAGTGAACTTCGTAGGTAAGGCCAAAGTCATGAGTTTCAGTGCATATATATTGCATGATGCATGTTTTGACTAATGTGGATCAAGTTGTGAAGAACTTATGCCCGGAAACGATTTCTTAGTCTATTGTTGTGCAGGTGGCTTGGAGTCATTCAACAACGGTCAACAACGATGATGATCAGGACTAGGCTAGGAGAGCTGAGGTTCAGAACGATCAAGGATGTCGAATGAAGTCATTGAATTAAAGCATAGCGCAAGATGGACAAGAATGACCGAACAGGAGGTTCGGTGCGACGGATTGCATCAAGTGATGCGGGAGTCGGTGCAAGTGTCATGGTGGTTCCGATGGAAGCTGGATGAGAGACTTGCCGATATGAAGAGAGTAATTGATCAACCTACACGTGACGAAGTATGTGATTGCTTTACGACGTTTGGACTCAGTCTTTGGAGAAGGATCGGAAGGGGTATTTTGGAATCTTCACCAAAATATCGAGTTGATGATCTATAGAGAAACCGTGGCACATGACGGTGCAAGGAGGCGGTTTATGTCACATAAAGATAAAGATCACGAAGAGACGGATTCGAAAGACCCAGTTTGTCATCCGCTTTGAGAAACGTGCGTGAGTGTAGACCCGTTTGTGTGCAAGCTTAACGGGTAGCCGATAAGGTTTTCTCTCTCGACCTAGCCTCTACTATAAAAGGAAGAGGTGTGGAATTTGCACCAAAGGTTTTTGACCTTCCAAGTAGAAACTCTAATTTGTGATTTAGGGAAAGTGGAAATAAAGGAGGCTAGGGTTTGCGGTAGATGGATTGATTGTGTGCTTAAATGTTAGGCTTTTGTCCTTCACAGTGGAGTGGTAAATCAACAATCTTTTGAATCAATCCAAGCAAGATTTCCTCCAAAATAGGTTCTCTCTTGTTCTTGCTAACTTTGATGCCTTTTGGGATTTCGTGTGCTCCTTCGGTTTCCTTGGATATTTTCATGTGATCTAGCTTGCTAGGACGTATGGGAATTTATCTAATATCATCTTGACCATCATCCACCCACAAGCAAGTTTTTCGATCAAAATTTGAATTTCTTTGGTTCTTGTGCCCTCTTGATCTCATTCAAGAAAGTCGTGGGATCTTGGCCTCGATCGTCTAGATCCTTGATTGGAATAAGTTATTGACCTTCTTGATGAGCCATGGTTGAAATTTCAGAGGGTTTGGATCACGGATTTGGATGTTAGGTCGTTTCGTGATCTTCACGGGCTGCTGCCAAGCAACCAGAGGTCAGACCGACAATTTTGGTCAGACTGGCTCTGTACCGTGTTGAGGGCTTTTGTCTCAGTTTCAAGACAAGACTTTCAATGTGCTTGTTCTCTAATCTTCATAGCTCTATAGCTATTGACATGAAGAAGAAGTTGAATACCACCTAGGTCGAAAAAGAGTGGTACTCCTATTCACCCCCCCCCCCTCTTCGCCGTTCCGGTCCAACACTTACAGGACATACCATAAAATTATTTGCTAATGGCCCAGCTTATCCTTTTGTGACAAAAGACTACAAAGTCGAACTAAGCCAATATAAAAATGGCATGGTTTGCTGTAGGAACTATAGTAGGAAAGTCGATTGCATCTATGCAGGAACTCTGAGGAGTTCCAAACTCCGAGCAACCAAGTGAGCGTAATGATAATAAGCTGGCATGGGCAACATTTATGAACTGACATGTATAATGGCAAGCAATGCAGGATGGCGAGAGAGAGAGAGAGAGAGAGAAAAGAAATACACAATGGAACACAATATTTCCCCGTGACAAAACCATTCAAAAAATGAAAATGCGCTATTATTTTCAAATTATCAAGGAATGAATTCAGATAGGCAAGATAGGCATTCCCGTGCGGGGCAAAAGAAAAAGAATGACATACCGCACAAAGTTTAATACCACACTCGTAAAGAGCTTTCTTGTGACCACAATCAGCGGCTAGTTGCAGCCAGCTCTTTGCACGCACTGGATCCTGTGCAAGCCCTTCACCGAAGCTGTAACACAAGGAAATGTTATACATGGCTCGTACATTCCCTCCCTCTGCAGCTCGCAAGTACCATTTTGCCTGCAATTACAAGTTTCTTTCAGTTTTGAAATATAGAGGCAAGCAAACACATAGTCAACGCTAACTTTAAGTGCTACAGAGAAGGTTCAGGAGCATGCTGGGGTAATCTGGTATCCACCAGTTATCATATTCTGATTGATCCTGGTGACACAATCCTGACTACCTTGGTAGAGGAAACCCAGCCAAGATCAAAGGATCCTTCCTCTTAGCAAAGTTCAACAACCTCAACAGAGTCTGGTCATCCCAGCCATCACCAGATCGCAAGGTAAAAAATATCAACAGATCACAAGGTAAAAAAATGGAGTGTTGAACCATTGGAAAAAAGCTAGAAAGTACACCAGCTCAGCTTCAAAATAGAGCTAAGTAATAACACCTGGAGGTTGTCTAATTCAGATTTAGTTCATACGAGATGTGCTACAGGCATATCTTGTAGAAACCAGATATTACAACAATGAAATGACTAGGTGGTTCAAGAACTGAATCCATCTAGAGTAACTAATTACTTTGCTTCTCGGAAAAATTTGCAAAGCACAGGTGTATAACACAGTAGTGGTATCTTACAGCTTCCCGTTGATTACGCTTGATTCCTTTTCCATTCTGCAAGCAGAGGCCTAGGTTGTATTGAGCACGGTCATTGCCCGCGGACGCAGCTGGATAAAACCATCTAACACCTTCCTCAGCCTTGGGTGGATCAGCTGTAAATAGAATTGGCAGCAATGTCAATCCTAAAATTTCTAATGCCTTGAGAGGGAAGGGTTTGACTGCAAACAAGTGGGTAACAAATCGAGAAGTTATTTGCACTACTAGCTAAGTATTTATTACTCTTTAGAGTTTATAGTCAGACCGAAAGAACCCTAATCTTTACTAAAAGAACCACAAAAGACAAACGCACGCAGCAGAGTAAAGTCAATACTTCCCCTAAGATCGAATGTTTCTAATTGCGCTGACCGCTGAGCAAATTTAATCATGCGTACCGATATAGGATACATGGAAACAAGCCAAATTCGACTCTTTTCGCTACCACCTCGACCAAGTCTCCAAGAAAGCTAATCCCGTAAGCCAAATCTGCGATACCTTCAAGGTAGGAGACCCCAAGATTGCACATCCCGACGAGGTGCCCCAGCTCCGACGCTCTCTGGTAGTACCCCACCGCCTCCCCCCGCCGCCCCTCCTCCCAGCACATCAGCCCGGCGTCCACCATCGCCGCTGCGGACCCCAGACTGGCCGCCCGCTGGAACAGCCCCAGCGCACGCTGCCTCTCCGCCTCGCGCCCCTCGCCACCGCCGCCGGCAGATCCGTGCTTGACGCGGCGCCCGCGCGCGTGCAGCGCCGAAGCCTCCGCAGCGGCCGCAGCGCGTCCCGCCACGCGCGGCACGCGCGGCTGGCGGCTGCGACGTCGGCGGCGCCCGCCGCCGAAAGCGCCCGGTGCACGAGCTCCGGCGGGAGGGCAGAGAAGTCCGCGCCGGCGCCGGTGCCGTCGGGGGCGTTCTTCGGCGTGGGAGGCGGCGGCACCGGTTTCTGCTTTTGGAGTGGCGGCGGCGGTGGGGATCCGAATACACGCGGAGCCGGGAGGAGAAGGGTGGGGGCGACGGGGTCGGCGGCGGCCAGGTGCGGCTCGCGGCGTCCATGAAGGGAGGGAGGGAACGACGGTTTGGAGGCTTTGGGAGGACGGGGTTGCGTTGCTAGCATACGAGTGCGGTGTGAGGTCTATGGATTATTGGATTGTGGTGGGGTTTGGGATGGGTCGTTGTGCGGATGGCAGGTGGGGTCCATCGTATATTACGCCCCTGGACAATGATATGTCGGGGTAGTCAGCAGGGGAATTTTTTTATTAATTAACTTTTTATTAAATTTATTTTAAAGTTAACGCCGACGAACTTTATTACCAACCTCTTTGGTCACGTCACCACTCGTGGCGTGACAAAACAACATCATCGCGTCGGTCAGTATTCAAAGCAAACTCTTCACGCGCCGCACCAGGTGGTATGACAAAAAGTGCTATTTAGCGAACTTATTCTACGACGTGACAATGTTGTTTTGTCACGCCACGGGTGATGGCATGATCAAAGAGGCTAGAATTGAAAATAAACTTCGTCGAATGTTAACTTTAAAATAAAATTTAAAAAATAATTAATTAATAAAAAGTTCTTGGCAGGGTTGCGTTATTTTTTAGGTTTTTTTTGTCTCTCTTTGGAAGCTTCTTTGGTCTCGTGTTAAGTATTCTTATTGACGCATCATAGTACTTTTTTTTGTTATTTATCACAGGGCAGCACAGTGCACAGGTACTAGCTAGCTTTTCCCCTCGGAAGGGTGGTGCGACCGCCTGTGAGGGGCCTTTGCCCTTGCCTGCCGCATCTATGGCTCTGTCGACGAGTTCGTCCGAACCATTGGATGATTGGGCTGCGGAGAGGGAGTACCTAAAATTCATGGCCACTGGACCATCCGACGAGGAGCTGCTTGAGTGGGTGCTGAGCACGGAGGTGTGGGATTTTGTACCGTAGTCGATTGTCGCGCCCGCGTTGTGCCTTGTGCGTCGTGCGACTGCGATTGTATAGGTAAGGTTGTCTGGGCCTCCGGCCTGTGTGTCTATGTATCTTCTTGAGGAATAAAATTATTGGCGTGTGGGCGTGCTTGCTGCGGTTTGGGCATTATCCTTTTTCCGCTTGGTTTTGGGGAGCGGTCCACTAGTTTGGCGAGGTAGAGTAGGTGGAGTCTCGCGCCGTTCCTTATAATTTTTTACATAGGGCTCCGAGCAAGCCCTGATTTATAAATTTGCGAAGGGGGAGGCGGAGCCCCGCGCCATCCCCCATACTTTTTTAGATAATGCTCCAAGGGAGCCTTAACTTATAAATTTGTGAAGGGAGAGGTGGAGCCTCGCACCGTCCCCTATACTTTTTTTTATATAGGGCTCCCAGGGAGCCCTAACTTATAAATTTGCGAAGAGGAAGGCAGAACCTTGCGCCGTCCCCCATACATTTTAGATAGGGCTCCGGAGGATCCCTAACTTATAAATTTGCGAAGAGGGAGGCGGAGACTCGCGCTGTCTCCTATACCTTTTTAGATAGTACTCTGGGGGAGCCTTAACTTATAAATTTGCGAAGGGGGAGGCAGAGTCTCGTGCCATCCCCGATACTTTTCTAGATAGGACTCCGGGGGAGCCCTAACTTATAAATTTGTGAAGGGGGAGACAGAGCCTTGCGCCGTCCCCCATACTTTTTTAGATAGGGCTCCGGAGGAACCATAACTTATAAATTTGCTAAGGGAGAGGCAAAGCCTTGTGTCGTCCCCCGTATTTTTTTAGATAGGGCTCCGGAGGAACCCTAACTTATAAATTTGCGAAAAGAAAGGCGAAGCCTCGCGCTGTCCCCCATACTTTTTTAGATAGGGCTCCAAAGGAGCACTAACTTATAAATTTACGAAGGGGGAGGCAGAGCATCGCGCCGTCCCCCACTTTTTTAGATAGTGCTCCGGGAAGCCTTAACTTATAAATTTGCGAAGGGGGAGGCGGAGCCTCGCGTTGCCCCCCATACTTTTCTAGATAGGGCTTCGAGGGAGCCCTAACTTATAAATTTGCGAAAGGGGAAGCGGAGCCTTGCGCCGTCCATTATACTTTTTTAGATAGGGCTCCGGGGGAACCCTAACTTATAAATTTGCGAAGGGGGAGGCGGAGCCTCGCGCCGTCCCCCATACTTTTTTAGATATGGCTCCAGGGGAGCCCTAACTAATAAATTTACGAAGGGGGAGGCGGAGCATCGCGCTGTCCCCCACTTTTTTAGATAGGGCTTCAAGGGAGCCCTGACTCATAAATTTGCGAAGGGGGAGACAGAGCCTCGCGCCGTTCCCCATACTTTTTTTAGATAGGATTTCGGGGGAGCCCTAACTTATAAATTTGCGAAGGGGGAGGCGGAGCCTCGCGCCGTCCCTAATACTTTTTTAGATAGAGCTCCAGAGGAGCCCTAACTTATAAATTTACAAAGGGGGAGGCGGAGCCTCGCGCCCTATAGGTGGGGGGGCATTGGTGAGCACCGGGGCCGCAGGCCATGCGCGGTGTCTTGTTTATACACTCGTGCCTACGGGGAGCGTCGGTATGCACCAGGGTCGTGGGCCATGTGTGATGTATTGTTTATACACTTGTGCCTACGGGGGGTATCGGTGTGCACCGGGGCCGTGAGCTATCCGCGGTGTCTTATTTATATACTACACACTCATGCGAGTGAGTTAGTGTGGTGCGCGTCTTGTTCATTATGTAGGGGCAAAACGCCCAAAAGCAGCCACATTCGTTTTTGTACACGTCTCCGTTGTTAGGCCGGTGGGAGGCGACTGTCCAGGTGCATCCTGTTCTTTACAGTGTAGTCCCTAGGGGTAAAATTTGCGGAGACTTTTAGAGTTCCATGTGTGGTCGAGTTGCTGCCCCTCCGGGGTGGCAATGTAGTAGGAGCCTGCCCTCATGTTGCGGGTGATGATGTAGGGTCCCTCCCATTTGGACTCGAGCTTGCTTATTACTGTTGGATTGGCGGCTCGTTTGAGGACCATGTCACTTGGCGCTAATGGGCGGACCCTGACTTTTTTTGTTATACGCCCTTGCGACCCCTTCGGTGTACTTCGTCATGCTTGGTATGACTTATATGCGTTGCTCTTCGATTAGGTTGATGGAGGTCTTTCAGCCCGTGGGGTCGATGTCCTCAGTTGCTCGGAGGGATTTGGCTGTGAGCTCCCCCGGTGTCATTGCTTCGTCACCGAAAAGAAGCTTGAATGGAGAGAAGCCTGTGGCCCTGGTTGGTGATGTCCGAAGTGCCCACAGGGCCTTCTGAAGTTCATCGAGCCAAAGCCCCTTTGGTAAGCCCATGAGGTGCTTGGTAAGGTCTGCCAGGACCTTGCCATTAGCTCGATCGACTGCCCCGTTGGACTCGAGGTGTCCCACCGATGCGAAGCATATGGTTGTTCCCAGGCCTTGGCAAAATGCCCTAAAGGCTGCCGAGTCAAACTGAGTGCCATTGTCGGTGACAATGTCGCGTGACACTCCATATCTACAAACGATGTTCCTCCATACGAATCGATGAACTGCAGCAGACGTTATTTTGGTGACTGGTTCAGCCTCTACCCATCTAGAGAAGTATTCGATGGCGACGAATGCGAAGCAGAGATTGCCCCTCACAGTCGAGAAGGGGCCAATGATGTCCAGCCCCCATCATGCGAAAGGCCAGACCGAGGGCAGGAGCTGTAGCGGGACTAACGGTGCCTTCGGGTTGTGGCTGGCCCATTGACAGCACTAGCAATTCTGGACGAGGTCTTGGATATCCCGTAGTGCCGTTGGCCAATAGAGACCCTGGCAGAAGGCCCTCGCCATGAGACCCCAGGGCGCCTATTGGGCGTCGCAGGACCCCTCGTGGATCTCCCTTAGGAGGGCCTAACCTTCCTGTTAGGATACGCACCATAGGAAGGGGTGTAGACGCCTCCCTTGTATAGCTGGCCTCTGATGATGCTATAATTTCTGGCTCGGTACCTAAGTCGTTTTGCGTCGGTCGTATCTTTGGGCTCCTCACCCGTGAGATACTTGGCTATTGTGTCTTGCCAGTCTGCTTCATTGATGAGCATTACGAGGTGCGAAGCCCCTTGTGTGTGTGGCGCGGCCTCATTTGCTCTAGGCTCAGCCCTATGTGTTCTGGGCTCAGCCCCTTGTGCTTCGGGCGTAGCTGAAGGGGCACGAAGTACCTCGTAGAATACCTCTGGCGGGGGGCGATCGTCGGAGCTGGCCATTTTTGCGAGCTTCTCTGCTGCCTCGTTGTTGCCCATTGGGATGGCTTGGACGGTGATGTCGAGGAAGTGCTTGGCTGCGGTTCGTACTGCCGTTATGTATCTAGCCATCTCGAGGTCCCTAGATGTGAATGACTTGTCAAAGTGTCCTGCCATCAGGCGGGAGTCGCTTTTGACTACTATGTGCTTTGCCCCTAATGCTTTTGCTTTGCAGAGGCCCAACCGCAAGGCCTTGTATTCTGAGGCGTTGTTTGTTGTAGGGAAGTCGAGGCATGCTGCGTGTGACACACTTAGCCCATTCGGGGTGACCAAGATGACCGCCACTCCAGCCCCCGCAGCACACCAGGATCTGTCGGTGTAGAGTGTCCATGGCGTCTCGATGTTGCTTGGGGGTTGCCCTTCGGCTTGTGGGGTCCACTCGGTGATGAAATCGGCGAGGGATTGTGACTTGATGGTGGCGCGCGCGACAAAGGTTATGTCGAAGGGTGCCAGCTCCGCTGCCCATTTGCCAATGCGTCCCAAAGCATCCTTGTTTCGTAGCATGAGTGCTAGCTGGTAGGGCGTTGGGACCATGATGGCGTGTGCCAAGAAGTAATACCAGAGTTTGCGTGAGACCATGAGCAGCGCATATGCTAGTTTTTTCAACTCCGTGTACCTGACCTTGGCCCCTTGGAGGGCCTCCGATACGTAGTACACGGGGCGTTGCTCGCCTTCTTCTTGGACGAGGACCGCACTTACCGCCGATGAAGAGGCGGCGAGGTACAAGAGTAGTTGTGCGCTGGGCTTCGGGCTTTTTAGGCTTGGGAGTTGGGCGAGGTATTGCTTGAGTTCTTAGAATACTATTCGGTAGTTTTCTGTCCACCGGAACGGTTCTGCGCCCTGAAGGGTCCTGAAGAAGGGTAGGGCCCGCTCCGCCGAGCGGGACAAGAATCGGCTAAGGGCCATGAGGTGCGTCGTCCATCTTTGCATTTCCCGGGCGCGGTGGGGTAGCTCCATTTCTTAGATGGCTTTGATTTTTTCGGGATTGGCCTCGATGCCTCTTTCTGATACGAGGAATCTTAGGAGTTTGCCAGCCTTGACCCCGAAGGCGCCCTTCTCGGGGTTGAGCTTGATTCCCTCCGTCCGGAGGTTGCCGAAGGTTTCCTGTAGGTCTCTCGGGTGGGAGCCTACGAGCTTACTTTTGATCACTATGTCGTCAACGTATGCTTCGATGTTTCGGCCGAGCTGCCCTGCCAAGAATTTTGTGATAAGTTGGGTGAATGTTGCTCCTGCATTCTCCAGGCCAAAGGGCATGCGGTGGAAGCAGTAAGTGCTGATGGGGGTGATGAAGGCAGTTTTTGCTTCGTCCTCTTTGTCCATGAATATCTGGTGATACCCGGAGTTGGCATCCAGAAAGCTCATTAGCTCACAACCCGAAGTGACGTCCACTAGTTGGTCTATGCGAGACAGGGGGAAATCATCCTTCGGTGATGCCTTGTTGAGGTCAGTGAAATCTACGCACATGCGCCACTTGCCGGTGTTCTTCTGGACCAGGACGGGGTTGGCCAGCCATTCAGAGTGCTTGATTTCACGAATCACCATCGCTTAGCAGTTTGGCTATTTCCTTCTTAGCTTCTTCTGTTGTTCTGGCGTCATGCGTCGCAACTTCTGCTTCTTAGGGATTGCGTCGCTTTGGACGACGAGGCGGTATTCCACGGTCTCTCATGCTACCCCAGGGATGTCCTCCGGGCTCTACGCTAAGACATATGCATTGTTGCGGAGCACCTCGAGGATGGCACCGCACGCTTACACTGGGAGCTCCGCCCTTAGGGCCACCGTCTTCTCTGGGGAAGCGTCCCTTAGAGGGACCCTTCGTAGTTGTCCTTGTGGTTTGGCCTTCGGCGCCAATTTGCCGGAGGCGGCGCCTACCCGAGCGTCCGTCTTGGCTTCAACTGTGTGGACATGGTAGGCAGGTGAGACTACCTCTAGTTCAGTTTGTCGAGCGATGTCCTGGTCTCCCCGCACCTTAATGACGCCCTTCGGCGTGGGGATTTTTATGCACAAGTAATTGTGATGTGCTATTGTGCCGAAGGTGTTTAGTGTGGCTCGGCCAAGGATTTCACTGTATTGGTAGGGCATTTGGACAATAACGAAGGTGACGGCCTCTGTGCGGGATGTGAAGTCATCACTAAATGTGACAGCGAGGTCGATCTGCCCTAAGGTCGTCATGGGCTTGCCCCCAAAATCCACGAGGGGTATGTCCGGGGGTGACAGGTGATCCCTGGGGATCATCATTCTGTTGAAGGCTCCTGTAAATAGTAGGTCCGTAGAGCTTCCTCCGTCTACGAGGACGCGCCTGACTTCGAAGTCCGCGATGTTGGCAGAAATTACGAGGGGGTCTTGGTGGGGGAAGTAAAGGCCACGGGCATTTTCAGGACCGAAGGTGATAGGTACCTCAGCGTAGCGAGGTGGGCTGGAGGTAGGCCGAGGGTTCTAGTGCATGTGCGTGTGTATCTTCTAGTCAAGGATTGCTTCCAGCATACCGAGCACCTGCTTCATCTTTGATTGGCTTCGTGCATGTATGCATGTTCACGACGCATCAGCCGAGCGTAGCATCTGCATTTGCTGAGTGTGAGTTTTCATCTTTGGTTTGGGCCAACAATTGGTATCAGAGCCTGAGTTCTTGATCCGTGTATGCCCAAGATTATATCGTGTTCTCCGGGAAGTGGTGTCACTGGCGACGAGGCAACGTCGGGTGTGATGGCAAAGGAGAGTTCTGTTGTCTCGCTGCAGCATCTGATGCTCACGAAGAGCAATTATACAGTATGGGCAATCAAGATGAAGGTGTACGTACATGCTCAAGGATTGTGGGACGTAATCGAGGATGACAACGTCAATGTACACAAGGATAAGATGACCTTGGCAGCCATCTATGGAGGCATCTTGGAGGAAACGCTGTAGGACCGGAAAGGCGACTAGAGGGGGGTGAATAGGAGCACGAACACTTTTTCACCTTAATTGAATTCAATACTAACTTCACTCCAATAGCTATAAAAGCTATGAAAATCAATATTCAAGCACAGTGGAAGACTTGTATTGAATCCAATCAAAACCCCGACGCAAAACACCCAAAATTACCAAAAACCCAAATCTTAAAGTGTTGGGCGGTCTGACCTCTCAAATTGGCGGTCTGACTCTTTTGCCTAGTGGTCAGACCGCTGATTTTGGCGGTCAGACCGCCCCTAACGATGAACAGGAAAATCAGCACAATCAACCTGAAAAACCGAAACGAAAATCGGTCTAACATTTGATCCGTAAGGCCAAACTCCACGAAATTTGAAACACACCTTCCTAAGGATATTAGGAACCTATTCCAAGTGGAGATTGAGTAGATCCAAGTCAAAGTTTTGACCTTTTTCTGTTTTACCGAAGGAGGGTTCAAAACCGGGCAAAAACCAAAAACTTGATCCAAATCTTGCTCGTGGGGGATTGATGATCTAGATGATCCTAGATGTATTCCCACACATCACAGCAAGGTAAAAGAGGGCATGAAACAAATCAAAAACCACAGGATCAAGGAAGCACCCAAAATCATCAAAAGAGAAGGGAAAGCACATGAAGACTCATCTTTGAACAAACACCTATAGATTGAATCACGATTTGATGCTGGTTACAGCCACTCTCTCAAGGAGGGCAAAGCTCAATCCATGAGCACTCAACTCAACACATCTCCCTTGAACCCTAAGCCTCTTCTCTTTCTCCTAAGCCCTAAGACAAACTAGGGTTTACCATGAAGTGCTTCAAGTGGTCGCCCAATGACCCCTCTCTATTTATATGAGGCCTAGAGCTTCTAGAAGACTTAACCCTATTGGGCTCCCGTTAAGGCCCAATACAAACGGGTCACACACGCACGCATCCCAAAGTGCCGTCTTCACTTTTCTGAACCTAATCCACTTCTTGGCGCACCTTCTTGCGCATGAGTTGGCATTAGGTCACCAAGGCGATGTTGGTGAAATTACCAAAATACCCTTTCTCGATCTTTTCCAAGACCGAGTCCAAAGCTATGTGAAACACATCCATGCTTCGCCACGTGTAGATTGATCCAGCGGGTCTCATCGTGTCGGCAAGTCTCTCCCATCCGGTTCCCACCGGACCACCTTGGCACTTGCACCGACCCCCACGCCGCTTGACCAACCAGTCGCACCGAACTGCCCGTTCGGTCACTTTCATCCATTCTGCGCCATGCTTGAGTCACTTGACCTCACCCGGCATCCATGATCGTTCTGGACCTCAGCTCTCCAAGCTTAGTCCCGATCCTCCTCGCCGTTGACCGTCGTTGACCTCCAAGCCACCTGCACAGCAATAGACAAGCAAACACGAATCCGGGAACAAGTTCTTCACAACTTGACCCACGTTAGCCAAAACATTCAATATGCAACACATATGCATTATCAACAAGGAAATGACCTATCCCAAAATCAATCCATAACTAATATCATCATTCAGCACATAAACCGGTCGGATCATTGTTCTAGCTTGGCCCGACCGCCTCGATCGAACCAGATTTCCACTTAAGTCACGGCCGGTCTGACCGCCGGATTGGCCGGTCTGACCGCCGGATTGGCCGGTCTGACCGCCACACAGAAACCGGTCTGACCGCTTGAGACCTGACAAATTCAGTAACTTTGACGAAAACGCTTGAAACTTCAAACCAAAAATAACATTGCCAATTGTTTCATCATCCTAAGATCATGGGCATATCCCCATGATATCCACAAATGCTCTTCCTACTGTCCGAAAAGGAGACGGCCAAAGCTGCGTGGAAGACGTTGAAGACGATGCATCTTGGCACCGATCGTGTCAAGGAAGCGCGTGTGCAAACCCTTAAGAGCGAGTTCGGGGGGATGAGCTTGAAAGAGACGGAGTCTATTGACTACTTCGCCATGAGGTTGATGACTATTGTCAACCATATCCGAGTACTGGGTGAAAAGATGGAAGAGAGTTATGTTGTGAGAAAGTTCCTTTGAGTAGTCCCCGGAAAGTTTTTGCAAATCGTCTCCACCATTGAGCAGTTCGGTGACCTCAAGGTGATGATGGTTGAGGAGGTGATCCGCCGCTTGAAGGTGCACAAGGAACTGATCCGAGGATCTGGCAGCGGCGAATATGAGCACCTGCTATTAACTTGCGCCGAGTGGGAGGCCCGATCATTGAAAGGCAAAGGCGAGGGATCCTTCGGCAGCTCTAACAGTGGTGGTGGCCAAGGCCGCAAGGATCGAAAATTCGACAAAGACAAAGGTGATATGCTATAGTTGTTAGGACTTTGGACACTTTGCTTCAGAATACCGCAAGCCAAAGAAGGAGAAAGCGCTTCTTGCTAAAGATCTCAACGATGATGAACCGACACAGTTTTGAAGCTGAGATGAGTCTGGGACGTTGAGAGGATGTGTTTTCCATCCCGAGTCAAGTAAGTAGAGATGAGTCCGGGACATCGAGAAGATGTGTTAGCCGTCCTAAGTTGAGTCTGGGATGTTGAGGAGATGTGTTCGCTATCCTGTATTGAGTAAAAGTTGGGCAAGTCGTAGCTGCGACCGACTACCTCAATGAGTAAGAGTCCAAGACGTGTTTGAGTTGTGCCACCGTCTCCAGCCAATTGTGAACCAAGTTGAAGTCGAGTCCAACTGGCGGCCGAGTACACAAAGATTAGGGAGTGATTGTTAGGTAATCTTTGTTTAGTATTAGTTTCTGTTTTGCTTTTCGTATACAACTCAGTTTCAAGGCCGAGTACGAGTTACATACACAAGTTTGACTATATAACTAGTACTAGCGCCATGTAACAGAGAGCAAGCAATGTGAGCGAACATGAGAAGCAAAGTAATAGATGAAAAAGAAAACGTTGCGCAGTGCAACACCAAATCAGTTTTATGTCAATTCTTGTCTACGTGAGCTATGTCGTGTACGTGTATGTTCACGTATGAACATATCTGTGTGTACTATGTACGAGGGTTCCAGTGCATGTGCGTGTGTATCTTCTAGTCGAGGATTGCTTCCAGCATACCGAGCGCCTGCTTCATCTTTGATTCGCTTCATGCGTGTACGCGTGTTTATGACGCATCAGCCGAGCGTAGCGTCTGCATCTGCTGAGTGTGAGTTTTCGTCTTCGATTTGGGCCAACATCCACGCCAGTGAGCGGGTTGAACAGCAAAACACTCGTGCCCTTCTTGGCGGCGTTGGCGACGAGGGCGACCCACTCGTCGCACACTCCGATGCAGCGGCAGTTGGTCGCATCGAGGCTCGACAGCTGGCGGAGGCTGAGTAGCCGGGACTAGTGTTGCATGTGGAGGGAACAAGCTGTGAACGACATTGGCTGGTCGCTTGTCGTGTCATCTGCAGGGACGGGGGGCGAGGGGACATGAGGACAGCGGCGGGAGCGCAGAGTGCCACGTGCTGTAGACGGCGCCGCAGGAGGCGTAGAGCTAGAGCACTCAGCAGTCGACGATGTGTGCGATGAGGCTGGCGTTGATGTCGGCCCACGCTGGAGGGGAGGCGTGCCATGCTGCATGAGTTGAGATGAGACGATGTACGCACTTCTATTTGGTGTAGGGTTCAACGTAGATGTGTTCATGGGTGGTCCTGCTCGAAAACCCAAAAAAAACCCGTTGAATGAAATAAAAAATATTTTTTTATTCCCAGGATGAAATAAATATTAATTTTATTTCAATAAAGTATTAAGTAATATTTTATTGGAAAAATCATTTTTCGGTAGGGCTCAGTAGGGCTGCCGATTCGAGGCAGCCGAGCGTTTGAATAGGTCAGTCTAAGGGATGTATATATGATATGCATGTACAACGAAGAATATACATAGTGCATCATAACTTTTGTTGCACCCTTGTGCACTCTCTTCAAAACATGATATAAATGGGCATAAAAATTCTTAAAAAAATGGGAAACATTGACACAAAATCAATCTATTATGCTAAAAAAATTCAAATCTAAATCCGATCTTCAAATGGAGAAACACAAAAGACAAATCCTGCTGAAAATTAAATCCAAAAAATAAAGGAAAAGGATAAAGCTACAGTGAACCACTTTTTTATTTCTCGTAATATACGTTGCGTTTTCACCTCTCTCTCTTTTTTTTTTGCAGAATGTTCGATTGCATCATGAATTATATAACCATTTTTTTTGAAATTTTCCGTGGCCATTTGTATCATGTTTTATAGAGAATACACGGGGATGCACAAAAAATTAGACACATTGGATATTTTTTTTGAAAAGGGGAAAACCCTGCTTTAATAGAAAGCATATAAACATTCTTACAAGAGAAGTAACAGTAAACAAAACTGGGAATTCCAGTTTGCAAAGCAAGCACAACAAAAAAGCAGCTCAGCTGCCAGCAAGACTAAGACAAGCTACTAAATCAACAAGCCAGCATCAACCTCATTACTAGCTAAACTTTATACAAACTATCAGAAGATGCATCTCTCCTATTACAAAAGTTTTTCACCCAAGCTTCAGTTGACGCCATGAAACTTTCCAGCTTTTCACCGTCATCCCTGTAACATCCCAAAATTTGGGATTATTTTCAAACATATAAAAATGTGATCTTTTTAAAACTTTTGATGTATTTTGTTGACATTTGTTTTCTGAATTTGATTTGCAAAACTTTTTGTCTAATAAAGAAATTAAGAAATCAAACTCTAAAAATACAAAACTAATTAAGTATCAAACAACTTGAAACATAATATAATGAATGAAAATCCAAACTTGGTGTAATGATCCTGTCAATAAAATGGGAATTATTTAAAACATGTTTTTACAAACTTTTCTCAAATAGAATAATAACAATACATGCAGCAGGAACTTAAAAGATTTTAAAGAACATTAAGGGACAAATAAAATGCGATAAAAATTTCTGTATGAACTAGCTTATGTCAGAAGCCTCTCCAAAAAATTTCATGATTTTTGGAAATCGGCATCTATATTTCAAAATCTCCTAAATGCTCTCGGCCTTTTTCCAAAAATCCAGAAATCGTTTTTTTCATCCTCTTCCACTGAGCAGTCGGGCCCACGTGCAGGGGTTCTCCTCCACGCGGCCCTGCCCTGCCCGACATGCACGCTGCCACGCCATTTCCTCTGCCCAAGCCGCCGGCCAGCATCGCGCTCTCCGCCATTCGCCTATAAGAGACGGCGCTGCAGCCCCTTGTCTCCCTCCCTGGCCATTTCCTCTCCCTCCCCTCTCATTTTCACCAAAGGAGACACCGAGGCGTGCACGCCACTCTCGGCCGCCAGCGCCGCCAAGCGCCACCCGTCGCTCCGGTCGCACCGGCGAGCCCCTACCCCGAATAACTGCGTCACGGCGTGTCCTAGCTCCCCAGGAGGCTTTCCCCTCCATCAATTTGGGGAATACCCCACCGGAGCAGCCGCGCGCCGCCTTCTTCAACGGGTCCGGCCGACACTGCCTCCACCGCCGCCCTCCTTTCTCCTCCACGGCCGGCGGCCGCCTGCTGTCCCCGCGCCGCCACAGTGCATCTCCGGCTACGCCAAGACCTCCCCTAGCCTCCTTGTTCCCCAGGCTTTCCATTTTTGTGGTTACCGCCGCCTCGCCGCCACTTCCCCGCCGGCGACGAGCCGTGCCCCAAGTCGCTGCCGCTCCCTCTGTCTTGGCCTCCCGTTCGTGGTCTCAGTGCGTTCCTTGTCTCACTGGAAAATAAGACCACCTGTAAAAGGCCAAGTGCAAGAACTAGCATGTAAATGAAATTTCAACCTCCTGTTAAGCCGAAACTTTCATATTTCAAATGTTGCTGAAAGTTCAGTTTTAGCCGCACTAGTAGCTGTCATAACAATGAACAGGAACTCATTTGGTAATCTGAAAAGACAATAGGGTATTAAACCCTGTAACTACCACTAGGCCACCCAAATGGCTTAACAGAACTAGAGTTTGAAATTAAAGGAAGTAGTCAGTAGCACTTAAGTTCAAAAGGATTTAGTCTGTTGTAACATGTATGAATAGAGAAGAGAAGAGGAGTAGGACAAGAATTGAAATGTTAGTGAAATCTTTCTTGTTAATCAATCCATCAAAGACTAACAATCTCATGGCTGTCCATTAGTTCACTCAGATGCTTTAACCAATTAGAAGTTGATAATTGAAGATAGTGTAGTAGCAGCATTTCAGTTCAGATAAGATTGGCTATTGCAGGTTGTATAAATAAAGAGGGAAGTCTGATTATAGTCAGAACTGACATTAGGCTTGTGATATCCTAATCCAAGTAGTAGGAAATGCTATTGATTCATTTAGCTAATTGATCACTCAAAAGCATTGTTTAAATGGGTTTTCAAATTAGTTAACCATCACTCATTCTCAGATTAAATCATTCATTCTGGTCTGGAACTCTGGATGACTGAACTGTTGGTGTGCTCAAATAGTGTTAGTTAATGATTGAGTCAAGTGATTAAGGGTTCACTACAAGAGGTCAAATAGCAGGTCAGTTAGCATGGGTTAGCTTAGTATAGTTAGTTTAGGTCAGTTAAGGCCTAATGGGGAATGGTTAGTAAATGTTTTGCAGGGTAAAATTAAAATTTGCAAATACAAGGTTAGTTAGAAAATTTCGGTAAGTTGTTGTCATCTAGTGAGCAATAAGTTATTAAGCAGCAGTTAGGTTAAGTACATTAGATTTTCATTGCCTTGTATGCTTTTAGCTAAGCCAAGTAGTGGATCACTAGAGTTATTTGATAACACAATTTAAAAGTGCATCTAGAATAAAAGTATATACTTGTGCAGCCTTGTATGTCAAGTAAGGATGAATAGTGTAAGCTAATTAATTATTTAACCTCAGTGAGTGTTTGTGCCCTAGCAAATTACAACTTCAGTAGTGATTGAATTAAGCAATTGGAGCCTACATGAAATCATTAGTGGACCATTACATGGATAAAATGATTTAATATCAACTCCTATCTTTATGCTCTTAGAACGAATTCTTAAGACAATATACCAAGTTAAAAATCAAGAAAAGCTTCTAATATCTCTAATGTCTAAGATAAAAACAAAGATCAACTAGAAATGGTGTTAACCATAAAATCGCATACCTTTATTAAAATCTAGCCTTGTGTGGTTGAGGAGTCTATGTGACTACCGGACCCCGGGTTGCTAATAATCAACTAGACGAAAGGTTATCCTTTCATCAAGCACATATTGATTAGGACAAACTTAAAACATGGAATTTCTTCGATAAATAAGAAATAATAACAAAAGGAATAATTAATATGAGCTGGACCTCATATGCAAAGTCATGGCAAGGTACTCTCAATGAAACCTTAACAATTCGACAACAAAACGATGCAAATCAAAACATTAATAACTTCTACATACAAACTCGGAACTAAATGAATCTTTTTGCTAAATTCATCTAAAGTCATTCTCGGTAATAATATGCAAAAATATTTGGATTTGCTTTCTGTTGGATTTATTTCTCCATTTGTGTTTTGTTTTTGGTTCTTCTGAATATACGTTGGAACACGCGAGCAAGATTATCGACGATCAAGTGACGACCTCACTCTCTGAACAATATAAGCAAGAGCAAGGCAAGCACCCCCTTTGATCATATTGATCCCAATATTTTACTTAATGTACTTTGTTTTGCAACTGTATGTATGTATGCTATTTTGAAAATTATGTTCGTGGGTAGAAGTAGTTAAATTCCTAATTGTTGCATTACCTTCCTTGAATGTTGATAATCCATTATTCCTTTGTTACTTAGGATATATGTATGTATGTGAAATTTTCTATTGTAGGATAGGTCGATGCTTAGCCATGCTAGTAGTTATAGTCGAAAGCGGTTGATGGAGCTAGTCCATCGTCCGAAGAGATTGAATTATGTTGAAACTTGAGGAATGTGTGGATCGAATTATGTTGTAATTGAGGAATGTGTTAAATCGAATTTGGTTAAACTTGAGGATCGTGTTCAGATCTTGAATCTGGTTATTGTGAACTTGTTGGGTTGTGGGTATTGTGTGTTGGACTTGGACGGGTGATAGGTTGATGAAGGGAGACTGTCCCGGATTCATGTAGCCCTGTCTAGGTAATTAAGGACCGGTCTGTGATGTGATGAACCAAGTCTTACGTGCAACCACACGCTGGGATTTATGGCAAAGGCTTGGCTGAATAATTTGTTGTGTTCTTTCTACCAAACCATTAATTGTTGTACCTACTATTGTTATTACAAGGGTCACTTGTGGTTCAGTTACGAACAATAGCCTGCCACGTGGTGTTTCCTAGGGTCACCCATGGTTCAGTTGTGAACGATAGCCTGCCATGTGGTGTTTCCCATTGATACGAGGGTCACCCGTGGTTCAGTTGCGAACGATAGCCTGCCATGGGGTGTGCCTCGGGTGGTTTGATAGTTAGGACATGGCATTGTAAAGGCCTCGTTAAGATATCTTAGTCACACTCCTACGGAAGAGTGTGTGGCGATATTATAAGGTATTCATATCGTGTAGGTAAAGCTGTACAAACTCTGCAGAGTCATTAATCTATTCGAATAGCCGTGTCCTCGGTCATGGACAACACTTGTGGGAAAACAGGCACAGTTAGATTTTTGGACTTTTGGGTTTAGGAAAATTTGGGAAGGGTATGAGTTTGTGATCATTGATTAATATGAGAACTATTGAATTTGTTACTTTAGTGTTATGAGATTGTGTTAATGGATTTAACATGAATATTATTGAGATGTTACCTTACTATTGGAGTGGTGATCATGGATTGATGTGAGAATTCTGATATGTTACCAAGCTATTATTTAAATATTTAAAATATTTTACTCGCCGCCATTTGAATCTAAATATGATATCTTGCTAAAAATTATTGCTTTATGCTGAAAATTGCCTAGTGGAGTAGCCTCTTCCTTTGATAGCCATGCATCTAATATAACATTTGTGATACACTACAAGTCTTGCTGAGTACACAAGTACTCAATCTTGCTATTATTGTTGGTTTAGAGTTTGCAGATGAGTCGACGCCAGATGACGTTTTCTTCGCACTCGAAACCGGAGGGTTCGGTGACGGGACTATCTAGGATTTGTTCCTTGTCGGTTGCCTTTGGGTATGGATGGGCATACCGATGGAATTTGTTTACTTTCACCACTTTTAATATTCCGCTGCTATTTCTGTTACTCTGTTACTTCTGATACTTAAGTCTCTTTTGGCCGAACGGCTTTTGTAATGTGAATATTGTAATCGCTTAAGTTAAGTACCATTTTGCTTTACCTTGTATATTTGAATGTATAGTTGTGAATGCTAAAAGTTGTGAATGTGTGTGCTAGCCATTTGGGACTAGCATGGTATACATATAAGGTCTTCGGGTATTTCACGTCCGGGGGACTGACAATCCCCTTTTAAAAGAGCTCGTCAGTGCTGCAAACAAGATAAAATTTTGAAGATCACATCTACTGGATTCTTAATATAAATCCTCTCCAACACCATTTTGTTCATAATTCTCCAAAGAGTCCATACCGTAACTGCAAAATTAAACAAAGCAACATTGTAATTATTAGCCCCTTTCTTTTTCAGCCAATTCAGTTGGAAGTCATCTAAAGAAGTTGGGTGACGCTTCCAACTAAGAATCTCTTTTATGTAAATCCAGAAAAAAAAATTCGGTAGACGCACTGGATATGCCTTCACATCTATATAGTTCAAGCTCTATCGTATGACGTCGTTCTTTACTGGGCCAAGCTCAAGGTGCCTGACATGTTGAAAACACATAGTCATTTCATATCTCTTTTACGGTTGTGCTTATCTCGTTTGGTCTTCTCTGTATCTCATATCTGGTTGCTTCTGTCGACAACAGAGAAGATAAAAATCATGCATACACGCTATGATTTCCCAATGAATGGCGTGCAAGGTTTAGTGATAAATCAGCACAGCAACCTGAACAATTAGAAGGCAAGTAATCGTTGTGCGCATGTTTCAGATTTTGTTACTTGCGTTATACATCATGCTACATATATAGAGAGAAATACGTGGGTTTTGAATTACATTTAGTCATACAATGCAAGGTTGTCAGAAGATTAGGAGGAGCCAGGAGGAACTGATGGCTCTTTCGGGATGGCGTGCCGAAACACCCCGACCCGACGCACCCAATTCCCACATCCCCGCGACCGCGACCGCCCTGGCCGAAACGCCGGTCCGATCCAACGACGCCACCTCATTCCTCAACCAGACAGCTGCAAAGCCCGAATCACCAGGCATCGACTGGCAGTGAGGCGCGGTGCGCACAAACTCTAAGAGCATTTACAATAGTTTGTTTCTTAGTTTTACTAAAAGAAGAGAGAGTACTCAATCTAATAAAAAGAAACAAGTCTTTTAATAGATTATTTCTTCGGCTTATGTCTAAGACTTTAATTACTACAAGTGTGCATAATTCTTGATGATCAATAATGAAGTATAACTTTGTGGCCTACATGCTTTAACTCATTTATCATATCAATAATGAAGACAGGTTGCACAAATGATCGGGTGTATATTTTGCTTTAAGACAGTGTGACTCACAAAACGTGTTTTTAGATAACAAGTAAGTCTCTAATAGAGTATTTGGTTGTTTCTTTTGTCTTGGTATTAACAATTTGCTAGTTTCTTCATCTAGAAACAACCTCACCTTCTCTCCTCCACATCACCTAAATGCTGATGTGGCAACCCCTTAGTAACAGCTGACGTGGACTGTTGTAGATGCTCTAAGTATTCGGCCGACTCCCGGAAGCTACACACCACGCCGCACTCCCACTAGGCCCTCCTGCTAACAGGCACTTTCCGTGGCGTGAGTATCCAGCCCGAGAATCATGTTAGTAAGACCCTCTTGCGCGCAAACGCCAGAATGGATTATAGAATATTATTCCTAGTACTCCTCCGGACACATATTGCCATTCCTAATATGTTAACTAATAAAATAAGTGAGCTTAGCTCACTTGGTTGGTGTTGGCAGGGGCCAACCAACCCACCTGGGTTCGAGTGGTGGTACTCACCTTGGGTGTCTCATGGGTGTGTGCGTGGGTGTGGGTGTGTGTGTGTGGGGGGGGGGTGGGGTGGGGGGTGTGTGTGGGTGTAGAGGTTGTTGAGGACTGAGCTGGGGCTCAGTTGGCAAAAATGAGGGGAGCTATAGGCTCTCAGTCCGCCACGGTTTGAGCGCTGGCTCTCGTGGTGCCTCGCGGATTTAGGGTGCTTTCTTCTTTAACGCGGACCGGAGGGGGTTAAATCCCGGACTTTCAAAAAAAAAACTAATAAAATAAGGAATTTACCCTTGCGCGGGGATGAATCGTCCCACCCCGTTATGAAGAAATGCACGCTCCGTCTCTCATTCCTCCCCAATCGCTCGATCGTATGATTTTTGTCTCATCCCTCACTTTTCCCACGATCCAGTATAAGGCATGAACTACCACCCGACCCATCTCCATCTAGCGCCACCTCTTCTTCTCCACCGCGAACCAAACTCCAACATCACCGTTGTCACCCAAGCTTTGCCCGTTCCTTTTCAATTGCCTTTGCCACGGCCGATATCGATGACTACCTGACGCTGGCGAGCTCCTGTCGAGCCACTGCCGCAAGGATTCGCCACCTCCACAATAATCTATACTTTATCATCTTCTTCCCTATCCCCAACTACTACTACTTTGCACCGACACCGGCGACCACATCTTCACCCCATCCCCTTTCTCTCGTTATCTCATCCCCTCGAAGATGAGTGCCACCTCCACCGGATTCACCACTTACCACCACTAGCCTCCTAACACCCGAAGCCGCGAGGCGACGAGAGCTCAGGTGCGGGAGAGCAGAGGCGTTGTCGCCGTGGCGCGACGACACTTCACCCCGGTCGCCCACCCATCGTCGGCGACACCGCTGGATTCGTCCGGAGCAGGAGCTCCCGCGCTGTGAACAGGCGGCACCCTTTGCCTCTAGCCAATGTCGGTGGAGAGAGCCGCGGTAAGGTCCTGTCTCGACCAGTGGCAATTGGTGGTTAATAAGGCCATGTGCAACATGGAAATCTTGATTTTACGATGGAGTTGTTGCCGTCCGATTAGATCAATCTTAGAGATGGACAGTGGCAGACGAAGACATACTCAACCATACCAAGCAATTTGCAGATGCAATCGTCGGCTGATTGGGAGGATGGGGTGAACTACATTCTCCCCCTTGTTCAACTTCTCCCCGCCAATAATTGGAAAGTGACAACGGAGATATTTCAATGACCCGACAACGATGATGGCTTTATTTCGCTTTTGGGATTTTAGCATGTATTTTTTATGATTTGATTTATGTACTAGTTTGCATAGATATATTCGGCTTGATATGCATGTGAAAGAAATTTGAAATTTATTGTATGTTTTGTGACCGCGTCTCACTCTCTTTTGGGATTCTGTTGCAATACACAGACACCATACTAGTCTTACTAATAAAAATAGGTTCATCTCCGTGCAACTGGACCATCATCACACCTACCCCGCCTTGCTCTGCGCGAGTACCTCCTGCCAAAAATTGTCTCACCACCTTCCTCGTTCTCGCAACCGTCTACCCATCTCTCCCTCGATCTAGCGAAGAAGCATATAAGAAACCACTCCCATCCATGTCGTTGCTATCTTCTTCAACACTTCAACTCCCTACTCCCTCACACCTGATTCTCAGCCCCCCCACCGTGATTCCATACTGCGCTGTGGTTCCCCGCCGTTGCCACCCAAATCACCGCGTCAGTAGTCGATTTCGTCGCAGGCAACCACCGCGGAGGTGGGAGCAGTGACAACAATGAGGTGAAGGTCAACCAGCTGGATGCACAACGTCGACTGGGCGGGGCCTCCAGATTCAAGCAGCAAGTGATGACATTAGCTGACTTGGATTCTTGGCGGCTGCTCAGGTGTGTTAGACCCGCTATCTCATCTCGACCCGTCTCCTCTGTTAGGTAATCTTTGTTAGGAAGTATTTTCGGCTTCGTTTCTTAGTTTGAGTCCGAGTCGGCTTCATGCTGGCCATGTAACTAGTCGGTTTTGGTTTCCGTTTCGTAGTTAGTCCATCAACTAGTATATAACTAGTACAAGCCATGTAACAGAGAACAAAGCAAAGAGAAGCAATAAGAAAAGAAAAAAGAGGAGCGAAGAGCTCCTGAAAGAAACAACCGTGTTTAGAGTTTTGCTTTGTCTTCGGTTTTGGTGTTTGTATCTCCAGCAAGAAGAAAACTCAGGGGAAAGCATTACTTGGTGCTACTGCTCCATCACGTGAAGAGGCAAGGACTAGGGAGGGCACAACTTCGACTAAAGGACCAGGGTCGCTGCTCCACATCACGGGTCCCACGGGAGGCAACCAAAGACAGGAGCCGAGCTGCTTCAAGTATCCAGAAGGATCACGTCGGGCACGCAGGCGTGATTCAAGGAGAAACAAGGGCGTCTTCGGGCAAGCGAAAAGTCGTCTCACAGAGAAAAGCCGAACGATTTTCTCTCGACAAAGTAGTAACAAAGAGCCTGGATAAAGGGAAAATTCCAACATTTGGCATCAGAGCTTAGGCTTCATCGGCTATGGTAGAAGATCAATTACCGAAGAAGGGACTGCAGCTAAAAGAAGAAGCGACTGTAGTAGAGTCATCATCAAAAGGAAAATTCATATCGAAAGGAGTTTCTATACCAATTCAGTATCCGTTACTCAATGATACTAATTATGGATTATGAGCTGTAAAGATGAAGATTATCCTACGTGTTCTTAGTGTATGGTCGGCAATAGAAGGAGAGACTCTGGTCGAAGAAGAAAAGGATCGGGGTGCTTTGGCTATAATCTCTCAAGTTGTGCCAGATAATGTAATGATGGCAATTGCAGACAAAGAATCAGCAAAGGAAGCATGGGAGGCTATCCGGAATATGCAAGTTGGCGAAGATCGTGTCAAGAAAGCAAGGGTACAGGTGTTGAAACAGCAATTTGATTGTTTGATCATGAAGGATTTTGAAAGTATTGTTGAATTCTCTCAGAAGCTCACTAGCATGGCAGGTGAAATCCATTCTCTTGGGACAGAACTAAAAGATACAATCGTTGTAGAGAAATTATTTAGTACCGCTCCCGATAAATTTCTCCTAATAATCGGCACAATTGAATATCACTGGACTCCTCCATCTCCTGCACCAACGCCCTGTTGTTTTTGCCGGTCAGATCCGTGTCGAGTATCGCTGGGGCGGGAAGCTGCCGGCTGCATGCACGTGAGGATATCCATGGTGGCGGCTTGGATTCGGTTTGCCGTGAGGATGACTAAATTGGACATACAGAAAGGGTGGACAAGAAACTCGCGGCGACAGAAATGGCGACGAGTTCAGCTGTGGAGCTATCTCGCTCGACCTAGTCCACGCGGCTGAGGATGCCGTTAGCTGAGCCGGGACCTCGTTAGGTCAGCCCTGCAATGGCTGCATGATGTTGGGACTTGGGACTGGAGGGACACTCGTTTGCTTGATTGTTCTCTTCGTGCGTGCCATGGAGACATCGGTTGGTTAGTTCTTGCCTGATGTTGTCTTGGTGCATCGTCGTGTTGTGTTCTACTTGAAATTTTGTCGTTATTGTGATGTCAATCTTTGGCTGATGTGATTGCAAGCTAGTCAGTAAAGGTGGGCAGATCATCATGTGGTGGAACGAGCACTGCGAGAAGCTCTTGTTCACCATCAGCACGGCGAGGCCTTTGTCTACTTATCTTTGTTAAGTATTGTGGCAACGCGGTTGTTCTGTAATTGGTCATGCTGTCCTGTGTGATCGGTGAATGATTTGGTTTCATAACAATGTTGAGACATACTTGCCCAAACATTGTTCTGATGAATATTCTTTCTTCTTTGTATGGGAGTTTGCCTTTTTTTTCCACTTAATTCACAAGTATGATCTGTGTACTAGTTTCTCGAAAGATATGCAAAATAAAATTTGTGGTCAGTAAGGATGGCGTATCACTTCTTCTTACTTCTTATGCTCTCCTTTGGATTTGATTTATTAGACCATCCCCAATATTATGTTTTAGCCGGTTCAAATGGGGAGAGAGAAGACATTAAATCGATTCAATACATTGGAGTGGTCGATTTCAACAAAAAAAATGAATGAAACCGAACTCTACTTAGGAATCAATTCAAAGCATTAAACAACTCATATAAACATTAAACAACTACATAGAAGAGAGTGTGGTTGAGAGAGAATATTATTATTTTGTGATTTTTTTATGTAACGTGGGTCTCAGTTATTAGTAGGAATCGGTTTAATATATTGGAGAAAACACAAGTTCAGTTCCTAAAATACTTACGTGACATTACTTTGAATCGACGTCGGTTCAATACACTAAAGATGCCCTTAAACTCAGATGAGGTAACATAGATCTCCGAGATGGCTTACTTTAATCCTTTCTCTTGTAGTAGTACAAGCAATGAAGCATCGGTTCTATTCTTTGGGCATGTCGTCTTTGATAGTGATACGACGGTAGATATAAATGTTATAAACGTTTCTCTTTTTTAATAACGTGGAAAGAGCTTGTTGTGATTTTTCTTCTCTTCCAATGCTCTTACTTGGCACTTAACCTTTTTGCAATGACAAATAATTAATTATTCCTAAGAAACAATGTATTCCTTTTGACTTCCTTGCCGGCATACCTCAATTTGGTTCACTGCCAAGAGCTTCAATATGCTCCCGCCACACGAGGTGAGGCCTGCCTCTTACAGCTATTTGTTATGCATTGGCTGTTTATTTGCAGTCTCCAAGGCTCCAAGCGAACATGGCATATCCACATGTTTAAGAAAAGGAAAATGCTACAGTCCGTGTATCCGACGCATCGGACGGTTCGTTCACTCCCCCAAGTCACTTGGTTTTTTGTTCTCCATCCATTCCGCCCTCACGCACATCAGAAGCAAAGCAAAAAATATCTCTATCTCGGAAATATTGTGAATGCTGAAAAAAAATGTTGTATACTGTTTACGGTGATGTTGCAAGATTTTTTCTTATGTTTGGACTATACTTTATGTTCTTCTCTAATCTCTCTCTGCTCCTATACTTCTTGTTCTTCGTAGAGATAATGTTGCATATGTTTTTTTTTATATGTTGCAACAAGTAAAAAAAACACGTTGCAACAGGAGCGTACGACACTATTGCTCGGACCGTACGTCCGTGCTCTAGTCGTGCCTTAAGAAAATCTCATCTCTTGGTTTGTAGTAGTGTTAATAAATTGTATAACTTGGTTGAAGATGTTTTCTAGATATGTCAAATTGTTGTGTTCTGACGAGGAAAGAGCTACATCCCATCTCTTGGGTTTTTAGCATCAGTTTCTATAAGATCATTCCTTGAATTTATATACTTCAGTTCTTATTTTTCAGGACCCGCAAGATCAGCCCCAGATTTCTGTGCTTTTGGTCAACGTCCCCTGCCGCGCCCTGTCAAGCACCACCCTCGCAGCGGTGCAATGCTTGCGCTCGCTCGCCCTAGCCTTGCCCCCATTGCTCAAGGCTGCTCTCGGCGCTACCAGCACGGTCCACCGCCGTAGTGCTCCCCTGGTACTGAAATCAGCCGCCACAGGCCGCAGCGCTTCCGCTGCCACCGAGCGGGACGCCCGTCAGATGCTCGATAAAATGTCTACGTCAATGGTGCGTCCTGTGAGACTATGCAACATGCCGGACGCCCGTTGCCTAGATGCCTTCGTCGAGTGAGCAAACCAGCCGCATGCCCGCAGGTATGTCCAGCTGAAATGCAATCTGTTAATTGAAACTAACTTTTTTTTTGTTATCTACTGTTGTTATTGTTATGCGATATCTGAACTACAACTAATTTCTGTTGCACGTAGCAAGCAATGCATGCTATATAAGCTGTGTGTGTGTGAGAGAGAGAGAGGGATTGACATTTGCATAATTGTCGATATGCTTCGGCGTTATATGTTCTGGTTATTTTCTTTGTGGTCTTTTTTATCCTTCTCCCATTACACTGGTGACGATTATAGGTATGTGTGCATTAGAAAGCCGATTAGCAAAAACGCAACCGACTGCTTAAGTTAAATGAGTTTGCATTACGCATGCTTGTTATTTGTTCTAGCTTGTCTGCATGTTACTAATGTACTGAAAATTTTGAGTTATTGTTCCTTCACCCTTTCTAATACTCCTGAGGTTATTTTCTATTCATTTTGGTTCATCTCCCGATGAGTTTTTTCTTGCCTTTTCTGTTTTGATGTCTTCTAGTTCTCCCGTCGCAATGTGGCACCTCCATGCCTATATGCTCTGATCCCTGTGTCTCCACTTTTTATTCCATTCTTTCATTAGAATGGCTGTGCCGTTGCGGAGCTTTGCGACTGCTCGTACCGGCGAGCTCAGCTTGCTGCACAGCGCCCTCCTCACCCTCCCCATTGGTCGCATTATTGAAAGCAAAGTAGCAAACTTTCCAGAACAGAGGTGTGAGCCGATGCCTCTTCGACTTGCCAGGTTCGGCTCCGCGACAAGTGCGGCCCTGCTGCCGGCCGGAGAGGTTGCCAAGTCGCTCAAGCCACAGAAGCCAGAACCCACGACTTTGGCTGCTCGTTTCACTGTGTAATTATTCCTTTCTTCTCTTTACTTGATTATGTGTAGTTCCTATTTTCAATTTGTGTTTTTCAAGGAATGTTTGTTTCCGTGTTTTCCACAAAGTTTAAAGATTAGACGATAGCATGAAATTTTATAGGAACATGTTAAGATTATCATGGTTGATGTGCGAAAATAACAATCTTAGTGGCATCGATAATCATAGGTTGTTGGGAGGAGAGGAAGCAGTGTTGTAGACTTGGTGCTTGGTGATGGTTCTTACTGGAGCTGGAGTTACCGTTTGAGGTGTGATTTCAAAATTTACTACACTAATGTGTTTGTACATAAGCAGCCGTGGTACCCTGTTTTTCTATAAATTTGATATCACTGTGAATGGATCAAGCGCCATCTTCTTGTGATTAAGTCTGAGCTCACAACTTATGTGATTTGATATGAGCTCATAATTTTTGTGAAGCTACACATCCCACTCCTTGTTTCCATCAATGGCTAGAAGCAACCACGGACATGCTTGATGCTATCTCGTTTAAAGTTTATGTTTTCGTTGCAACGCATGCACATTCAGCTAGTCTTTTTATAATGGTTTGAAGCCCACACCATAGGCCGTTCTCTCGGTGGTTTTGAGTCATCGCACGTGGTGCGATTAGTGGAGGAAAAGGAAAGGCTTCTCAAATCTCGGCACGGAGCGGAGTGATGAGAAGTTCTACGTAGGAGTAGGAGTTTTTGGCTAAAAATAGCACTGTTGACGCCCTGAATAACACAAGTATCCCCCTTTCCGCGTTAAATACAAAAATGATACTTTGTTCGAGCCCCAGTGGACCGGAGCTGCCGTGCGGGTGACATGTCAGCGAGTCCGTGCCCCTTTGGCTAAAAATAGCACTGTTGATGCCCTGAATAACAAAAGTATCCCCTTTCCACGTCAAATACAAAAATGATACTTTGTCCGTGCCCCAGTGGACAAGAGCTGCCGTGCGGGTGACATGTTAGCGAGTCCGCCCTCTAGGAGCACGGACCAGGCGAAGTCTGCCCCAGGGGAATGGTCCTCACTCGGCCGCCGATTCAAAATTCGGTGAATAGTGTTCTAACACTATTTAACACTTTAAAAAACACATTTTTCTTTGAATTTTCTTCTTCTTTTTACCTCGTACTCGTAGCTTCAAATGTATTATCATATGTACTAGAAAAATAAATTCATAAATTTTTTCACATGAAATCACGGCGCAACGCAACACACACAGCTTCAAACTTAGGTGTGAACCGTCACCATCGTCACCCTTTGCTACCCTCGGTGAGTCGATGGATCGTGCATGTGAAACACTATTTGACGAGCCGGTGGTGGCGGGCAGTAGTACACCGTCATCGACCGTGGCAACGGTGGGGTGCATGTGCGCCCATGTTTGGTGCGAGAGCGCGGGCACCCCTTCCCATGCTTGGTGTTGGATTTGTTACATGTGATAAAACATAGAAAATTAGGTATAAAAGGAAAACGTGTGTTGGATTTGGTACATTCTTTGTTACTTTGAAAATCAGGAATAAGGCATAGAAAACAGACATACTTGGTGTTGGATTTGGTATGTTAATTTCTCGGTTTAATGTGGATGATATTTTTTAATGCTGTACTGGACCACAGGCTAGATAAGCTTGTCTATGAACCAACTGAGGGAAATGCTTGGCACGCAGATCATATAATATCATAACCATACCCTTCGACCCGTGTGTGAATGTGCGAGAACGAGACTACGGTGACAACACGAGCAAGTAGATGAAAACCTAGCCTTAACAGCAAGGACACTAGGCCTCCATCGTCCATCGACTCACCGAGCCACCGAGACAGCAAAGGGTGATGTCGTAGTAGGGCACCAAGGGGTGCCCCACCCCCTAGGGTCGTCAGGAATACCGGTGTACTGGGGATGATACAATATATGTGTATAGACCAAGTCCATGTGGTGTATCTAGACAAATGTACCTAAATGTCCATCTCTCTTTCAATATAATGCAAGGGCAAGAAGGGAAATGTCTCTTCTTGACCCCTATATATAGAGCCCCAAGGGCATGTAAGAGGGGGGCTCTCCCTCATTATCTCATTCACACACTCATAATGCAATATTCATACATCTTGTGTCTTTGACTCTTCTCCCCTTCTGTTCTCCCATGACAAAAGGATACTCCATACCCACTGTCTAGTTTTGTTACTACGACAAGTGACGATGGTGACGATTCACACCCAAATTTGAACCTTTGTGTGTTGTTCTATGTCATGATTTCAAGCGAAAAAAATTATGATTTTTTGTGGCACATGCGGTAATACATTTGAAATTACGAGTGCGAGGTAAAAAAATAAGAAGAAAGAGATTCAAATGAACAAAAATATTTTGAAAGTGTTAAATAATGTTACATAGTGTTTAAATAGTGATAAATAGTATTAAATAGTGATAAAATAGTATCAAAATACTATGCACCAAATTTTGAATCGCCGCTAAGTGAGTACCTTGCCCCTAGGTGCCGAACTTGGTTTGGTAAATACTCTTAGGGGTCGGACTTACCTCTTCCACGCTCCTGGAGGCGGACTCAGCCTGTCTGTACTCCTGGGATCTGGATTCTGGACTCGCCGATATATCATCCGCACAGAGGTGTGATTATTTTTGTATTTGGCATGAAAAGATATTCTAGAGAAAAAAAAGTCACCTAGGAGAGCTGCGCTGCGCACGTGGATTGGACAACCAGCGCGTATGTGCGTAGGAGGGCTGCGCACCATTTTCATTTTTTCTTGTACGAGCCAAGATTGTAGCAGCGAACTGAAACCGACTTGTCAGTGATGGCGGTTGTCTATTGGCTCTATTCAGGGATTATTTCCGATCTGGGTGTCTCCATGTCGGTGAAGAAGTAGCTGTCATTTCTTCGCTGTCCTCTCAAGGGACAAAACAAGAGCTACCAAAACTTGCCGCAAGAAAAAAGGCGTGCGGACTAAGAGTACATTTACGACGGTAGAAACAAAAAAATATTCACCAAAACGAAAATACTGTAGCTATTAGTGGAGACATTTGCCTTTTAATCGAGCGATTGAGATCGCTTTCTAATGCAGAATATCGTAGATTTTCTGCATTGAGACTTTCAATGCAGATGATCTATTTTCCCATCTGATAATGCTATTTACATGTTTATGATTCGGATTCTCTGCATTGGAGGTGTAAATAGAGAGGATGAATCATACTCTATATTAGAAGCATCTCTCAACCGTCCGATTGAAATCAAATGATTCAGATCAAGCAATATAATATGTGCCACAATACAACTTCCCTGTACAACTTTACCGTGCTACAGTGAAAATGCCACAATACCATACATTAATCATGCAGCAGCCTTATATTACTGTGCACACGGTAGCCCTCTGTAGTATTGCAGACGGTCCGGATCTCATGTTGTATGATGCAAGTGAGGAATTTTTTTAAAATAATATTATTTTAAAATATCATTACAAAAATAAATAGTAAAAAAAAAACAATTACAAAACTAGGCTCTTGTCACCGTTTCAAATGGCGATAAGCTCCTGTCGCCATTTCATTTGGTGACAGGGGGCTCAACAGTCCCTAGAACTCCCTGTCGTCGGTTGAACTAGTAATAGGGAGACACTCTCCCCTATAAGAGACCCTTGAAACCCTAAAATTCGGGGTAGAACTCACTTTTCTTTAGAAAAAAAAGGGGAGGGAGGGGAGGGGGAGGAGAGAAGCTAGCGAAGCGCCGTCCACCCGGCCGCCCACCTGTCAGGTACTTTGTTTAACCGAATGGATTATATAGTTTTAGATGTATGGTTACTTAGTGCAGTATGTTGTACATAATATTTTTCAGTTGGTAGTCTAGTTTTAGATATATGGTTAATCCTGAAAATCTTGTTTATAGTGCAGTGTGTCAAATATGTCGGACGTCACTAATTTCAAAATTTACTATGATCAGGAGACTATTCTTGAGGGTCCCGAGTGGATTGATTTGTGTTATTTCCAATCGGCAACCGTGCCCTGGCCAAGAGCAGAGTGGCGTACATGGGGCGCTGTGATGCGGTGGTTGTTTCACTCATTCAAATTGGATCATGTTGTGTATGATCTGAGATTGAGTTGCCTTACCCCTGAGCAACACAGCGCACATATTGGGAGTTAGTACAGCTCAAGGGAACAAGGTCATGACAGTCATATGTACGCATGGCGAGGGAATGAGGGTGGGATTTGGTCCTTCTGGCCTAAGCATATACCAAGCCCACTCCTGCATCCGCGACTGAACAAGAAGGGGGTGGTGATACTGAAGAAGAAGTCGGGGACTCCAGTCACAGCGTGACGCGTACAATGGCCAAAGGTCCGGGAGTAGCTGGTCCTGTCGATGAAGACCCTGTGGAAAGAGCTCCTTCAATTAGGAAAGCTAGTGGGCTTGCTGACGAGGGTGGGGAGCTGGAAACCCTAGTGCAAAGGATGGATCTCGAAGATCGGGACTACATGGCATTGTCAGAAGATGAAGGGTCCGACGACAAGGATGATGTGGACCAGCAGACGGTTCCATCCGAGTGGAACACATACTAGTTCGACGACCTCATCGTCAACGAAGGCTCCCGTGTGCTGTTAGAGTAAGACCAGAGCGAGGTCAGGTAAGGAGCTATGTACAAATGCAAGGAGGTCGTGTGGGAGGTGATCAAATTCCGAGTCTTATCGGTGTGGCGTACATTCACAGTCGTCAAGTCTAACAAAAAATGCTACGATGTGAAGTGCGGCATAGAGGGATGCCCTTGGCGAGTGCATGCATTTCAGCCTAAGTCGGACACCTACTGCAAATGCTTTATAGTGGTTCCTCACACACGTGTTGTCGCTGAGTTAGTGCAGTCCCATAGGAACCTATCATCAGGCTTCACCGACAACCCTATGTATGGTGAGATTGTGGATAATCTATATTTTGAGCCACGATCCATCATTCGGTCGGCTGAGGCAAGGTTCCAGTACACAGCCAGTTATGCCAATGCTTGGAGGACAAAATAGAAGGCACTGGAACAAGGTTCGACATATTCTAGGATTCCTACCACAACCTCCCTGGGCTACTCCGAGTCATACAAGGCATGAATCCCGGCATTCATGTCGGCATTCAAGATTCCACGCATCCGAAGTAGGCCAATAAGAGAAGATTCTATGCATTCGAAGTGGGCCAATAAGAGGGTACTGCAGCGATCGTTCTTTGCCTTTGGCCCATGCATCAATGCATTCTGGTACATTCTTGACTAAAAAGTACAAGGACCAGATACTAACTGCAATAGCGATCGACGGGAACAATCAAGTTCTTCCCATGGCATTTCCTTTCGTTGAAAGCGAGAACATGAGCAGCTGGTCATGGTTCCTAAGAAATTTGAGGATTTTTGTTGTACAGGGCCGTCCAAACGTATACGTCATACATGATCGGCATATGGGCCTGCTGAGTGCAATAACTAAGCTACAACAAGGAGAGAACGAACCACTTCCATAGGTGGATCTGGAGAGCAGGTGGTGCATGAGGTACTTGGGTGAAAACTTCTATAAACAGTTCCATAACAAGGACTAGATGAACCTATTCAAGTGGCTATGCAACCAGAACCAACAACGAAAGTTTGAAGAACTTTGAAAGACTCTAGATGAGCGGATCCAGACGCACAGAAGGGAGGCAGCAAAAAGGGCCACCCCAAGTGCCGATCAGGCCCCCGAAGCATTGCCACAGCTACTCACAGATAGTCCCAGTGTGACGAGGAAGACGAGAAATGCTTCTCGGACTGGATTAAGCACGAGTCTAAAGAGGGCGTATGTGAAATGCCCAATACTGCAATGTAACCTGTTGTGGAGAACATAACTACGTAACAAGATAGCATTTTCTACCCGTCAAAACGGGAAAAATGCTTGGCACTTAAATACGGCCTCTGATCGAGTATGAGTTTTGTTGGTCCTTATATTTTAACCATATCTAAAGGGGTCCCACCTCTTACCTCATCATCATCGTCGCGTTCCCCTGCCTGGGTTCCCTTTACCAACCTAATAATTCTCTTTCCTCAACTCATTCTCATTTCTTATCTTCCCATTTTCATCTAATTCGATTTAATTTTGAGACATAGTTTTGATGCAATAAGCATATAATACAACAATATACGGTTTACATTTAATATAACTATATTTATGTTCGATAAAATAGCTAGCCTTTGAAATTGTAGAAAAGATCACCGTCGACGGATAATAGATCAAATGATCCTGCCTGCGTTGGTTCGTCTGCTGCAATTTATACGACGGAGCGAATAATAAATAAATAAGTAAATACTTAGCGGCAATTGGGTGCTACTAGGTGTACATCAGTTAAATGATTCCTTTCGTTAGCGGATTTTAATTTAATAACATTTTCGAACCCCTTGCTAGGTTAGCACTCCCCATCCGCGGTCATTCTATGGTCTACCGGCTTTATGATTGCTAGTTATCGAGACTCGCGTTTTTAACGCACAAAAAATAAAATACTAGTCGTACTATCATGCCATTAAGTCTATCAAATTTTATTCGCGCAAATACGCATACATGATTTTATTTAAGTGCGTACATGTTTATTTATTTATTTATTTATTTTTAACTAAACACGGGGTTGTTTAATCTTATTATTTTATTATGATTAAATTATTTCTAATGTAACATATTATTTGTCTATTTTATTAGGTTTTACCAGTGATTTACTTATTTTAAAAAGTCTCATATTAATATTTTACACTTTTTTCCTATTTTTTTTCGACCGGTCTATCTACTCTTATTTATCTGCACGGGGTTTAAAATATATTTTTCCGGCGATTTAATTGAAACTCGCATCTAATGCATGAAGTTATTTAGCTAATGTAGTGGCAATTTTATTAGATTTATTCTATCTCTTTTTCTACGCTTTTATTATTTTTTTATCGGCCGGTCTACTGTTAAACATTCTAACGAGACTTAAAAATCTATACTTCTGGTGATTTGTCCAAAAATCACAGGTATGCTACGTATGCGTTCTCTCTTTTTATTTAAATTTTTAGAACCTTTTTATTTTGATTATTCTTCTCTTTTCTCCCAGTCTGCGGCTATTTATTTGTACGCGGCTTATGCACATGTATTGATCCAATGAATAAACCACGCTGCCAAATATTATTATGAGAGATTAATTTTACCGCTAACTTACTACTATTAATTTTTACTGGAATTTTACTTATCTACCTTTTTCCCTAATTTAATTCCCTATTTTTACTTAACCTCCACCTAATCTTTATCTTCTTTTTCCCTTAATCCTTTCCCTCTTTCTCCTTATCTTCTTGGTTCGGACGAAAGGCCTTGGCCTCATCCCCATCTCTTGACTTCAACTCCTGGTGCTCATTCTCCTACTCCATTTGTTCTTGCTTGCTCATGGTGGTTCTCGGGTCTTGGCGCCGCTCCTATGGCTCTCCTCCGGCCTCCAGCCCAAGGCTGGCCTCCCTCGGCTTTGGCCTCGCTGTTCGGCCTTTCTGGCCCGTCTGCGCCTCATGGCGCCGCCACCACCGGTTGTGCTCAGCGCCCTTGGCTCCTCTCCCAAGACCTCCTCTCTGCTTGGGTTGGCTGGCGCCGCCACCTCCGGTCTCCCTTGGCCTAGCTCGCCTCATGGCTCCGGCCGGGTTCGGCTCGGCTCGCCTCGCGCTCCTGCCCGTGTGTACCTCGTCCGTGCCCTGCCCTTGGTGCTCCGGTGGCTCGGTCGGCCTGGCTTGTGGTCGTCGGCCCTTTCTCCTCTTGTTCTACACAACAGGCTAATGGCTCCCCTTTCCCCCTTTATGATTTCTTCTGATACTTTCAATGTGTAAAAGCGTGCTTCGATTTAACCAATGATGTTTGATGTTGGTGGTCTACTTGTGGATTTTAGGGTTTGTTCTTGAGTCACTCACTGATGTGGGTTTTGCCTTGTGCTCATGCATGTGGAATGGGATTGGGGTGGACTGCTGTAGTCGGTTTTCGCCGCTGAACTAAGGTAAAACTACTCCCCTTAATCCCTCTCTCTACTCCCTCCCCCTTATTGCTCTGTGATGAAACATTGATAGTGGTGATGATGCTGTGGGGTTCGGTTTATGCCCTATGATGGACACTGAGGGTGATGGGTTGGGATGGTGATATTGCTGGGATTTCATGTTGGGGTTAATGTTGGAGACCCTCTGTGCATGTATAGCTTATGTTGAGCTATTTGTCTTAAGCAACACATATAGATGGAGTGAGGATGTGTTACCTTGATGTCCTGATATATTGTCTTAGCTAATGGTGGGCTTGAAATGGGCTCTGTTGTCGCCTTCTCCTAGTGTGGTGGTCTCCTGCGCGAGCTCCTCCTTCCTGCTGTCTTGATGCTTTGGTTCCCTCCTTGTCTCCTCCTAGTGGCTATGGGTGTGGAATGCTTAGCTCATGGCTTGTGCTCTTGGGTTCTTAAGGAGGGCAGTGGGTGTTGGCTTGGTCCTGCTTGTTCTTGTGAATGTGGCTTTGTGAATGAGGGCTTGTGTGCTGCTTTTGGGAATGGAGGCTTATTAGGGGGGATGCATTTCGGCTGGCTTTCCTTGTGGCATGCTAATGACTACTATGCCCCTTGCCTTATCCCTTATGCCCTCTCATGATGCTATTGAGCTAAGGACCTTTTGGTCCATTGGTTACTAAATCACTATGTGAGTGATTTTCTGTGGTTGAGGGGAGTCGATAACACGTGGGTATCTGATTCGAATAAACACTGGGTGATGAAACCTACGGAAGTGAACGGTGTCGATTGATCAAGTTAGCCTGGGTATCTTGATCATCAAGGGGCTGATTGACCTAGGTTGATATGGGAATCCTACTGAACTTTGGGGTAACTGACGGCCACTTCCTATACTTTAATTTCTATTTACTGCTCTCAACTAGGCTTGCTAACTGCTTTCTAACTTTCTTAACAAACGATGAAAATGAGGACCGAAGGGTGGTCAGATGGTTTGGCGATATATGGACAATGTGGCAAGGAGGGCTTCGGCGATGAACATGCAAGGATTTAGATTGAACTTTAAATTAAATGATGTAATTTATATTTTGATTGGTTGTAAAACATTCTTGTAAGTAATGCTTAGATTGCAACCTTTTAATTTTGCTTGAGATGGACTTTTCGTAAAGATTTTGAGATTATAATGTTGATTGAGATCCTGTGTTACAATTTATTTACGAGTTTATATTTAATGTTTTAGTTTCACTTGTAATGAATTCACAATATGAATTATTTCAGAGATGGTATTAATGTTGTATGTATGCTTGTAATGGTTTCTTATTGTAATGGACTTTGAGTTTTATAATGATGGTTTACTTTTGTTGTGATAATTTATATATTCGTTTGTGCTTATGAATTCTTGATGATTTAACTTGTATGCATTTATTTGGCAATGTGAGCGATATACATCTGAGTTTAGGTTTGATTTTTGTTTAAATGAATTTTAATTACTGCTAATCATCGATTAGCGCTGTTTAGATTAATTTGATTTTCCGGTTTCTCACATAAATGAAAGATTTTAATCCCTATTATTTATGAAGATAATACAGCTTGTGTTGTACAAGTGCAGATGGGTTACGTGAAGAGTCCTCTCACAAAGTATATCAACCACAAGTTCTTCTATGCTCATGAATTGCAAAAATAGACGAAACTAAAGTACTGCATACTAAGTCATGTGAAAATCTTGCAGATTTATTCACTAAGTCACTTCTAGTGTCTAGCTTTGAAATATGTATATGTGGAATTGGAACGATGAGACTTAGAGAAGTGCAGAATTCAGGGAGAGAACCTTCACGAACTCTTTATTAAAGCTTGATCACGAAGATCGAGTACCCAAAGAATAAATCTTAGAGATTAAATGAAATTATGTGGACTGTACTCTTTTTCGCTTGACGAGTTTTTTTGAAGTTTTTTGACTAATGTTTTTAATAAAGCAATTCATGTAGCACAACAGAACGTGTTTTATGTACAATTTCTTTAATTTTTTTCTACTGGAATTTTATGGAGTTTTGATGAAATATGAACATGATGGATCAGTGCCGAAGGAGGAGTATTAAGAAACCGGACCCAGACCAGGCAGGTCTGACCCATAGTGAGCTCCTCATCCTTCCAGTAGATTATATAAAGGGGGATATTCAACTATTGTACTACACTTTCATAGAAGAGCAATAAAGAGAAGATAGAAATCCCCTTATATCTCTATTTTCAATCTACTATTCTAAATTTATCTCTAAGATAATCGTCCAACTCGTCGACGACAGTTCGTCCTCGTCAGCGGCAGTTCGTCGACAAAGCAAGGTCGATTCGTGCAACAAGTTTCGGTGCCATCCCCCCGACAAACCGCGCAGTTCTTCTCCCTGCGTAGCTTTCAGCCTTTCACGGCTGCCTCTAAATACGAGAAACCACATCGATCGAGCCCAACCCCCGCTCGCAAGGTAAACGAATCAGATCGGTGAACCCAAGAAAGCCGCGCCAAGATGGTGGAGATCCCGGTGATCGAGCTGCCAGAGGAGTCGGCGCGGCTGCGGGGCGCGTGCGAGCGGCTGGGCTGCTTCCGCGTGTCCGGCCACTGCGTGCCGGCGCAGCTCCAGGCCGACATGAAGGCCGCCGTGCGCGCGCTCTTCGATCTCCCCGACGACGCCAAGCGCCGCAACACCGACATCATCGCCGGCAGCGGCTACGTCGCGCCCAGCCCCGCCAACCCGCTCTACGAGGCCTTCGGCCTCTGCGATGCCGCTGCCCCCGCTGACGTCGACGCCTTCTGCGCCCGCCTCGACGCGCCGCCCCACATCAGGTGATGGATAAAAAACCGCATCTTGCTTGCTCCCCTTGGGAGCTGGGATCCTCAAGATTTGATCTCAGGAAACATAATCTAGCGCAGGGAGACCGTCAAGAGCTACGCCGAGGGGATGCACGAGCTGATCGTCGACGTCGCCGGCAAGGTGGCCTCGAGCCTGGGGCTGCAGGGCCACTCGTTCCAGGACTGGCCGTGCCAATTCCGCATGAACAGGTACAACTACACGCAGGACACCGTGGGCTCCCCTGGCGTGCAGATCCACACGGACTCCGGTTTCCTCACCGTGCTCCAGGAGGATGAGTGCGTCGGCGGCCTCGAGGTGCTGGACCCCGCCGCCGGCGAGTTCGTCCCCGTGGTCCCCCTCCCCGTCTCGTTCCTCGTCAACATCGGCGACGTCGGCACGGTATCATCACTGGCCCAGTGATTCTTGGCAAATTCGTTCAGTCCACTGGCCCAGTGCTCACATCGATCCCGTCTCAGGCGTGGAGCAACGGGAGGCTGCACAACGTGAAGCACCGGGTGCAGTGCGTGGCGGCGGTGCCGCGCATCTCGATCGCCATGTTCCTGCTCGCGCCCAAGGACGACAGGGTGTGCGCGCCGGAGGCGTTCGTGGACGCGGAGCACCCCCGCCAGTTCAAGGCGTTCAGCTACGACGACTACCGGAGGCTCCGGCTGTCCACCGGCTCGCGCGCCGGCGAGGCGCTCGCGCGGATGGCGGCCTGACGTGGTCGCATGGGCATGGCGGGTGGGGCTGGGAATTGGGAGCTGTCGATACACATCAGTACTGTTGAGACGTTCAGTTAGCTTCGATTGACAAGAATGTTTGACTGTTGAGCCCTGTGAGGTTGTGAATTGTCATCGATTTCCATCAATAAAATCTTGCACGACTTGCAAAACACGCACATTGCAAACTGTCATCTTGATGGTTTAATACAAGGTTATGGAACCTTTCTCTCTCTGGAGAATGCAACATAATGAAAGTTGACTTGTGTGAAAAAAATGTATCATGCTGGTTGTAGACTTACAATTTAGCACATCACTTAAGGTTTACAAGGTTAATTATACTCCATACACACTATTTTCTGGGAAAGGTAAGTGATAAAATAGCATTTTTATTTGGAAAAAAACGAATTTATACAAACTCAGAAGTCATAAGTATATGTTTTCAGTCAGCCTGATGAAAAATCGTCACTGTAAAACAGAAATGTCATTTTCCCTTAGATGTACGACTAACCTTCCCCTAGGTACCTCGGTGATATGCCCTAGAGGCAATCATAGAGATAGAAATGATTGTATCACATCTATGTTTATGAGTTATAGAATAAATGTTATTATGTTCCTTGAATGAATCATTAGTTATAAAGATTAACAAGTATGCGATTTGTTGGTGAAGCTTTTTAACTTATATGATGTTATTCTAAATGTATCCCTAGCCGGATGTCACTGGTCGGAATACTAATGACTAATCGACTAACACATGTATTGATTGATGACCATGTTTTACCGGTTATGGATATTGGGATATCGAATCAATAATATAAACACATTTAAGAGAACATGGTGTTGGATTGACCCACCTTGAGACACTATTAAAATTGTTATGATTTTATGTGTCATCAGTTGATCTCAAGCAATAATAATGTATAATCTTTAGACCTGAGATCAACATGATTTCCAACATGTGTAATAGTACACTTAGGGGTTGCCAAACGCTAATCCGTAATAGGATAATTATAAAGATAGCTTTCGAGTATGCTATGAAACATATGAAGGAATGTGACTGGTTGGATATGAGTTTTGCTCCTTCTAACATAACATGAGAGATATCTCTGGGCCCCTCGATGTGGTTGGATAAAGAAAGTGCATAGCAATGCTACTAGTGGTCGAAGAGTTGATCACACGAAGTTATCCAACACTTGATTGATAATGTATTGAACAGTCCATAAATGACAGAATATCTCACCTGGAGTTTAACCAGATATCGTGAGGCAAAGGGAGAATATACGGGCAAATCGTTCAGTTCAACCAGATACAAATTA
This sequence comes from Phyllostachys edulis, assembly GCA_036346405.1. Lineage (NCBI taxonomy): Eukaryota > Viridiplantae > Streptophyta > Magnoliopsida > Poales > Poaceae > Phyllostachys > Phyllostachys edulis. The sequence goes on along the minus strand of CM070552.1, from coordinate 45,696,719 downwards.
GTCGTATGGAAATACAAGCTGATCGTAGACTGGTCGAACATAATCACTAACTGGTTGTAAATTGGTCGTAAGAAGTTACAAATTGGTCATGACTAAATATGAACTGGTCGTATAGAGATACGAGCTGATCGTAAGTGATAAGGATCTACTCATAGATCATATTGTATTAAGGTTCGTCCGGTATAATTTATGTGTATTCGGGAATCATTATGTTCTGTTAGGAACCGCTAACGACTCGTGGTCGGAAAAGAGTTTTCGAGTCACAACCGATTACGTATGAACATATAGAGTCACATACTTAACGGATTGAACCAAACGTGTTCGGATACGATCTGTCATGGGCTTTATATAAAGAGATGCATGATGTTGTTGGGAGAAAAGGAAAGACGACGTGAGTTGCTTCACCGAAATCCTAGCCGTCATCTTCTCGAGAGAACTCTGCCGTGCGAGTTGGTGCTAGCACACCAACGTACGATGTTCTATCTCTGGACGTGTGGATACCGTAGAGACGCAACTGCAATTGCTGCTGTGATGATCGAGGACGATCCACAACCCTAACAAGGAACGCAACAGATTGCTGAAGGAGTCAATGGACACCGAGGACGTTGGATGATCGAATACGATCACTTCATCGACACGCTACTCTAACTCTTTTTCTGCTACAATACGCGTCTGGTAGTAACGATGTATGATATCTTGCTTGTATAGTTTCCTGATTTACGTGGTAGAATTTTTGAATTGGTGCTAGTGTAGCCTATCCTTATCCCTTCAACCTCGGTGTTTGCTCCTGCCGGCCGCCATGGGAGGTCAGGAGCTCCGAGCTCGGAGGAATGGGGATGGGAGGAAGACGATGGACTGTGGGATGCCGTGGCGTGGGCTGCAAAGTTAAGTGGCAAGTGGCAAAGGCCCACAATGGTCCATGTAACTTGATAATCTGTGAGGACACACGAGCGGACGAGCCGGAGCCGCCACGCTGCCCACGCCCCACACGGAGCTGAGCAACCGAGCGAGAGAAGATCGGCGACTTCGTGAGGCGGCGCCGCGACTTCGTCTGCGGGACGCATCCAGAAGAGCGCCACGCGCGGCGAGGGCGTGCAGCCGAGGAAACGTGCCTCGCGGGCGCAGCGAGCGGCGACTTCGTGCGGGACGCGGCCAGGCTTGCCCCTCAATCTCAACTCGGAAGCCTCAAATCTCGGTGTCCCAGTCTCTGGCTACGCCAGAATTAGCGATGCTCTCCTCATTGGTCTTCTTCTCACCGCTCCGCCAAATCCCTACCTCCGCCGCTCGCCGGAGCACCGCCGCCGCCGTCATCACGATGCGGGACCGGAGCAAGAACCGGAAGCCGACGCAGCGCGGGCGCTACCTCAGCACCGAGGCCATCCAAGCCGTCCAGTCCCTCAAGCGCGCCTCCCTCCGCGGAGCCCCCGCCGCCGGCGCCGTCGCGGTGGAGCCCAAGCTGCGGCGGCTCCTGAAGGCCGACATGGTCGCCGTCTTCCGCGAGCTCGCGGCGCAGGGCGAGGCCCTCCTGGCACTCCAGGTACAGCCTTATTGTTGTGTGCATTGCCGAGAGCAGAGTGGATTGGGTTGCCTTTGCTAGTGGGTTTGGGCGTTGGCTAGGCCAATTTCATGTATACTTGTTTTTTTATTATAAAAAAAGCATGTATAATTGTGTGTCAATTGCCGATGAATAATACAAAATGGTATCAATTGTCCAAAGTTGCGAATTTTGATCACGGCGTTGAACCATGCCTATGCCTAACTCTTTGATGAGCTTATGTTGTGCCCCAATTGGTAAAACTTAAGCATATCTTTATGTGAGAAAGTGAGAAACTTCAAGTAGATAACCGATTTTAAGAATAAAAATAATTCAACTAAAATATTTACACATTTTTGGACTACCCCTGATGTGCACTCACTATTGCTGTTTATGAAACTTCCTCGGCATTAGGGTGGATATGTTGTATTTCTAGTCTGATCCACCAATTTAGTACTAGAAAAAACTTAGTCTATTCATGAACTGTGGGTTTAGATCCCCTGCCATCCTCCCCTTACGACCCTACGAGTCACAATTGTCTAAATTCTTGCCCGGTTTGATTATAATTTTTCATTGGACGGATGCAGCAAATGCGCCATGGATGCCATTCCTTAAGCATAGCAGGAAATATAAATCTGTGAACTGTGTAATGTGGATATGGTTCCTTGTGTCATTCTGCAAGAAGAACCTTAGATAGCAAGTTTGTGTTAACGATCTAAATTAAGAATGGTGTATGTGTGTTGTTTGCATGAATAAAGATAATCCAATTGGTAGTACACAGGGTTGCCAAGGTCAAGTTTATTGTTGTTGCTCTTTAACCATTATATTGTGTAAATGGATTTGTTGGGAATTAACATGGCAGCTTACTCTTTAGTCTTTATTGACTTAGCTTTACTGTATTCTACCATTCTTAACTGCATTTAGGGTAACTAGATGTTGCTGGCATGCAGAAATTTCTTGTCCAGAACTGAGAAATGCACACTGAGATGCCTCTCGATGTTGTCATTTCTGATAGGTCTTTGAGGAGATTCGGAAGGAGCACTGGTACAAGCCTAGGTTGCTGTGGTATGTTGATCTTATTACAGTGTTTGCGAGCAAAGGTTTGCGTTCTGAGGTTGGCAAAGCCTGTTCATACCTGAAGAGGGAACAACTGGAACCCGACACTGATGGTTTCAATCTGCTTCTGAAGGCGCTCCTAGATGCTGAGTTCACACAATTAACAATGGACTGCTTCCGTCTAATGAAACTATGGGACAGTGAACCTGACAGGATAACATACAGAACATTGATCAAAGGTCTTGAATCCCTAGGAGAGATGGATCTTTCTGCTGAGATAAGGTTGGAAGCAGAAAATGATTATGGTGACCACTTAGACTTCCTCGATGAAGAGGACATGATTGAGACTTGCACAAGTAGTTCTTAACAGGGTGGGTCAATGGTTGTGTTTATAGAATGGTTATATCAGTGTTTATAGAATGGCTATATCATATGGCAACTTGGTGAGGAAATCATTGCAAAATATTATGCAGTGTTAGAACAGATGGATGGAAGGGCATATTCTTGGACCCAACAGAACTTGTTGTGGCGACAACTACAAGTAGTGACTATTGATATCTACCTGATGATCCGTAAATGTTGAAGAAGGGCTACCTGCAGCTTTGTCAGTTCATGTTTTCTTCTGTAACTTAGTTTTCCCTTTGAGAAGTTCTCTGTGTATAATCATATTGTTGCTTCCTAACGTACAGTCACACTTACGTGTACAATCAAATTAATGTTCTCTTTGCATGATTTCATTTCTGTGACTGGTTATATACTTACAGAATGTAGACAACACTCCCATCTCAAGAAGATAAGATGTCGAGTGTAGACTACATTACCAGTCAGAAATGTAAATCACACCTACTTGAATATTACAGCTGTTGGTGCTTGTATTTGGCAAGTTATTTGGAAAGCATAGCCGTTCATGCCATATCATCGTAAGGGAGTCTTCAAGGAAGATATGCTTTAGCTTTCAAATATTCAGATGTGATCATGTGAAGACAGTTCTGGATTTATTTGCTGTTATTGGTAACTACTGCCTTTTGCAGTGCAAATGCAATTGCTACAAGACCTGGCTGACCTGACATGGCTAAGCTCTAGAGTGCAATGACTAACAAATTTGGACCTCTCGGACAGGATCAACTGGCTTTAAAACTGCTGGTACCAAGGCTTTAAAACTGCTACTCTGCTAGTGAGACATCATACTGCTGCAAAAAAACCCCTACAACCCTGAAGCAACCATTGCCATGCTTGACTACATTCCTAGTCTGTTAATTCAACCAACCTCCTGAAGTACTCTGATCGATGCTGCATATTCGCAGTTGTGGCGGAGGCATCGACTGGCTCCTCGGACGACATGCACCCTACTACCCTCTTCCTTCTACAAGTTTTTGCGCTGTGCTTCGAGCGATCAAAATACGACTCAGCAGGGGCGGAGCTGGACCTCGGGCCATGAATCTGTATGAAAAAATATTAAAATCCATCATGTAAGTAGCAATTTGGGCCACAGCACAGCAGGCCGGCCCGAGGCCCAGACTAAGTGCTGGCTCCGTCCCTGCGACTCAGGACATGTACAATGTACAATGGTACAGCAGTTTGGTATAGATAACAACTGTGTCTATAGTATCCTTTTATATTATCTATAAACAACACTAAAGACAACTCTTACAATAAATTGTCTTTTTACATGTCTCTATAGACAACTCTTTCATATATAATGTGTTTTATTTCTTGTGTTACAGTCGACTACTGCATAAGAGACGACTCAATTCTCTATGCTCCCACTCTCTCATCTACATCATCTAATATCTTACGTGACAAATCTTACATATAGCTGACGTTACACTATTTTATATACTCTTACTACAGCGAGACATGGACGGATCAATCATTCACAACTCCGTGCGCGCAATCTCAGAACTGAACCACACACAGAAGTATACAGAACAGCGATGACGAAATCGGAAATAAACATACAGTTGCGAAGTGCTACCCCTGTACTCCGGTATCCGCAGCAGGTGGAGCACCGATCGACCAACTCCTTGATCGAGCTACGCACACCCTATTCCTCCTCCTCCTCCACCGGCTGGTCCTCGCTGGAGTAGCCGGCTTCCTCGTCCACGCTGGAGTAGCCGGAGCCCTCCTCGTCGCAGGAGCGGAACGGCGGTGGCGGAGGGACCAGCGCCTTCCTGTAGACCTTGCGAACCACGCAGTCCATGTTCGGCATGGGGTCGGGCTGCACGCGGCGGAAGGCGGCCGCGCCCTTGTTGAGCCGGTACTGTTGGATTAATTTCCGTTATATGGATCCACATGAGTTTAAATAAATATTATCTATCTATTTTGGTTGACTCAAATATATAAAGTGATCAATTAATATTATTAAAAGCCATAAATATGGACTTGGATTTTAAATCTATGTAGAGACCTATTTGGAATCTATCTCTAATTATGGGACGGGATAGGATTCTATGCCAAAAGGCTATAAATAGGTCGTCGTCCTCCCAAAGAGAACTCTCGCCATACCACCTATCCCCATCAGTAGTTAGAGTTTGTGGCTTACCTCTTGCTGGGAAAGACCAAACCCTAGATAGATTGACCATCCGTTCATCTATTACTTCAAATCAATCCTACGACGTACAATGGCATCGTCATCAGGTACGTTTCCGCATTTACAGATTGAATTGTGTGTTGCAATTACCACATATGCGATTCTACTAGTTTTGATCATCAGGTTAAGATCAAGAATTAAATCTAACAATTGGTATCAGAGCATCATATGTGTTTTGCAACCCATCCTAGTAATTCATCAGATCGGATCGGTTTTTTTTCGTCGGCTCGGTTCTTTTTTTTTCTGTGCATCGGTTGGATCCGTTTTGCCTATCTCTACCTGCTTCTTCGCATCTGGCGTGCCTTCGGCTTTTCCCTATCTGCTCGGCATCATCATCAGCATCGTGCGCCGAGTTCATCCACCGCCTCCGAGAGCGCCGCCTCCGGCTTCGCGCTGCTTTCGGAACCCACCCACCCCGGTGGGATCCTCCGCCTCCACCGAGCGGCATCTTTCTCGCGCCACCTCCCCGTGCGGGTGCGGCCGTGTGCCCTCAAGCCGCCGCCCCGCGCTGCCCTCCAGATCGAGCCGCCTCGCATCATTGCTGCGGACCTCCGGGCTCTGCGCCGCTCTCGTTCCACGGCTTTGTTATGCGCCCTCCCGCCTGGATCGCTTTCAGTGCCGCCTGCCACCGACGGCCTCCCGACCGCTGCGCCTGATTCCGTCGTGGCTCGCCAGGGCTTTCGCCGCCTCGGCGGCACGCCGCCTCTCGGCTCCCGCCCGTCTCCTCGTCCTCGCGTGCGCGACTACTCTGCTGCCGTCGTTGGCGAAAGCACCACCGAGCCGCATTGCGCCTCACATGACCGTGACCCGTGCCCGCCGCCTCTGGTTTCATTGCTTTCGATTACGGTTGCACGCCCTTCGGTTTCTTGTACAGAGATGCACCTTCAGTGAATCTCAAGTTCTGGGTGGATGTGTGTTTTTATTTCCTTGCTATTTCTGATAAATCAAGATGTGGTTATGGACTCTTTTAGTTCCTGCATAAGTTTTGGTTGAGGTTTATAGTTTCAGCATTAGGATAATTTGGAATGAAGCTTCTGCATTGATGATTGTTTGCGATTAAGCTTTTGCAACATTTCAGATTAGCAGATGCATCTTCAGTTTTAGCAAATTCTGGTTTAATATACTGTTTCTGGAATAATCTGTCGAAAATGACATTGTGAAAATTGATTATGCACTCTTATGAGTTATTCATGCATCAATAGTTCATCTTAGTTCTGGTTGATGCTTCTGGTATTATCAATTTAGTCATCTTCAGATTAGCCCTTATGATGTTCTGGTATTATCAATTAATCTGTCAATTAAAATTGATACAAATTTGGTTATTATGCATATTGATGATAATGTGTCAATTGCAAATTGTGAAAATTGATTATAGTTCTCTGATGTGCTCATTAATTATTATCAATTAAATGCAATTTGTTCCGTACTTCTGATAATTGCATAATGGTATAAATTGTGGACTCAATGAAATAATGATTGGATTGATTCAAATTTGGCTATCTAGTGTTCTGCATAGGTTAATTGAAGTTCCATGTTGCCAAAGCAACCTCTGGTATGTAGGTTAATTTATTCAGAATAACTAGGCATTTTTTGTGTGTATAATTCATGCATCTATTGATTGGCCCAAAGGAAAGTCAATATTTGGCCAAATTATATATGCAACTGTGGCAATAAATATGTAACAGTAATCAAGTTTCCATGTGAACAATAAGTCGGACCAAAGTAAGGCATATTGTTTGACAGGATTTACTGTTAGTATTTGTTTGCCACATCAAGGTTACCACTTGCAAGTTAATATTTCTGTCCAAAGACTAAATATTAATGGAGCACTAGGTATCTTGCGTGATGGTATATACCAAATTTTGAATCAAGCCTTAAGTTTGTTATTCATGTCCTAATATGAGCATTTAATTTCTTTAATTTCAGCTGCAAATCCTGCTTCCAATATTTCTACTAGCATCAATTCCATACCTATACTTACTGGTGCAAATTTTAAAGAATGGAAAGAGAACATTTCGATTGTTCTTAGGGTAATGGATCTAGACCTTGCACTTCGTAAAGAACAACCCGCTGCTCTTGTGGCTAACAACTCTATTGAAGAAAAGATGGAGTTTGAGAAGTGGGATCGTTCAAATCGCATGAGTCTTATGATCATGAGGCGTCTTTGTTAGGAAGTTTTAGGGATAGCACATCGAAACGTGCCATTACTGACTAAGGGTTTCCTTGACAGTCTTGAGCAAAGGTTTGCTAAAAACAAAAAGGCTGAAACAAGTACGCTTTTGGCAAAACTTATCTCAATGAAGTATAAGGGTAAAGGAAACATAAAGGAGTACATTATGGAAATGTCTCATTTTGTTTCGAAATTAAAGGCACTCAAGTTAGAGATATCTGAGAATTTGCTTGTGCATTTAATTTTGATATCCCTTCCTGCACACTTTAATCAGTTCAAGGTGAGCTACAACTGTCAAAAGGACAAGTGGTCCCTTAATGAGCTCATCTCCTATTGTGTGCAAGAGGAGGATAGATGGAAACAAGATAGAACAGAAAGTACTCATTTGGCTATGACTCCTAAAGTCAAGAATAACAAGAGGAAGAGCAAAGAAGCTGCAAGTGTCCCATCCATAAAGAAGAAACAGAATAAACAAGGTCCTGAACTGGCTTGTTTCTTTTGTAAGAAGGATGGTCACGTAAAGAAGGATTGTGCCAAATATCACACTTGGCGTGCCAAGAAAGGGTTGCCTGAACTGCCGAAAGCCAAATGATGCTGAAAGATTCATCTATGTGGGCGATGGCAAGAAGGTGGAAGTTGAGGCTATAGGCACATTTAGGTTGCTGTTAAAGATAGGATACTATCTAGATTTGAAAGAGACTTATATTGTACCGTCTTTTAGGCGGAATTTGGTTTCTATTTCTGTATTGGACAAATCGGGTTATAATTGTTCTTTCAGAAATGGTTTATTTAGTCTTTTTCAGAATTCCAATAAAGTTGGTACCGGTTCTTTAATTTGGCATGACAACCTATATTTGCTTGATACTATTGCCTCATATAATGAAGTCCTGTATATGGTTTCTCGTGGTATAAAGAGAAAATTCACTAATGAGAAATCAAGTTCCTTGTGGCACAAGCGTTTAGGTCATATCTCCATGCAGAGAATTAAAAGACTTGTGTCAGAAGAAATTTTGGATCCGGATTTCTGATTTCGACATTTGTGTTAATTGTATAAAGGGGAAACAAACAAACATAAGGAAGTTAAGTGCTAATAGAGTTTCAGATGTCTTAGAACTGATACATACGGATATCTGCGGTCCATTCCCTACGGCTTCTTGGAATGACCAAAGGTATTTTATCACGTTCATAGACGACTTCTCGAGATATGGTTATATTTATCTTATTCATGAGAAGTCACAGTCCCTGGATGTGTTCAAAAACTTTGTCCCTGGATGTGTTCAAAAACTTTAAGGCTGAGGTGGAAAACCAACCTGGCAAAAGAATTAAGGCCGTTCGATCTGACCGTGGTGGAGAATACTATGGCAGAAATGACGGATCAGGTGAACAACGTCCAGGACCTTTTGCTCAATTCCTAGAGGAATGCGGGATCGTCCCTCAATACACCATGCTGTGATCTCCTAGCATGAACGGTGTTGCTGAGAGGCGAAACAGGACTCTTAAGGATATGGTGAGGAGTATGATTAGTCATTCTACCTTACGAGTCTCTCTGGGAGAAGCATTGAAAAGCTCGCGACTTATTTACTCAATAGAGTACCAACTAAAGCGACTAACAAAACCCCGTACGAACAATGGATAGGCAAAAAGCCTAGCATCAGGCATGTACGTACGTGGGGATGTCCATCTGAGGCAAGGTCGTACAGGCCTAACGAAAGAAAATTGGACTCAAGAACTGTTAGTAGCTATTTTGTTGGTTATTCGAAAGATCTAGGGTTACAAATTCTACGATCCCACTACTAAGACAATTTTGAAGCGGAAATGCCGGTTTTTGAGGATGTTGAGTTTGAAGGGAGATATGGTTAGGAACATTATTTTTGAAGAAGTTTCGAAGGATTTATTTTCTCTTCCTTTGGTTATTCCCAATAATGATCGGGATCGAGGTTACTTTACCCTAGATTATTGAGGAAAATATAATTCAAAATAATGTCCATGAGGTTCCTCCACAAAATGATGTTCCTACAAAAGAACAAACTCATCAACCTCAAGAACCAGTGCCATTAAGGAGATCCACTAGAGAAAGAAGAAGTGCAATCTCTGATGATTACATTATCTTTCTTCAGAAGAATGAGGCTTGTAGTAAAATTTTGGGAGAAGATCCTATCAATCTCCAAAATGCCTTGCAAAGCCCAAATTCAGTTAATTGGATCAATGCCATGAATGAAGAGTTAAAATCCATGAAGGACAATGACGTTTGGGATCTTGTCCCATTACCAGAAGGAAAGAAACCCATTGGTTGCAAATGGATATTTAAGACCAAACGGGATTCGAAAGGCAATGTGGAAAGATATAAGGCTCGTCTTGTTGCTAAAGGATATACTCAAAAGGAAGGTATAGACTATAAAGAGACTTTCTCTCCGGTTTCTTCAAAAGACTCTTTTAGGGTCATTATGGCATTTGTGGCATTCTTTGATCTTGAGCTTCATCAGATGGATGTAAAAACAACGTTTCTAAATGGAAACATTGATGAGACGATTTATATGGTGCAACCAGAAAATTTTGTGGTCGGTGACCCAAAGCAAATGGTATGCAAATTAAAGAAATCCATCTATGGGCTCAAACAGGCTTCCCGGCAATGGTACCACAAATTTCATGAGGTTATTATCTCTTTTGGTTTTAAGGTAAATACAGTTGAGGATTGTGTGTATCATAAATTGATGGGAGTAAGTTCATATTTTTAGATTCGTATGTTGATGACATATTGCTTGCTTGTAACAATATAGGCTTGTTGCATGAAACCAAGAAATTTCTCGCTAAAAATTTCGAGATGAAGGATCTTGGTGATGCTTCTTTTGTATTAGGAATTCAAATATACCGAGATCACTCTCAAGGTGTACTTGGATTATCGCAAAAGAACTATATCGATAAGGTATTGCAAAGATTTGGCATGCAGAACTGCAAACCTTTAGATACCCCTGTGGCCAAAGGTGAAAAATTCAGTCTTAGCCAATGTCCTAAGAATGATTTTGAGGCTAAGAAAATGCAGAACATCCCCTATTCATCTTTGATAGGGAGCTTGATGTATGCTCAAGTTTGCACTAGACCGGATATAGCATATATTGTTGGAATGCTAAGCAGGTATTTAAGCAATCCAGGATTGGATCATTGGGTCGCATGAGAAAAGCGGGTGTTGCGGTATTTGCAAAAGACGAAGGATTTCATGCTCACATATAGGAAATCGGATCAGTTGGAGATCATTGGGTATTACGATTACGATTTTCTTTGGTTGCCAAGATACTCGCAAATCCACTTCAAAGTTACATCTATCTACTTGGTGGAGGTGCGGTTTCTTGGAAAAGCGCTAAGCAGTCACTCGTTGCCCCGTCCACAATGGCAGCTGAGTATGTTGCTTGCTATGAGGCTTCAAATCATGGGATATGGTTGCAGAACTTTATCACATGGCTGCGAATTTTGGATCAGGTTGACAAACCACTAAAGTTGTATTGTGACAACAAGTCTGCAGTTATGTATTCTAACAACAACAGGAGCTCGTCAAAGTCTAAGCATATAGACATCAAGTTCCTAGTTGTGAAAGAAAGAATTCAGAGTGGCAAATTGTCAATTGAGTATATAGGTACAAACTCCATGATTGCGGATCCGTTCACTAAAGGCTTGACACCTAAAGTGTTCCATGAGCATGTTGCTCATATGGGTGTGGTTTCACTTATGGAATTCAGTTCGAGTGGGAGTTTGTAATTTTCTTTTCTTATGCTCATGAGACAATATCAATTTAGTATAAAGACCTTCAGTTGTATTCTCTAGAGAAATAAAGTTTATGTTCTTTTACTCTGAATTCATGTCTTCTCTTTTGGTTCTGAGAAGATGTTTTGATCTCATAAGGTATAAAGTTGGACCAGTTGGAAATAGACATGTCATGATCACATTTCATGTAATTTCCATGCTACACATCCATATTTGATCCATGTCGTTCTTTTACGTTGACATATGTGACCATTGATGGGTTTAGTTACGCTTTAAAGTGACGAAAACCGCTTTGATCCTATGTTGATATAATTGATGGACCGGATTGGTTTAAAGATGCTCATGATATAGATAGCATTTTTGGATCTCATAAAGTTTTTGATATATATTTACTCATTTGGTCCAAGTGGGAGATTGTTGGATTAATTTCCGTTATGTGGACCCACATGAGTTTAAATAAATATCAGCTATCTATTTTGGTTGGCTCAAATATATAAAGTGATCAATTAATATTATTAAGAGCCAGAGTATCTGTTAAGGATAAATATGGACTTGGATTTTAAATCTATGTAGAGACTTATTTGGAATCTATCTCTAATTATGGGACGGGATAGGATTCTATGCCAAAAGGCTATAAATAGGGGTCAGGTCCTCCCAGCAGGATAACTCTCGCCATACCACCTATCCCCATCAGTAGTTGGAGTTTGTGGCTTACCTCTTGCTGGGAAAGACCAAACCCTAGATAGATTGACCATCCGTTCATCTGCTACTTCAGATCAATCCTACGACGTACAATGGCATCGTCATCAGGTACGCTTCCGCATTTACAGATTGAATTGTGTGTTGCAATTACCACATATACGATTCTACTAGTTTTGATCATCAAGTTAAGATCAAGAATTAAATCTAACAGGTACTCCATCATCCACTGCGTCTTCGCGCCCACCACCCTGCCGTCGCGGCCCCGCCACGTGACGTGGAACGCGAACCTGCGCCGAAAGACGACCACCTCCCCACCGTCCCCGCCGGAGTACGCCTTGTCGTGGCCAGATGCAGCAACCGACTCGCCCGGCCGGGCCGGGTTGCCAAGAAGTAGCCCCACACCTCCCCGTACTCCCTGCTATGGCGGCGTTGGAAGGGGAGCGCGTCCGGGCTCACGGAGAAGACGTCCACGCCGTCCATGACGTCGCCGGGGATGACGTCGTCCGGAAGCTCACCACGGAGCGCCTTGGGGGCGAGGTAGTACGCGACGACCACGTGACCTTTCGCTCTTGAGGGTGTAGGCCACCGGCACATCCGGCACGGTCTGAGGCGCCATTGCCACGAAAGAGTTTCGAATCGGAGGAGACGAGGGATGCCTTTTGGGGTCTGATGAGATGGCAGGAGAGGTTCTAGAAGCCGAGTGCAAATGGCAAATTGGATGTTTTCAAATGATTTGCTAAACAATGTTAGATTATTTTCTTTAGTCAAAATAGTTGAATTTTCACCTGTTCGATATGCTTTGAGATTTGCACTTCTTCTCATATGATGAATTTGGTCCGAATTTATTATGATTTTTTGGGAACATAACGAGTTCACATTGCCGTATTTTATTGGTATAGAATTTTATTTTTTGTCTTTGTTTTTTCTCAACATCTCAAAGCATATGTTAGATTTTGAATTATGTGATGAAAATATGAGTTATTAAGACTTTCGAGAATAATTACAGTGACCAAGAACAAAAATTACATAAATAAATTACTGTAATTTATGTATAATGAAGTTGTAAATGAATTAAAATTTGACTATTTTAGGTTAAGAAAACAGTCAAATCTTGTATAGACAGACCCTTTTCAAATTGAGATCAGCCACTAGGACGCATTACTAGTTCTGGGACTTTCTGTACAAGCATCAAATTTGGCAAAATTTTGGTCACTTTTCTAAACCCTTATGCAAATCTAAGCACTCTCAGCCCACCCCTCACCCCTAGAACAAGAACATTTTTTTATTAATTAACCTTTTTTTGAATTTTATTTTAAAGTTAACCTTCGACGCACTTTATTTCCAATTCTGACCCCTTTGGTCACGACACGGGTGGTGGCATGATAAAACAACACTGTCACGCGCCAGGATAAATCCCCAAAATAGCACTTTTTGTCATGCCACTGGTTGTGGCGTGACCAAATAACACTATCACGCCACTTCCAGTGGTGTGACAAGAGTTTGACCAAAAATAGGCTGGTGTGATAGTGTTATTTTGTCACGCCATGGGTGGTGGCGTGACCAAAAAGGTCAGAATTGGAAAAAAAGTGTGCTGGGGTTAACTTTAAAATAAAATTCAAAAAAAGGTTAATTAATAAAAAACAATTCTAGAATAAATAATGAAACAAATAATTATTCTAACATAGACAAAATAATAAATTTAATTTTGGTGAACACCTACAAAATACAAAGACAAAAAATCTAACCTGGACAAAAATAAACCTTGGTGAACCCTAAAAATACAAAAACAAATAGAACTAGAAATTACAGTAAAACTATGCTAAAATTGTATATTACCTGATATTGCAGTTTTATGCTGAGTAGTGTGCAACTTTAGGTGATAGAGAGAGAAGAAGATTTTAGTCCACTGAAAATTAGCAAAGCCATTGATAAAATTGCTATCTTGTACTAAACTCTAATTAGACCGACCAATTGATCATGATGGTCCGTTTTTTAAAGTAGATCAAAACTAAATCGCAGTTTTAATCTCAAGTTTTGATTGCCCAACCATGCTTGGCCCAATCAAATGACATTAGGTTGGACTGTGTTAGTCCAATGCCTATGGATAACGGGCTTTCAACCTTCATGGTCGAAAACTCCTTTTAGATGAGCTGAAGGCAGAATTTGTGCTTGCTAATTAATGTGTAAGAGCGGAAGCAAATGTTATGTGTTGGGAGTACCACCCATTCATACTGTGTGTTCAGTTTTGCCGATTCATTTGTCAGTACCCACCACCCATTCATACGCTGTGTTTAGTTTTGCCAATTCATTTGTCAATGTGAACATGTTACAGACCAACAGAGAGGGGATTTAGCCGCACATGAAGTCAATATTTCACATTTCATTCATCAGTGAAACACTAAGGATTACCCATGCATGCTGCGCAATTTCACGGATAGAAATTCGTTTGGTTTCTTCTTAGCCAAAACAAGGATACCCCATTAGTCCATTACTTATCTCAAATAGCCAACCCAACACGGCAATGCAAACTGAATACGATACCAAAACCCATCGGATGTTTGATCAATTGCTCTGCATTTGCTCCCCAAACTGAACCGCAACTGGTCCTCAGACGCCAAGGTGCGCACACCAACATGTACGGGCGCCTCCTGATCTACTTCTGCTGCTGCTGTATCATGTGCAAATATGCAGCGGCGACGTCGGCGACGTCAACCGGATCATCCACCATCTCCTCCGCTTCGTCCTCGCTGCTGGAGTAATCGGCCGGCGACTCCTCGGGGATCTCCACCTCGTTGTAGACCTTCCACACCACCAGGCCCTTGGCGATGGGGTGGAACGCGACGCCGCGGAAGGCGGCGGCGCCCTCGTTGATGCGGAACTCCTTCATCCGCCACGGCGTCGGCTTGTCGCCGTCCTCCCGCCCGTCGTAGAACGCGAACCTGCTCCGGAACGCGACCACGTCCCCGTCCTCGCCGGCGTACGCCTTCTCGCCGCCGTATTGCCGCCAGCACCCGCCCAACGCGTCCCGGACATCGCCGCCGTCGCTGCCGCCGCCGCCGCCGGATGCGGATGCCGCCGCTGGCCGCGTCGTGAAGAAGTGGCCCCAGACCTTGCCGTACTCGCTGCGGTTGCAGCGGTGGAAGGGGAGCGCCTCCGGGAGGGTTCCGTAGACGTCGACGCCGTCGGCGACAGCGTCCTGGACCAAGAGGTCGGGGACGCGGCCGCAGAGCGCCTTGGGGGCGAGGAAGTTGGCGACGAGGCAGCGGCCGTCGGGCTGGAAGTTGAAGCCGACGGACAGCTCCGACATGTACCGCAGCGGCTTCTGCGCCGGTGGGATGTCGAGCGAGGCCTGCGGCTGCTGTGCCATGGATGGCCGGATTCGATCGGAATGGAATGGGGTTGGGAAATTTATTTTTGTGGGGAGGGTTCGAAGAGGATTACGAATCATAGGAGAACGTTGGTTGATTTGGGATTTGACCATTTGGGTGAGGGTCGTATTTATAGTGCGGCAAGAGGTGGATTCTCTGCGTTGGAGTCGGATTGGAAGGGTAGTTTGGACTTTTCGCCCGTCGTGCTAGGTCGGTGGTGCAATTCCGTCTCGGAGGCGGATTCAGAAGGGTAGTTTGGGCATTTTGTTAGTGGTTAGTGGATTGGGCTTTGGGGTTCCGCAATCCGCAGTTTGATGGAATAATACTAACTCTATGTGTCTATGATATGTATATTTAGGATTCATATATGACATGTATATTTAGGATTCATATGTTATAGATACATAAGGGTAAATTTTAAAATCCATCTACTCATAATGGCAAATTCTGAAAAACCCCCTCCCAATTTGTTAGTGCGATTTTAATCAGTCAATCATTATGCTAGTCAAAGAAAGCCTTAGGCCTATTTGCTTCAATGCCCAAATGAGCCAAACCAAAATTTTGGCATCGTCCCAAAAATTTGGCTACCGTTTGCTTTCGTTCAAATATTTGGCATCGCCTTGAAAATTTTGGTCACGCCTAATTTTTTCTTCATGTTTTCCTGGCTTCACCAGGCGGCCAAAACATCCGCCCCAAATTTGGCGGCAGCGCGGAGCTCATTTGGGTGCATTAATAGCAAAAGTCCACATATGGCATGCTTTGGTTGGCTCATTCTGACTACATTAAAGGCGGTGTTAGTTTGATTAATAAGCTTAAAATAATCATATTTCGTAAACCGGGTATTCGATTTGTGATCCGTTTGAAGCGTTGTGTTTCTTGTCATTTAATCAACAAAACAAGGCTCATGTTGGCATATTTTGGTGCAAAAAAAGTAGATATCATGCGGGACCCACACTATATTCACAATTTTGGCAAATTTTGGTATGGTTACAATCCAAGCACATCAATTTCGGTATTACTCATGAATTGGTATGACTACGATCCAAACACCATTTTTTTAATCCAGATTTTAGTATTACCAAAATTTGATATGACTACCTAGGATCGTAAAACAAATAGGCCCTTGGTCCATTATGCAGCAAAAAGGAGTAACGCATCGTGGGCCAGAATTGGAATTGTGGGCCAATCCATTCTGAAAATTGCAACTGAAGACGGCAGCTGCTTGCTGCCAAGACTGGCAACCATCTACATGAACACTGCACAACTGCACAATGATCATCCATATGAGGAAATGCAGGCGCAGCAGCACCAGAAAGGCGCCTGCCAACGCAGCGATCTCAAGCAGAACGACAAATGCCGGCACACAGCAGCATTCTGGGGATTACTGCTGCTGCTATGGCAAGTTGACAAGGGAGCCTGAAACTCTACTGACACGGTTGGGAATGGCTTGGAGGCAGGGTATACTTCGCCCTAAAGGACAGCACACAGATCAACATCACGACAGGCGTGGTAGATTAGATGGAGAACTACTTCCACCATGCCACGCTTGACCCAGACAGTGTGTTCCGGCAATACATTTATCCAAAGAACGCAAAGTCCAGCGGCCAAAGAGCTGAGAGGTGGACTGCGGCGAGCATGCAGCCCCAGAACATCTGCCAAGCATTGATTACTGTTGTTGGCAGTGGCGTATGCAGATTTAACAGTTACTGCACCTTCGACGGCACCAAGAACCAGATAGCAAGTTGTGTCTGCCCACCACGGTACATGTTCTTTGATGAGGAGAGGACGTACAAAGGCTGCAAACCAGACTTTCAACCACAAAGCTGTGACTTGGATGAGGCGGCAGCCCTTGCGCGGTTTGAGCAGAGAGAAATCTACGGTGCGGATTGGCCAGTATCCGGCTATGAGCAGTACCAGCCTATAAATAGTGATGAATGCAGGCGGTTATGCTTGAAGCTTGATTGACTGCTTCTGTGCCATGGCAGTGTTTAATGAAAGAACAAGCACTTGTTGGAAGAAGAAGCTCCCTTTGTCAAGTGGAAACATGGCCGACTATGTGCAGAGGGTAGTATTTCTCAAGGTGCCAATTAGCAATAGTACCCAGTCTGATCTCAGTAGTGGCTACAGCAATGGAAGAATAACAAGAAGTATTGGGTCCTTGGGAGTTCCTTACTTCTTGGTAGTTCCATATTGGTGAATTTTATCCTCATCTCCATTCTGCTCTTTGGTACTTATTACAGTATCACAAGTAAGAAGAATGTCCCATTATCAGAAGCGTCAAGTAAATTTCAATTGTACCTGAAGAACTTCACTTACAAAGAGCTGGAGAAAGCAAATGGTGGTTTCCATGAGGTGCTAGGTAGTGGTGCATCCGGTGTTGTGTACAAGGGTCAGCTGCAAGATGAGCTCGGGACCTACATTGCAGTAAAAAAAAATCGACAAGCTTCAACCAGAAACTGAAAAGGAGTTCCTGGTAGAAGTCCAAACCATTGGACAAACACTCCACAAGAACTTGGTCCGACAGTTTGGTTTCTGCAATGAAGGAACTGAAAGACTGCTAGTGTATGAGTTCATGACCAATGGCCCACTCAATCAATTTCTCTTTGACGGTGCCCGGCCACATTGGAATTACCGTGTTTATGTTTATGTAGTGCTTGGGGTGGCAAGAGGGTTGCTTTACTTACACAAGGAACATTGAGCTAGATGTCGCTGATGAGGAGCAGACAATACTGATTTCCTGGGCCAATGACTGTTACAGGTGTGGAAGGATCGACTTGCTGGTGGAGGCCTGGAGGGTGACGAACTGACGACGAGGCAATCTTCAATATAAAGAAGGTGGAAAGATTTGTGGCAGTGGCACTGTGGTGCCTCCAGGAGGACCCAACTATGCGTCATACGACCTACCATGCTGAAGGTGACGCAAATGCTCAATGGAGCAGTTGCAATCCCCACTCCTCCTGACCCCTCTTCCTTCGTCAGTTCACTTCCGTAGTGTCTCCTGCGTGTTGTCACATAAGTTACCATATGAGTCCAGAATAACCGAATAAGCACAGTGGATATGGTTTGTCTAGTAGAGGACAATAGACTATGGTGAGTAGGCTCTCACGTGGAGCTACGGCAATTACAAATAGCAGCACTACATTAGGAATGAATGCATCAAACATAAACTGGGTGTACGTAATTGTGAGAACCCGTATAATTAAAACTAAGCTAATCAACAGTAATCGGTAATTAGCGTAAGTAAAAATTCCATTAAATCAATCTCAAGCATAATCCCAGTTAATATTCAATTGCATAATTAACGCAATGAACTTGGCAAATTAAGCAAACATCATTCATTCACATCACAGCTTTATAACAGTCCGTTTACAAAGCATAATTAAAATATTACAAACCAAATTTTCGTTACAAAAATTACTTTACAACACAAGAATGGATACAAGATTAATTTTACAAAACAATCACAATGTTAATTACAAAAGAAGATTAAATTACAATTCATGTTGATGCATTCATCTTATCGAATTCTTTCCTGCCATCTCATTTCGCCATTCTTCACCTTTCCGTCCCATGCAACTAAAAAGCTTAGAAAATAGTTAGCTAAGCAAAAAGGAGACAGTAATAGCTGGTTAGAAGGGAGAGAGGTTGCCGTCAGAATTTCCCGAAGTACGACAGGAGCCCCAGATCAACCTAGGTCAACCGGTCCCTCGAATTACCAAGGAACCCTGACCAACCTGAGTTAGTCGGCTCCTTTAGTAATCAAGGTATCCAGATCAACCAGAGTCAATAGGCAACATTTACTTCTAGGAGTATCCTCATCCGACATCATTAGAATCCAACACCTACCTTTTTCATTACCGCAATCGCAGTATAATCCCACAAGGCCCATCTCATTAAATCCCACCCTCAGCCAAGCATCATCGGGTATACCAAAACCAGCATGCCACAAGAGAGCCGACATAAACTCACATATAGCATTCCCCTCATTTCATCCCAGCCGAAAGCAACACAAACCCATTCAACAATACATCCACATCTAGCAACCAATGGACCAACAGCCTCAATAGTACCATGTTAGGACAATAGAGTTCAGGCATGGGATATAGTGGTCGCCAGAATACCACAATAAAGCCAGCCAAAATACTTTCCCCGAAACAGCATTTATCCTCACCTGTAGCATACAAGTCACATTTACCAAGCCACTGTCAGACAGAGGTTTCAGCACAGCATTACCCAAAGCAAGTTCACAGAGGCAGATGTCACCACCCTTTTCTCATCCCCACTGCTCCTCCCAAGTATGCATCACAAGAGAGCATAGATGCACAGCCTAGTAGTAAAGCATAGCCTGCACATTCATGACAGCAAACAAACCCTTCCCATAACCCAAAAGCATCAAGCAGGCCAGCCCTATCCAGAGGGGCAACCCATCATCACCATTCCTCACTAAACCCTGCCCAATTGTATGCATCAGGAAGAGCCAGGAGAAAGAGGAGCACGGGATAACCAACAGCCCACAGTGAGAGTAGCAGTAGCATAAGGGATAAGGGATAGTAAAAATGAACAGTAGAGGGGTAACTAGAGCACTGCACGGTTAAAAGGTAACCCAGGGCATAGACTGCATGCACAGGAAGAGAGGAGCACAGGGAGCAGATAACTCAGAGTGCAAACCGCCATAAGCCAACAGCCACAGGGAAAGGATAAACCACCTGAAGCCAGCACCCCCCCTCAAGAGATAAGTCGGTTCAACAGGGTAAGAGATAAGCTAGTCAGTCCCCCCAGGTAATAGATAAGCCAACCCTCAGTAAGAGATAAGCCAGCCCCACACAGGAAGGAGATAAGCCAAACACACAAGCACAAGATAACCGGTACCAAGGCACCAAAGATACATCCCCCATAAGGCAGCAAACAAACCACCACACTTCACAGCCAAGGAGGAGCAAAGGCAAGAGCTTCCCCAACACTTCCACATCCCGAGCGGCGACGAAGCTCAAGCCGGGCGGGCCGAGGGAAGGAGCCAAAGGCCGAGGCAGACCAAGGAGTTTGGGAGGCGAGCAAGCGGCACCATGGGCCGAGGCCCATGGTCTGCCAGCTAGGACGGTGATGCGAGCAGCATGCCGTGGTGGCGCCTGGGAGGAGGAGGCCGGCGGTAGCAAGCCATGGGGAAGCTTCGGGAGAGGAAGGAAATGGGGAGGAGAGGAGGATTTTGGGTGAGAGTTGGGGAAATGAGGGGGTGGCGGCGGCTGTGCTGGCTGGAAGGAGAGGGTGAGGAGAGAGATGATTAGGGGTTTAGGTGGGATAGGGTTAGAAAATTAGGTTTAGGAAATTTAAAGTATAGGAAAATTTTAAGAATAAGGTATAAATCCTAATAAATTGTGATAAGTAATGTAGGTAACAATAGAAACTAGCGATAAAATTAATAGGTGTTAGTGCTATAAATATTCGACCAAACGGAGGTAATTAGGTCGTATAGAGATAAGCAGTGTTAAAATAATTCCGTTGTGTAATAAGAAGTAAGTATGCGTACGTAGCATATCTGCAAGTTTTGGATGAATCGCTAGTAGTGTAGACTTTTCGACCACATCAGATTGTTTAACAACAGACCGACCTGTAGAAAAGTTAAAAGCGTAAAAAAGGAGGTAAAATAAATCTAATAAAATTGCCACTGCGTTAGATAGATAACTGGACGCGTGTCTTGTGAGTGTCGGTTAAATCGCCATAAAAGTGAGTTCCTAAACCCCGTACAAGTAAATAACAGTAGATAGATTGGTCTAAAATAAAAATAGGAAAAGGTGTAAAATATTAATCTAAGATTTTCTAAAATAAATAAATAACCGGTAGAACCCAAAAGATTAGGCAAACAATCTGTGGCATTGAAAATAATTTTATCATGGTTAAATAATTAAAATGAACAGCACCGAGTTTATTCAGATGAGTAGATAAATGCATACGAAATTAAATAAACTCAATTAAGCGTATTTGCGCAAATAAAATTTGATAAACTTAGTAAAATGTGAGTACGAGTAGTATTTTAGTTCCGTGCGATAGAACGTGAGCATTGGCCATTTTGACCCTAGAACCGGTGTACTAGAACGACCGCGCTGGGAGAGTGCTAACTTAACAGGGTTTCGAAATGGTTATTAAATTAAGATCCGCTAACAAAAAGAATCATCCAAATAGCATGCACATAGTCGCACATATTATTGATAAGTATTTAAGTATGTATTTATTATTTCGCACCGTCGTATAAATTGCAGCGGGTGAACCAACAGGAATAGCTAATATCGATTTCGTCGACGACGATCTTCTCTACATTTTCAAAGGCAAGCTACTCCCTTGCTCATTAACATAGCTATATTAAATGTAAACCGTATATTGCTCTATCATATATGTATTGCATCAAAACTATTTCTCAAAAACCAAATCGAATAAATGAGATGAAGATGAAAAAGATAAGAAAGATGATAGAAATGAGAAGAATTGAGAAATGAGGAATGAAATGAAAGCAGAGTAATATTACTAGGTTGGTAAAAGGGGACCCGGGCGAGGAACACGGCGGCGATGATGATGATAAGGTGAGAGGTGGGTCCCTTTACCTATAGTTAAAATATAAGGACCAACAAAACTCTTACTCGGTCGAGGAGGCCGTAATTGATACCAACCATTTTCCGTTTGACGGCGTAAAATGCTACCTCTTTACGTAATTATGATCTCCACAACGGGTCACATTAGAGTGCTTGGGCACGGGAAGCGAGCCGCCCCAAGGAGGAGGGTTGAGCACGGACGTTGGCCACCTCAACCAACATTACCGGAACTCGGTGTATGACGAGGTCAGCAACGTGATTAAATCAGCACCGACGGAAAGTAATGGGTGGAGACTTGATCACGTAACTTGGAAAACGTTCTGTATTCTGAACTCGAACCCGCATCTAAGGAAATGATGGGGACCCGGTTCATTTAGAGCTCAGAATTACTATGGGTAAAGTGGTACAAGCCTGCGCAGTGCTATCAAATCATGAATTCATGCCAATCTCCTGGATTGGAGTCTACGGGAACCACCGAGGGTCTTTCTTCTCTCCGAGTAATCAAGTAGTCTTTTCAGAATTAAAATTGCAACCTAAGTTTTAATGACTATTTTCAGAATAAGAGATGAGGTAGGAATTTTGATAAGGACGGAAGTTAGAGTCATCAGGTGCATTTTAGCTATTAATGCTTGCTGAGTACACTATAGTACTCACTCTTGCTATCTCTCCTTGCTTAGATCCAAATCCGGTCGGGAGTTATCCGAGTGGGATGAGGAACTTCTTGTACCATATGATCGTAGAAGGAAGGCGCCGATTATGATGACCGAGGGCAATATAGGCGCCATCTTTGACACGATGGGGACGATTAGGCGACCCAATAACTCAAGGCGAGCTAGAGAAGCAAGGATGTTCCTTTTGTATTTGTGTAATACTTGTTACAACTATAGTCTTGTGTAGCTCTCTTTGTAATAAAAAGCGATTTCTATTTTATTGTTACTGCTGCGTTATCTCGATAAATGGCTTACTATTCGTTGGGCGGTGTTCTCTTGGGCAAGCGAATAGTAATCCGTATGCCTAAGTGTGATTACCTTCGGGGTAATGACACGGGGCGTCGCAGTAATTATGTGGATTAGTATTTTTATTTTGAGTTTCCAAAAATTATTGCTTCGTATATCTTGGGCCTATTTGACCCAACATCTTTGCAACAGGTAATGGCTAACACTAAAGCTTAGCTCAATGATCCAAAGTTTATTTAATCCCGCACTACTGCCAAAAGCAGGAGACTAAGAGGATAAGATGCGTTCTAATAAACATTCAAGTTTTGTCATCTGCAGTCTTCTGGGGGCGTAGTCAGGGGTAGTTGCATGGCATTGGTAGCTTAGTTAGTGGTCTTCGTATTATGGTGTAATTTGTAGATGGAGTTGAGGGCGTCATGATTGTTGTCTTTAGGATTTCAGGGAGGCAGTGATTGGCGTGGTGTGATGCTTGGTCCATTATGTTATCTTTCTTTTCGTTGGTGCAAGAACTCTGTTCGTGAACAATTTGAATAATGAAATTGGGAGAAAAGTCTACCGGTTCGGAAAAAAAAACTTTTTTTCTTGATCCAGAGGGTAAGATGCCCGCTCTATTTCATTTATCGAAACCAAAATCATAGGTAACCGAGGTTACAGAATGTTTACAAGATGAGACCCGAGCACCATCCAACGCAACCGCTTACAGTGCTTACAGGTTTTCGACATCAGAACAGGAAAAAGGAAACATTGCTAAGATGAAAAAAAAGAGCATCTAGACTACTGCTACCACATCATTCCAAAAAAATCCTCTATATTAGAACGATTACAGAAAAAAAATCTTCTATAGTAGAATGGTTACAGAAAAAAAAATCCTCTATATAAACTAGCATGTTCCCTATAGAAAGCATTTCAAGACCTGTTTGATTACAAAAGAAATTGTTAAGGAACCGTCGTTGGCGAGTCAAGTCCGAGCGATTACCTCGTAGACAAGTATAGAATCGTAAGAACAATGCAAGAACACAAGAACATAATAGTAGATTGAACACAGAGATATAGGGGGCTTCTTGCTTCTCTTTATTCTTTCATCAATCGATCAATCGTTTACAATGAATAGCTCCCCCTATTTATAGGTTAGAAACCCTGCTAGAGTTTGGGATGAGGAGTCCACCTGGGCCAGGACTCTCTGGCCTGGGCCCGGTTTCTTAACACCCCCCTTGGACACTCATCCGACATGTTTATGTCTCGTCAAAACTCCATAAAAATCCAGTGGAAAAAATTTGGAAAAAGAATACATGACATACGCCCATTTGTGTTGCATTTAATTGCCTCGTTAAAAACCTTAGCGAGAAACTTGAGAAAACTTCGTCAAGGAAAAAGAGTACAATCCACCCAATTTCATTTAATCTCCGGGATTTATTCTTGAATTTTCGATCTTCGTGATCAAACTTTAATAATGAGTTCGTGAAGGTTCTTCCTTGAATTCTGCACTTCTCTAAGTCTCATCATTCCAATTCCACGTATGCATTTTTCAAAGCTAGATGCTGGAAGTGACTTAGTGAATAAATCTGCTAGATTTTCACATGACTTATTATGCAGTACTTTAATTTCGTCCATCTTTTGCAATTCATGAGCATAGAAGAACTTGGGGTTGATATGCTTTGTGAGAGGACTCTTCACATAACCCATCTGCACTTGTGCAACACAAGCTGCATTATCTTCATAGATAATAGTGTGTGTGGGGGGGGTTGTCTTGGCATTCAATCCACACGACTGCTGGATGTGGTGAATCATCCGTCGAAGCCAAACACATTCTTGTAAGGCCTCTACAGTGCTATGATTTCCGAGTGGTTTATCGAAGTCGATACAAGACACTGCTTAGACGATTTCTATGAAATTGCAGTTCCACCACATAGGAATATATAGCCTATTTGCGACTTGGCTGTATGCGGGTTCTACAGGTACCCGGTATATGCATAGTCATTCATAGTTAGGTCTTGATTCTTTCTATAGAACAGACCAATTTATTTGCTTCCTTTGAGGTATCAGAAGATATGCTTAATTCCTTGCCAATGCCTTTGGTAGGTTCTGCATTATACTTTGCTAATAGGTTAGCGGCAAATGTAATGACCGATCTAGTACAATTTGCTAAATACATGAGTGCTCCAACTGCGCTCAAGTATGGGAATTCTGGTCCCAAGACTTTCTCCCCCTCTTCTTTAGGTCTGTACGGGTCTTTGTCTTGCTGCAAAGATCTTCCGACTATTGTCACTTTCGAAGGGTATGCCTTTTCAAAATTAAACCTTTTTAACACCTTCTAAGTGTAGGTTAACTGGTGCACTAATATCCCTTTAGTGGGCATGCTCAAGCTGCAAGCCTAGGCAATATTTGGTTCTACCCAAAGCTTTCATTTCGAACTCTGACTCCAAGTAAGAGTTTGCTTTCTTTATACCTTTCAGGGTTCAAATGATATTCAGATCATCTTCATACACTGAGATTATACAAAATCCATCCTGAGATCATCGTATAAATACACATGGATTATTCTCATTATTCGTGCAGCCTTTCTTGCATAGAAAGTTGCTTCAAGCGATTATACTACATCCTACCTGATTGTTTAACTTCGTACAATGACTTTCTGAGTTTCACACTGTACAGATTTCTATTTGCTCTGTCTTGGTTCGGGACATGGATAAATTCAGGTATCTTCATATAAATGTCCGAATCCAATATTCCATAAAGGTACGCTGTTACCACATCCATCTGTTTCACTTTTAACTTCAAGTTTACTACCATTGAGATTAAATATCTAAAGGGTGGTTCCGCTCATGACTGGGGAATAGGTTTCTTCGTAAACAACTCCTGGATATTGAGTGAAACCTTGTGCAACAAGCCTTGCTTTACTTCATTATTTTTATTTCTCTTTCGAACAAATACTCACTTATGCCTTACGGGGTGCACATGGGGAGGCGAATGGCTTACAGGCCCAAACACCTTTCTTTTATTCAGAGATAATAATTCTGCTTCTATTGCATTCTTCCAATCTTTCTAATATGATCTTTTCTTTCATTCAGCGAGCGATACAGGCTCTGGATCAAGACTGATGATTGTGGCAATTTTCTTTGCAAAATCAATGTCAACATTGGTTGTTGTCTTATTCATAGATTCTCCCGAGGTCACAAAGTTTATAGCTATTTCTTCAAGGGGTGATTCTTCTAATGCTTCTACTTGCTCACCGCTGCTTCCAATTACGGGGGCAAGTCCCTTTAGTTTTCCAGCTCTGATATGTGCGCACACATCCATGCTGTAATCTCCCTTCATGGGGATGTTCAATTCTGGTATGCCTTTCCTGAAGGTTCCATACTGGTGCCAAGTCTCAACTGGCTCCCCTTCTGGTTCTAGGAAACTTTAGTGATCGACTGTGTCAAGTCCTTCTTATCCTTTTTCACCAGGCGTCCCCGGTTACTTCAAATTCGAGGGGCCGAAGTTCTCGACCTTTCAGAGGCCTTAGGACGGGATTAGGGATACCTTCATAGGTATTTCAACCTTCTCCGGTGCATTGCATACATGCATATGTGACTTGGTCACGCTCTTCAAATCACTAGAGTGGTCAGACAGTTGATTCGCTAATTCTTGCAAATCAATTATCTTCTGGACCTCAATTATCTTCTAGACTTCAATTATCTTCTAGACTTCTCTATTTGCTTCACTAGTGCGCAGGTCATGTGCATGAATTTTAATTATCTTCTGGACTTCAATTATTTTCTAGACTTCAATTATCTTATGGACTTCTCTATTTCTCGACATTTTCATCAAGGGGTTGATTTTCTCCCCCTAATGAAGGGAAACTAGCCTTATCTAATATACTATCAGCAAATCGAGCAGTATGCAAATCTCTTGTCATAGGGTCCAAATACCTGATTATAGATGTTGTTTCATAACTAGCATATATCCCAGACTTTCGGAGAAGACCCATTGCAATTCGCTATGGTGGTGGTATAGGTACATAAACTTTGCAACCAAATCTTCAAAGATGAGAAATTTTCTGTGCTGACCCTTGCGCTAGTTGCATATGTGAATGGATGTTATATGCCAACGGTTTAAAAATGATGAGAGTTGCTGCGAGCAGGACTGCGTGTTCCCAACATGCAGTTGGTAAATTACAATTCTTCAAGGGTGGTCGGGTAATAAATTGAATCCTTTTAATTAATGCCTCTGCTAGTCCATTCTGGGTGTGGACATGCGGTATGGAATGCTCAACTTTAATTCCCATTGCCATACAATAATCATCAAATGTCTTTGGAGTAAATTCTCCAGCGTTGTCTATTCTAGTGGACTTCATATGATGATCAGGGAAATTATTTCTATTTTTAATTATTTGTGAGATTTAGTTTTGCAAAAGCGTAGTTTCTCGTAGACAATAAACATACATGCAACCATTTCGAGGAAGCATCGATGAGCACCATAAAATACCTAAATAGCCCTTACAAGGGTTGTATTGGACCGCAAAAAGTCTCCCTTGATACGGTCCAGGAATATAGGGACTTTATTCTTCACCTTCAGAGCAGAAGGTTTAGTAATGTAATTAAATTCCCGTTATTTTCATAATTACGAGGGCCCTATTTGCAAAACCGGATTTTCTTTTTCCCTTTTTTCGGCTTTCAACCGGTCGGGCCACCTTTTCTTTAAATGGGCCGGCCATTTCTCGGCCAATACAGCCCAGGGCTGAATGGGACAAAAGGGGCAAGGGTGCTTAGGGTTTCCCCTGCCCTATGCATCAAGCGGCGGCGGCTTTGTGTTGGCCCGCGGCGCGCCCAAAGCGGTGGTGGCTCCATGCGAAGTTCGATCGTGGTCGGTGATCGGATGGTGCCTTCAAAGCGGCGGGGGGAAGCCTTGGCCGAGGCTTGGCCGTCTTGGGCGCCTTGATGGCGCAAAACCATGGTGGCTCGGCAGCGTGGTTGTGCCGCTTCAAGCGGCGAGGAAGAAGCGGCCCCATGGCCATCGTCTGGCTAACGCCATGGGCGGGAGTCATCTGGCGGCCGGTCGCGGGACCTGCTGGGCGGGCGGAAGCGATGGCGTGCTCGGCGATCCCGATGGTGCACGATGCTGCGGGCGTGCATGTGGGTGCGGCCTCCGTGCGGGGCCGATGAGTTGCCGGTGGCACAGCTCCATGGCGGGGCCGGTGGTGGCGGCGCCCGTGCTATGTGGGGATGCGTTCGACCGACGGCTTCAAGCTAGGGCGGCATTGTGTGGTGGGGAGGCTAGGCGGCCGTCTTCAAGCCAGTTTCCACGCTATGCGACGTCAGCTAGCGGCTTCGGGCCGACCGGGTGCGGGCGTGAGGGCCACCGGCGGCGCGCATTCTCTCCCCCCCCTTTTTCTTTGTGGTGTGTGCTCCAAGCTTGGCTGTACGGGGCCGGTTACAGGTGCAGCACGCCTGCGAGGTGACCATGTGTGTGGTGCTTCGCCGGTGATGATGCGGCTCTAGGTCGTCGATGGCCTGGCTGTAAGTCGGCGGCTCGGGGGAACCCGTGTGAGGCCGGTGGTGGCTCCAGGCCATCATCGAATTTTTTTGTTTACTGTTCATGCGATGAGCGTACTGTTCATCCAATGCAATTACTGATGACGCAACCATCATTAATGCAATTACCGATCGGCTTGGCCGGCGACTTCAAGTCGGCTCGTGGTAGATTTAGAACGAATTTGTGATTTCCAATCTACGGTACAATCGACATCCGTCTTTTTATGCAATTCACCGATCGACATTATGTCAGCGACTTCAAGTCAGCTCGTGGTAGATTAGAGCGGATTTGCACCGTAGGTTATAATTTAGAAAGCCAAATTTACAGAATCGAAAACAATCTAGAAAAACGACTCGATCTACGACATTTATCTTTCGATCCGAGGAGAATCGATCGTGCTGATAACATGTTAAGGAACCGTCGCTGGCGAGTCCAGTCCAAGCGATTACCTCGTAGATAAGTATAGAATTGTAAGAACAATGGAAGAACACAAGGACATAATAGTAGATTGAACACAGAGATATAGGAGGCTTCTTGCTTCTTTTTATTCCTTCATCAATCGATCAATCGTTTACAATGAATAGCACCCCTTATTTATAGGCTAGAAACCTTACTAGGGTTTGGGATGAGGAGTCGAACTGGGTCAGGACTATCTGGCCTGGGCCCGTTTTCTTAAAAGAAATTACTTGAAAATAGGGAACAGTGAGAGGGCGGAGTAAACCACAAAGGGAAAAATGTCAATTTTTCCTATTTTCATATATACATCATTCATCAAGAAAACTACAAAATTGGAATGTTTTAAGAAGAATATCCTCTATATTAGAACAAATGCAAACGTTAAGTGTTTATCCTTTTTTTTCGAGAACATCAAGTATTTATTCTTTGAATTTGGAACACAAACTACTTGGGATATAATCACATTTTTTTTACGAACGATATAATCACAATTTTCAGAGTACATTTGAGGACTCGTTCAGGCCACCTTAGAAGCCTAGCTAGAATCAACATATCGAGTTGGATATTGAGGTGCAAATTGTGTTAGTGATCTAACTGAACAAACTGGATCTTGAGTTAATTGGAAGCTAATAATCCTTTGAAACCGGATCTGCCCAATTTACATACAGATGTTCACCAAACAATTTCAGCAACCCCTCCTACTTGTAGCAGAAAATACTTTTCAAACTTCTACTCCTAGAGGAAAAAAAGATTAAACAAATCCACCATCTTGAACACAAATAATCGCTAGACCCGTTCTACCTGAGAACAACCCAACGAAATAACCAGTAAATTAGTATTTCACTGCAAGATCCGTCAAATTATCCCCATAATTCGTCTCCAGAAGAACAAAGTCAAATGACTCAAAGGCTCCCATCATAGCATGTATTTTTGGCCAATCATTCTTCTGTGAGGGGTCTTTTTCAAGATGTATGAGTACTTTGCGGATTGTTGAATACATACCAATAATATGCAAAATAGTTCTATAATGAGAACCCCAACGAGTGTCACCGGGCCTAGCTAACCCCATCTCTTGATTTAATCCACGTCCACTTTCTATCTCACCCAATTCTAGTATTTCCAAAACTTCTTGGACTGAATTGCTTAAATTTGGCCAGCCCAAGTGCCAATTGCTCATACGTATACATAGTTAAAAAAAATTACACTTTTTTTGGGGTGCCTGTGCACCACAGGTGCCCCCCCTGCCGCCGCGCTTGTTGGTATGGTGCAGCACCACCTTCACCTGCACTGCATCTGCATCTCGACCTGCTTAGTCGGAGCTAGTGTAGTGGTGTGAATCGCGGTTCCCCACAGATATGTGACCCAAGGAGGAAGACGCCTTTTAAATGGACAACTGAGAATTTGTCACCCAGTAGAACGCTCTTCTAAGCTTTGCCATTATTTAGATTACAATTTGTTATTTGTCACTTCATACAATTTTCAATCATTCTTTTACCATTTTTGAGTTTTTATCCCCTTTTATTTTTCAGGCTAATTATGCCCAACTGAAGTTACCGAAATGCCCCCTGGCATTATGAGCCCCGCGATCTAGTGCCTGGAGGTGGCCGGCCTCCTTGAACACAAGCAACAACATGTTGAACGTGTGGGTGTTGGGCGAGTACACGTCGCAGTACCAATGGAAGAACATGCATGCCTCATGGGGCCGATGTGGTATAAAACATGTGCAGAGCGTTGACCTCTGCGGCGTCGACGCAGCGCGCCGATACGCCTGCGGACCGGCGGTGAGTCGAAGCAAGTGATGGTGGTGTCGAAGGACACGCCGGGGGGGGGAGGCGAAGAGGAGGTGCGAGTGCGTGGACGGGAGGAGGTCGGGGGAACTGAAGCGTCAAGTGCGTACGTACTTCGGGGAGCGATGTGGGGAAGAGGCTCAGCCGCGACAGCGTGTGATGGCGGAACATCCGCGGGAGTAGGGGTTGCCCTGCGCTCTAGGGCGACAGTTGTAGTAGGAGCCCCCCCTCCCCGCGCGCACGGAGCAGGGCATGGAGTTCCTCCGCAGCACGCCATAGTTGATGTAGCCGTCGCCGCTACTGCCCTGTAGCACCCGCCACACCACCGCGTCGCCGTCAGCAAACCTGAACCCGCCCGTCTCCCCCTCGCCCATGCCCGTCATGTGAGAACCCGTGTTTTCAGACCTAATCGCGTAGCAGTAATCGGTAATTGGCGGTAACTAATCTCGTTCTAGCCGTGAGCTAACGGTAGTGTTAAGATCGTTGTTAAGCAACTAATTTGTTGTCAGCTCATTGGTTTATTTGGGTTTCATTTTGCGAGCATTGAATTCATAGTCAGTAGAACCATCATTCCATCATTCATTTCAATCTCACCATTCAGTACAAGGCTCCTGTGCATTCACCAGTAAAACAGTAGAATCTTTGTTGGAGTATAGAAATAAATCTTGGTTGGATTATATAAACGCATCTCAGTAGATTTAAATGGATTTTGGTAATTATTGGAGAGTTAGTATTGAGAAATTGATCCAGTAAGGACATTGATTGAAATACGAAACGGTTGGATTTTCATAGCAATACCTGATGTTAAATTTTGGTGAATTATTTGAATCATGATATATGAGTAAACTTTGTGGAACTAATGGAATAATTTGGTTATGTTGGATTTATTGGATATAATTAGATAATGAAATGGGGATTGTTAGTGATCATGGGAATCTAGTATTGATAATCTGATCAGATTTAAATAATGAATAAAGAATGAGGTTGGATTAGTATAGTAAGTTATGATTGGAATTCAGGTGCATTAGTTGAATTACAAAGAATTGATAAAATTGGTAGAGTTAATGGAATAATAGTACTTGGTTGATTTATTGTTGTTGGTGGACTAAAGTAAAGCAATGATATGGTAGATCAATGAGCATAATAGATTGATTTGGAAATTATGATTGTAATACAGATGCTTTGACTAAATTGATCCTAGAAATGACAGCAGGATTGAAAATTGGAAAGCTTAACCAAAGATTCAATTATGGTTTAAAATGAGGCTGAGATATTGTTTTGACCATAGAAATTTTTGCAAATGATTTAACTTGGAAGACAAGTAAGAGTTGGTTTAGATTTGGGCTAAGTGAATGTGTGAGTGGTGCAAGTTGATGCACACGATCAATTTGTTGCTATGACTGAGATCAGGTTCTTTTGGAGGCAGCCCAAGTCAATTAGGAATCAGGCTTCAAGCTGCATCTTGCTTTTAGCAGCTGCAAACCACCCAAGGTGGCACGGGCCATGCCATCGCCTGCCGCTAAGCAACACTTCCAGTTTGCAGATGACCTCCTAATAAGTTAGTAACTTACCTTCAAGTCACCCTTATACCATTGCACATCAATTCGTCGCTATACCAGCAGCGCAATACATGTTGGAAAGCCCGACAGGACACAACTGCAACACCTCGAAATCAGAATCCGACAAGAAGACCGGAAGAAAAGGAACAGGACTACACTTTCGTGCGGAGCACAAGGAAAGAGTCACTCTGTCAGTAAAGCCACGTCGAAGAACAAAAAGAAGAGTCATGCGAAATCAAACAACCCCTCGGAGAGATTTCAATTTCAGGGACGAAATTTTTCCAAGGGGGGTAGGATGTGAGAACCCGCATTTTTATACCTAATCGCATAGCAGTAATCAGTAATTGGCAGTAATTAATCTCATTCTAGCCATGAGCTAACGGTAGTGTTAAGATTGTTGTTAAGCAACTAATTTGTTATCAGCTCATTGGTTTATTCGGGTTTTGTTTCGCGAGCATTGCATTCATAGTCAGTAGAACCATCATTCCATCATTTATTTCAATCCCATTAGATAAATAAGTCAATAATTACAATGTTCCTATGCATTCACCAGTAAAACAGTAAAATCGAGGTCATAATTAAATTGCATTTTCCATTCCCATTAGATAAATAAGTCAATAATTACAATGTTTACAAGAGAGCTTTACAACAATCAAATTATGAGCATTGCATCATTGTAGTAGGCAGCAGCTCCATCTCTGCATTCCCTCTTTCCTCTCCTTTTCAACGCATGGCAAGCTTCACAGCTCCAACACAGCCATTTTAGAGTCCTTGTAAGCCACAATTCAATCACCCATTCTCAAAACTCCACAACATTCAGCCCCTCATTTAACCCCCCCCCCAACTCACAGACAGCCACATTCATGTCCCCCATTCATCAACTCACATTCACCTCCCCCAGTCCACAGCCTCCCCATTCATCCCCCTTCCATCTCACAGAACCCCATTCATCCCCCCTAGCTTCA
Source organism: Phyllostachys edulis (assembly GCA_036346405.1). Taxonomy (NCBI): domain Eukaryota; kingdom Viridiplantae; phylum Streptophyta; class Magnoliopsida; order Poales; family Poaceae; genus Phyllostachys; species Phyllostachys edulis. Next base: position 45,663,725 of record CM070552.1, on the reverse strand, counting down.
AGTTGCACAGCAGCACCCCTCAGCATGTTCTTAAGCCTCATCCACCCCCATTCCCATTCACAGAGCTCACCTTCACCCCCATTTCATAACCTTCACCTTCCCCCTACATTCACAACTCCTAGCACCAAAACCAGCCACCTTCTAGAGCTTCCATTCATCTTCCCCCCCATTCACAGACATTCATTCACCCCCTTTCCCACTCACAAGATCCCAGCACATTTCATTCACACCAAGTTCATCCAATCTCTAACCAAAGCCAGAGGAAGAAACCAGAAGAGAAGGAAGACCTGGAAGCTCGACGGCGCCAAGGCCAGTAGGAGGGCGACCACACCACCACCGATAGCAGCGCCATCCCCATCACTGGCGTCATCAACCTGAACATCGCCAACCACCATCATCAACCATCAACCCCAAACCAGCTTAATCCCCAAACCATCAGGTAGTGTGCAGTTGCATGTTGAACTATGGGTGAGTTCATACCTTAGCAGCAGTCTTCTCCAGTATCCAAGTCCATTCCAAGGTAGCCATCAAGCCCTACATGCATTCACCTTAGCAAGCATCATCTTTTTAATCTCCTGTGCATTTGTGAGTTGAGCAGCTGAGCTTGATCTTAAGGGGAAATAGGGGAGGCAGGAGAGTCTTCAATACCATAGTGCTGGCGGCCGGGCCAAAGCCCACAGGGCTAGTGGGCCAGGGTTGCCAAGGAGCCAGGAGGCGGCCAAGCCGCACCAACGGAGGGGACCAAGCGGCGGCCCTAGGGAGGCCGAGCTGACCCGGTCGGCGGCCAGCCTTCCGGTCGGTCAGGAGGAGCGGGTAGTGGCACTGATGCACAGTGATGGTGTGATGTGTGCCGCTACTGGAGGTGGGAGAGCGGCGGAGGAGGTGGACCAGCGGGGTTCTTGGCGGCTTGACCGAACCGAACCAAGCGATCGAGAAAGCATGTGGCATCATGAGTAGGGCCGAAGCGCAAGAAGCAGGGCGTGGCGCATGTGATCGGCCAACAACGCGTCGGGTCTGCAAGGCCGGGCAATGAGTGGGCCGGCCGCGATGGCGATGAGTAGGACCTTGAGAGGAGGTGGCGGTGTTGGATTTTGAGGGAGAGAGAGGAGGATTTTGGGGGAGAGAAGGGAGAGTTGGGGAGGAAAGGTTTGGATCTGGGAGCTGTGCGTGGGGGAGGGGGTATGGGCTGGGGAGAGAGAGAGAGAGAGAGAGAGAGAGAGAGAGAGAGAAGGGTTAGGGAGTTAAGAGTATATGAATTTTGGTGTAGGCATTCGGGCTTAGGAAAATCTTAGGAAGTTGTGTGGCTAATGATCTGTTTTACTAAGGTCTGTAGCTTTAGTATTTAGCATCAAATTAATTGAGTTTTAACTGCATAGTTTTGCTAATAAATGTTTTAACTTGGGTCTTTTCGAATTAGCTAACTTAAAATCAATCTGTTAATTTATTTCTAAAATAATTTGAGTTGCCGTAGTTCTATCATTAGCTAGTTAATTTTCTTGAGTAGCAGCATGTGCATCGCTGTCATTTAGTCGGGCATATTGGTCTGTTTTAGTCTTGTTGGTTTATTTAAGCATGAACTTCGGGTTTTTCGACCATAGCGCGATTAGACAGTAGAACAACTATTTTGGGGAGTGCTAACTTAGCATAGGGCTCGAAAAGTTTTATTTAAATTAAATTGTGCTAACACTTAGAAGCCACTAGCTTATGTATCCATAATATCACTCAAAATCAACTGTGTATTCTCTTATATTATTATTTCGTAGTATTACTCTGAGAAGATGAAGCAAACACCGGCGGAAGCGGTGACGAGTTTCATCCGCACCGACCTTTCCTACATCTACGAAGGCAAGCGATCCTCTTGAACATAAATATAGTTAATTTAAATGTAAACCGTATATTGCAGTATTATGTGTATTGCATCAAAACTGTTTTCCCAAAAACTTAAATAAAATGATTGAGATGATGATGATTATGATAAAGATGAATGATATGAGAATGATGAAAGAAAGTGATATGAGAATATTATGGCTGGTAAAGGGGCCCTTGGCAGGTAAGAGATGAGGAAGGAAGTGGGACCCTTTACATATGGTTAAAATATAAGGACCAACATACTCTTACTCGGTCAGATGCTGTAAAACCAGTACCAACCATTTTTTCGTTTCGGCAGGCAGAAAATGCTACCTTGTTATGTGACTATGCTCTCCACAATGGGCAAGTTATATATGTGTGAGTGTGATGGAGAAACCCAGAACCGGTAGGAGAAGTCCGGAAGTGGGGGATCCAAGGCGCTATAGCGCTAAGGTGGAGTGTTGAGTGCAGGATAGAAGCTGCCTCAACCAACATTACCAGAACTCGGCGGGTGACGAGGTCAGCACTGACAGAAAGTAATGGGTGGAGAAATTAATTCACGTAACTTGGAAAACGTTCTGTATTCTGAACTCGAACACGCATCAAAGGAAATGCAGGGGACCCGGTTCATTTAGAGCTCAGAATAACCATGGGTAAAGTGGTACAAGCTTGTGTAGCGCTATGCAAATCATGAATTCATGCCAGTCTCCTGGATTGGAGTCTACGGGAACCACCGGGGGTCTTTCTTCTCTCTGAGTGACAAGTAGTGTTTTCAGAATTAAAATTTGCCACCTGATGTTTTAATAAATTATTTTCAGAAAAGAGATGATATAGAAAATGTGATAACCAAAAGTGATAGTCATCCAGTGCATTTTTGCTATTAATGCTTGCTGAGTACACTCGTGTACTCAACCTTATTAGTATTCTCCTTTGTATATCCTAGTCCGGCCGGGAACTATCCCGAGTGGGACGACGGGCAGGTAAGTACCGAAGCAACTGTGGGAGGAGAAGACACTGACTACGAGGACCAGGGCGAGATGGGTGCCATATTTGACGCGTGGGACGAATAGGTGGCTAGTACTTCAGGGCTGGTGAGTGCAGCAGAGAAGTTCCCTTTTGTACCTGTATAATACTTGTACTAAGAAACATAGCCTTGCGTGGCTATTACTGGAATAAAAATGTACAATTTCTATCTTATTGTTCTGCTGCGTAACTTTGGTAAAAGCTTACTATTCGTTGGAGCAGTGTTTTACTGAGCAAACGAATAGTAATCTGTATGCCTAAGTGTAATTACCCTTAGGGTAATGACACAGGGCGTCACACGTCACCCCCAGCCCCCAGCTTAGTGGCACCTCCAACGCGCCTCCCGCCGCCACACCGCAGAACAGCATGAGGAGGAGGACGACGAGCGCAGACGCGGCGACCCCAAGGGAGGCGACGGTTCTTGCCATGGCGAAGGCCAAAGGGGGGAAGGGAGCGTGGGTGCTTTCGCTCTGGCTGTTGCTCTGCCTTGGTCTGCTTGTCGGTGGGGTTTGGTGTTGAATGTGCAGGTGTCGGGAAGGTACACGTCGCAGTACTGGTGAAAGAGCGTGCGCGCCTCGCCGACGTGATTGCGGGCGCAGAATGTGCACAGCAACGCGTTGAGCTCTGCGGCGCTGAATGCGTGCCCAGCCCACGCCCAGACGCGGGTGGCGGAGTTGAAGCAGGTGATGGCGACGTCGAAGGAAACACCGGGGGCTGAGGCGGAGAGCGCGGTGGAGAGGAGGACGGCGACGACTGGGGCGGAGAGGAGGTGTGGGCGCGTGGATGGGAGGGACTCGAGCAGTGGGAGGAGAGGTGCGCGTAGCGGCGAGAACGCGCGAGGAGGCAGAGGAGCACGGTGAGGGAGCCCTCCGGGACGGGGAACTGGGGGAGCACGAGGAGGCGGCGAAAGAGGGTGAGCGCGGGGAGGGGTGGGGAATGGGATAGGAGCGACATGAGGAGGGAGGACGAGGCCGGGAAGATGGCGAGGAGAAATAGGAACTAGCGAGGTGCTCGACTCGGGAGCTGGGACTCAGGAACGGGAGTGCAGGGAGGAGGGGTTACAGGGGCATTTCAATATTTTCACGTGCCCAAAAAATGAAAAGAGGAATAAAAACTCAAAATGGCAAAAGAATAATTAAAAATGTTAAGAAGTGGCAAATAATAGATTGCAATTTACATAATGGCAAAGCTTAGAAGAGCGTTCTATTGGGTGGTAAATTTTCAATTGCCCCACTTCTTGTTAAGAAACTTGGGCCCAGACCACGTAGGCCTGGCCCATGATGGGCTCTCCATCCACCTTGTAGACTACATAAAGGGGGACCCCAACCATTGTACGTGCTTTTGTGGAAGAGAAATAAAGAGAAGAAAGAAGTCTTCTCATATCTTTGTATTCAATCTACTATTTTTTCTTGATTGTTCTGTGTGAATCGACTTCTGTCTACAAGGTGATCACTCGGACTGCACTCATCAGCGACAGTTCATCAACACGTTATCAGCATGATCGATTTTGGCCTACCTCTAGGCCTACCCTACTCGGATCGAAAGGTAACCGTCGAAGAACGAGGCTCATAGATCGAATTGCTTTTCTAGATCGTTTTCAATTCCGCAAATTTGGCTTTCTAGATTGTTTCCTATGGTGCAAATCCACTCTAATCTACTGCGAGCCAACTTGAAGTTGTCGGCACAATGTCGATCGGTAGGTTGCATGAAAGAATAGATGATGATTGCACTGTGGATTGCAAATCCGCTTTAATCTACTGCGAGCCGACCTGAAGTTGCCGGCCAAGCCGATCGGTGGGTTACATGAAAGAGCAGATAACGATTGCACGGTAGATTGTACATTACATTGCATGAAAAATAAATAAAAAAGAAGAATAAAATGGATGACGCAACCCCGTACGGCTGCGCTGCCGTCAGTCCACCGCCAGCCTAGAGCCGAGCCATCGCTGCCTGAAGTTGCACCACCGCTGGCCTGCATACCGTCCGCACACGGCACCATGGCGCCCCGAAGCCGCGCCAGCGCCGGCCATACCGCGTCTCCCAAAATCGGCGTCGCCCCCGCACGGGCTCCCCTCCATGCCACCGCCTACAACTGGCGTCGCCCACACATGCCCGCGATGCCGCACCGCCTCCACGTCGTGCCTCAACGGCCCCCGCACGGCCATCGCACTGCGCTCGATCATCCTCGCACCGCTGGCGCGCCACCACGCCGCATGCACCACGATCGCCGCTTTGCAAGATGCACCACCGGTCGCCGCTTTACTGCCGCGAGCCGTCTCCTCCGCATAAGCGCGCCAAGACTCACCGCCTCCGCCCACATGGCGCCATCAATGCCGCCTCGCGCCGAGTGCCCACCGCACGGGTGAAGCCAGTAGCCATTGCCGCCATGTTGAACAGGGGAAGCGGAAACCCTACCCCCTGCGCCGGTTTTGACGAGGCCATCTTTGGCCTATTTGGGCCGAGAATGAATGGGTCGACCGGAATTGGCCTAAAACTGGGCCGAAAAAGGAAAAAAAAGGGGGCACGACTGGAGAAATTCGAAAAAAAGGAAAGAAAAAGAAATCCTGGATTTTGCAAATAAGTTATCGGATTTCCTAAAATTATGCGAAAAATTCCTCAGAATTGAAATTTAGCGGTTTAGCCCATGAAAATTGCAGAATTCGCCGAAAGTTCATATTCCAGCAGAAAAGGGCCTCAGGAATTCAATTTTGAATAATTTTAAAATTTTGAAGTATGTTTAACTTTGTTATTATTATTTATATGCAATTTATATGTTGTATTTACTATTTTGATTACATGTGATTTTTTATATTGCTTTTAATCACTGAAAATAGCAGTAAATCATGAAAAAATACATAGAAAAATACGGGAATATTATAAAAAATTTTGCAACCATTTTATGCAATTTACCAGCAGTAATCTTATGAACACTTTGCATGAATATGCAAATGACTGGCATCACGAACTGGGAGTTTGAAGAGCTAGCCCAGCACAGCCAGAATTACTTGACTTGGGCATCAAATGTCGAGATCGTACTTGGGGCCAAGAAGCTTCGGGCAGCTATCGGATTTGGCACCCCGCAGAATGCCATTCCCACTGTTGAGGAAAATGATCAAGCACTTTATTTCCTCAGACACCATCTCTGCCTAATGCTCAAGAATGAGTATGTGGCGGAGAAGAACGCACTAGCTTTGTGGACCGCACTGAAGAAGCGGTTCGAGAAGCTGATGTACACCATTCTTCCTCGGGCAGAGTAGGAATGGAACCGACTATGTTTTACTGACTACAAGATTGTGGGGGAGTATAATTCTGCATTGCACAGAATTTGTACCAGTCTTCAGCTCTGTGGTAAGGTAACCACAGATGAGCAGAATATCGAGAAAACTCTCTCTACCTTTCATCCAAACGCGGTGTAATCCACACGTAACTATCGTAAAGACGGCTACAAGGAGTATGCCGAACTGATTAACATCATGCAAGTTGCGAAAGCTCAAGATGATGTTCTAAGGAAGAACTACATCTCACAGCCGCCTAGTAGCAATGTTGGTCATTAAGCTAATGCTAGCAGCTGCAAGGTTAGGAAGCCTCACTCAAAGGAAAGAGGCAGGAAAGGTAAGGTCATGGGTCACAAGGCCAAGCCAAATTCTCAAGCCAAGAAGTGCAGACAAAAGAAGCGCGATGACAAGCCCTATGGCTTGCAGGACCAAGGATGCTACAAATGTGGCACATGGAGGCATTGGTCACGAGTTTGCTGTGAACCACATCACGTAATTGATGCATTCTGGTCTAAGAAGAAGGGCAAAGGACAGCATGAGACACACCTCGCCATTATAGGTACGGAGGATCCTCAACCATTGGTAGCACTCATAGATGTGGATAGCCCAGTAGCAGCCCCCATCATCCCTCCTTTGAACATTGCAGCGGCCGCAGCCGTAGTTGCCGAAGAGGAGAAGATGGACATGGAACAGATTCAGACTGAAGTTTCTTCGTACTTCGGTGATTCGATCTAGTAGTGCACGCATTGCACTTATATTTTTTTATATGATCATTTGCAGTTTATGGTTATCGAACATTGAACTATTTGAATAATGGTTGTAAGCTCTAGAAGAGGAAAATACTAAATTCTTATGTTGAGTCCTGCAAGGCTTATTTTTTCGTATTTATAATAGCATGTTATGTTCTGTTTTGGAGTATTTTATTTATGTGTGAATTTCTTCCTACCTCATATTAATAAATACTTTATATCAGAACGCGTGTGGCGCCCTATGGAGGAAGTGTGCTTAGCAGATAGCGGCAGAACGAATACTATCCTGAGAGAAACAAAATTTTTCCAGTCGATCAGCAAGAATGCTGGTAGTCTTATGACAATTGCAAGCAGCGATACCTGTATAATAGGCTCAGGAAGGGCCACAATTATACTCTCAATGGACACAACTTTGGTTATTGAAGAAGCCTTGTTGTACCCAGAATCGACTAGAACTCTCCTAAGTTTTAAGGATATTCGAGCTAATGGTTTCCACATAGAGACTGAAGAATAGTATAGTAAGGAATACCTGCTCATTACAAAGCGTGAAGCAAGTGGAAAAAGGGTGTAAGAACAAACTCCTTCATATGAAACTGGTCTATAATACACTAATATTAAGGCACCTGCAGCCTATACTGTTTTGAAAACAACTTTTAGAAGCTCTGAACTTTTCTGTCTCTGGCATGATAGATTAGGCCACCCCCCCATGCGCGCGCTCTTAGGATGATGAGAAATATAATTAACAATTATTAGGGACATAATATCAATGTAAAGAATTTTTCGAATCAGGAAGATTTTGTGTATCCCGCATGTGCCACCGGAAAATTAATTACTAGACTTTCTACTCTGAAAGTGAAGGATGAAATCCCTGCATTCCTGGACCGTATTTAGGGTGACATTTTTGGTCCTATACAACCCCTGTCAGGGTCATTTAGGTACTTTATAGTGCTCATCGATGCTTTCTTGAAATGGTCGCACGTATGTTTATTGTCTACGAGAAACCATGCTTTTGCAAAGTTGATCTCGCAGATAATTAAAATTAAGAATAATGTCCCTGATCATCATGTGAAGTCCATCAGAATGGATAACGTCGGAGAATTTACTTCCAAGGCATTTGATGATTATTGTATGGCAATGGGAATTACCGTTGAGTATTCCGTACCGCATGTCCACACCCAGAATGGATTAGCAGATGCATTAATTAAAAGAATTAAATTTATTGCCCGACCGCTTTTGTATAATTGTAATTTACCAACTACATGTTGGGGGCACGTAGTCCTACACGCAACAACTCTCATCAATTTTAGACCGTCGGTATATAACATTCATTCACCTATGCAACTAGCGCAAGGGTCAGCACTGAAAATCTCTTATCTTCGTAGGTTTGGTTGCAATGTTTATGTACCTATACCACCACCACAGCGAACTACAATGGGTGCTCTCTGAAAGTTTGGGATATACGTTGGTTATGAGATAATATCTATAATCAGGTATCTGGACCCCATAACTGGAGATTTGCATATAGCCGCTTCGCTGATAGCATATTTGATTAGGATAGTTTCCCGTCATTAGGGGGAGGAAATCAACCCCTTGATGAAAAATATCGAGAAATAACGTGGCAAGCCACGGGAATCCATGCATATGACCCGCGCACTAGTGAAGCAAATAGAGAAGTCCAGAAGATAATTGATTTGCGCGCATTAGCAAATCAACTGCCTGACCACTTTAGTGATTTGAAGAGCGTGACCAAATCGCATGTGCCTGCACGCAATGCACCGGAGATGGTTGAAATACCAAAGAAAAATGAAGGTATCCTTAATCCCATCTAGAAGCCTCAGAATAAAAGGACGAGAACTCCGGCACCTCAAATCCCAAGTAACCGGGAACACCTGACAAAAAAGGATAAAAAGAACTTGACACAACCAATCACTGAAGTTCCCCAAAACCAGAAAGGGAACCAATTGAGACCTAGCACCAGTATGGAACCTTCAGTAAAAGGCATACCAGATTTGAACATCCCTACGGAGGGAGACATCAACATGGATGTGTGCGCACTCATCAGAGCTGAAAAACTAAAGAGACTTACCCCCACAAGTGGAAGCAGCGGTGAGCGAGTAGAAACATTAGAAGAATCGTCCCACAAAGAAATAGTTATAAATTATGTGGCCACAGAAGAATCTATGAATAGAACAATAGCCAATGTCGATATTTATTTTGCAAAGAAAATGACCACAATCATCAATCTTGATCCAGAACCTGCATCGTTCGCTGAATGTAAGAAAAGATTATATTGGAAGAAGGCAATAGAAGCAGAATTATTATCTCTGAATAAAAGCAGAATTATTATCGCTCGCTGAATTTCTATCTAACCGACAGCCTGCAAAATCAGAATCAAAAAACCCCCGAATGGACAAGGAAGAAGAGCATGAATACCAAATGCCATACTGGAGGGTAGAGTGAAGGTACCTGAAAATGCGCTTAACGGCTTGGCGATGTGAGGTCCTCAGAGACGCCTGAAACCTCGCCTGAGAGGCGGACCATGAAGTGGATGTCGGTCTTGAGGCCATCAGTCATGAAGGAGCCGATCATCTTTGCGGTACTCGCGTTGATCCACGGCTTCTCCTTCCTCATCTGGATCCAAAGCAGTCGAAGTCGCCATGGGAGTAGCGATCGGCTTGCAGTCACCCATCTCGAAGCGCTTGAGCAGATCCTTGGTGTACTTCGTCTGATGGATGAAGATCCATTCCTTGCATTGCTTGATTTGACGCCCAAGAAAATAGTTGAACTCTCCCATCATACTCATCTCAAATTCCATGGACATGGTCTGAGAAAAACTTGAGACAAGAGCATGAGAAGAACCACCAAAGATAATATCATCCACGTAAATCTGAACAAGCAGAAAGTCATTGCCATGTCTAAGAATGAAAAGAGTCTTATCTACCTTTCCCATTTCAAAATCATTCTTAAGCAAGAAAGTTTTAAGTCTATCATACCAGGCTCTAGGGGCTTACTTAAGACCATACAAAGCTTTGGATAGCTTAAAAACACGATCTAGGTGCTTGAGATTCTCAAAGCTAGGGGGTTGCCTAACATACACTTCCTCCTCTATAAAACCATTCAGAAAAACACTCTTGACATCCATTTGATGCAACCTAAATCTCTTAGATGCAGCAAATGCAAGCAGAATACGAATGACTTCTAATCTAGCAATAGGACCAAATATCTCATCAAAGTCTAACCCCTCAACTTGGCTAAAACCTTGAGCTACCAACCTAGCCTTGTTTCTAACCACAGAACCATCCTCATTTTGCTTATTTTTGAACACCCAACGGGTTCCTATCACATTATGACCACTAGGAGGCTCTACTAGGTTCCAGACCTTGTTTCTCTCAAAATTCTCTAACTCCTCATGCATAGCATTGACCCAGCTAGAATCAGATAAAGCATGTGATATATCGCAGAGTTTAAAAGAGGCTACAAATGCAGAATGAGAGAAGAGACTCGGATCATGATACCTGGAGCGAGTGACTCGCTCATGAAGATTACCAATCATCTGATCCGGAGGGTGTTGCTTTTGAATGTGCAGTGGAGCGCCTGGGGGAGATAGCATCTCCTCAACCTCCGCAGTATCTGCGATGATGAAGATCTGGCAGAGCCTCAATTGGAGGTGAAGCGATCGAAAGGTGTTCGGAACTTGGACAGGAGCATCAGCACTAGGTGGAGAAGCAGTATCGAACTCATCCTCATCTTCTTCAACAAAAATGCTCTCTGTCACCTGTATGTCACCTGAAACATCTGATCTAGCTCCAGGGCTAGTCTCATCCAAAGTGACATTGCATGTCTCTTGGACAATGTTAGTTTCAACATTAAAGACCCGAAAACCCCTCGAATGAGCAGGATAACCCAGAAATAAACCATCACAAGTCATTGATTCAAATTTATCTAGGTTTCCTGTCTTGAGAATAAAACACTTGGATCCAAAGACTCGAAAGTGAGAGACAGAGGGTTTTCTACCAAATCGAAGCTCATAAGAAGTCTTACCCAAAGACGATCTCAAGAAGACACGGTTTGAAATATGGCAAGCCGTAGCAATAGCTTTGGCCCAAAACCTCCTCGGTGTGCTATAGTCATCTAGCATCGTCCTAGCCATCTCGACTAAGGTCATGTTCTTCCTTTCCACAACACCATTTTGTTGAGGGACGTGTGGAGAAGGGAACTGATGCTCAATACCGCGCTCAGCACAAAAAGAGGCAAAACAAGCATTCTTGAACTCCGTGCCATTGTCACTGCGAATTGCTCTCAGGGCACCAGAAAGCTCAGAAGCCAAACGAAGAACAAGATCATGATAATGATCAAAAGCTTCATCCTTCGAAGCAAGAAACAACACCCAAGAGTATCTCGAAAAATCATCAACTATGACAAGAATATACTATTTGCCACCGACTGACTGAACCTTAGTAGGACTAACAATATCTATGTGAAGCAACTATTCTGGTCCGTCAGTCATGACCATAGTCAATGAAGGGTGTGAGGCGGCAACTTGCTTGCCATACCTACAGGCGCACATACAACATCCTTGACGACTTTGAGTTTAGGCAAACCTCTCATGAGATCAAGGCCGCTAACTCGCGTCAGATGATCAAAACCAATGTGCCCCAAATGTCGGTGCTAAGGCCAGACAGAAGAAGATGCAATTAAACATTTGAGAGATCCAGCAAGAGATTCAGAAAAATCAGCTCCAAAAATTCTACCAACTCTAGAAATCCCAAAAACAAGCTCATCGGCAGAATCAAGCACACGACAGACATTTTTCTTAAAACGAGTTTCGTAGCCATAATCAAGAAGCTACGAAACAAAAAGCAAGTTGTCCCTTAACTTATCCACAAGGACGACATCCTTCAAGATGAATATGTCATTCACCTTGATTGATCTCGTTCCTTCAATTCGCCCTTGTGTATCATCTCCAAAAGTGATGAAGTCATCACCCATCGACCGCGTGAAGGAAGTGAACCATCTTAAGTCTCCGGTCATGTGGCGTGAACAGCCGGAGTCTACGAGCCACGTGTTCTTCCTCCTTCTGCGGCGATTCTGAAAATCAAGGCACAAAAAATCGATGTGTCTCAATACCGGGGTTAGTTAAACATGACTTGGGAACCCAATACTGAGACACACGTCTGCGAGTAGTATGTAAAGCAGAAGTGCTATCCTTGATTTTATTTGAAGTTCTATTATGAGCAATGGTTACACAAACTTGAGAAGCATCCTGTCTAGGAACCTTATGATGATGAGCATGCGAAACAAATCCTAATCCAGATTTCTTCCTTTCTAAATGACCATGTCTCATAAAAGCTCTAGGCTGATTAGATGAAATTCTAGCAATATTTTTCTTAGCGTTCTTCAACCTACGCCAACAGAACTCAACCAAATATCCACTCTTCTTGCAATAGGTGCAATGGTATTTGGTACCATTGGGAGAAGCACCTTTTGATTCCTAAGGACCTTCGCCGGATTGCCCCCTTCATCCAAGCCATCACAGACTTGAAGGAAGAGGGGCTTAATGGATGGCACGTGGTGAAGGATTTCATCACGCGCCGCATCAGCCCTCTGAAGAATAGGGCTCACCAGATGTGGAGGTACTCGGGTTCATTGGACCCGACGAGGGACTATACGGAGGGTAAGTAAACCTTAAGCTTTAGCTTTCTTTCTGTTGATTTCAGAATTGGCTTTATTTAAGGTTCTCTGTTTCTGTAGACCTCTCGCAAGAGGGGATTGACGCCCGAGTCAAGCTTATCTGCGAGAAGCCCCAGCCATCTAACGTGGCCCCTCCTCCAATTTTGGCGATCTTGTCCCCAGAAGACAAGGTGGAGCACCTAAAGGTAATCGAGAATTGATTTCATCTTTAAGACTTTGTAGTCATAGGAGAACTTGATCCTAGATGTGTTCCCACATGTCACAACAAGCTAGATCAAGGCAAGAAACCAAGAGAAAACTCACGGATCAAAGAAAGACTCAAAATCACGAAATAGAGAAAAAGAACACAAAGAGAAACATCTTTGAGAAATCTTTCCTTAGATTGATTTGATATGATGTTGGTTTACAGTCACTCCATCAAGGAGGACAAAGACTCAACACATGAGCACGAAATCAAATCCAAAACTCTAGAACCCTAACCTCCCACTATCCACTCCCTAAGTACCAAAGGCAAACTAAGGTTTCACAAAAGAAAGGGTTAGAGAGGTGCAGCCAGCACCCTCCTCTATTTATAGTGGAGGCCAGACCTTCTAGATGAGTATTCCTATTGGGCACCCGTTAAGCCCATACACAAACAGGTTTAACTCATGCACGTATTTTAAAGTGTTGTCTTCATCTCCTCTTGACCTAATCCGCTTCTTCATGCGTCATCTTGCGCTGCGGGTTGGCAAAAGGTCACCAAGGCGGTATTTAGGTAAAATTACCAAAATACCCCTTCTCGATCTTTTTCCAAAGACCGAGTCCAATCTTCGTGAAGCACCTCCATGCTTCGCCACGTGTAGGTTGATCAACAGCTCTCATCATGTCGGCAAGTCTCTTCCATCCGGCTCCCATCGAAACCACCATGGAAATCGTAGCACTGCACGAGGCCTCGCGAGAATGTTCTTGGCTTTGGCGGATGATTCACCACATTCAGCAGTCGTGTGGATTGGATATCGCACAAACTCTCACTATTATCTATGAAGATAATACAACTTGTGTTACACAAAGTGCAGATAGGTTAGGTAAAGAGTCAACTCATAAAGCATATCGACCGTAAGTTCTTCTATGCTCATGAATTGTAAAAGATCAACGAAATTAAAGTACTGTATACTAAGTCATGTGAAAATCTTGTAGATCTATTCACTAAGTCACTTCCAACATCTAGTTTTGAAAGGTGCATACATGAAATTGGAATGATGATACTTAGAAAAGTGCAGAATTCAGAGGGAGAATCTTCGCGAACTAATTATTAAAACTTAATCACAAAGATCGAGTACCCAGAGAATAAATCTTAGAGATTAAATGAAATTGGGTGGATTGTACTTTTTTTCTGTTGACGAGTTTTTCTGAAGTTTCTCGGCTAAGGTTTTTAATGAGACAATTCGTGCAGCACAGCAGAACGTGTTTTATGCACCCCTTCTCCAAATTTTTTTCGCTGAGTTTTTATTGAGTTTTGATGAGACATGAATATACCAGATGAGTGCCTAAAGAGTGTTAAAAAACCTAGACACATGCCTCGCAGACCTAGTCCATGATGAGCTCCGCATCTACTCTGTAGACTATAAAAAGGGGAGGATCCATAATCATTGTACATACTTTTATGGAAAGAAAATAAATAAAGAGAAGAGATAAATCTTTTCGTATCTCTATGTTCTACTATTTATTCTTAATTATTCTATATGAATACTTCTGTCTACGAGATCGCCGTGGTTCTCAACACTTCTAACTCTACGACAAACGCAGGCAGAAAACAAAATAGGAAGGCGTATTCTCATATTGCGTGCTCGCAGGAACGACCAACTTCATCCTCTCGCCGGGCAACCGCCGCCGTCCACTCCGGCTTCGCCTCCCGCCTCGCCCGCCGTATCCATGGCGAAGCCCAAAATCCAAGCCCAATCCCGGACCACCACTCCCACTCCCACTCCCATGTGGTCGCAGCGGGCCGAGGCCCTAACCCACATCCTGACCCACCCCTCCCACTCGCCGTCGCTGCACTCGCAGCTCTTCCTCGCCTCCCGCGTCCCGTGCCCGCCTCCGGGATCCTCCTACCCGCCCTTCCTCTGCACCGGCGCCGAGATCCTCCGGTGGGCTCTCACCGCTGTCTTCCTCCCTCGCGCAGCCCGCCTCTGCCTCCCGCCCTCGTCCTGGCGCTCCCGGTGCCCCTTCCAGCTCCCGCCGCCGCTCGTGCCCTCCGTCGGAATCGAGCCGGCGCCGGAGCGGTGGGGCGAGGCTGAGCTCAGGGGGTACGCGCGGCGGCGGCGGGCGCGTAGGGGGCCCATGAGGGCGCGGCCGCCGGTCTCCGTGGCTGGGGTGGTGCTCACGACCGTGTCCAGCCTCGCGATCATCGCAGTGATCGTGCGCGAGCTCTTCTGGGTCCGGCCCAACCGCATCTGAGCCATTGAGGTACGCGGATGCCCACGGAGCTGTGCGAGTTCGTGAACAGTGGACTGTGGTGTACTGACATTGTTTGATGGTAGCAAATTTGTTAAAACCTCTTCGACTGCAACATGCAAGATTTTGATGCTATTTGCGATGTTTTTTTTTTTTTTTTTTTTTGTAGAACCTGCAAATGCAATTCTATTTAGTATGCTTTTAGCTGCAGATGTCATTGAGATAGCCTTTGCAAAGCACTTAGGTCCAAGATAGAGGCATCATTGCTGCATTAATGCTTAACAGTTAACAGACATTCCAATGCTACGTTGCTACAAAATTTCTTCAAGCATATATACAACAACATAGCTGGAGTGAGATGAAGACAGGTCTGAATTAACATTCAAGTAGTTGGAACTTAACAATGCGAGGCATATTATTGCTTAACTTAGAGATATCAGATATGGGTGATTTGGCACAACCGTATGTTACACCAGACTGAAGGCATCACTTTATGGAGCAGGACAGTACATCAGAACTAAGGATTCTTGTTGAAGTACATGCCATAGATGTGCATATTTAGCTTCTGCTATATGCCTATATCTCTTTAGAGACTGCAGGTTATTTATGGTGAGATGCTTCATTACTGAATCGAACTGATGTAGGACGCAGGATCAGGAGGCACAGGGATATCAACAGCTCCATTAAGCATCTGGGTCACCTTATGCATGGTAGGGCGCATCGCTGGTTCCTCCTGGATGCACCAAAGTGCCATGGCCACAAACCGCTGTACCCTCTTCATGTCAAGGGAAGCCTCCTCATAACCCTCCACCAGAAGATCGATACATCCAGACCGGTAGCAGTCATTTGCCCAGTCAGTTAGTATTGTTCTGTCCTCATCAGGTATCTCTTGTTCAACATTCCACCGGCAAGATATGAGCTCCAGTAGGATCACCCCAAAGCTGTAGACATCCCCTTTGGCTGTGATGCCAATGTTCTTGAATCTTGAACCACTCAGGTGCAACATATCGTCGGGTTCCCTGGATTCAGGTGTTTGTTTGTGTTTGGTCCATCCGCAGCAACTTTGCCAGGCCGAAGTTGGATATTTTTGGTACAAAATTGTCATCGAGAAGAATGTTTCCCGCTTTATGTCACAGTGGATGATCTGTGCACTGCACTCCTCATGCAAGTAGAGGAGTCCCCTTGCAACACCTAGTGCGAACTGAACTCGGAGGTACCAAAATGGTCTGGTGCTACTGAAAAGGAATTTAGTAAGTGAACCATTTGCCATAAATTCATATACCAGGAGCCTTTCAGCCCCTTCATTGCAAAACCCAAGCAACCTGACAAAGTTTTTATGGAATGTGTATCCAATGGTTTGGACTTCCACGGCGAACTCCTTTTCAGTGCCTGAAAGAACTTTCTCGATCTTTTTGACTGCAATGCGTGTAGCGTGCTCATCTTTCAGATCTCCCTTGTAGACCACCCCAGAACCACCTCTGTCAACCTCCTCATGGAATCCACCAGTCGCTATCTCGAGCTCTTTGTAAGCGAAAGATTTCAGAGGCAACCCCCTTGTACCAGATAATTGCGTTGGCAAAATTGTCTTCTTTCTGCAAACAAAATAGCATGTTCCAAAAAGGATAAATGAGATGAGGAGAAGGTTCACCAGGGCAGAGCTTCCAAGGAGTAGAGAGCTCCTAAGGACCCAATATTTCTTGTCTTTCTCCCACTTGGTGTCACTGTTAAGCTGGGATTGGGAACTATTGTTCTTTGGCACCTTTAGATACAGTGTTCTCTGCACGGTGCTGTCCGCCTTTCCATTAGACAATGGGAGCTTCTTCCAGCAATGACCTTGGTGAAACACTGGCAGCGCAGAAACAATCCATCATGCACAGCTTCTTGCAATTATCCTCATCAATAGTGTAGTAGTGCTCATAGTCAGCAAGAGGCCAATCCACATCGATCATTGAAAGTAGATCGAACTGGTCAGATGCTGCTGTCTCATCCAAGTCACAGCTCTGTGGCTGGAAGTCTGCCTGGCACCCTTTGTACTTCCGCTCCGGGTCAATGAATGAGTAATGTGGTGGGCACTGGCAATCCACCGTCTGGTTCTAGTTCTGTTTCCGGTTCCAGTCAAATGTGCAGTAGCTGTTGAACCCACGTACGCCGCTTCCTTCTCCGGTTACGACGATGTCACATATGTTCCTTGGGATGAAGTCAATTGCAGTCCACCCCAAGTTCCACCTGCTGCTCGTTGCTGTTGTCTTTGGATAGATGTATTGCCGGAATACGCCATCTGGGTCAAGTGTGGCACGTTGGTAGTAGTCCGCCATGGAGCTCATCTCCGCAGATGTGATATTAATTTTTGTGCCGTTCTTCATGGTGAAGTATATCTTGCCGGTAGTGTTGAACACCAGCTGTGGGCTGTTCCCAACTGTGTCACTGGACCAGTATGCGCTGTAATGATTTCCAGAGGGTGCAGCGACAGGATAGAGCACCAGGTTTCCATCATCTTGCGTGTTGAGGAGAAACCTGCCATCAGTGTAGTCTGTCGCCATTAGCCGGCTGCGGAGTTCCATCTCATGGCGAAGCACTTGATTGGGCAGGATGGTATCGGTTGGGTTGTTGAAGGTATCCTATGTGATAGAACCACCTGCACTAGTAAGCACAAAGTCTCCGATGTCGAGCATGTTGGCGTAGGCTGCACCAATGACTTGGGGATTCCAAAGCTCACGGTTGGCAGGGTCACGGAGAGAGAGCGCCTCAT
The DNA here is from genome assembly GCA_036346405.1 of Phyllostachys edulis. Taxonomy (NCBI): domain Eukaryota; kingdom Viridiplantae; phylum Streptophyta; class Magnoliopsida; order Poales; family Poaceae; genus Phyllostachys; species Phyllostachys edulis. Next base: position 45,645,957 of record CM070552.1, on the reverse strand, counting down.
CAGAGGTGAGTTGGAGAAGCGAACCAGACGGGGCTTCCACCGGCACTCCTTGTGTGCCGTCCTTGGCGTAGGCGTTGGTGTCCATGGGTCGGAAGCCGAATGCAAAGTCGCCGGAGGGTGAAAGCCATGAGGTGCTCACGCCTTGAGTTGTCAAAGACGAGCCCAGGGTTCTGTTCCTCTGAGCACTTGAGGATGAGGGGATTAGCATCAACACTTGGAGGAGAATTGAGATTTGGAGAGCTGCCATTGCTCTTTGCTCCTTGCAGCAGTTCTTGGTTGAGGCAGTAACTTTATAAACTGTAACCCTGTCCGCATTTTCAGGAGCAAGTAGCATGGTTGACTTGGAATTTGTGGCAACGACTCCGAAATCATTATTTCTGGCTGCGGGTTCCATCAATGATGGAACATCGAGCTAATCTATTACCTAGTATTGTCCAGACTCTAATACTCCAGAAGACCAGAAGAATTCTTCTAGTAGTAAAACCTACAAAGGGCACCCAAGGTAGTCACTGGAAACGACATACAACAACCTCACGCACTTCAAACATGGCAAGAGCATATCGGTAACGGCCTTAAAAAAAAAAGAACCAGAGTGCTACAGCTCCGGTTCCAATTTCATTAAAAAAAAAATTCTGGACCATGCTTGATCACCTGAAAATTGAGCTACTGTCTTTCTTTGGAAGAAGTACATGTCCACTTCATCACTTGTTTCTGATCAAACAATGTTTGTTCTGCACCTGTGTCGAGAGTTTTGGGAGCTCCTGGAAAGTTCATGTCAATGTCTACCGGTGCAGCAGTGCGCAACTGCAACCATTTGGTCGATGTTGTCTCTCTAGACTCCAGAGAACGACACCTCCAATTAGCGTTGCATGTAAAGTCAAGCATGGTAGTGGCTCTTGATGGGGATATGCTTCTTGTGCCACAAAGAAGAATCAAACATGTTTGGGGGGAAGATTGCAGGCACTTGCACTGTTGCTCTTGGCAGTCGCTGCCTTTCGGTAGATGGTAAGCAGGGTGTCAGTCGGATACGGAGTATTCGACTACCGTATTCGATAAGATACGAATATAGTTTAGATTTTTCTATCCGATTAATAATTTCTTCCATATTCGTATTCGTATTTGCATAACAAATATAGATGCGAATATGGTATGTACTTTTCTATCCGAAATGTTATTTTATCCGCACTATTCATATTTGTATTCGAATTCGATAAAACAATACACGTATCTTATTGCAGTATGACTAATTGGTTGGATGAATATTTTTAGTTTAATGTGACTTCATGTTTTTATTTGAAATAGATAAACTAGAATGATTAAAGTGATATGTATGAGGATAAAGTATTATAAATATCTTACCATTATGTAAGCCACGAGGATATCCGAATTCGACTGAATTGAGTAGGTATTTAATTCGTATTCATATTTGTTACAATATTTGATTGGATTCGTATTCGTTTAGAAAATGCGAATACGGAAAGACCTCTATTCGATTCGTGTTCGATCCGTTGACACGCTAATGGTAAGGGGCTAAGGGTAGCTGCCTGTCTGATTGGTTGGAACTTGGAAAACAGGGCAACCTAAGTACTAGTATTGGGCATGCTTCACAATTAGCATTGGCGCTTTCTTTATCTAAGGATAATGCCATGTCTCTGAAGGATAATGCCATGATGGCATTGACTCCTTGACGGGGAAGACCTGGCAATGGCGTAGTCGCAGACAGGATGAAGTATGCAGATGGAAATCATGGAAACGCAGAGACACCCTAGAAAATCAGTAGAGTGGTATAGAGGCCGTAAGCTCGTAAGCAATTCTGCTTTTGTAAGGTCAATGGACATGATTCTTTTCTGTTTCTTTCCCTTTCTTGTAAACAGATGTCACTTGTCTGATTGTACTCGGCTTGGGCCGTTCTCTCTTGTGCCGCTGTTGGGCGCGGTGGTGACAACGAGGCCCAGTATGGGGGAGCCCAACGTGCTGGCCGACCCACCGCCGCTCCCGCTGCCGCTGCCGCTGGACGGCCCGGAGAAGGTGGAGCCCGAATCGCACCCCTGCTGCCGCCGGTGGTGGTCGTCGTCCTCGGACTGGCACGGGGTTACGGGCGCCGAATCTTCTTCCTCTTCGTCGTCGTCGTCTTGCGAGCGATCGGATTGTACGACGCTGTAGAGCTCGACGATGCTGTCGTAGTTGTCCGCCCACCAGCGCTGCGCCGCCCGGGCGCCGTCGAAAAGCTCCTCCCTGAACCGTATCCTGCGGAGGGCGTTGGTGCCGTCGGGGCGCGATACCAGCGTCATCAGCACCCCGGGCTCCGGCTCCGCCACCCACTCCCGGTCGCTCTCCTCTGCCGTCGTATGGTCTGTAGCCACAACCGCAGCTGCCTCCTCCTCGGCGCCGTCATCCAAGGGAGAGCAGCACTTGTCACAGTGCACCCGCCTATTCCCTCCCTGCTCCTCCTTGTGCCGATGATGATCGCTGCTGCTAGCCGGTGGCGGGTCGCGATCGCCGTCGGCCTCCTGCGGTTGCGCCGGCGCGATCTTGGCGGACGCGGACGCCGCCGCCGCAGCAATGTCCTTTTCCTGCAGCTGCGGGTCCTCCTCCGCCTCCGGCCGCCGCCGCCGCGCCCGCGCGTGGTCCCCCCCACCACCCGCCTTCACCTTGAGGGACATGGCCTTCATCTGCACACACGACACACACGTTGGTGCACACGCATGCGCGTAGAACCGCAGATACAAGGATGGAAACGGACGTACGTTCTTGGCGAGGTCCCTGATGATGTTGATCGACCTGATCCTGCCGCCGCCACCGCCATGGAAGCACGCGTGCATCTCGATCGATCCAGCGATCTCGACCCCTCCACCGCGCTTCCTCCCCGTCTCCTGGACAAAGCAAGTGTTTCGACCTCCGCTTTAGCTTCTCCGCCGCCTCTGCTCTTGAGCTCGATCTCGTGGAAGAACCGATGAGGATGGAATTTGAAATGCGCGTGCGCAGGTGCAGCACGGAATTAACGGACGTGCGAACGCGCGTGTCCATCCTAGAGGCAGAGGCACGCACTTAATGCGGATTGCAATATTTATGGATGACATTTAGGATTTCGAATCAGTACCAGCGCATGCAGGCCAAAACGCTGCGTACGTACGTACGGTGGATTTCGAATTTCTTCTTCTCCTCCCAGATTCATTCGCTCGTTCGATTTAATAAACGTAACGTTATGTTGCCGCGCGAAAATCTAGAAGCGTCAACCAATCAGGATCCAGGAATACGGGCGGGCGGGATACGCCGGGCAGAACTAATAAGCACGAAGTTGCACCAGCTCGACGGGCCTGACAAAATGTGGTACGAAAGCTAGCGCGGCGGAGTGTACCCACGTTCGTTTGAACACAACGGTTTTCATAGAGTTTTTGCCCAGAATTTTCCACCGAATAGTTTGATTGCTGCGTGAGCATGAGAAAATTTCTACCTTCTAAACGGGGCCAAAAAGAAGAAGCGGCCCGCCTGCGGCTTGAGCTAACAGAACGGAAATGAATTAAATTAAAGAAGACGCAATGACAGTGTTGAAGAAAAAGGCGGCGATTAGTTGTTTATACGAGCCATCGGCCATAATTTAAATGGTATAAAGGTTAGATTTTCTTAATGATATACTGTTTTTACATCACAAATTTGATCGAATTGTTTTGTTTATCAAGACCAAGAAAAATTATCACCGTACAGAATATCATCCTACCATCGGTTACATTTTAACGTTTGCAGTTCATCTAGACCGTACATACGTACCACTACATACCATCACAAATTAATTAGTTGCAATTAGTGAGTAAAACACAAGACCGTACCAACATACTGCAACACACCCACACCACACGTACTAAGGGGCGTTTGTTCTCAGCTCCCACAACCCGAGCCTCTAGGCCAGCACACGCTTTTCTGGATGGCCCACGAGGGAGCCAGCCACGAGTACGGGCCCGGCTCGGCAGACCCCATGAGCGATCTCACATGGGCCAAAATTATGATGGTACAAATTGGATCGCGAAAAAAAACTCATTACTGGGTTCTTGGCTTAATTCAAAATTGTTTTAATTATACTTGTTGATTGATTAAACATTAAAATCAGTTGACTTCAAATGATTTTACTCTGACTTAGCTGGTTAGGTCGGTATATACTTTTTAAATTATAAATAAAATGATTTTAAATCAAACTATTTTAATTTCGAGAAAAAACTCGTATCCACCCTAATCCCATCTAAGGTCCCACTTCCCAAGCGGAAGTCGGCTGCACACGGCACAGACCCACCTGTCAGTGACCGCGGCCTCTCCAACTCGGACCTCCCAACCCGGATGGTGGATCCAGTCCCGATGGTTGATACTCGATCCGACGGCCTCGCCCGTCCGTGTTCCATCACTCCAAGCCTCCTCCGCCCGGTCGCCGGCGTCAGCGTCGCCTGATCCGTCGAAATCCGTGATGTACGCGGTCTCCGTGGCGCTCCCGGTGGCAAATTTGGGGGGCGCGGAAGGTGAATCTGCCGAGGCGACTCGGCGTGGGCGTGCCGTGCTGGTGCTGGAGACGGCGGTGCTGGCGCTGGCGCGGCGCGGGGGCTGGTGCCTAGGGTGGCGGCGCCGGAGCGTCGGCGGGGGGTGTCTACTGCGCACTGCTAGACTGGTGGCGCTCGCATTTCGAATGGAATGATATCAGGTGTGCCTTCTGAGATCTCATGTTCTTCTTGGTTCTGACTGTAGTATGTTGTGCACAAGTGCTATTGTATTGTTCATATAGAATTGTGGTTCAGTATATTAATCATGCATCTCTCTCAAAAAAGCATCATAATCTTGTGAAACAAACCAAGGAGAGTGTGCCGAATTTTAGCTGCACTATGCCACATATGATGGGGAGTAGGAATAAGGACGCAATTGGCTGGGAGTAACAGGTCACTTCAATCGGGAGGCTAGCCCTGAAACATTTAAACTCCGCAACCTGTTGATTGACAAACAAATCTGTACAAACGTTTTAGGGATCCTGGTCATCTCAGCTGTTTTTTATTTACCCCATCCACTTTGTGCTGTTATTTGATGATTGCGCAAACATTTTCCTTGTCTGGGGAAATAACTAGTTTGGATTGTTTCAGTACTTTTCCTAAATTGGCACTGCGACAGTATTGTTTTGAATTTTGATCCATAATTACATCCAAGTCCAACTACTAAGATATGTTAGTTTTCATGCTTCTCACTGTAGGTACCTTGAATTTAGTATAAAGAACTAATATTGTGACTCCATAATCTACCTCTTGACAACGCAAAGACCATTCCATACATGGACAAGCAAATGCGGACAATCTTATAAGACATTGCGAGCTTACCTTTTATCTAATGGAACAACACATATCAATGGAGCAGGAATAGCCATTGAGTGCACTCTAGTGATTTATCAAATACTAATTATTGGTACAAGCTACTTATCAAGACAAAGCATCTTGCAGAAGTGAACTTATGAAGGTTGGGGTGTCAAGAGGAGGCTGGGGAGCATCTATTGCTCCATTGAGCATCTTGTTCACCTTAAGCATAGTTGGACGCATTGCTGGTTCATCCTGGATGCACCAAAGTGCTACCATGAATCTTCCCACCATCTTCATATTAATCATGGCCTCCTCATTACCTTCAACCAATGCCAAGCCAACTGCAGCGGTAGCAGTCATGTTTCTGTAAAATGCGGGACTGCGAAATGTGATGCCATTCACAATGCTTTCTGCAAAATGTCAAGCTGTTTACAAATTACAATGTTTTTTGTTGCAGAGATCGTCAAGTTACCCTTTGCAAAGGAGTAGGAGTCTAAGACAGAGGCCTAATTGCGAAAACGAAAAAGATTCTTCATGGATGCATACAACATATCAAAGCCCAAGTCAGATTACTAGAGTTCTGAAACTAATAATCATATAGTTGGAAGTTGGCATTGTAAGGCCTTTTATTGCTTAACATAGAGACACGGATGCAACAATATCTTACAACCCACTGACGGTGTTACTTATTGGAGCAGCACAAGAGAAAATGAGAACTTAGGATTCTTGTTGAAGTACCTACCATAGAGGTACATGTTTAGCCTCTGCAATTTCTATTGAGTTTGCAGGTTATTTAGCATGAGATGCTGCACTACTGGAGTGAACTGATATAGGATGCTGGATCAGGAGGCATAGCAATCTCAACAGCACCATCCAGCATCTGGGTCACCTTATGCATGCTAGGTCTCATGGCTGGGTCCTCTTGGATGCACCACAGTGCCACTGCAACAAACCGTTCTACCCTCCTTATGTCAAAGGATGCCTCCTCATCGCCCTCTACCAGAAAATCGATTTGTCTAGACCGATAACAATCATTTGCCCAGTCAGTCAGTATTGTTCTATCCTCATCATCTATATCTTGCTCCACATTATGCCTGCAGCATACAATCTCCAGTAGGATCACCCCAAAGCTGTAGACATCCACTTTGGCAGTTATAGCAATGTTCTTGAACCACTCTGGCGCAACATATCCTCGGGTTCCCCGGATTCCTGTGTTTGTTTGTGTCTGGTCCATCTGCAATAGCTTTGCTAGACCAAAGTCTGATATTTTTGGTATGAGGTTGTCGTCAAGAAGGATGTTCTGAGGCTTTATGTCACAGTGGATGATCTGTGTGCTGCACTCCTCATGCAGATAGAGCAGTCCTCTTGCCACCCCTAGTGCAAACTTAACTCGGAGGTACCAAGATGGCCTGATGCTGTGGAAAAGGAATTCAGTAAGCGACCCGTTTCTCATGAACTCATACACAAGTAGTCTCTCAGCTCCTTCATTGCAAAAGCCCAGCAACCTGACCAGGTTTTTATGGAATGTCCATCCAATGGTTTGGACTTCCACAGCAAACTCCTTCTCAGTATCTGACAGGACTTTGTTGATCTTCTTGACTGCAATGTATGTCCCAAGCTCATCTTGTAATTGCCCCTTGTAGACCACCCCAGAACCACCTCTACCAACTTCTTCGCAGAACCCACCAGTTGCCTCCTCAAGCTCTTCGTAAGTGAAAGATTTCAGGGGCAGTCCCCCGGTACTAGATGATTGCTTTGGCAAAACCGTCTTCTTGCTTTTAGTTGCACAATAATTTCCAAAAATGATGAATGAGATGAGGAGAAGGCTCACCAAGACAAAGCTTCCAAGGAGTAGAGAGCTACCAAGGATCCAATACTTCTTTTCTTTCTTCCACTTGCTGGTGTCACTGTTAAGCTGAGATTGGGAAGTGTTGTTGTTCTTTGGCACCTTTAGATAAAGTGTTCTGTCGACACTACTGTCCATTTTTCCATTAGACATGGGGAGCTTCTTCTTCCAGCAGTTTCCGTCGTTAAACACTGTGACAGCACAGAAGCAATCTGTCAAGCACAGCTTCTGGCAGTCATCCACTCCAACAGAGGTGTAGTGCTCATAGTCTGCAAGAGGCCAATCAACACCTTTCATTGGAATCAAATCGAACTGGTCGATCGCGGTTGCTTCATCCAAGTCACAGCTCTGTGGTTGGAAGTCTGCTTTGCACCCTTTGTACATCTGCACCTGGTCTATGAATGAGTAATGTGGTGGACATCGGCAATCCACTGTCTGGTTCTGGTTCCAGTTGAAACTGCAGAAACTGTTGAACCCGCATGCACCACTTCCATCTGAGGTAGTGATGATATCACAGATGTTCCTGGGGATGAAGTCCACAGCATTCCACCCTATGTACTTCCACCCACTGCTGACTGCTGCCTTCTTTGGGTACACATACTGACGGAACACGCCATCTGGGTCGAGTGTTGCACGGTGGTAGTAGTCCGCCATCGAACCCACAATGGCAGACGTGATATTAATCTGTGTGCCATCCTTCAAGGTGAGGTATATCCTTCCAGTTGCGTTGAACACAAGCTGCGAGCCATTTCCAGCCGTGTTGGTGGACCAATACTGGTAATACTGGTTTCCTGAGGGCACAGCAATTAGATAAAATCCAAGGTCTCCATCTTTCACTTCGAGGAGAAACCGGCCGTTAGAGTAGTCTGTGTGCATGAGCCGGCTGTAGAGTTCCAATCCAGAAAACGGCCCTTGTGTGGGCAGGATGGTATCCGCTGGGCTGTCAAAAGTCCCCCACTTGGTAGAGCCATCTGCACCAGCAAGCACAAAGTTGCCAGTGTCAAGCATGTTGGCATAGGCTGCACCAGTGACTTGGGGATTCCAAAGTTCATGCCCGGCAGGGTCACGGAGCGACAGCCCATCATCAGAGCTGAACTGAACTCGAGAGCCAGAGGGCACTACTACTAGCTGTGGTACTTGTGTGTTGGTCTTGGCATACCATGCGATGGTCTTGTCGACAGTCTTGGCGAACCAGACGGCGAGGAAGTAAGAGTTGTTGGTGTCGACGAGTTGGAAGCCGAATGCAAAATCGCCGGAGGGTGAAAGCCATGGCGTGTTCACGTCTTGAGTGGTCAGAAACGAGCCCACGGTGATGTTTCGCTGAGCATTAGAAGGGACTAGTATCAACGCTAGGAGGAGGACGAGGGAGGTGAGGAGAGCTGCCATCATTTTTGCAATGGTATGGGTTCAGGCAACAACTTTGTGTACAGCAGCACAGCTATATCATCAGGAATCAGGAGCCTGCTTGACCAGGAACATTGAAGCGACTACTTAGAAAGACCAGGTTCAGCCAATGACAAGGGTGAAGGAATAGCTCATTTTTCTTGAACTTCTAGAGTGCACAGGTTTTCGGGGCCTGCTTGACTAACATTGAAGCGACGACTTAGAAAGACCAGCAAAGAGCTCCACGATGACAACTGCGGAGGAATAGTTGTGCTTGCGTACCAGTAGTGCTATTCATAAAGCTTTTACCATTTTTTCTTGAACTTAATAGAATGCACCCCGTGTAGTAATAGGATGTAGGAGAGGCACAAAAAAGTGCATTATCCGGACCACCTTGTACTGGCATCCTGGCAGGTCTAGGTCCGGTCTGTACGAGACCATCGCCATAAAACACTATCAAGTATTGTATGTTTGAAATTACCTAAACCAATAACAACCCGATTTACAGTACGCAATACAACAAACAGGGTATGTAATTAATACTAATTAATTGAGTTCCGTTAGTTCTGTTAATAACATGTTAATTTGCATGCGTAGCAATCTTGTGCATCGCTGGCTTTTAGTCTGGCAGATTGAACTGTTTTAATCATGTTAATTTAAATTAATTAAGCGTGAACCTTGGTTTTTTTTACCATAGTGCGAATAGACAGTAGAACGACTATAGTGGAGAGTGCTAACTTAGCAGATGACTCGAGAAGCTTTATTTAAATTAAATCGTGCTAACAAATTAGAAGCCACTAACTTATGTATCCATAATATCACTTAAAATCAACTATGTATTTATTTATATTATTATTTGTGCTGCCGTATTACTACAGAGGACGAACCAAAGACCCGAAGCGAGTATGGTGACAGAGATTCATCGACATCGACCTTTCCTGCATCTACGAAGGCAAGCGATCCTCTTGAACATAATCATAATTAATTTAAATGTAAACCGTATATTGTAGTATTATGTGTATTTCATTCAAAATTGTTTTCCCAAAACTTAAATCAATGATTGAGATGAAAATGATTAAGATGAATATGAAAGAATTGGGAATGATGAAAGGAAAGTGATAAAGAGAATATTATGGCTAGTAAAGGGGGTTCGTGGCAGGTAAGAAATGAGGCAGGAAGTGAGACCCTTTATATATAGTTAAAATATAAGGACCCACAAAACTCTTATTCAGTCAGAAACCGCAAATTCAGTACCAACCATTTTCCCGTTTCGGCGGGCAGAAAATGCTACCTTGTTACGTGACTATGCTTTCCACAATGGGTAAGTAATATGTGTGAGTGTGATGAAGAAACCCAGGACCGGTAGGAGGAGTCTGGAAGTGGGGGATCCAAGGCGCTATAGCGCTAAGGTGGAGTGTTGAGTGCAGGATAGAAGCTGCCTCAACCAACATTACCAGAACTTGGTGGGTGACGAGGTCAACGCCGACGGAAAGTAATGGGTGGAGAAATTAATCCACGTAACTTGGAAAACATTCTGTATTTTGATCTCGAAACCGTATCAAAGGAAATGCGGTGGACTCTGTTCACAGAGAGTTCAGAATAGCTATGGGTAAAGTGGTGCAAAAGCCTGCGCAGTGCTAAATAAAATCATGAATTCATGCCAGTCTCCAGGATTGGAGTCTACGGGAACCACAGGGGGTCTATCTTCTCTCCGAGTGACAAGTAGTGTTTTCATTATTAAAATTTGCCACCTAATGTTTTAATAAATTATTTTTAGAAAAGAGATGATATAGAAAATGTGATAGCAAACAGAGATAGTCATCCAATGCATTTTTTGCTATTAATACTTGCTGAGTACACTCGTGTACTCAATCTTGTTAGTATTCTCCTTTGTAGATCCTAGTTCGGCCGGGAACTATCTCGAGTGGGACGACGGATATGTAGGTACCGATGCAACTGCAAGAGGAGAAGGAAATGACTACGAGGACTAGGGCGAGATGGGCGCCATAATTGACGCGCGGAACGAATAGGCAACCGGTACTTCAGGGTAGGCGAGAGAAGCGGAGAAGTTCACTTTTGTAATCGTATATTCATTGTATTAAGAATCATAACCTTGCATGGCTATTACTGAAATAAAGATGTACAGTTTCTATCTTATTGTTCTACTGCGTAACACTAGTAAAGGCTTACTATTCGTTGGAGCAGTGTTTTACTGAGCAAACGAATAGTAATCCGTATGCCTAAGTGTGATTACCCTTAGGGTAATGACACGGGGCGTCACAGGGACGGACAACACCGTCGAGTCCAAGGGTCCGCAGACAAGGCACTGCAGTCGTCGACCGTAAGCGGAGAGAAGTGGCGTGGCGACATCAGACGCTGGCGATCCGACGTGGCGGCACAGTACACGTCCGTGTGAGGCTGGGACAGAATTGAGCGCTATTTTTGCCTTTGCGGCCATGAGGAGGCCATTTTTACTAATGCGGTTTCAAATAGTGCCATTTAGGCAAAGAATTCCTCGAGCCCTTCTGTTTCTTTTTCTCGAAAAGAAGAACAGTAGGGAAGCGACTAGGCATGCAACACACAAAGGGCACTCAAGCACAGTGCTTCAGTCCAGGTCGCCATGAGGATTTTCAGGCATAAGACGTGTGATGCGTGTAGCGTTTTGGATTGGTTTCAGCAGGTTGGGCCTCATTGTCAAGGTTTGGGTCAGATCGGTTGATACAACTGACGATGACACTACGATTATTCTTTTCTTGTGGAGACCACGTGGTATAGTCCTAATATTAGTGTTCAATAATTATCATCGGTGTTTGGTGATCAAAACTTTGGTTTAACAAATTGTTGGATTTGTTGTCAGGCTGTGGGTGGTCTGACCGGTTGTGACCGATGATGAAATGTTTTGATGATTGTGCACCGAACACTTGTGTGAGAGTGTTTGAGGGTGTGTACCAGGTGTCATTGATAATGGAGACTGGATCCGAAACTAGATAGAGTTTTGCCGAAAAGTCTAGAGAGAGTGTTTTTCGGAGTTCAGAAGTGGTCAGACCGGCGTGGCTAGTGGTCAACGGCAGCGATCAGATCGGCCAAGGCATGATCATGCACAGTGAGCTATGGTGATTTCACAATTTTTGCCAAAGTCATGAGATTCAGTACATAGGTGTTGCATGATGCACGTGTTTGGCTAACATGAGTCAAGTTGTGAGGAACTTTTGCCCAGAATTAATTTCTTGGTCTATTTTTGTGTAGGTGGCTTGGAGTCAACTATAGTCAACGACAATGATGGTCAGGACTAGGCTAGGAGAGTTGAGGTCCAGAGCGATCGAGGATGCGGGTTGAAGTGATTGGATTCAAGCATGGCACAAGATGGACAAGAACGACCGAACGGAAAGTTCGGTGCAATAGGTTGCATCAGGTGGCTTGGAGATCGATGTAAGTGTCATGGTGGTTCTGGTGGGAACTGGGTGGGAGAGACTTCCCGGCATGTGGAAAACTTTTGATGAATCTACACATGGCGTGGCACGAGATTGCTTCACAATGATTGGACTTAGTCATGGAGAAGGATCAAGAAGAGATATTTTGGTATCTTCGTCAAGATGGCGCAAATGAGATGCGGTTTAGGTCAAGAAAATAAGAAGATCACGACAGGACGGATCCGGAAGACCCGAATCGTCATCCGCTTTGAGAAACGTGCGTGAGTGTAGACCTATTTATATGTGGACTTAACGGTTGTCTGAAAATTTTTCTCTTTACACCTAGCCTCCACTATATAAGGGAGTGGTACAAGATTTGCATACCCATCTAAGTCTTGGAAACCATAATTTGAGATTTAGGAAAAGTGAAGGAAATAGAGGAGGCTAGGGTTTGAGAGAGATGATTTGAGAAATTGGGTGCTCACGTGTGAGTTTTTGTCTTCCATGGTGGAGTGACTGTTAACCTACAATCCCTATGATAAATTCAATAAGATTGCCCTAAGATGAGTTCTATCCTGTTCTTATTCTCTCTTGATGTTTTTGGGGTTTTGTGTTCCAAGGGTTTTGGATGCGTCTTTTGCTATGATTTAGCTTACTAGGACTTACGGGATTTGATCTAAGGTCATTTTGACCATCTTCCACTCACGAGCAAGTTTTTGGCTCAAGTTTAGATTTCCCCCCGTTTTTGAGCCTTCATGACCTCAATCAAGAAATTCGTAGAATCTTGGCTTCGGTCGTCGATTGGAATGGATTATTAACTTTCTTGATGAGCTATGTCTGAAATCTAAAGGGATTTGGATCTTTGAATCAAAAATTGAGACGTTTTGTGGATCATTCAGGCTGCTGATCTACGGTCGGCGGTCAGACTGGCCTCACCAACGGTTTAACCGGCTGAGAGACTTTGAGCTCGGGGTTTCTCGATTTCAACGCAAGACTTCCGCAGTGATTTTGAGAATTTGATCTTTATCGCTTTCATAACTATTGAAGCGAAAAAGAAGTTAAATACCATAGGATGTGGAAAAAAAAAGTGGCTCCTATTTACTCGTCTAGTCGCTAATTGGGTTTAACATTTCCGAAATTAAGGGTCGTGATGGGTGAGTTCTCTCCACTTCCAGCAATCTTGGCTGTAGGCTGGGTCATAAAAATCTGCAGGCGAATACTCACCATGGATGCGAGACGTGTGAAAATTGCAGTTAACGTGAATGCTCGAGGTTTTAGATGATCAGAAATGCTTGGCTTATGTTGATCTCACTTGTTTTTAACGTAACCAGCTCGGCCATCAGTTATTGTCTGCTGTCTGCTGCGGTTTGGTTGGGATTTCAGCCGATACTTTCGGATAGGATTCGCATCTTGTACTCTTTTGCTTTGTTATTTCGGTTAGAGTGTTATTAAATGACTTGGTTGATGTGCCAGTCGTCGCTAAATGTCAGCTTGTGGACCAAGCAGCCATGCAATTTGGCCCTCTTCTTGATGGTTACCTGTGGATAGGGCAGAAGAGAGAACCTAGCCTTCTCCGGACAAAATGGCCTTCGTTATGATCATCTCCAAATCAGTCATGGTCCGCTGCCTGCTGGAGTTTGGTTGGGATTTTGGCTGATACTTTCGGATAGGATTCGCATCTTGTACTCTTTTGCTTTGATATCTCCGGTTGGAAATAAATTCAGGGGGCTGAGGCCTCTCCTCGCCAATCGCACGTCCACCTCTCTGAATCCAACAGCTGCAGGAGGGCCTCACCTTGGCGAATTCCATTCCTTTCCGGTCAGAGTGTTATTAAATGCCTTTGTCAGTGGGCTGGTCGTTGCTAAATGTCAGTTTGTGGGCCAAGCAGCCATGTAATTTGTCAATGTCACAATCCATGGCTTATCGTGCCGACAAGGAAGAACCACACACGTTATGACATCACATCAGTGGGAAGAAATTTTAGTACCTGTCTGTACTGGTGCTGGCTTGCTGCCGTTTGGCAGAAGTTGAGGCCAACCACCTGATTGGCTAAAAGGTTTGGCAAGTCTTTCCACGGCTGATATTTTCGGGCAAAGCATTACTGCACTGTGAAACTAAACTTTAGCTGGAAATGAAAATTATTCGAAGGCAGTGCTTAACAAGTAGCAAGTGAATAATTACCGATGACATGATAGGGAGAGATACAATGGTGAACTGGGTAGAAATACATAAATGCACAGTCAACCTTTTAACTCAGGATTTTGAACATTTGTTTGATCAGCACATGAGAGGCTGATTTTGGTAAGAAACTGATTTTGCAAACTTGATTCTTTCGTTTGTATGAAGATCGTAATAGAAATCTTCCTCGTTAGTTCTCAGTTTTTGTAACGAGGGATAACTTCCACAAAAAATAAAAGAAAAAGAAAAGGAAGAGAAGCATGGAAAAAAATACAAAACAGTTAGCTACCAGCCTACTAAAGCGGTGTGGGTTATCAGCTATAGTGTAAATACTAAAGTTCAACTCCAATAGCCTTTTCAAGAAAAAAGTCTTACAATAGCTTTTTGTTTTAAAGAAGTCTTTACAATCAAATCAATCTCTCTCTCTCTTTTTTTTTTCTGGAGGGAATCAAATCAATCCTTGCTACGGTAAGAAAGAGCACAACTATTTTTACTCCCTATGCTTTCGAATACTTGGTAATTTCGATAAAAAAAATGCTCTTCCACAAATACGTAACTCCTTCCAAATCCCATGGTGAAATTTCCCTAAATCTCTCTCTTAACCAAGGGGCTACTTTTAGACACCTAGGGTTTATAGGTTGGTATCTTTCAACCCAACCTAGCAAGTGGGACTAATCCAAGTCCCAATACTCACGCGCATATGCACGTATGGGCCACAACTGGGCCTAATCTTATGTGGGCGGGGATGTCACATTGTCATCACCCTTCACTTTAGTACGCTATTTTTTTTAACTTGTAGTATAATTAAAGAGTATTTTGATCCGATTTTATTTTCAAAAATATTTTTTACGGTACTATCGCTCTGTCTCCACCTCGAACTTTTTTTTAATGATTTAATCCATTTTAAAAAATATATTTTAAAGATAATCTCTTCTTAACTTTATTTTCAATTCTGACCCCCTTTGGTCATGTCACAGTGTGTGGCGTGGTAAAAGAACGTTGCCACGTCACAGATCTCGTAGTGGCAAACGAGTGCTGTCACACCACCACTCTTGGTGTGACATGACTTAGCCTTAAAAACGGACGCATACGGGATCAGAGGGCTATCGTGGCAGCTTTTGCCACGTCATGGTACGTAGCGTGACAGAATGTTTTTGTCATATCGCGCGTTTTACCGTGACCAAAGAGTCAGAATTGAAACTAAAGTTAGACAGATGTTATCTTTAAAATATTTTTTTAAAAATAGATTAAATCATAAAAACCCCTCCCACCCAAATGGCAAATCAAAGCCCACATCGCCTCCCCCTGCCCCTCCTGCCCTCCGCGGCGGCGGGGCCGAACTCCGCGAGTACGGGCGGGGGCGGGGGCGGGCGCTGTGGTCGCGTGCGACCTGTTCACCTTCTGGCTCCGCCCCCCGCAACCGAGGTACGCAGATGCATGCTAGTGGAGGAGTGCGACTTTGTGATTCTGCACTAGACTGATATCGTTCGACAGTAGCAAACTTCATGTAAAATTCCTGCAGCATTTTACATATAGAACTTGCAAAATATGAGGAGCTGCTGTTCGATCTGATTACAATGCACATATCAACTCATACATGCACACCCAGCTAACGACATTGCAAGCTTGCTTTTATCCAATGGAACAAGACATGCACATCAATGGAGCACGGATTGCTATTAAGGCGCACTTTACTGAATTATCAAGTACTACCAATTCGTTGCACAAGCTAGTACAGTACTTATCGCAACATCTTACAGAAGTGGACATACGAAGGATGGGATGTCAAGAGGAGGCTGGGGAGCATCTATTGCTCCATCGAGCATCTTAATCACCTTAAGCATAGTTGGACGAATCGCCGGTTCATCCTGGATGCACCAAAGTGCTACTGTCATGAATCTTTCCACCATCTTCATATTAATCATGGCGTCCTCATCACCTTCAACCAACAAGCCAAGCCGACCGCAGCGATAGCAGTCATATGCCCAGTATGTCAATATTACTTGATCCTCGTCGGCAGCCTTAAGGTCCACGTTCCGCCTGCAGCATACAATCTCCAGAAGGACTATCCCAAAGCCGTACACGTCTACTTTACTAGAGATACCCACATTCTTGAACCACTCAGGAGCAAAGTATCCTCGAGTACCCCTGATGCCAGTGCTAGTTTGTGTCTGCTCAGTTTTTAGCAGCTTCGCGAGGCCAAAGTCTGATATTTTTGCTACAAAGTTGTCAGCAAGAAGGATGTTCTCGGGTTTTATGTCACAGTGTATGATCTGCTTGCCACACTCCTCATGCAAGTAAAGCAGTCCTCTTGCCACACCATGGGCAATGTCAACTCGGAGGTCCCATGGTGGCCTCATGCCGCTGAAGAGGAACTTAGTAAGAGAGCCATTGCCCATGAATGGATACACCAGAAGCCTTTCAGTTCCTTCATAGCAGTATCCCAGCAATTGGATTAAGTTCTTGTGGAGTGTATGCCCAATTGTTTCAACTTCCATGGTGAACTCCTTCTCTGTCTCTCGTGGGATTCTGTCAATCTTCTTGACTGCAATGCTGGTGCCGAACTCATCTTGCAGGCACCCCTTGTAAACAACACCAGAAGCTCCCCTGCCCACCTCCTCACTGAACCCATTGGTTGCCTCCTCAAGCTCTTTGTAAGAGAAAGCTCTTGTGATCACCCTGCTCCATGGTTGTGATGGAATCTTTTTTTTTCTGACAATCCTGCGACATGTTCTTAGGAACTGGCCTGAAATGAAGAGAAGGTTTACAAAGACAGAGCTACCTAGAAGGATGGAGCCTCCAAGTATCAAATCCTTCCTAGTGGTTTTCCATTTACTGTTGGCTTCAGTATTTAGTTGAGGCTGGGCATTATTATTCTTTGGCACCTTGAGGAAAACCATCCTCGGAACATCACTCCCTTCTCTTCCATTGGACAAAGGTAGCTTTTTCTTCCAGCAATGTTCAGTCTGATGATCAAACACTGCAGCAGCACAGAAGCAATCGGTCAAGCACAAGTTTTGGCAAGTACTTTCATTTATGGGGCCGTACTGCTCGTAGGCACGATGAGGCCAGTCAATGTTAGCCATTGGAATCATTTCGAACTGCTCTAGAACCTCTGCCTCACTGAAGTCGCAACTCTGTAATGCAAAATCTGGCTTGCACCCTTTGTACTTCCTTTCCAGATCAAAGAACTTGTACCGTGGTGCACAGTCACAATCTGTCTGTGTCTGGTTCCAGTTGAACAGGCAATAGCTGTTGTACCCACACACTCCACTGCCAAAGTCTGAATAGATTATGCTGCAGATATTTGTTGGCACAGATTGCACTACTGTCCATCGTGCAGGCAGCCCTCTGCTTACTGCTTCCTTTTTTGGATACTTGTATTGTCGAAGAACACCATCTGGGTCGAGTGTTGCCCGGTGGTAAACAGATTCTATTGAGTCTATCTCTGCTGGCATGATGATAGTGCGTCGCATGCTGTTC
Organism: Phyllostachys edulis; assembly: GCA_036346405.1. NCBI lineage: Eukaryota > Viridiplantae > Streptophyta > Magnoliopsida > Poales > Poaceae > Phyllostachys > Phyllostachys edulis. The sequence goes on along the minus strand of CM070552.1, from coordinate 45,628,336 downwards.
TCTGAGGTATAGTAGATTGTGCCATTCACATCATAAACCAGCTTCCAGTCTCTTCCGCTTGTGTTAGTGGACCAATAAGCATCATCTTCGTACTTGAATCCAGTGGGCACAGCAACTGGATAGAAAGTCAGGTTGCCATTTGTTTCGAGACTGAGGATAAACCGACCATTAGAGTAGTCGGTGTCCATAAGCCTGGCCTGGAGTTTAGTTCCATTTGGCAGCTCTTGGGAGGGCAAGATGGTGTCCGCTGGTGCAGTAAAACTTTCCCACTTGGGAGAGCCATCTGCTCCGAAAATTGCAAAATTGCCACTGTCGTTCATATAGGCATAAGCACCACCGGCAATCTGGGAGCTCCATACCTCGGCTCCAGTGGGATCACGGAGGGATAGCAAACCATCAGTGGTGAGCTGCAGGCTCGAACCATATGGTACTGCCGTGGTACCATTGGCGTACCAAACAACAGTCTTGTCATGAATCTGATCAAACCAGATGGCAAGTAGATAGAGGGAAGAGTTGGTCTCCAGGGGGCGGAAACCGAAGGCAAAGTCACCAGAGGGTGAGAGCCATGATTTGTTTGGGCCCTCAGGATTCAGAGTGGATCCCAAGCTGATATTGTGCTGAGCTATAGTACATGAGTGGAGCGGTAGGAACAATAGGAAGACGGAGAGGAATCGAGGTGACATTGTTCTTGGCTGGTTGTTCCTTCTAATGACAGTTTATCGGAAGATGGAGAGGAATAGAGGTGCCATTGTTCTTGGCTGGTTGTTCCTTCTAATGACAGTTTATGCGCAGTGGATGGTAGAATTTTCAGATCACGTGGTAAACTGTTGCATACTGAGACTTAAAGACTTTTCCATGGGACGACTTTGATAGTTCAGTGAAGGGCTCATTCGAAAACACGCCAACACGGAGCTGAAAGCACTGTATTAACCCTGTATACTCGTATTTTCGTGGAACGAAAGATATCTTCACTGAATGCCAGACTAGGAGTAGGAAGCACACTCCAAATATGAAGCCGCAGAGGATTTTGCACAGGTGAAGTCCCTTGGTTTCTTTGAAGCAGCTTGTTACACCCAAATGCTTGTTGAAAAATGTAGTCCACATTGTCGCTGTAGAACAGCTGTCAAAATTGAATTAACCAGTAATATTCTGGACCAGTCTCTGTCTTGAAGATTATTCTACTAATCGACAATTATGGAGTTCATGGATGGTTGTGGTCTCATCAGAGATAAGAAGAAAATTTTGTTTCAATATTGGTACTCTAACAGGGAAATTATTGTTTTGCTCCCATTTGAAAGAATTCAGTATAGCACGCCTTTAATTGGTATTAAATCATCATACTTTTCTATTTTCTACACTCAGGACCAAGCTAGAAGTGCTGCTTGTCTTTTTCTATTTTCCTGTGAACTTAATGGGTGCAATTCTGATTTTCCCTGGTGTCCTTTACTGTAGAAGCCATTGACCTAATGACAGTGGCGGAAACAGAAATTTAGAAGACCTGGGACAAACTTGTAGTGTAAAATACGCCGAGGCACAATGTGATTCAATAGTCTAGGAAATCAAAATTCAAGACTTCAAGATGAGTCAAGACTGACCCCGGTGCCCACTACCCACTGCCTTAGTGTTGCTTTGGTGCCTCGTTGTCCTCAAGGCCAGTAGCTCCCTACTGTTGTGCCTCGGCCTTTGCCAGCGTTCAGTGCTGCACCCTTGCAAAGCGCCACAACCCCCTCACGGCCGCGTCTCAACCCACGCCGCGCTATGGCGGTTGCACGGTAGAGCGTGGAGGAGCTAGGTATTGGAGCCTAGGAGGAATGGGGAATGGAATGGTTAGGTATTTAGGAAATTAGAGTTACCTAGTGCTGTGCATTTGTGCATTTCATTGGCTTGGGCTGCAACTGGGTCGGCTTCCACTCGGTGTCTCGGCCCACGACCCACAGCCAACGCGGCGCGGGGACTACGGCGCAGCGCCTGTGCGCTCATGGCGCCATAGTGGCTTGGCCTTGGCCGGTGGGGGGGGGGAGGTGGTCTGCCTGGGAGATCCAGGGCAGCCGCCCCTGCTTGCCCCGACGGTAGTTCCGCCCCTGCCTGGTGCCGAAGACTTTGAGAGGTTCAATGTAGGGTGCAATTGTCAAGCTGATAAAGGCAAGCCAAATTCATCATCGTGACAGGTACTATTACCAAGCTATTTATGGAAATGATAAGCACAAGCTGTGGTGGTCTTGAAACTACATCGTGCCAAATTATATCACTGCAAACACTGGCCCTGAATGTTTTTTTTAAAAGAAACAAGCAGGAGAGCTCCCTATTATAGTGATAAAATAGAGGTCCGATCCTAAAGGATCACAAAAGATTAAAAGAAAAGAAGAAACACTCGGGTGGCCTAAAGTCCGAAAGATACAAAATAGCTACTCGCCCAGGAAGGTTGCACTAGGCACTTCTCTCTAGCTAGATCAAGCCCTTGATTTCACCTTGTTCTTGGCCACAGTCTGCTCCGGCTTGCAGTCCACACAAGGATTTCTCCACTGTCCAATCTGCACGGTCTTGACAACCATGGTACTCAGCGTTTTCCCTTGCAAGCCAGGAACAACATCAAGCATGACAGCCAATAGAAGCAAAGGAATCTTGACGCGGCTTACTCTAGAGCGGAGTAGCCTGAAAGGTCTGTTTCACTTCTGCAGTAGTAGCATCATCTATAAAAGCCACCCACACCCTGGCCACTGAGCTTAATTTGAGCGTCAAGCTTGAACAATGTAATGAGTGCCTCAATCTTGTCAGGAGGCATCGGGCCAACGGACGTGGCCATGTAATCCTTGAGGGCTATCTCAAGGGGGCTGGCAACATCCTGCAGAAGACCTAGCTTGCGGCATAGGTGCTGTTGCGCCCCTTCGGCCACAATGATTTGTCGGAACTTTTGTAATGATCTCCGGGTTATTTTCATAAGACCAAGGCCTTTTCGATCTTATGAAAATAACTCTGAGCCTCAGAAGATTGAAATTCAATTTAACTTCAGTTAAGTAGGAGGACCCGGATGAGCTAGAGCCACGGATACCATGTGTACCGCTCCTCTACGGGTGCTGCATGATAGCTGGTTCCCCAACAGCCTAAGTCCACACTTAAACAAGTTAAAAGGGGTTTCAAAATAGCAGGTATGTGTCCTGTGTTGGCTCCTAAGATCAGTGGCTAACACGCACATACCCTTATCAACGTTATTCAAAGTCATACACAAGGCATACAACATAATATCAAGTGACATACAACATAGAGCTCAAGTATACAATTATTACAAAAGCTGCCAACCGACCAAATTCAAGGATTAACAATAAGTAGCAGCGGAAACAAGGTAAATAAACCAAAAGATCCAGCAAGGTGTGCCCAAAACCCAAGGCAACCGACTGGGAGTTAGAAACAACGTTTATTCGTTAGCATCGCCAAAATAGGCGCTAATGAACTCATCGAGCGTAATATCTTCCTCGCCTGAACAAGAAAATATCTGGGTTAAGTACAAAATTGTACTCGCAAGTCTGACACAAATTAAAAATTATACATGCTAGATGATATTCAAAGAGAGAGGCATTAGTGGCTTAGTTTTGCAGAAAACGTAACAATTTTCATCCTACACATACTAGTTTTCAATTGCCATTTAGAAAACAGATTTATAAGCAAAAAGAAAACAAGTGACCGAGATATACATTGATATACATATAGATCAACCAATACCAAAGTGACAGCCCACTTTGATAAACTATGAATACCCATTCATGCTGATACCGAGTTGTTACCCATCAATTTTAATTTAGAGTCTAACGATAATGACTCCCAAATCCAAATGGTCGTTCATAACCGTGGACACGGCTATTCGAACAGATTTATCCCTGCAGGGGAGTACTACTTTACCCATACGACTCAACTAGCCCGTAAGCCTCCGGATATAACATACTTCCTGAGGTATGTCGGCTAGGGAAATCGAGATTCGGTATTGTTTAGCAAGAAAGCCCTATTGAGATGAGTCCTCCTTGCGAGATGAAACCCCAAACTTAGTACAAGCTACTGATAGAGCTTGCTAAGCAGGCTCACAAGTTGTGTTGGAGATATCGATACAATGTAAATATAGAAAAAGAGTGCTCTCATACACATTATAGAAAATTGTATCGGGTCCTACGAACATATGATCGAACACACATGTCCTCACACCACCTGGAACTTAACCCAATAAAACCCTCCCCTTACTTAACCGAACGGTACCCATATCCCGCGTGTGAAAGTACGAGTGTTACTTGGATTAGCGACGTCATCAAAGTTCGGTCCTTAATGGTCTAGATAAGACTACCATAATACCCGAGTCTCGTGCACGAAGGCACCCACACTACAACCACTTGTCCAGACCCAAATCCTTTTTAATTTGACTAATATAAACCTAACAACCAGATGCAAAGATCTGGACAAAAGCATAATAATAAAATGTTGTGTTTCCCACAATTGACGAGCTAACCCCGTCAACCGATCTAATGCGTCTACTAGACTCGCAAGGCTAAGCATCCAATCATATATAATAGATACATCATCACAACCATCTAACCTTAAACATATTTGTAATGGAAATATCAAGGATGATCAGCGAGAATAGGACATAACTAACTACAACTATAAAAATATCAACATATCAAAATAGCATGCAAGCAAGTACCATTGTATTTCAAAATACTAACTTAACAAAATCTGGGATCAATATGATGCAAGAATAAAATTCAAATGATACTTTCCTTGCTTAAAGTCCAATTGTTCTCTCTCGGTGGCGTAATCATTCACGTCCGGTACTTCAGACTCTAAAGAAAGACGACAACGAATAAACGTCGAGAAAAGCCCAAAAATTCAAGTTGCTCAAAAATGCATGAAATTTGTACAATAGCTAGATTATGATTTTATATGAATTTATGTGAAAGCATTATTTCATTTGGAGTTAGTATGTGAAAGTTATAGCAGTTGGAAAATCAACATATGAGAAAATGCTGAAAATCCAGGTTCGGTCACTGTTCATCCGAATTCCAACTTTTCGCGAAAATTTATAGAATAGCGGTGGGGATAAAAATTACATGGTTAGATAGGTAATAAAATCTTATTACTAAAAAAATTGGTTCATCTCATTTGGAATTCATATAAATTTTCTATGAATTTTCAAGTTTAAAGGCATTTTTAGTGTAAAACTAATGCTATTTTGGATTTAATTCTAAAATGAAATTTTTTGTGATAGTAGCATGTTCCAAAACTATTTCAAATTAAAGTACATTAAAAATGGAAACCAACAAAATTGATTTCACTCTATTTGGTGTTAATTTGAATTAGTTATGAATTTTTGAAGTTATTTGAATTTACAGCACAAAGACAAATCACTTCGGAAATTCTAAATGCATTAATACTTTTTATACCCGAGCTAACCTAGCCTCTATCTCTGACAAGTAGGGTCCACCGCATAGTGCTCTTTTTCATATAATTTTTTGAATTAAATCTACTGATAGGTGGGACCACCCTGTCATAGACTTAGTCCATAGCACAGTGCATGGACCGGAGGTCAACATGCACTGTTCTTGGTCCATGGACTGTGGTCCACTGTGCACTCATTTGCACCAAGCCCACATGTCAATGACTCTAACTTAAACCAGTTTCATTTAATTCCTCATTTTCTGTTCATGGGACACACATGTAATAGACTCAACAGCTATTAAACGATCATTCATGAACACGGTTAAGCAATCATTAGCTCTAACAACCGAGATTTACCCCAATTAACTTGCTACAGTGATTGTCGGACGTTTTGACAACAGGGTAGTTCTCGAGCTCTTCCTTGCCCGGCGTCTCGCCGGCGATGTGGACCCTGTCGGCGCGAGCAAAGGCCAGGAATGGAAACACAATAACTTTGCGAACCTTCTCATACCGGTGGCAAGGCTCGAGGTGGCGTGTAGCGGCGGCACGCTGGAGATGGGCGGTGGTGAGCTACGGGCTAAAGTGCATGTGGCAACCCGAGTGCGCATTGAGCCAACTACCGTGTGCATGTGCATTTAGGGGTACTAGGGACCTTACCGGAAGGATGGAGAGGGCAAGAGCAGGTTGGAGGGAGCTTGACGTTGACAATGGCTACGGCGGCGATGAGCTCCACACGGGGAAGGCACTCTGTGCAAAAAGAAGGACCATGAAGCGTCGGGATAGCTCAAGCATGGTCAGTAGATGTTGACATTGCAAGGGATCGAAGGATGTCTTACAAGAACGGAGTTGGAGACAAAGGTTAGGGCTTTGTAAGATCGAGGAGGCCGACTAGAGGGGGGGGGGTGAATAGGCGGTTTCAAAAACTACTTTGGCTAAAACCGAGTTTTATGCGGAATTGTAAATCAATTCGGTTTTGTGCAAATAAAACCTAAATCAACTAGTCTTTACTAAGTGCACCAACAATATGAGACTATATAAAAGATAGCAAACATACACATACAAGTAAGCAAATAAATACAAGGAATGTAAATTGCCCAATGTAAAGCACAAGGAATCAAACCACAATGACACAACGATGTTTTACCGTGGTGATCGGAGTCTTGCCGGTCTCCCCTATTCCACGTTGAGGTAAGCCCAAACTAATTGGACCAGCTCTACGAATTAAAACAAACACCTCAATTCTACTAGTGGTAGCTCTTTCCCGCTCCGGGTAGGTGAGCTCCAACCTTCACAACACGCCGGGCCTTCTCACAGGCTTTTTGAGAAGATCACCGATCCACGACGCCTCCACACCGTCTAGGTGTCGGCAAACACCAAGAGTAATAAGCCAAGCCCCTTGCTTGACTCTCACCACGTGCAACGAATGCACAAGCTCAAGTTCAAGTGGATACAAAACCCACCTCTAGATGCAACACATGCAACTAGAGACCTCTCTCCTTACTCACAAGGTGCAACGCATGCACAATTGAGAGGAGAAGCTCACACTAGCTCAAGTGAGTGAAATGGGATGCCAAGGGTTATATCTCTACCGGCCAAGGGGGTACTTATAACCCCTACACCAAAAACTAGCTGTTTGGAGACGAAACAGCCAAAAACTAGCCATTACAGACTTGGTGCGGTACTACCGCCCTCACAAGGGCCGGTACTACCGTTCTGTGCGGTAGTACCGCTCTTCTCATGGTGGTCGTACCGTAGTGCAATTTCAGCATAGACGATACTCGGTAAAAATGTCATAACTTTTGACCCCGATGTCAGAATTGAGTGATCTTGGACTCTATGGAAAGCTTATTTAGAGGGCTACACAAACAACCTATTTGATTAATCTCAAACACATTTGATCAAATCAAAAAGCACAACTCCAAGAGCCACTACCATGGTCTAAGTCCAAAGAAATAGCAATAAGCAATCTTAGACCATGCCAAGGGAAAATACATGAATCCCAACAATTTGTAAAACACATTTACAAACTTGGATCATGCCACAAGGAGTAGGTACATGGACATCAACCATTTGCAAAACATATTTGCAAAGTAGTCACATGCTGCAAGGATTAAATGCATGAGGCTCGACTATTTGCAAATAATAGCATCATGCCAAGGTGAGCTAAAGCAAGCGAGATTGAGCAATCAACACATGATGAGACTCAAGCTACTAGACAAGACCCCTCTTAATAGTACGGCAACCTATACTAGCAATCCGGTCTTCCAACCAAACACCAAGGCCGGTAAAAGACTAGAAACACATCCTTAGCCCTAGCTAGTCATACCTTTGCTTTGAGCATCTTCTTGAAGGTTGATGACGCACATCTTCACTTCAAGTCCGAGTCATCGTCTTGACATGCATCAACACATGATGCATCCTTTACTTGACCTCCACCAACACATGATGGGTCTTTTCTTGACTTGATGATCAACTCATGATCATCTCCTCTTCGAGATCTTGATATGCATCAACACATGATGCGTCCTTTTCTTGAACCTTGACATGATGACGATCAACTCATGATGCCATCGGAAGTCTCCATAACCCTAGAACATAACCTATTCATCCAACTCATGAAAAATATTAGTCCCACAATGATTAACATTAATTACAAAGATATATTTGCAATAAATGCTTCTAAACAAGCCATCGCAGAAAGGTGCGGTACTACCGCCAACTAGAATCTAGTAATACCGCTCTCCGGTCGTACCGTTTCTCATGTGCGGTACTACCGATTTCCAACGAGAGGCACCGAACAAAAATACACTTCTATTGTTTTTATCGTACCGCCAACTAGAAATCGGAACGACTGCAATGCGGTACTACTGCTGCAAGAGCCGGTCGTACCGCATTAGCGATTAGTTGGCTGAGACGTTCAAAATGAGGTAATACTGCCAAGTAAAGCGCGGTCATACCAGGTTGCGGTAGTACCGCACATCTTTCCCGGTCATACCGCTGAGCGGTAGTTCCGTCAAATAAGCTCTGGTACTACCGCACATCGGTAGTACCGCTTACCAAATTCGGTCATACCGATTTCCACTGAACTTTTTCCATAAGTTTTTCGAAATGCAATGCATGACTCCTTTGTCTTGAGCCATGTCAATCTTTTATCATCTTGGCATTTCCTTTTCATGTCATTATTCAAACTCCAAGACTAAGCCTTGAACACATCTTAGCACACACATTAGTCCCACAACATAATTGCAAATAATTGAATATAAAGTAATATGAGTATATATGAACTACACAAGTTTTATATACTCAAAGGATATGTTTCAAAGTAGAGATCCCCAATATATGTGGATAAAGAAATATGGATCAATACTAATGAAACCAGAAAACATAGAGTGAACTCCTCCTAAATGTGTGCATACACGATATGATGTCGAATGCATACCTCTATGATTTTCACCTTTTTATCCAACAAAGACTAAACAATAGGTATAACAATAGAAGTGTTAGTCTCACAAATAGATTTATCATTAATCACTAAAATACTCTATTAACACATAATGGCGGGTCTAGATTCTTCAATCTCCCCCTTTTTGGTGATTGATGACAAATTCTTTATCAATAATAACATTTGGATATAAATCATCATAAGATAAGAATTTAAGCTATTGAACATTATCCATGCATGTCACTAAGCAATTTAAAGCTTCAAGCATTATGCATATGAGAATGACAAGCTTATGCACATGATGCATATAGGAGACTATGTGTATGAATGTGATGCTCCTCTTCAAGACATGCATGAAATAAAGTGAAAACATAAGAGAGAATCCAAATAAAAATATATAGATCATATAAATATTCTCCCCCTTTTGGCATTAAGCACCAAAAACCAACCAAAAACCCAAAACCCAACCAAAAACTAAGCCAAAAAGAGTTTTTGTAAAACAACGAACTTGCCAATTGAATTCATTTTTATTTTGATTATTGAAGTATTCTTCCTCATTTGAAGTAAGGTTGAGTTTTCAAGATATTTGAGGAAAACCAAAATAGGTCACAAACCTATTGATCATATATCATTCTCTCCCTTAAACCAAAACAAGTCACAAACTCCTCTTTTATGGCCGAAAAGAGCAAAACAACTCGAAATGAGACCATATTGGAGTTTAACTAAAAGAGATGATATTTGGAACACATTCAAATAAACTCGTCCTTGAAATCTCCCCAATAAACATTTTTCATGAAGATACCATGCTTGATGAATATAATACTTCTGATAGTTTTTGGGTGGAAGCTATTAACACCGCTTGTCATGCCATAAATCACCTTTATTTGCACCGTCTTTTGAAAAAGACTTCCTATGAGCTTATTGTAGGAAGAAAACCGAACATCTTTTACTTTCATGTTTTTGGTTGCAAGTGTTACATTTTGAAGAAGGGTGTTCGTCTTTCAAAATTTGATAGTCGTTGTGATGTTGGTTTCTTGCTTGGTTATTCTTTAAATAGCAAGGCTTATCGTGTCTTCAACAAAAACTCCGGTTTAGTTGAAGAAAGGCACGATGTGCAATTTGATGAGACTAACGGCTCTCAAGAAGAGCATGAGAATTTTGATGATGTAGGTAATGAAGCCTTAAGAAAAGCAATGGAACATATGCAAATAGGCGACATCAAGCCCGGAGATGGTCCATCATCCTCCACTCAAGTTGAACCACCCACATCTCCCACAAGTCAAGTACAAATCATTGAAGGGGATAACAAGGAAGATGATCAACCATCCAATCTACCACCAAGAATCCACAATGCAATTGCAAAGGATCATCCAATGGATCAAATATTGGGTGATGTAAGTAAGGGTGTCCAAACTCGCTCTCGTGTTGCTTCTTTTTGTGAACATTACTCTTTTGTCTCGTCTATTGAGCCAAAGCATGTAGAAGAAGCACTTGACGATCCGGATTGGGTAAATGTGATGCATGAAGAACTCAATAACTTTACCCGAAATGAAGTTTGGACATTGGTGGATCGACCCAAAGAACACAATGTTATTGGTATAAAATGGGTCTTTAGGAACAAGCAAGATGAAAATGGTTTGATCATTCGAAACAAAGCAAGATTGGTCGCTCAAGGATTTTCACAAGTTGAAGGTTTGGATTTTGGTGAAACTTTTGCTCCCGTAGCTAGACTTGAGTCGATTCGGATATTACTTGCTTTTGCATCATGCTTTGATATTAAATTATTTCAAATGGATGTTAAAAGTGCGTTCTTAAATGGTAAAATATCCGAACTTGTCTTTGTTGAACAACCTCCCGGTTTTGAAGATCCTAAGAATCCAAATCATGTCTATAAACTCTCCAAGGCGCTCTATGGTCTTAAACAAGCTCCTAGAGTATGGTATGAACGCCTTAGAGATTTTCTAGTATCAAAAGGATTCAAAATCGGGAAAATTGATTCAACCCTATTTACCAAAATTTTAGATGATGATTTCTTTGTATGTCAAATCTATGTTGATGATATAATTTTTGGGTCTACTAATCAAGATTTTTGCAAAGAATTTGGTGATATGATGTCTAGGGAATTTGAAATGTCAATGATTGGAGAATTAAGCTATTTCCTTGGACTTCAAATCAAGCAACTCAAGGATGGGACTTTTATAAGCCAAGCCAAGTACGTGAAGGACTTACTTAAAAGATTTGGTATGGAAGATGCAAAGCCCATCAAGACTCCCATGGCTACAAATGGTCATCTTGATCTAAATGAGGGAGGTAAACCGGTAGACTTAAAGCTTTATAGATCCATGATTGGTAGCTTACTTTATCTTACCGCATCTAGGCCCGATATCATGTTTAGTGTTTGTATGTGTGCTCGTTTTCAAGCTTCTCCAAAAGAATGTCATCTTATGGCCGTTAAAAGAATTCTTAGATATTTAAAGCATTCCTCTAGCATTGGCCTATGGTTCCCCAAAGGTGCTAAATTTGATTTAATTGGATATTCCGATTCCGATTAGGCGGGTTGCAAAGTGGATAGAAAAAGCACATCGGATAGTTGTCAATTCTTAGGAAGATTCTTAGTATCATGGTCATCCAAGAAACAAAACTCCGTAGCTTTATCTACTGCCGAGGCCGAATATGTTTCCGCGGGAAGTTGTTGTGCTCAATTGCTATGGATGAGGCAAACATTGATGGATTATGGAATTAAATTTGATAAAATGCCTCTTTTGTGTGACAATGATAGTGCGGTGAAAATCGCTAATAACCCTGTTCAACACTTAAGAACCAAGCATATAGATATTCGTCACCACTTCTTGAGAGATCATATGAGCAAGGGAGATATTGAAATTAGCCACATAAGAACCGAAGACCAATTAGCGGATATTTTCACCAAACCTTTAGATGAACACCGCTTTTACAAATTGAGGAATGAATTAAATGTCATAGATTGTTCTAATGTCATTTGATTACATTATATTCTTGAATCTTAAATTAAATTGGTTTTTCTCTCGTGATTCTCTTGTTTCGAGAACGAAGATGGGAAATACATTTAGGGGGAGTGCTATACAATCACCATGTATACCACAACTCAAATTGTGCACATATCAACAAACATGCTAGAATGTGTCTTTTGAAAAACCAATCCTTTTGGTCAAAAGTCAAAACTTGGTGCTTATCAATCAAACCTCTTGAAAAACTAGCTATATCTATTCTCTAGTATATTTCAAAGGTTTTTGGTTGAAAAGATCTCAAAATTGTCTATCTTAAGAGAAAAATCAAGTTTTGGCCAAAACAAATTTCTTACGTATCTTGTTTTTGACCAAAAAACGGCTTTTCATCCAAAAGTGTTTCCAAAAGGAATTTGATCTTGCTCCCAAAAGGAAAAAGCTAAAGTTGGTTATTCGTAACCTTTTTCGTATTCACAAGTTTTTCAAACTCTCAACCAAATCAAAGTTATTTAAGTTTGAATCTCGCTAAAAATAGCCCAAAACCCGAAAATCGCACTTGAGTCAATTCTAGCATAAAATGAGTATTACTATTTAGGCAATGATTTCCTTCATATATTGCTTCCAAATAGTATTTCATACTCATACATATCCTCACAAGTAACAAATCTTGTTTGCTTCTTTTAACTTATTCAAATCTTTTTCTTCAAAAATTGATCTATTTTCTTAAAAATCTATGTTCAAAACTAATTTGTTGATCTAATCTCGTTGAAATTGCCCCAATATAGTTTTTATGTTGTGTGCTAAGTCTATGGAGTAAAGACAACACAAAATTTCTGCAAAAAACCTCACAAATCTCCAGGCGCGGTCAACCCGCAAGCTTAACTGTGGTCAACCCGCAGGCTTGTGCCCGGACTGACCGAGCTTTGCCCTGTGGTCAGTCCGCGCGCGGCAGTTATTGCATAAACCTCCCCTCTTTATTTCTCACCAACCCGTCGGTTCCCATTTCATTTCCTCCCCGACGGTTCTTCTCTTCTTCTTCTCAACCGAATCGCCACTCTTGGAGCGCCTCCTCTCCTCCTCGCCTCCACGCCCCTGGTCGCTTCTCCTCGCCTCCGGACGCTCTCCTCTCGCCGCCGGCTCTTTTTCTTCACCGCCGTCACCGCAAGGTCTTCAATCCTCAATCTTCTCCTTAATCTTCGCTTAAATCTGCCTTTTAAATCTTAATCGACTTGGAGTATGTCATCTTTGTCATCTATACTCACCATATTGTCGATTATTGACCTACATTGCGGAAGATTCCGTTGTTTTGACAAAAACCCTAGTTTTCTGTTCAAGGCCGGACTAACCGACGCATTGTGCGTGGCCAGTCCGCGCTACCTGCGGATTGACCGGCCACTTGCCTGCGGTTAGGCCGGCCCTGACAGAAAAACTTCTGTTTTTTTGTCAACTTGATAATCCCTATTCCTTTCAATTCAATTCACTCCTTGTTTGTCTTGTCCATCTCTCTAGTGATCATGGCGAGGACCAAGACCGTTGCCAATCCCGAGGCATCCGCGTCTCGTCCTCCCCGCCAGGCTACTCGTCGTCCTCCGGTTGAGCATTCCGATAGCAACGAAGGGGACTCCTCGCCGTCTTTGTCCTCCGTGCCTAGCGCTAGTGAACATTTAGACGAAGAAGATGATGCTGATATGGAGTTTGCACCTGAGCCTCGTGTGGATCTTCGCTCAATCCGGAATGATGATTTCAAGCAACTCGGAAAACAATCTCCTTATGAGCAGCCAAGGTCAGCCGAAGATGAGAGATTTCACACTCTATTCCAGGAGGATTGCTACAATCATGTGGTGCTTCACAAGCAGTTCGCTGTTCAGAAGTACATAAATTGGTCATATCTCAATGAGCAAACCCGGTATGCGACCTTGTATACTCATTTTCGCAATGCTGGCCTGGATGGGATTGTTAGCATCAAGTGCAACTTAAATGAGGAGGTAATCCGTCAGTTCTACGCTACAGTTTACATTCCATCCTCCTTGGCCACTGTGACTTGGATGACGAGCTCGAGGCGCTACACGGCCACCAAGCGCCACTTTGAGGAGGCCCTCAATCTGCCAAAGACGTGAGTATGTTAAGATCCATCTTGAGCCTGCTGCAGAACTCGAGAGCGATGCGATTCTATGAGCCTACCCATGTTGGTATTGTCCTGGTAAGGTTGCGGTCCGAGGCCCCTCCCTAGTGTCATTAACAGATTATCCGGGCCACCATCTTGCCCAGAGTGGCAACAATGACGCTATTCGAGGCCATGCATGGAATGTCATAGATTATGTGATGCAAGGAAAGAAATTTGATATTATGCACTTAATCTCGATCGAGTTGCAATCTTGCCACGATGATCTCGGGAAAGAGGATGTATTATGCTCCTTACATCATGATGCTCATTTTGAGAACCATCGATTTTCATGGTACCACTCCTTTCCTCACAAACAGTACAAGCTTTAAGGTGACCACCGAGAGATTTGAGGAACAGCCTCTTCACCCGATTGCGATGCTCCGGCCTCTCCTCGAAGAGCTAGGTGGACTTGATCCAGTATTGTTGGAGGTTCTGCATACTGGTATCAACACGATTGTATCTCGTTTTGATGCAGTGGATCGTCGCCTAGAGGTTTTGGATCACCGCATGGATGCTCTAGAGAGCACCACTCAGTCTTTGGACTCTCGCCATGCAGCCGTGGAGCAGTCCAACTCTGTTGTGCTTCAGCGCTTAGATAAGATGGTTGGCTTGGTTTCAGGGATTCAGACCGACATGGCTGAGATGACCACTCGCGTCTCGTCGATCGAGCAGACTGTTACTTATTCTCGGCGTCGACGCATTGATCCTCCTTCAGCCCCTTCCTCGTCGACTGCAGCTCCTCCTCCTCCTCCCCCTACTTCGTAGCTTTTGGTAGTTGATGCCAAAGGGGGAGAAGTATTATGGTCCTTTATATCTATTAGCTATGGTCCTATATATCTATTAGCTATGGTTGTTGAATGCTTGTTGGACTTTTGTGGTCTTTTGTGTGTAATAATTAGAGGATAAGCTTATTGCCCCTTCGTTTGCTATCAATGTAAGCTTATTGAACCTCTTATATGAATGCTTAATGCTTTACCGTCTATGAGCTTGGTTGAATGATCATGTACTTATATGCTTGTGATCGGTTCAAAACATTGCTAAAATTTCAAAGTTATCTTGATGAACTTGTTGGTTAATCTTGTGCTTATATTACCCTCTTGAAATGCTGTCTATAATGTTATATATTGTTGCATTTCCTCAAGTTCCTTCATGTAAAAGAAACTACGCCAAAATTTTCTAAAAATCTCTACTTGTGCTTGCAAAATTTCTCTACCTTCTATGCACATGTTTAGGGGGAGCTTTCTTTAAACAGGATTTAGCAAGGAAATAATTCTCAAGACTCATTTAAAGCTTATTGCAAGAATTATCTCGTTGTTAAGTCATCAATAGAATATACACTCATAGTATATTCAAAACAATCATTCTCTCACATATTAAGTATGTTGTCATCAATTACCAAAAAGGGGGAGATTGAAAGCATCTAGGCCCCTAAAAATTGTTTTGGTAATTAATGACAATATGTAAATATGGGATTAACGTATTTATTGAGTATGTACAAGGTTAAGTCCCATTGGTGCTCTTGATGACCGGGAATTGCACACGAAAGGATTACATGAAGATCATTTGGCTCAAAGACAAGGTAAAATAGTCTAGGATCTTTTTATTTTACCGGTCTTAGGTGCATTGGTTGGAAGACCGGGTTATAGGCTAGACAGCCGTACTATAAAGAGGGTCCAAGTAATGAGTACCTTGAAAGTGAATAATGCCACAATTGCTCAAATCTTATTTGATTTAAGCTTGGATTTGTATTTTGGTTTGGCCTCAATTTAAATTTACTGATTTTCTTTGGAGGCCGGACTGACCGACGTTAATCGGGATGGATCCGGAGTGCCGACCAAAACAATGATCAAGATTTTCCAAGAAGGTCCTGCTTTTTGTTTTTGCTGATTTTCTCTGGGCCGGACTGACCGCACCCCCGGGTCTTGGATGCGGTCAACTTTTTCCAGAGAAGGTTTCCAGTTGAAATTTGCCAGGCCGGTCTGACCGCAGGTATAAGTGCGCACTGACCGCACCTCCGGTCCATCTATGCGGTCAGCATTTTCCAGAGAGTCTCTAAAACGAATTTCGTTTTTCTGTAGGCCGAACTAACTGCACGTTCACCTGCGGTCTGACCGGACACCCCTGTAACGGCTATTTTTCGGTGCATTTAATGCGTTATGATCGACCGATTCTGGTGGGCGGATCGACCAAGACGGATACTGCGGACCGGGGCTCCTCGAAAATTTGGGAATTTCGTGTCCAACGGCTAGTGCAGTGGGTGGAGGCTATAAATACCTCACCCACTGCAACTAGAAATGTTGTTGAGCCTCATTTAACATCTCTTGAGCCCTTTGCATTGTTTCTACTCTTTGAGAGCATTCAATTCCATTTGCAAAGGTAGTTGAGGTTTTTCCGAGAGCTTTTCATTGGGTTTGATCATTGTGGCATTAGAGCGCTCTCAAGTGAAGAATTCTTGCTCTATTACTCTTGGAGATTGCCGTCTCCTAGACGGCTTGGAGTTTGATTCGGTGACCTTCTCAAAGGAGATTGTGAGAAGGCCCGGACATTTGTGAAGGTTGGAGCTCGCCTATCTGGAGAGGAGAAGAGCTACCACTAATGATCGAGGAAAGGCTTAATTCGTGGAGCCGGCTTGAGACGTCAAGCTTCCTCAACGTGGATTAGTGAAGACCGGCAAGTCTTCGATACCACGGGAAAAACTCCCTTATGTCATTGTGGTTATTTCTAGTCTTTACATTTCCGCATTTATATTTCTAGCTTGTCTTTTGTGATAAATTGCTTAGCTAGATTTATATCTCGTTTAGACTAAGTTAATATTTGGATAAAATTGCTAAATTATTAAAAAGTTTAAAAACCTCCTATTCACCCCCCTCTAGTCAGTTATCCTTGATCCTACAGGCCGGTACTACTGTTACGTGCGGTAATCGCTCTTCTCATGGCGGTGCATCATGATTTCAATTTCAAGACAGAGCGACACTCGGTAAAAAGGTTATAACTTTTGACCCCGATGTCGAAATTGAGTGATCTTGGACTCTATGAAAAGCTAAAAAAATTTAGAGATGTTCCTGGGATGACCTAGTACAAATATAAATTTTATAACCGCACTGTTTATATTTTATTTGCTTATTTTTAATTCTTTAACCATAGGGTTTATTGAAATGGGATTTGAATTTTCTTAGTGTTGATTTTGTTTCTAAAATTTGGAAAAAATTATATTTATTCATGATAAATATTATAAGAGTTAAATAAATTATTTTCCAAGGATGATCATAAGTATTTATTGCTGTTTTATTTCGGAATTTTATTTTGAGTTATATGTTTAACTTGAATTGAAAATTTACAAATGCAATAAATTGTGCAAATGCTGCAGACATCAAATGCATGCTCATGAGATGCATATTAATTATAATAATTAAGATTGGGGCTATGAAAACTTGACGGCAAGACGAGCACTACGACGAACGATGGTCATGCCAACAGGTCAGCGAGCGCTCTTTAGCAGGGCTGAAACCAACAGAAACAAATGTTGCGGCAAAACAGGTGGTGATGACACAATGAAGAGGTCCCTGGGACCGCTCATGGTATGATCAAATGTGGTGCTCACCAAGTTGGTCCCTTGAGCTTCACCCGCATCACCTGCATGCTTGCTTGCCCATCCACCACAAGCGGTGTGGTCGGTGAGGCTTGCATAGAGCTGAAGATGGTAGGCAACACTTCTACAGGCCCATCACATCGGACAGATTCAGCTTATTTCTGTGGAGGATCTGTACTCAGCTCTATGAGAGAATCCTTAGAGTGGACCTCCAAGTTGTTTGAGAAGGAGGCGACTTCTGCAACCTGGACTGCTGGGGTAGAGTTGGTAGACTCACACACCGCCAAAGGCAGGGAATTCGCCACCTCGCTAGTGATGGTTTGGGCAGAAGCGTTGTGGAGCATTCCGAGTGGTGATGGAAAACCTGCCTGCTTGTGTGCTGGCCGTAGGTACTCTTTAGCTTTGAGGAGCCAAGCTTTGCATGCATCATCAAAGGAAATAACTACCCTGTCAAGGTTCTCTGTTGCTTGATTGAGCTTGTTGTCAAAGAGGTTGAACAATTCAATTTTTAGAGAGGCCGTGAAGGCTTTGAACATCTCCTGAAGCATAGCATCAGTCTCAGCCTTGATCTCTTCTGGGGTTGGTGGTGGCCGGAAAAGCACTTCCTGGGTTGGCAGCATGGCGAGGTTGTGTCACGTTGGTTGTCGATGGTCTTGAGCTCTCTGGCCACTGTCGTCGTTGCCACCATTGTCCTCGTCCTTTCCTCTGAAGTGGAGATGTCATCTACGGACATCGAGGTCATAGGACCTACTAGGTGGTGCAGCACGAGGGGCTTCAGCTCGGGGTGATCCAAGCCGATGAAGGCGGCAATATCTTACACGGTGGCCACTTTGCAGGCAGAGCAAACATTTGATTGGGTCACGGTAAGAGCTTGCCCAGTGATGTCTTGCTAGACAGTTGAAACACCGGCCTTTGGTTCTGTAATGAACAAACTCAGGCGCGGATTGAAACACTTTGGCACTGCAGGGAGAGGCCGTCGAGGTTGTCTTGAGAAGTTGTCTCGTTGACAGAAGGAACGAGGCCTGACCTGCTGCCAATGAAGCTCTCGCCCTGAGCCATGGGATCACACTTTGCCCTCATTTTCTGTGTAGCTATGGAACCCTCCGTTTCGACTCGGAGGGACAACAAGGTGGATCGTGCCGAAGTAGAGTAGAAGGTCTTGGTGGTGGAGGCTAGACTTTATTGCTTGTGTCCCCTCGGCTAGAGGCATGCAGAGCTCGGCCGGGGGCGATCACAATGGATTTGATGCGCTTGCAAGGGTCAAGGAAGATGTGTTGGTTCTCGCCATGGCATGTCAAGCTTGAGGTTGTGGGGTTGGGGGGGAGGCGCTGAAGAGGCGGAGGGCAGCGAGGCTGGACACCGGTCGCTGGAGAGACGGTTGGCGGCGGCGACCACAGGGCTATGGGGACTAGGTCGCCATGGTTGCCAAGGGGACTTCCCAGTGTGTTTTTTTTTGCCTCCCCCGTGGATTAATTTCACGAGTTTCGCAGTTGGTGGAAGCCCCACCGGCCTGAAAGTAGTTTTGCTGTCTCGGAGGGTATCGTGGAATACCAAATCACATGCCATTATGGTATGATTCTATTGAATAATTGAACATGGTTGTAAGTAGTTCCACGACTGAGGTTACAATTAATTCGCGTCGTATAACTGCACAAGATTCTTGCTAGAGGATTTTACACAGGACTCCAAATATGAAACCGCAAATGATTTTGCACATGTGAAGTCGCTTGGTTTCTTTGAAGCGAGTTGTTACACCCAAAAGCTTGTTGAAAATGTAGTCCACATTGTCGCTGTAGAATGGCTGGCAAAATTGAATTAACCATTAATGATCAATGCTTATATATTGAACCAGTCTTTGTCTCGAAGACTGTTCTACTAATCGATAATTATGGAGTTTATGGATGGTTGTGGTCTCATCAGAGATGAGAAGAAAAAATGGTTTCACTATTGGTACTCTGACAGGGAAATTATCGTTTTGTTCCCATTTGAAAGAATTCAGTATAGCACACCTTTAATTGGTACTAAATCATCGTACTTTTCTACTTTATACACTCAGGACCAAGCTAGAAGTCATGCTTGTCTTTTTCTATTTTCCTGTGAACTTAATGGATGCAATTCTGATTGTCTCTCATGTCCCTTTTGTTAGACTATTGTATAAGTTGTGTGATTAGTTACTTATATAGGGGGGTTATTTGATTATTTGCCCACTCATGTAGCTATACATATTGGTCTTTTGGACCGATGAATAGATATGTTCAAATCTTTGGGTGGGTAGGGCTTTGGGCTAGGCTTAAAAGCCCGCCAAAATCGTGAACTCGAGCCGGCTCGCCCAAAATCTGAAATTCGCATTAAAATGTAGTATTTTAATATTTTTCGGAATAAAAAGGTATTATTTAATTCGTTTTTAGGATTAAAATAATAGATTTCTATTTCTTTAATTGTTTTTTCGGGATTCGGGCCGGGCCGAGCTTCCTTCGGGCCGGAAATGCAGTCCCAAGCCCGGCTCGGACATGGTCGGGCTCGGGCTGGGCAGCCCATGAACAGGTCTACCGATGAATGAATTAGGGTTTATTGCATACCATGGTATCAAGAGCTTAGGTTCTTTTTTCCAGCTCACCTCTTCCATCACCACCGTCGCCAGGCTGTCGCCGCCACCGACCGCTCCTAGGCTAGTCTCTTCTTCCTCTTCCCCGCCATTGCTGCCACCCCCGATCCAGCCTCTGCTGCCTCGGATTTCATCGCCGCCGCCCTCTCCTCTGTTCGTTGTCGTCACCGCCTCGGATCTCTTCTGCAAAGCCACTGCCACCTAGTTGGTCGCTGATTCCTCCTCCCGCCCCTACTGTCACCTCGGATTCAACCTCTGCTACCTCAGATTCTGTCGTCGCCGCCCGAGATTCGGTCACCGCCCCCTCCTCTCTCCGTCGCTGCCGCCTCAGATATCTTCTCCGTTGCCACCGCCGCTGCATCGAGAGCTAGCTCTAAGGCCACTACCACCACGAGAGATGTCACTGTTGCCACGGCTCCTCCGCCCGACGCCGCTCCTGTCGAGCAACCGCCGGTGCTTTTATACGCCACTGCTGTTACTAGGCCTGCCTTATCCCAGGCAGCCATCGCGTCAAGTCTCCACTAATGGTTGCCACCGATGGCTCATTCGCCATCCCGCTCCTCCATGTTCGGTTCGACGGGACAAACTTTCAGGAGTGGGTTGTGCACCTGAGGATTCACCTCAACAGCTAGTACCTCCGGGTAACCTTATCGGTGAACAACCCTATCTGCCTCGGCCTATGCTACCAGTTCTATCCGCTCTTCCTACTGGTGAGGATTAGGCTACTCAGGAGGCCACCACTATTGCTCTGGAGGAGGCCCTAGAGCTCTACCAATCTAAGTTGCATGTGTATGAGAGATGGCAGGATCCCGAGGCTCGTGCTATCGCCATCCTGGTGGGCAGCATGCTCGTAGCCATCTCCATGAATGTAGCGGAGCTGCCAACGACTCAACTGATGTGGGAGCGCCTTCAAGCTCACTACCAGCCGACGAGTGATGCTATGTACCTCTCCGTCATGCACCAGACACACTCCATTCAGCAGCTCGACGCCACCGTGGACGACATCTACCAGCAGATGTCTGTGGTGTCCATGCTCACTAGGAGACTCACCGTCTCTTTGACTTCTTGACGAGTCTTGGGTCTGAGTTCGAGATTGTGCGTGCTCAACTCCTAACTGGCCACCCGCACCGACCTTGGTGAAGGGCCTCACGGGTGTTTGTGCTGAGGAAACTCATCTTCATGGCATGGCTCAGATGCAG
Organism: Phyllostachys edulis; assembly: GCA_036346405.1. Taxonomy (NCBI): domain Eukaryota; kingdom Viridiplantae; phylum Streptophyta; class Magnoliopsida; order Poales; family Poaceae; genus Phyllostachys; species Phyllostachys edulis. The sequence goes on along the minus strand of CM070552.1, from coordinate 45,606,935 downwards.
TTTGTCTTGGTTGCTTCAACGCCTGTTCCTTCAGCGCCGACCATGGCCCCTTCAGCTCTCGTGATGCCGGTGATTGTTGTTTCTACTGCACCTACTGCCAGCGTGACGGCCACAAGTACTAGGACTGCTATAAGAGGAGGAGGGACCAGGGACACAACAGTGGTCGTTCTCCAAAGGGGTTTGGAGGCAAGAGCTCTAGAGTTTCTTCCCACTCAGGAGCTGGCGACTCTCACCAAGGCTCCTCCCATGATGCCCTACTCCAGTGCCTCAGTGTCAGCTCATCCTCATATTCAGCGGGCTCTGCTTGTCCGGCCCTTGCTTCTCAGCAGTCTTCCTCTCCTCCGCCACATCACTCGTTAGATATATTGTCTCTATGGATCTTGGACTCTGGTGCTTCTTTTTACATGACACCAAATTCTACTCACCCCACTTTTGTGAGTCCCATAGCTCTTCCTTCCACTGTTTAGACTATAGATGGTACCTCTCTTCCTGTTGTAGGTCGATTCACCCTTTCCATTTCTTGTTATGTTCATGCAGTCTCTCATATTCCCAAGCTTACTATGCAGCTTGTGTCGTGTAACATCCCAAAGTTTTGTTACCAATTTTAAACTAATAAAACATTATTTTATTGGATTTTATGAGTTTTGAAAGAGTTTTAATGCTTTTTCTGAATTTCCAATATATTTAAATGACAAAAATATAATTGATTAAGTTTTCTGGGTTTTTATTGATTTAAAGTTAAAAAGAAAATTATTATTATTTTCCTTGAGTTTTCTGAATTTTCTGAAATTTTAAAAGCTTTTTCCTATTTATGTTAAAGCCAAACTAATTTATTTGCAAAATTAAATACCAATGTTAAGTTGGAAATATTTTATTTAAGTCCAAATTGTCTCAAGGAATTTCTGTGATTTTTTTCCTTAATTTTTGGACTCCATTAGCTATTTTATAAAATCCTAAAGGAATTATTTCAATTTATGAAAATGTTAAATCAAAAGAAAATCAGAAAATCTCATTGGGCAGAAACCCTCTCGGCCCGATCCATTTCCTTCCTCATGCCCATCCTCCCCGCCAGCTTCTCCATACGTCCGCGCCTCTTCTCCCTTTCTCACTGAAGTCAGGCCCCAGCCCAGCTTCATCTTCCACGACACTACCCCGACGCTGGTTGCCAGGAACATGCACGCCGCCATGCCATCCCCCTGCCCATGCCGTAGCTCGCCGAGGGCATCGCCCTGCCACCTACAAAGGGCAGCGTCGCAGCCCCTCGCCTCCTTCCCTGCCATTTCTCCCCTCCCTGCAATCCCTTCTTCACCATGGAGCTCAAGCCATTGCCATTCATTCAGCCGCCGAGCACCACTCACCATTCTGGCTGCCCGGTGAGCTTCTCCATCAACTACTCGTGTCACACGGTGCCCCATCACCCCACCCTCAAAACCCCTCCGTCAATTTGGGATTAACCCTACTGTAGCGCCTCGTGTCGGCTTCTTCTTCCACGCCAGCCGAAACCGTCGCCGTCGTCGTCCTGCCTCAACCGGTGAGCATCCTTCCGATTGCTTTTGCGTCTAGCACCCCCTCACCTCCCTTTGTTGTTACCTGCAGCTCAAGCCCTCTCCCCCATCCCACAGCCGCGCCGCTTTTCTGAGCACTCCGCCGTCTTTGCCACGGCCTGCCGCTAAGCCGCCTCAACCTCTCCGCCTCACGACCCGGTCCGGTGAGCTCCCATCTCAGACTCATACTCACGCTCGCCCTAATTTCTCCCTTCTTCCCCTCCAGTGCCGCCGCACTTCTCCCTCCCTAGCTCCGACCGCCGCACAAAGCCGCTCGCCCGCCACCGGCCTCCTCAAGCCACGACGCCACCACTCCTTGGACCGCCCCTTCCTCGCGGTTCCATTTTTCGCCCTTCCGGGCGCCGCCGATGGCACCCCTCGTCGGCGCGAGCGCCCCCGAGCCATGCCCGAGCTACCTTCGGCCATCCCTTGTTCTGTCCTCAGTGTATGTGTGTATCTCAGTATGAATGAATGAACCTGACAGTGGGGTCCACCTATGGTGTTTATGGTTGATTAGCAGATGTGTGGCAGTAAGGACTAGTTAGATTAGATAACTAATTAGAGTCTGTTGGTTGGTTAATTAGTTAGTAACATTCTAAAACCCGCAGTAGCTTGTTAATTGTAGTAGTTAGTTAGAATCCAAATAATATGATGGTATTAATTATGGATTAACAATTGATAAGGTGGTTAGTTGCTAGGTGTTTAGATGGCAAGATGAAATTATGCTGCCTGGAGACTAACCAAGAATAATTAGTATAATTGAACAGCTAGCTCAGCTAAATACTTCGGTACAATATAAGTTATATTTAAAACTTCCAAGACAAGTAGGGTACATCTTTGGTCAGAGATTTTATTAAGTTAAATAGGGGTCTAATCCAAGCGAAACCTTGTGTCAAAAAGTAGCTAATTAAATTGCGTCAACTAGAATTAAGCTAAAGCTTAGTGGCATTCCATGACATGGCCCACTAATATTGCCTCCTAATTAAGGTAGTCAGTACCTTAGTTTTCCACTTGTAAGTAAACCAATGGTAATTGGACTGAGGCTAGGTGATGTTAGCTACAAGTCTACTAGAAGGTTAAGTAAGATCGGTTAAACAGTAGTAGGTGTCATGACCCGGCCCAGGGCACACCCGGGAGGTCCCTCAGGACCTCCTGGGAGGTCCAAAAAGGAGCCCCCAGGACATCCTGAGAGGCCCCTCAGGACCTCCTGGGAGGTCCGTAAAGGACTTCCCAGGACGTCCCGAGAGGACATTCCGGTAGGACCTCCAGACCTCCCGAGAGGTCCGATATACCACTCGGAGGTCTGGGGTCCCGACCCGAGGAGGTCGTTAGACCTCAGACCTCCTCAAGCACCACACGCTACTTGAGGGAGGTCCGAGAGGAGCCAACCCGAGGAGGTCGTGGGGTTTGAGGACGAGCCTTAAGTCCACTGCGATCCAAACTGGTCCCCAGGGATCATCGACCAGTTCTCACAGCACGCAAGTGACAGCAAAACATCTACACAACTTTATTAACAACAAAAGGAGGCTTGATTACAAGGGTTGCTTACAAGCTCCAGCAACCGAGAGCACACAAACGCAGCGAAAAACAAAAGATACTGTCCACCCATTACACCACAGGTGACTGGCTGGAGGGCGCGACCTAATTAAGTTGGTCATCTTCATCATCAAAGGAGTCTTCATCTGCTCAAATCATGAATCAAGCAAGAGTGAGCACAACAACCGTGCTCGCAAGTTACACCCGTCAATTAACAGAATGACATGCATAGGGATACATCAAGGGGGAAGCATATTAGGGTTGATTTGCATAAAGCTAATTTTATTTCAAATACAAGTATTAAGTTTCAAGGCAGATTACAATAGTTAAAATTCATGTTTGTGAAATCTATTTTCAGTTGGATAACATTCATCATGAAGATGGTGAACGATACCCTCCTGCACATGGCTTCCCGCCCAAACCCAATTTGGTTAAACCACCAAAATCAGTTTCACAATTCTTTTGAAACCAAAACCAAGAGCTAACTTTGAGTGACACTGCCAGCGGTCCATGACCGTGGACACGGCTATTCGAATAGATTTACACTCTGCAGAGGTTGTACACTTTACCCACATGACATGAATTCTCTAGTTTGCTTGGCATCCGTCGATACCACCTCACACTTCCTTTGGTAAGAGGTCTAGAGCACATGACAAGGCCTTTACAATGCATTGCTCCACCGTAGTCCACCCACATTAAGGTTTCACAGATCCCCCCTTTGGATACAAACCCGCCAGGTTAATGGGGTGCCCCCTCTTATGCCAGGTGGGACTACAGTAGTCGTAACATGACAACCCACCGCCTCCGCCGGATCAACCACGAAGGAGCTTTGCAAATTAGTTAGCCAGGTCCCACGCCCCATACTGGAGACATGTGGTTGCACAATTTTGGCATAGCCCATTATAGGCTTAGCAAGTAATGTCTCAAAGACCGGTCCTTAACCGACTTGGGCGACAAACCTCAACCCTGGGGCATCGGATCACACGACCCCGTGCATAGACATGCACCAACCAAACAACCAGATTCGCCCAAATCAAATCCATTTTTCATTTACTTTGCTTTTCAAACCTCCATGGCACACCAATGCCATGGCCATTTGTAAAACCCCATGACACACCAATGTCATGGCCGGAGCCTCCATGGCACACCAATGCCACGGCCCAAATTATTTGATTAAGAGATATTTTTGGTCAAAACTCCCCAAATCAAGATTTTGGTCTAAGCAATACTAAGCATTCTATTTTTCAAGAGCTACAGGTCCTCACTATTGCGAGAACCAGGTTTTATCTAGGGTGACAATGAGGTTGATTCAACATGGACAGTGGTCATACCAAGCAGTAGGCATAACTACGAATTGAAAGATAGGCATTGAAATAACTTAGTAAAGTAAGCATGCATACATCTTTGAAAACGACATAAGTAACTTGAAGTATTGGGTGCAACATGATCAAGAGTGTAACTTGCCTTGCTCAAAGTCTTGAGTCGCTTCTCTCCCCATCGAACTCGGGCTCCCCACGGTCTTGACAATCTACACGTGAAAACCAAATGACTCAAATAAAGTTCAAACAAAATCCAAAGGAAATCTTAATAAAACTCCAAAGTAAACCAACAGAGAGATTGAGAGGTCGGGAGGAGGTCCGATGAGCTTGATGGAGGAGGTCTAGAGAGTGCTCAGTTGAGACAGAGAGGAGAAATAGAGAAGAAAGTGAGAAAGGAGGGCTTCCCAAACTATATATAGTGGAAGCTAATGCACCTGACCCACGATAGGGTCATCAGGAGTTGGTAAAGAGGACAATGGGAGTAGGTAAGGAATGTGACAATGGTATGACAGGATTACTGAAAAAGTGAGTGCATTTAATGTGATACAACCTGCATTAAATGCTGTGGAGACTTCCTTGCCCAAAGGACACAGTCAAAGATAAAGAAAACTGGGTGTGACTGCCCAGTGGGGCAGCCAAGACCCGCAGAGGTGGTCCTGCGAAGACAATGAGGAGGTCCTGCAGTGAACAAGGGGAGATCCTCACCCACCGGGGAGGTCCTAACGGTTGGATCTCCAAAGGGGAGGTCCAAACGTCCAAGATCAAATGCACCAGAGGAGGTCCGCAAGGCAAGGAGGAGGTCCTCACCCACAGGGGAGGTCCTGACGGTTGGATCTCCAAAAAGGAGGTCCAACGGTCAAGATCAATGGCACACGGGGAGGTCCGCAAAAGTAAGAGGAGAACCTCACCCGCAAGGGAGGTCTAGAGCCGTGGGATCAAATCCAGGGGAGGTCCAAACGGTCAGGATTTCCAAGGGGAGGTCCTAGCGATCGGATCTGCCAAAAGGGGAGGTTTGGATGGCCAAGATCTCCAAAGGGGGAGGTCTTAACGTCCAGATCTTCAAGGAGGGAGGTCTGGACGGCTAAGATCTCTAAGGGGGAGGTCTTAACGGTCCAGATTTACAAAGAGGAGGTCTGGACGGTTAAGATCTCCAAGGGGGAGGTCTTAACGGTCCAGATTTACAAGGGGAAGGTCTGGATGGTTAAGATCTCCACGGGGGAGGTCTTAACGGTCCAGATTTACAAGGAGGGGGGCTCTGGACGGTTAAGATCTCCAAGGGGGAGGTCTTAACGGTCCAGATTTACAAGGGGGAGGTCTGGACGGTTGGATTTCGATCGGGCCACCCAGAATGATCTAAGGCTCTAGGAGGGTGGGACGTTCGGACCATCCGCTTGTCTCACCAGGATCAAACCGTCCAATGCAAATCGGACGACTCACAATCAATAGAGATGCAAATAGGCAAGAAGGAGGTCCTGGAGGACCCGGGGAGGTCCGGTAGGACATGGAGAGGTCCTAAAGGACGCAGAGAGGTCTAATAAAGGTAAGGGGAGGTCCTAGAGGACATGGAGAGGTCCTGAAGGACGCGGAGAGGTCCAATAAAGGTAAGGGGAGGTCCTAGAGGACATGGAGAGGTCCTGAAGGACGCGGAGAGGTCCAATAAAGGTAAGGGGAGGTCCGAAGAAGCGGTAGTACCGCATGGTGAAGGTGGTACTACCGGGCTGGTACTGAAGGGACCCTCCAGAGAAGGTTTCAAGGATACAAGCGGCGAGAGAAAGTCCAAGTAAACACGAAAAGCTTCACAGGATTCCAAAGGAGCTCAGGTGCACATAAGGGTGGCGCGGGCTTGGGGAGGTTGTAAGCCAGAGAAGACCCGAGAGGGAGAATCGGACCTAGGGAGGTCCAAGCATTTGGGAGGTCTAGACCCAAGGAGGTCTAGACCAAGCGAGGACAACACAAAGGAGGTCCGAACCTTTGGATCCAAACGAAAGGGAGGAGGTGCAGGCCGTTAGATCCTGCATTTAAGGGAGGTCTAGACCGGAGGTGGGTAAAAGATGAACAGAGAAGGGAAGATCTTCAAAATTCCAACAACTCAGCAAACCAACAAGGAATTTTAGTTGTAGTTTGAGTTAGTCAACTTAAATCCATTATGAAATTTCAGGTTAAGCTTTGAATTCTCATCAAAACAAAATGGCTCTTTTTATTTTGAAATTTTCAAAAAGGTTCTGAAAATCAGGGTGTCACAAACCTACCCCCCTTAAGGGAATCTCGACTCGAGATTCAAGCTTGGCCAGCAAAGTGGTATGGATAGTTTGCTCTAAGGTCTTCCTCCTTTTCCCATGTGCCTTCACTCTCTGGATGGTGACTCCACTGTACCTTGTAGGTTCGAAGAATCCTGCTCCTGGTGACACGCTCCATGACATCCAAATTTTGATCGGTTTCTCCACATAAGTGAGGTATTCTTGGAGATCAATGCTTTCCAGCGAGGTGTGGTCTTCAGGTACTCGAAGGCATTTCCTCAATTGTGACACATGGAATGTATTGTGCATTGCCGAAAGAGAAGTGGGCAGCTCAATTTTGTAAGCTACTTCACCTTGTCTTGCCAATATCTTGTATGGCCCTACAAATCTTGGAGCTAGCTTCCCTCTGGTTCGGAATCTCCTAACTCCTTTGAGTGGAGTTACTCTAAGGTACACAAAATTTCCAACTTCAAAGATAAGTCCCGGCGTCGAGTATCGGCATAGCTCTTTTGTCTAGACTGAGCTTCTCTCAAGCGCTCCCTTATGAGCTTCACCTTTGCTTCAGCTTCCTTGATGACATCAGGTCCATAAAATTGGCGCTCACCCACTTGATCCCATAGGAGAGGTGTTCTACACTACCTGCCATACAACACTTCAAATGGAGACATCTCCAAACTAGCTTGGTAACTATTATTGTAGGAGAACTCGGCATAGGGAAGGTTTTTGTCCCAACTTTTCCCATAGTCCAAAGCACAAGCTTGAAGCATGTCTTCAAGCACTTGATTCACTCTCTCTGTTTGACCATCAGTCTGAGGGTGGTAAGCAGTGCTGAAATTAAGTCTTGTCCTCAAGGCTTCATGGAGACCTTCCCAAAATCTTGAGGTGAATTGGGAGCCTCTATCAGACACTATGCTCTTGGGTATGCCATGTAAACATACAATTCGGGCTAGGTACAGCTCAGCCAACTTGTTGCTTGAATAGGTGGTCTTGACCGGGATAAAGTGTGCTACTTTGGTCAAACGATCCACAATAACCCAAATGGAGTCATAGCCCGATTGGGTTCTTGGTAAACCAATAATGAAGTCCATACCAATTTGCTCCCATTTCCACTTGGGAATGGGTAAAGGTTGAAGCAAACCAGCAGGCCTTTGGTGCTCAGCCTTGACCCTTTGGCATACATCACATCGTGCTACAAACTCGGCTATCTCCCTCTTCATGCCGACCCACCAATACCTCTCTTTGAGGTCTTGATACATCTTTGTGCTCCCTGGATGGATGGAGTAATGTGACTCATGGGCTTCTTTAAGCAGGAGGTGCTTTATGTCTTGGCAGTTCGGCACACATAGCCTTTTGCCGAACCAAAGGACCTCTTGCTCATCCGTTGAAAATCCAGGAGCTTTGCCTTTTCCTAAATTGTCTCTTATCTCCAGGAGGTCTTTATCCTTGAATTGATTCTCTCGGATCTGCTTCTGGACCACAGGCTCCACTTCAAGCGCATGCAAAGAACCTTGCCCCACAATTCCCAGATTAAGACGCCTCATTTCTTCATACAATTTTGGATGGTTTTCTTGAACCAATAGGAGGTTGCAATAGCTTTTTCGGCTCAAAGCATCAGCTACCACGTTTGCTTTACCAGGGTGGTAGTGAATTCCAAGATCATAATCTTTGATGAGCTCCAACCATCTTCTCTGTCTGAGATTGAGGTCAGCTTGGGTAAAGATATACTTTAAGCTGTTATGGTCTGTGAAGACCTCGCAATGATTACCAATAAGGTAATGGCGCCAATTTTTTAGAGCATGCACCACGGCTGCTAGTTCCAAATCATGAGTGGGGTAGTTGACTTCATGAGGCTTTAATTGCTGAGAGGCATAAGCTACTACCCGACCCTCTTGCATTAGAACACAACCAAGACCCTGCCTTGAGGCATCACAAAAGACTTCAAAATCCTTCCGAATATAGGGCAAAATCAACACTAGAGCAGAGGTCAGTCTTTTCTTCAACTCTTGAAAGCTATGCTCACAAGCTGGGGTCCAATCATACTTGGTTTCCTTCTTGAGTAGTTGGGTGAGAAGTCTTGCTATCTTCGAAAAGCCTTCAATAAACCTACGGTAATACCCTGCCATGCCAAGAAAGCTTCTTATCTGTGGCACTGACTTAGGTGGTTTCCAATCTAGGACATCTTGGACCTTACTAGGGTTAACAGCCACCCCAGCTGCCGACATGACATGGCCCAAAAAGGTGACTTCACTCAACCAAAAGTCACACTTCTCAAACTTGGCATAGACCTGGTGGTCCCTGAGCTTATCTAGGACCAACCGAAGGTGACCTTCATGCTCTGCCTCAGTTTTAGAGTACACAAGAATGTCATCTATGAAAACAATGACGAACTTGTCTAAGTACTCCATAAACACTTTATTAATCAAGTTCATGAAGTATGCAGGAGCATTGGTTAATCCAAAGGATATAACCGTGAACTCATAAAGTCCGTACCGAGTTGAGAAGACTGTTTTTGGAATGTCCTCTGGTCGAATCTTCAATTGGTGGTAACCTGATCTTAGGTCAATCTTAGAGAAAACTGCTGCTCCTTTTAGTTGATCAAATAAGTCATCGATCCTGGGCAAAGGATACTTATTCTTGATGGTAACATCGTTGAGAGCTCTATAATCCACACACATGCACTGTGTACCATCCTTCTTTGCCACAAAGATCACAGGAGCTCCCCAAGGAGAGGAACTCGGCCTTACAAAACCTTTACTTTGCATTTCTTCAATTTGCTGCTTTAGCTCAACTAAGTCATTAACGGGAAACCTATATGGCCTTTTGGAAATAGGTGCTGTCCCTGGGACTAGGTTAATGACAAACTCCAAATCTCTATCCGGAGGCATTCTAGGTAGCTCACTAGGAAACACATCGGGGTACTCCCCTACCACAGGGAGGTCTTCAAGTTTCACTTCTCTTAAGCAGGACAACCTAGGACCTGCCTTAGGAGAGGTCTCGGGGCTGAATTCAACTTGCACCCCTTGCTCATTGGTGAGCACAATGGACTTGTTGGCACAATCTATTTGGCCCTGATTCTTAGATAACCAGTCCATTCCAAGAATCACATCTAATCCTTGGGAGTGCAGCACTATCAAGTCTGCATAGAAAGGAACTCCCAAGATTTCCAAGAAAAGATTTGGGCACAAGGAGTTGGTCCTCATCTCCAAGCTTGGGGAGTGGATTAGCATAGGGTTTACTAAAGGAGTTATAGCTAACCCATTATTACCCACAAACTTTGAAGAGATAAATGAATGAGAAGCTCCAGAGTCAAAAAGAATTGAGGCTGGTATGGTATTAATGAGAAACGTACCAAGGACCACATCCGAAGCTTGTTGAGCTTCCTCAGCTGTGAGATGGTTCACTCGCCCTTTATTGTATTGCACTGGAGGCTTTGGATGGGTGTGGCTGCCATGAGCTGAGGACCCTTGAGCCGATCGGGTGGGAGTTGGAGCTGAAGCTTGAAGTTTCTTCGGACATTTATTTGCATAGTGCCCAACTTCATGGCAATTGAAGCAAGTCACCCCATTGCAGAGTTTGGGGCCGCCTTGCTCAATTGACCTCCTAGGGAGGTCTTATGAGAGCTGGAGGTGCCAGACCGCTTGACTTGCATTGAAGTCCTAATGGGGGAGGAGGTCGCAGACCTCATAGGCTGGAATTAGGAGGTCTTTGGCCTGGAGAATCCCTCTGACCTGAACTGCTGGGCTGCCTTCCTCTTCTTGCGATTTTCCATCTCAACATGCTTTCCCTCTTGCCGAAGGGTCTTGCTCACTAGGTGCTGGAAATCTGGGTAGTCATGAGCAAGAAGCTGGACTGAGAGATTGTCATTAAGTCCGTCCAAGAATCGTTCTTGCTTGGACTCATCGGTGGCCACATCCTCAGGTGCATACCTTGCCAACTGGTTGAACTTGTGTAGATATTCGCTGACTGTGTAGTTTCCTTGGCGCAAGGCTCTAAACTCCTTCTTCTTTAGTACCATCATTCCATGAGGAATATGTGCACGCCTAAAAGCCTGAGTGAATTCCTCCTAGGTGATTTCTTGAGCGTCGGGGTGGGATTGGGTAAAATTCTCCCACCATTCCGAGGCTGGTCCCTGAAGTTGATGAGAGGCAAATAAAACTCTCTCTCGTCTCAGGCAAAGGAATCATGTCCAGATTTCTACTCACAACCCCGAGCTACCATCGCCTTCTAGAGGTTCAGTGGTACTCGAGAATGTGGGTGGCCTCATCCTCATAAACTCAGAAATGTTAGCTCTAGGAGGAGGTGGAACATGCATAGGGGGTTGGGCTGTTGCTGCTGCTTGAAGGTTCTGAGTGTTGGTGATGGACTGGGCTAGTAAATCGATCAACTGTGCTTGATTGGTCATCATTTGGTTCCAGTCTGGACCTTGAGCTGGAGGAGGAGGTGGTTGCTGCCCTGGAGTCTCTGGATCATTCCCAGGGGCTCTACCTTGGCCACTTGTGCTGCCGCTACCCCTTGTGGTCACCATCTGCTAGGGTCCAAGAGGTAAGAAAAGATAAGAGAACTAAGGGGGAAAGGTTTAAGACTTAAAGCGACTAAACCCATGATAACCCAAAGGCCAGAACTTCAGCAATCAAACTCAACACTTTCTACGCGAGGCTTGCTGCCCTCAGGGCTGCAAGCTAATGAGGTCACTACAAGGAGGGGTGGTCTTTTGTAAAGTAGCCCCAAAAGTAGCCTTTACAAATGACTACCACTCATTGCTGCAACAGGGAAGTCCTTAACGCTACCACCACAACCTTAATCGGCCCTATAGATATCCCAAGGAAAGAATTCCATTTAATTTTATAAAACGTTGAGGCAAGCAAAAAGATGAGGAGGAGATAAGGTGAGATAAGACACAGAAGAAGGGTAAGAATAGATAGATGACTCAGGTAAGGAGCGAACAATTTCATTTCTCTGGTTTATTAAATCACATTTTGAACTCTTCCTAACGGCCATTCTATTAGGCTGCGTCCTGCAGTCAAGATGCTCTGATACCACTTGTCACGACCCGGCCTAGGGTACACCCGGGAGGTCCCTTAGGACCTCCTGGGAGGTCCAAAAAGGAGCCCCCAGGACGTCCCGAGAGGTCCCTCAGGACCTCCTGGGAGGTCCAGAAGGACTTCCCAGACGCCTCGAGAGGACATCCGGTAGGATCTCCAGACCTCCCGAGAGGTCCGATAGACCACCCGGAGGTCTGGGGTCCCGACCCGAGGAGGTCGTTAGACGTCAGACCTCCTCAAGCACCACGCGCTACTCGAGGGAGGTCCGAGAGGAGCCAACCCGAGGAGGTCGTGGGGCTTGAGGACGAGCCTTAAGTCCACTGCGATCCAAACCGGTCCCTAGGGATCATCGACAGCCTCACAAAGACGCAAGTGACAAAGAAACATCTACACAACTTTATTAACAACAAAAGGAGGCTTGATTACAAGGGTTGCTTACAAGCTCCAAAGAACCGAGAGCACACAAACGCAAATGAAAAACAAAGATACTGCCCACCCATTACACCACAGTGATCGGGCCGAGGGCGCGCCTAATTGAGTTGGTCATCTTCATCATCAAAGGAGTCTTCATCCGCCAAATCATGAATCAGCAAGAGTGAGCACAACAACCGTGTTTCGCAAGTTACACCCACAATTAATGTAATGACATGCATAGGGATACATCAAGGGGGAAGCATATTATGGTTGATTTGCATAAAGCCAATTTTATTTCAAATACAACTATTAAGTTTCAAGGCAGATTACAATAGTTAAAATTCATGTTTGTGAAATCTATTTTCAGTTGGATAACATTCATCATGAAGATGGTGAAGGATACCCTCCTACACATGGCTTCCCACCCAAACGCAATTTAGTTAAACCACCAAAATCAGTTTCACAATTCTTTTGAAACCAAAACCAAGAGCTAACTTTGAGTGACATTGCCAGCATGTCCATGACCGTGGACACGGCAATTCGAATAGATTTACACTCTGCAGAGGTTGTACACTTTGCCCACATGACATGAATTCTCTAGTTTGCTTGGCATCCATCGATACCACCTCACACTTCCTTTGGTGAGAGGTCTAGAGCACATGACAAGGCCTTTACAATGCAGTCGTAACATGACAACCCACCGCCTCCGCCGGATCAACCATGAAGGAGCTTTGCAAATTAGTTAGCAGTCCTACGCCCATACCGAGACATGTGGTTGCACAATTTTGGCATAGCCCATTATAGGCTTAGCAAGTGGTGTCTCAAAGACCGGTCCTAACCGACTTGGGCGACAAACCTCAACCCCGGGGCATCGGATCACACGACCCCGTGCATAGATATGCACCAACCAAACAACCAAATTTTACCAAATCAAATCCATTTTTCATTTACTTTGCTTTTCAAACCTCCATGCCACACCAATGCCATGGCCATTTGTAAAACCCCATGACACACCAATGTCATGGCTGGAGCCTCCATGGCACACCAATGCCACGACCTAAATTATTTGATTAAGAGATATTTTTGGTCAAAACTCTCCAAATCAAGATTTTGGTCTAAGCAATACTAAGCATTCCATTTTTCAAGAGCTACGGGTCCTCACTATTGCAAGAACCAGGTTTTATCTAGGGTGACAATGAGGTTGATTCAACATGGACAGTGGTCATACCAAGCAGTAGGCATAACTACGAATTGAAAGATAGGCATTGAAATAACTTAGTAAAGTAAGCATGCATACATCTTTGAAAACGACATAAGTAACTTGAAGTATTGGGTGCAACATGATCAAGAGTGTAACTTGCCTTACTCAAAGTCTTGAGCTGCTTCCTCTCCCCCACTGAACTCGGGCTCCCCACGGTCTTGACAATCTACACGTGAAAACCAAATGACTCAAATAAAGTTCAAACAAAATCCAAAGGAAATCTTAATAAAACTCCAAAGTAAACCAACAGAGAGATTGAGAGGTCGGGAGGAGGTCCGATGAGCTTGATGGAGGAGGTCCAGAGAGTGCTCAGTTGAGACAGAGAGGAGAAATAGAGAAGAAAGTGAGAAAGGAGGGCTTCCCAAACTATATATAGTGGAAGACAATGCACCTGACCCAGGATAGGGTCATCAGGAGTTGGTAAAGAGGACAATGGGAGTAGGCAAGGAATGTGACAATGGTATGACAGGAGTACTGAAAAAGTGAGTGCATTTAATGTGATACAACCTGCATTAAATGCTGTGGAGACTTCCTTGCCCAAAGGACACAGTCAAAGATAAAGAAAACTGGGTGTGACTGCCCAGTGGGGCAGCCAAGACCCACAGAGGAGGTCCTGCGAAGACAATGAGGAGGTCCTGCAGTGAACAAGGGGAGATCCTCACCCACCGGGGAGGTCCTGACGGTTAGATCTCCAAAGGGGAGGTCCAAACGGCCAAGATCAAATGCACCAGAGGAGGTCCGCAAGGGCAAGGAGGAGGTCCTCACCCGCAGGGGAGGTCCTGACGGTTGGATCTCCAAAAAGGAGGTCCAACGGTCAAGATCAATGGCACACGGGGAGGTCCGCAAAGGTAAGAGGAGAACCTCACCCGCAAGGGAGGTCTAGAGCCGTGGGATCAAATCCAGAGGAGGTCCAAACGGTCAGGATTTCCAAGGGGAGGTCCTAGCGATCGGATCTGCCAAAAGTGGAGGTTTGGATGGCCAAGATCTCCAAAGGGTGAGGTCTTAACGTCCAGATCTTCAAGGAGGGAGGTCTGGACGGCTAAGATCTCCAAGGGGGAGGTCTTAACGGTCCAGATTTACAAAGAGGAGGTCTGGACGGTTAAGATCTCCAAGGGGGAGGTCTTAACGATCTAGATTTACAAGGGGGAGGTCTGGATGGTTAAGATCTCCAAGGGGGAGGTCTTAACGGTCCAGATTTACAAGGGGGAGGTCTGGATGGTTGGATTTCGATCGGGCCGACCAGAATGATCTAAGGCTCAGGGAGGGTGGGACGTTCGGACCATCCGCTTGTCTCACCAGGATCAAACCGTCCAATGCAAATCGGACGACTCACAATCAATAGAGATGCAAATAAGCAAGGAAGAGGTCCTGGAGGACCCGGGGAGGTCCGGTAGGACATGGAGAGGTCCTGAAGGACGCGAAGAGGTCCAATAAAGGTAAGGAGAGGTCCTAGAGGACATGGAGAGGTCCTGGAGGACGCGAAGAGGTCCAATAAATATAAGGGGAGGTCCTAGAGGACATGGAGAGGTCCTGAAGGACGCGGAGAGGTCCAATAAAGGTAAGGGGAGGTCCGAAGAAGCGGTAGTACCGTATGGTGCGGGTGGTACTACCGGGCTGGTACTGAAGGGAACCTCCAGAGAAGGTTTCAAGGATACAAGTGGCGAGAGAAAGTCCAAGTAAACACGAAAAGCTTCACAGGATTCCAAAGGAGCTCAGGTGCATATAAGGGTGGCGCAGGCTTGGGGAGGTTGTAAGCCAGGGAAGACCCGAGAGGGAGAATCTTACCCAGGGAGGTCCAAGCATTTGGGAGGTCTAGACCCAAGGAGGTCTAGACCAGGGGAGGACAACACAAAGGTGGTCCGAACCTTTGCATCCAAACGAAAGAGAGGTCTGGGCCGTTAGATCCCAGACGAAGGGAGGTCTAGACCGGAGGTGGGTAAAAGATGAACAGAGAAGGGAAGATCTTCAAAATTCCAACAACTCAGCAAACCAACAAGGAACTTTAGTTGTAGTTTGAGTTAGTCAACTTAAATCAATTATGAAATTTCAGGTTAAGCTTTGAATTCTCATCAAAACAAAATGGTTCTTTTTATTTTGAAAATTTCAAAAAGGTTCTGAAAATCAGGGTGTCACAGTAGGGAGTTAGCTACTGGATATTTCAACTAACAATAGTAGATCAATGGTGTCATTAGTAAATAGTAACTAAATTAGGATGGTCGAATTGCATAATTGGAGATTAGCTGGAAATGTTTAGGATGACAATAACATGTATTTAGAAAGCAACCTTGATTAAAAATCATGTCTACACTCATACACACATGCATGATCTAACTTTAGTAAACCCTAGACTATTTTGGTAATAATAGAGTTAACAAGTAATCAAATAGTAAAACAGAGTTAAAAGAATAATTAGATAATAGTCGAGCGCTGTTAACCTATAGCCCTATGTCTAGGAGTATCCAAACGAACATAAGGTTATATGCTGTAATCTAACAGCATCATGTCTTCGGGTAATAGTAATCCTTAGCACATGTAATTTCAGATCAACCTAACGTGATAGGTTTAGTTTACCATATAAGAGGATTGATTTTGACTATATGATCGTCGTGGTTGCATACAAAGAATACCTGGAGAGAGTGCTTGTGAGTACTAGGTGGCCTGTTAAGGAAAGCAACATCACCTAGGTTCTAGGTATCATCCATTCCTAGTGGCAAGACCATTCGTGATCCGAGAGCAGATCTGAGAGTATTATCTATCCAGGTAGTCTCTCCCATATTGTAACCATTGAGAAATGTTCCTGCGGATATTCTCTCTCCCTATTAGATTTATCTACTTTCATCAATTCCCTTTGGATATACTTCGTCTGAAGAATTTCCTTCATCAACTCCACTAGGTAAGATTAGTTTCATCGAAAATACTTTCGTCCTTCAAGATGTTGTTGATATGTTTATTTTCGTCCGAAGTGTTTCCTTTTATCTGAATATATTTGAATTTGGTTTGTTTTCGCGTATAGATTTCGACGACTTCGGGAAACCGGAAGTATTTGAAGAATCAGATTCCGATTCTGTTTAAGAACAACAACTAAATAAGTAAGGTAAGTTACATCCTTTGATCATGTTTGAATCCTAGTATTTAAAATTATTTAAATTCTGTTTTAAATTATTATTGCATGCTTATTTAAATTCAAGTAATTTAAATTCCTGTTTTAAGCTTTATAGTTATTCCCAATTCCTTTGTATAGCCAAATTTTGCTATTAAATTAGTCATTCCTTAATACCTTAGTTAAAATATAGTTGATACAATAGTATGAGCCAGAACATGTTGAAAAACTTTATACTTAGTCATGCTTAGACCAAAAATATTGAATTTGGGGAATTTTAGCCAAATGTTCAAATATGATGAAGGACCGAAAAGGCGCCTAGAGAGGGGGTGTGAATAGATGCTTTCTCTATTTATCACCTCGATCGAACTCAACACTACTTTCACTCCAATAGCTATAAAAGCTATCAAGATCTGTATACAAGCACAGTGGATGACTTGTGTTGAACCCGATCAAACTCCGAAGCAAAAGACCCAAAACACAGAGAACAAACCTTTGAGTTCGGATCGATCGACGTCTATCGCGGTTAGACCGTGGCGGTCGACCAATGCTTACGCGTACCGACCGACCTCGACTGTAAACAAGGCGATGACGACTTAAAACCAAAACGAAAATCGATCTAACTTTTGATCTACACGGCCAAACTTGACCAAATTTCGAACACACCTTTCTAAGAATATTAGGAACCTATTCCAAGCAACAATCGAGTAGATCCACATCAAAGTTTCAAACTTTTTCAATTTAAACGAATATTGGTTCAAAACCGGGCAGAGCTGGGACTCGGGCCACGACAAGCGTGGTGGGTGACCTCAATGGCGAGCACAACGGCGCATGTAGAAGATGGGCGTGGAAGCGGTAGGGAACATGAGGCCGCGACAGTGCAAGTCGGAGAGAAGAATGCCTTATGGAGTCGTGGAGGTGCATGGTGAGGGGAGCGTCGTCATTTGGGAGTAGAGGGCGCGTGATTCAAGGCAGGCGGGCGACACCAAGAAGGTAGGGTGTTGCGTAGAGAATAGGAAGGACATGTTTATTGAGCCCATGTGGCAACGCCACAATATTGGTGAGGAGAGAGAAGTGAAGAATATATTACTCACCACTACTAGAGTCTTTTAAAGAAGTAAAGATTG
The DNA here is from genome assembly GCA_036346405.1 of Phyllostachys edulis. Classification (NCBI taxonomy): domain Eukaryota; kingdom Viridiplantae; phylum Streptophyta; class Magnoliopsida; order Poales; family Poaceae; genus Phyllostachys; species Phyllostachys edulis. The sequence goes on along the minus strand of CM070552.1, from coordinate 45,589,355 downwards.
TAATCACAAGCTGTGGCAGTCTTGAAACTACATCGTGCCAAAGTATATCACTGCAAACACTGGCCTGAAAGTAGTTTTGCTGTCTCGGAGGGTATCCTGGAATTCCAAATCACAGGTCATTATGGTACGACTCTATTGAATAATTGAACAGGGTTGTAAGTAGTTCCACGACTGAGGTTACAATTAATTTGCGTAGTATTACTGCACACGATTCTTGCTAGAAATCTGGTGGTGTATTATGTTGCTGTTTAGAAGGGAAATTTATACTGTATATAGAAATATGATCCGCAGTGGCCTTGACCTATTGCTTGGCATGCTTTGTGCGTGTGAGTTGCTGCTGTGTAAGATTTTGTGGGACAGCGCCAGCGGCAGTGGCAGAGCCAGGAATTTTATGATAGGGGTGCACACTTCAAAAATAAAAAAAAATCTTGTACGATATATAAGTAATTTCCCAAATTCAACACAATTACACAAAAAAGTTTGAAAATAGTTAATAGTACAATACAACTAGTTCAAATAAAATCTTATATGAATAAAATAGTCCTAAATACTTAAATAGCTAATAGAAATCACAATACCATACGACGCGATCTCATTCCTTGGAAACACTTGATTATATCATTATCACTAACCTTCGAGAAGATATCTCGCTCTATAAAGGTGACTAAACAAACATTCAATACTTGATCGTCCATACTATTTCTTAACTTGTTTTTCACAAGATTCATAGCCGAAAATACTCTTTCAAGCTGTATGAGTACTTTGCGGATTGTTGAATACATACTAATAATGTGTAAAATATTCTTCGTTTGTTTGGCACACACAAAAGGAAAGTAGGTGATAAAGTAGTATTAGTTTGATCAAAAGGGGTATACTTTGCCTTAAATTATCTCAGCTGTAAAGATGAGAAATATCTTAATCTCTTCTCCTCTTCTATTATTGCAATCTTTCTTTGGAAGCCATCCACCGGCCCTGCTCCCTCACCGGCTCACCCGCCGGCCCATCCCGCGCCTCTGCTCCCTCACTGGCGGTGGCCGCCCGCGCTCCTCACTGGCTTACTCACTGCCCATCCCAGCTCTGCTCCCCACCGTGGCGGTGGCGCCTGCCTCGCTTCCTCACCACGCCTGCCCTGCCTTCACCCACCACGCCTGCCTGCTCTCCTCACTGCTGGCTCGTGGGTGGCCTAGCCTCTGCCGCCTCCCCAAATCCAATTCCGTGACGTCAGACTCGTGGAGGAGAAGGCAAGAAACCCTGGTATGCTGATGGCTCGATCTTCGAGCCGTGCAGCGTGTGTCGGTGTGTGGCTGAATTGGGCTGAGATAGGCCAAAATCGAGCATTCTGCTACATACCTACACTGCAATTTTTTCCTAATTTTTTTTTCCAGGTGCTTGTATACCTTCCACTCCATTTTTATTTGTGCTATTCACGAGATGGAATATACATAAATTAACTTGCCAACAAGAGTTCTATCGACCATCTTCATTTCAGCTTTTGTTCATCTGCTTCTAGTCGTAGTTTGCGATGAACATTATTCTGTAAGGGGGTGTTTTGCATGAGGGAGATTTCTTTGGGTATATACATACCTAAAAAAAAATCAATTTTTTTTAGAGGCACCACAGGCTCCCTCGGCCGCCGCCCCTGGCCAGCGGCGTCATTGCTCTCCTTTTTCCTTCCCCCTTTGAGCTATTGTCATTTCCCATAAGAATTGATTCCCGTTCACGGGTTCCATGCCCAATAACTCGGATGGATCCAAACAGAGGAATTTCCATGGTTCCTGCTAAGTTTCATGCCAAGGAAAATGGCTTCAAAGCTGTTGCCAAGCGCAGGAAAAACGGTGTACGGCTGATGACCTGACGCACGAGAGCTCCGTGACGATGGATTCATGGGTGGCGCTGGTGCGGCCGGCCGCTGCATGTAGTTGTTGCGCAGGAAGACGGCGGGCGAGTTCACCTTCATCACCACGGCCCAGCCGTTGGGCAGTTAACCTACGGACGCGCGTCCAGCAGCCCATTTTCCTGGCCTCACGCGCGGTATCATCTATCCATCGGCCCCGCCGCCCGAGCGGCCCACTTGCCCCGAACGCGCAGCCCGCCCCGCCGCCCGTACAAACCTCTCCGCCCGTGCACGTCGCTCGCCACGCGCCACGTCCCAACCTTCGTAGGATCGTAGCCGCGCTCTGCGTACGCCTCCGTGTGGAAGGTGCACCCAAGCGTACCTTACCGGTAACCATGCACACACCCAGAACCCAGCCTCGAGGTCGGGCGTGCCAGGACGTGGCCGACTTCTTGCCTGGCTGGAGCACGTACGATGAGTCGATGACTGAAAGGTGCCCGTGCCATGCTTAATTATACGGAAACACCATCCTCTGCCTTTGCAACTGCAAAAAGAAGAGGGCTACAACATTTGCGCCATTCGCCCAATCCTATCCGTAGATAAAAAAGCGACGGTCGGGATTGAACGCTACAACGGAAAACACATAAAAAGCTCCGCAGTGTTTATTGTAGCTACAGTACCCCTACAGGACTCGGATGCATCTCACGCGTTGATTTTTTATCCAACTACCCAAAATGATAATGGCACCGTTGCCTTTAAAACTTAGAGGCAGAGGATGTGGTTCCTTAATTCTACTGTTAGCCTATAATCCATGCCATGCAATGGGCTGCCTATCACCAAGAAAGAGACAAGGCTGGACCTATGACCAGGAGAATAGCTTGCATATATATCAAGTGCATGGCAAGAAACCATGCATGTTCCTCTTCCTTACATCTGCACCAAACCACTCAGAAATCTTTGACCAAACTTTGGCTATATATCTTCGTAACCACATCAATCCGCGCGCAGTTGACTTCAACTCCTGCAAATACCTGTACCGCACACTGTTCTTCTCCTCATCAAGTGCAATCATTCCGCTCGTTAATCCGATCGCAATGGGAAACCACATTGTCGCTCTCCTACTCCTACTCCCATCTCTGCTACTCGCCACCTCGCTCTCTCAGTCTCAGGACAAGGACGACCCTGACCTCCCCACGCTGCTCAAGATCAAGGAGCAGTTCGGCGCCCCGGCCGCGTTCGCGTCCTGGCAGCCCGGCACCGACCACTGCCAGTGGCCGTACGCGTACTGCAACCAGTACCGCCGCGTCGTCGCGCTCTTCCTCGAGAACCTCAACATCACCTCCCCGCTCCCGCCGGCCATCGGCGAGCTCGACCAGCTCCACACCATCAACATCGACAACATCCCCGGCCTGTCCGGCCCCATCCCGGACTCATTCGGCAACCTCTCGCACCTCTCCATCTTCAACATCATGCGCACCTCGGTCTCTGGCGCCCTGCCGGCGTCCCTGTCCCGCACAAACCTCTCCTCCGTCAGCTTCTTCGGCAACAAGCTCACCGGCAGGATCCCTAAGTCCCTCCAGGACCTGCCGCACCTGACCTACTTCGACGCCGCGTACAACGACCTCGTCGGGCCGATCCCGCCGCGGCTGGTGCACGGCGGGACGGCCGAGTCGCCGCTGGGCCTGACGCTGTCCAACAACCGGCTGTCGGGGACGATCCCCTGGATCTACGCGGTCGAGAGGTACTTCATGAATTTCGAGGTGGCCAACAACCGGCTCACTGGCGACGCCTCGTTCCTGTTCGGACGGCGCAAGACGGTGTGGGACATCGACCTGTCCGGGAACAGTCTGCGGTTCAACCTGACGGGCGTGGACATGCCCAAGAACCTTTTATTCCTGAACCTGAGCCGCAACCGGATCTACGGCCGCGTGCCGGCGTCGCTCTGGCAGTCGAGGGTGGTGAGGCTGGACCTCAGCTACAACGAGCTCTGCGGGGAGATTCCCACCGGCGGGCAGATGGCGCAGTTCAAGGCGGAGGCGTACGAGCACAACAAGTGCCTGTGCGGGACTCCGCTGCCGCCGTGCTAGAGCGCGCGCGGTGGCTAAGCTGACCGTGTTACGTACAGGATTTGTCACGCGTTCGGTGTTCCTGTGTACGCAGTGCAATGCAACGAATAATTTGTGCTTCCATCAGAGCGGCTCCGGCCGGTTCGGTACAACTACAAGGCACAGCTGAATACTTTCACGGGCTTTATCCAAGCCGTTTTCGGGCCATATAAGAATACCCTTTTTTTTTCTAATGGAGTTCGGCTCCAAATTGGGCTTCTTTTTGCAACGGCAAATCTATTTGGTCTGGTACTGGTTCCCTCTAAAAAAAATGGGGAAATTAGCTCAATAGCACTGCAATGCAATCGTTGGTATTTAGAGAAATGACATTTCAATCGAGGTCGACTGCAAAATAACACTGCAAACAACCAAAATTCTTGAAAATGACATTGCCGTCACTTTGACAGCCGTTAGTGGGTAAAAAGACTCATTTGCTCTCGTTCTCTTTCCTTTTATTTTCTTTTTTTCTTTGATTCAACTATGGTGATGATGGGTATGATGCCGAGTCGGCGGTGAGGTCGTACACGCATCAGCCGAGGCCCGAGAGGCAGCGGCGAGGGTTTAGGCGGCAGCGCACGGGTTTCTGGCGTGGAGGATGGTGCAGGAGGGGGTAGCAGCAAGGGTGGCGGCCTAGCATGAACACGAACACGGTATTGCATTTTCAAGATTTGGAGAAATAACATCCAAGCTTGTAATTAATCAAACATGAGCATGAACACGATTCGGATCAGATTCATCTCCTCTAAGAAAAATCGAAAGAGCAAATAAGAAAAATCATGCTCATGAGCATCTTTGAAGTAGATGCTCAGTAGCTGCCGGGTGGATCTAGCCTCTCCCTTGCCAGATCCGACATGAAGACCGCCGAATGTGGAGGCCGGCGCAGTTGACGACGACGGTGTGGGGCGAAGTAGGTGGAGGAGGCCGGCGCGGTTGAGGACGATAGTGCGAGGTGGAGGACCGCCATGGCCGCTTGGTGGATCCGCCCTCTCCCTTGCCGGATCCGACGTGGAGATCGCCGGATGTGGAGGCCGGCACAGTTGACGACGACGGTGCGAGGCGAAGTAGGTGGAGGAGGCCAACGTGGTTGAGGACGACAATGCGAGGTGGAGGACCGCCATGGTTGTCGGGTGGATCCGGCCTCTCCCTTGTCGGATCTGGCGTGGAGACTGCCGAATGTGGAGACTGGCGCAATTGAGGATGATGCGCGAGGCAGAGTAGGTAGGGGAGGGAGCGGCACTAGATATCCTCTTCCTTCGTAGGAGAGAAAGGGAGGAGTGGAGAGGACCGAGGCAGAGTAGGTGGGGGAGGGAGCGGCACTAGTGGGGAAGGTAGCGGCACCAGATGTCCCCTTCCTTCGCCGGAGAGAAAGGGAGGAGTGGAGAGGACGAGTGGACGATGCTGTAGGCCGGTGAGGAAAAGGGACGAGGAGAGGAGGGGTAAAATATGTATTAAAGTTGTATTCTCTCACAGCATATATTCCTTGCTGTTAAAGATGACGAAAAATGTGACGGCAGTGTCATTTTCAAGAATTTCAGTTGTTTGCGGTGTTATTTCGCAGTTGACCTCGATTGAGATGTTATTTTTCTAAATACCAATGATTGCAGTGCTACTGAGCTAATTTCCCCCCAAAAAATTGGTTGGCTTGGCCATGGTTTCGAATTGGAATAATCAATTATGTGCCACTGCAAAGATATGGATTTTACAATTTGTCACTGTATGTGTAAATGACATCTAGGTCACAGGGCCATATGTCATCCACACATAAGTGGCAAATTGTAAATTATAGATCTTTGACGGTGACAAATAATTAGATCTCCCTTTGGAATTTGGATGTTTGGGCTGTCACATGTGCTACGACATTGTTTCACCTTCGGTTGCGCCGTTGTCCTCACCTCTGGTCTCCCCTCCTTCTTACTTTTAGGTGCAAATAGAGTTTGCACCACAAGTAGCAATTTTGTACTGATGTATAACTGCTCTGGGATGCCTGTAGTGCTACAGATAAACATATTTGAATTTTTGGTATTTGTAGCCCTCTGCTCTTCTTTTTTTTTTCAAAACTAACCCTCTTCCAACATAATTTGTAGATTTGGCCCTCTTCCCCCGATCCGGGTGCGGTAGGGACTGACCCTACCCCAAGAAGAGCCACTTGCCCCATATGGGGGCGCGACAAGAAGGGGAGAGAGAAAATAGGAAAGAGGACAGAAAAGAAAAAAAAGAAGAGGGAAAAAATCCCGATTTTTTTTAAAAAAAAAATCCAAAATTTCAAGAAAATTTCGTAAAAAATCCTTGAACATGAATAGAATTAATAAAATATTTTTGAATTTAATTGAAGTTTATTTTAGTCATTTAAAATATTTTTATTTTTCAGGATTTTGCAATTAAGCTTTAATTAAGCGTATATGTACTAGAAATATCAAGGATGGCATCATGAGTAGGATGCAAGCAAGTATCATTGCATTTCAAAATACTAACTTAACAAAAACCGAGATCAATATGATGCAAAACAAAGTTCAAATGATGCTTGCCTTGCTGGAACTCAGGTTGCTCGCTCTTGGTGGCGTATGAGTCTACGTCGATCACTTCGAATTCTATACAAAAACAACATTGAATCAACACCGAGAAAAACCTAAAAATTCAAAGTGCTCAAAAATACATGAATTTTCTATAGTAGCTAGATGATGATTTTATATGAATTTAGGTGAAATAATTCTTCTATTTGGAGCTAGTATGTGAAAGTTATAGTAGTTTAAAAAATCATATTTCGAAAATGTCAAAACAAAGGTTTTAAGCATTATTCATCCAAATTTAATTATTTAGTGAAATTTTGCAGGAGAGAGGTGGTGAAAAGGATTACATAGCTAAATAGAGAATAAAATTATAAGACCAAAATAACTTGGTTCAACTTATTCGAAGTTTATATGAATTAGTTAAGAATTTTCAAACTTAAAAGCATTTTCCAGCGTAAAACTAATTCGGTTATGGATCAATTTCCAAAAAACTATATTTTATGGGACAATGAAATATTTGAAACCTATTTCAAAATAAAATTCACTTAAAATAAAAATGATCAAAATTGGTTTCATAAGATTTTGAGTTGAGATGAATTAGTTATACATTTTTAAGTTAATTGTATTTTTCAGTGGAACAAATAATTCATTTCGGGATTTCCTAAAGTAATTAATACTTTTTGTGCCAAGAGCTATGCTAGTCTCAGACGCTGATAGCGGGACCCACGTGATTTTCATTTCTTTTTCATTTATTTCTCGAATTTAAGTGTTCTGACAGGTGGGGCCCGTAGTTAATGTTCGGACGGTCCGATCAGGGTCGGGTCTGTTCGGACGGTCCGAGCGGCCCAAGTCAACCCGACCAGTTACTGTTTTAACTTCAAACCTGTTAAGTTTGACCGGGCTAAAAAAATAGCCAATAAATTCCTAAAATTCTAAAAATTTTCAGAGGTGTTTGTGAGATGATCTAGTACCAAAATAAAATTTATAACCTTACTATTCATGATTTATTATTTTTATTTTAATTCATTAACAGCAAGGATTTTTAGAACTTGGTTTGAATTTTTACATGGTTGAATTAGGTTCCAAAAATTTGGGGGAAAATGTTTATTCATGATAAATAATATAAGTTCTAAATAAATTATTTCATGAGGATGATCACAAGTTTTTGTTTCTGTTTCAAATACAATATTTTATGCAAATGTTTCGGAAATGACATGCATGCTCATGAGATGCATAATAATTCATTTAATAAATTGGGCCTATGACACAGCGCATGACCACTTTCTGCAAAATTCTGAAAAATAAAAAATATTTTAAATGAATAAAATAAACTTAAATTAAATTCAAAAATATTTTATTAAATCTATTCATGTTTCAAGGATTTTTACGTAATTTTCTTAAAATTTTGGTTTTTTTGAAAAAAATTCGGATTTTTTCCCCTATTCTTCTTTTCTTTTCTTTTCTTTTCTTTCCTCTCTCCTCTTCTTGCTGCCCCCCCGCCCCATATGGGGCAGGTCACCGCCTCCCGGCCAGGGGGTGGCTTGCCGCCTCCCGGTCGGGTAGGTCCCCGCCAGATCCGAGATCGGCAGTCCTCGCGCACTGGGACCGAGAGAAGGTGCACTGTATGGGGGACTAAATCTGCAAATTATGGCAGAAGGGGGCTAGTTTTACCAAAAAAAAAGAGAGCATAGGTGTAACACCCTGATTTTCAGAGCCTTTTCGAAAAATTATAAAATAAAAGAACCATTTGGTTTTGATGAGAATTCAAAGCTTAACCTGAGAATTTTAGAAGTTGAAGTGTTTAAAATGACTAAACCAAACTTCAACTAATCCAAAGCTTGGTTCTTTTGGTGTTGCTCTAGCTCCTCGGAGCTCTCTCCTTCTCTTGATAAGGGTTTCCTATCCTCTATCCCACGCTTGGACATTCTTATATGTCCGCATACCCTCGTGTTTGACTTCGTTGATGTTATCTCCTCCTGCCTTTCCTGTCTTTCCTCTCCCTCGAAATCTCTCTCATCGAGACCTTTTGTCTAGTCTATCTCGTTGGTCCGCACCCTTTGGGTGGGACCTCTCTCTAATCTCTCTTTTATAGTTGAGACCTCCCTTGAGGTTTAGGCTTCCTTTGCGCCTAGACCTCCTCTCGAGGTCTAGATCATCCTTGTGGCTTTAAACCACTTTCCTTTTTATTTGGGAACTCTCTTGAGATAAGATCCTCTCGTGTCCGGACCTTCCCTTTGGTTTGGGCCTTTGGATCTCTTTGTTGGTTTGAATATCTTTGGTTGAGACCTCCTTCCTGTGTTCAGACTTTTTCTAAGTTCAGACTTCCCGGGTGATTAGACCCTTTTGTATGCCCAAACCTCCTTACCACTTGGACCTCACCTATGGTACGGATCTCTTCTTTGTCTTGATCTATTTGATGTATGTATCTCTTTTTGATCATAGACCTCATTCTTTGTTTGGGTCTACTCTGATGTTAGATCTCCCCTCAAGTCTTTTGCTTGAGTTTTCCCCATGCTCACTGAACGCCCAAGAATTCACTTGAACCCACTCATGTTCAATTAGACCTTCTTTGCATCCGATCGAACCATCCTTGTGCTCAAATTGACCTCCTCTCGTCCGGATTTCCTTCTCCGCTTAGACCTCCTCGTGGTCTAGGTCTTCTCTCATACTACTTGAGTTCCTTCTATGCTCTTGTGAACCCTCGGTGATCACTTGGACTCCTTTTCACCTTGACCTTAGTAAACCTTCTCTTTGGAAAAGTCCTCCTAGTGCATCTGTATTACCGCCCCAACTCGCAGATACTGCTTTCTAGGACCTCCTCTCTTGCCGATCGTGACTGTTAGGATCTCCCCGTGAGGTCCTAGCCATCGATCTCCACCTTTCTAATTGAGCTTGACCTTCTGACCTCTCGTAAGTAGGTCGTTGGACTTCTGCCCGTGAGGACCTCCTCCGGTTGTGTCTGTTGGACCTCCCCTGTCTGCTTGACCACATCCTAACCACCCAGATCTCCTCTCGAAAGGTGTCTAGACCGTTAAGATGTTCCTTGATCGATCTCGAGCCATCCAGACCTCTTTCGAGATGATCTAAATCGCCCGACCTCCTTTGATCATCTCCGAGCCGCCAGATCTCCTTTGCTTATTTCCTTGATCGTCAGACCTCTCCGGCTTTTTGATCTTGACCGCCGACCTCCCCTTGTGAGATCTCGACCGCCGAATCCACCTTTTAGGGCCCCTGTCCTCAGACCATCTTGTGGGTGTGTCTTTTGGACCTCCCGTCCATGAGACCTCCCCTTGTGTGTCCTTTGGGACCTCCTTCTTGTTTAGTGGATCTTCCCATGTCCTTCAGACCTCTTCGTGTTCTCTAGGACATCCCCTTGTTCCGACTCCCAACCGTCTGGACCTCCTCTCAGATGTCCGACCTCCTCAACCTTTAGACCTCCTTGTCCTTTGGGCCTAGGACCTCCTAAGCCTCTCTGACCTCCTCAAAGACCTCCTCTCATGGGCAAGACCTCCCTCTTGACTCGCCTGCTTTAAGTTGATCGCCCCACTTGCCCGTCTTGGTCATTCTCATTTCCTCCGCCACGTTAATATCTTGGGCATTTAATACATGTCTTGTCACATTAAATGCATCCATATACGTGGTGTTTACTTTGAATCTGGTCACTTAGCCGTACTCTGACATTTTTCTTTGTTCCTTCCCATAGCAACATACGTTGTCCTTCCTCGTACCTTTTACCCAGGGTGGTGGTGGCACTTGTCCTGCCACTCACCTACCTTTGACCCATTTCTATACTTATCCTTGGTATGTATGCTTCTAGTTTTCTTCACCCACTTTGACTATAATCGGCTCAGGGAACTTTGTCAGATACCTTCTTCACATTCACTATCTTGACTCTTGTTCGCTGGCCTTCCAGGAAGACCTTGCCGCCACGACCTCCCTCCATCCATTGTTCCTTCTTGTCCTGGTAAGTCCCTTGGTGACTGCTTCCACTCTTATTCTTGCCATCGCATTGAGCCGGGTCGTGTCTTTCACAAGACCTCCCTTGTGGGCTCCTTTAGGATGTCTATGGCGTTTATTTGAGGAGCTCCTTCCCGGTCTCAGACAAGAACCATCTCTCAGACCTCCTGCTCGCTGTCGAAAACACTTTTTGGGGTCTTTTGCTAAAGACCACCCTCCTCCTGGTAAGCTTAGACCTCCTCCAAAGAACCTATTCTAAATACAGTACTCTTCTGTTAATTGAGTTTTGAGGTTCCTCTAGAGTTCTTGTGATTCTTTATTCGGATCTTTGTTGGTCCTTTATTTGAACGTTGTTTGAATGTGTTCTTTTGACCGTGTAGATCTTGACGTTCCCAGAGCTGTGAGAGAGAGTAGATCCTTAAGCTATCAAGCAAGAGGTAAGTTACACTTTTGACCATATTGCACCCAAAGATCTTAAATTACTTATGTTCTGCTTCAAAGTATATCGCATGCTTATTTCTATCAAGCTATTTCAATACCGTCTTCAAATCCATAGTTATGCCTATCTCTTTCATATGGCCGACTTTGATGTTGTACCCAACTTATTGTCACCATTAGGCAAAATCTGGTTGATACAATAGTGTGAACCAGGAACAATTATAAAACCAAAGGCTTAGTCATGCTTAGACCAAAAATATTGATTTGGGGAAATCTTTACCATCATGACCAAACACTGCTTTTAATGTTTTCACCATGACATTGGGATGTCATGGAAGGATGAAAATGTTGTCGGGGAAGCAAAGAAAATGAAAATGGAGATGGATTTAGTAGGCTAATTGGTTGGCTTGGTTGGTGCAAGTTTATGCACGGATCGTGCCTTTATGGTAGATCGATGCCCTTGGGTTTGTGGAAGTCGCCTAGTCATTTGAGGACCGGTCTTTGAGCGATCGATGCCAAGCCTATAATGGGCTATGCCACAATCGTGCAACCACATGTCTCTGCATGGGGCGTGGGACTGGCCGAGTAATTTGCAAAACTTCACCATATGTTGCTCCATTGGAGGTGTGGGAGGTCTTATATGGCCAATGGTCTTTTATAACCCATCGCTCCCATCGGTGCAAGAGGGGCTTCACCGGATTGCAGTCCATAGGGGGTGAAACCTTAGCAAGGAAAGGTCGTGGTGGAGCAATGCATTGTAAAGGCCTTGTCATGAACTCTAGACCTCTTACCTTTAAGAAGGAGAGGTGGCACTCACAAGATGCCAAACAAACTAGAGTACTCATGTCGTGTGGGTAAAGTGCACAACCTCTCGCAGAGTGAAATCTATTCAATAGCCGTGTCATGGTCATGGACGTCTTGGCAAAGGCCACTTTGAGTTAGATGTTGGTTTTGGGTTTTTCGTAAATGTTTATCAAATCTGTTTTTGGGATTGCTATCCTATGGGTTGGGCAGGGAGCCTTGCAACAGGAGGGTATCCTTCACCACTTGTGATGAATGAATATCCAACTGAAAATCAAGTTTAGAAAATAAATTTCATCTATTAAGAACCTGTTTTGAAACTTAGTAATTGTATTTGAAAGAAACTTGGCTTTACGCAAATTAACCATATTAAGCCTTCCATTGTGATATCCATTTATGCATGTCATTTTGTTATCTAACGGGTGTAACTTACGAGCACGGTTGTTGTGCTCACTCTTGCTTGATGCTATCTTTTAGCAGGAATTGGAAGCTTTAAGGTGATCTACTCAGTGGACCAAATGGTCCAGATCGACTAGGACTGCGCCCTCCAGCCGGTTGCCTGTGGTGTATCGGGTGGCCCCTGTGTTTATTTTATTATGTTTTGCCTGTTGGCTTGTAAGATCTCTTGTAAACAACTCCTTTGGTTATTAATAAAGCTTGTGTTGTTGCTATGTTACCACTGTTGTTGCTGTGAAGAGCTAGTCATGATCCTTGGGACTAGCTCACCACATAAAGGACCTTGAGAGCTCCCAATCCTCCACGCTCACTCAATGGTTGGGTCGTAGTGTTCGGTGGTGGCTCAGTCCTCCACGACCTCCTCCGTGGTCGCGGTGGACTTGAGATGCCCACGACCTCCACGAACACCCTTGGTTTGACCGTGGGCAGCTCTCGGGTGCTCTTCGCTCCAAGACCCTCTCGGGTCATGTTCTCCTGGACCTCCAGGAGGTCCTGCTGGATCTCCTGGGAGGTCTTGGTGGACTGTCCGAGAGGTCCTTTGTGGACCTCCTGGGAGGTCCGAATGGACTTTCCAGAAGGTCTTGGAGGACCTCTCGGGTGCCCTAGAGTTGGGTCGTTACAATAGGCCTACAAATGCCTAAAATTCAACTCAACATATTCAGACATGAAATTTTATCTTGGTGGTGTTTATTAGATCTTGTCGGAGATCCAAAACTGCAAGCTTTCACAACTGATAAAGTGAAGCAGTATGGACAGCCAAGGACCGTGGTACACGGCCCAGCTCTCTGATCAAGGAGACAAGGAGTAATCAATGCATAGGTACGTACCTAATTTCATGACAGGAACAGAGCTGCGTGCACGACAATCTGGAGCAAACTGCTCTACAATTGATACTTGGAAGTTGAATATGCTCTGTCATAGTGGTCACCACTCAACAACATTCCAATACAAGCTTTCTTATTAGTGCAAAAAAGGGGATAAATTTATACCATGCATGAGCCTATATATGTGCTTCCAATAAGAGCCTTTCACATGTAGCAAAGCTTCTCTGTCATCTTCGATCACACCTCAAATGGTGCATGAGCACTTGAGCAGTAGTGATGTCTTGTCTTCTCCTGCCATTTCTCCTTCTACCTGTTGCTTCCATCACCTACAATGGTGCCTATGAGCCACCCATCAGCCGGAGCAGCTTCCCCGAAGCCGAAGGGTTCATCTTTGGCATGGCGTCGTCATCCTATCAGGTTCCACTTCTCTTCCTGTCTTCATTAATATGCTCTTTTTCAGTTCAGCGTGATCTAGCAGGTAGTTACAGAGTTTTGCACTATTGCTTCTGAGAGCTAATCACTACCTGCAGCCTGCTCAACCATATTTATATCTACACTAGTTGCTGTGCACAGAGTACTACTGTACAAGCCTCTTGATCTACTTGCGGCAGTAAAATTTTTGGCGTAAAATTGAATTAAATTGCCAAAAAGGAAATGGGGATGTGGCCGAAGACTCGTACCATCTCTACAAGGTGGAATTTAATTGTTCCTGCTTTCTAATGGTTTTTTTTGTTAGAATAGGACTCTTTGTACTTCCTTATATGTATATGGAAACCCTATTTGTACATCCCTATATATATTGCCTATTAGAGCCTCTTGAATATATACATAATATTCCTAACATGGTATCAGAGCAAGAGTTTCTACCCTAGCTCGTTCCCTTCCGCTGCCATCTCCGGACACCGCCGCCATTCCTTCCGAAGCCGCCATGAAGTCGCCGCTCTCGAAGAGTCGCGCCCGACGTGCTCAAGAGCCACGCCGCCGCCCGACACTTCTGCCGATCGGGAGCATGAGGCGTTGACGCCGCCACTCGAGCCGCTTTCACGACCGCCGCCGCCCAGATGGTTGCGCCCGCCGCCGCCGCGTTGATCTCTGGAGCTCGATCGACGCCGTCGGTGGTCGCCCCCCGTCGCATTCCCCTTGACGCCTTCATCACCGCGCCGTGGAGCTCGACCGACCGCTGTTGCCGCCGCTGCCGAGGACACCGCTGAGGAAGACACGCCGCCGCCGTCGCCGCTAAGGCCGCCGCCGCCGCCGAGACTTGTGGGAACCCTAGTTCCCCCGCTTGTGTGCAGGCGTCTGCAAAGTGAGTAGGCTGGGCTATTTTAAGTTGGCCCAGCTTACACATTAAAAATAATAATAATAAAGAACGTAGATCTAACCGTCGCGTCGTCCAGCGCCGCCTGTTAGACTTCGTTGCCTTGGTCGCCGCGCCGTCCAGCGCCGCCTACCGATGGCCTCCGTTCCATCCGCTGTGATCCCATTATCGGGAACAAAGCTTCATGGGACAAACTACAGGTTGTGGTCTTCACTCATGGAGATCACGCTTGATGGTCTCCACCTCTAGAGACCTGTCACGGGTGCAGAACCTTGTCCGCCATCACTAGTTCAGCCTCCTCCCAGACAACCTACTTCTGCACCTTCTGCAGAAGATGAGGTCGCTAAGACAAAGGCAGAGGCCGTCGCTGCCGCTGTTGATGCTACTGATGAGGCCTTTCAGTATGCCATAGATGCGTTTGAGCGTTGGTGTGCTGATGAGGCCCGTGTTCGAGCCATCCTGGTGGTTAGCGTTGACGACTCCATCCAGCCAGACATTGTTGGTCTGCGTGCCACTCGTTAGATCTGGAAGTACTTGCGCGAGCGATACCAGCAGAGCAGCGATGCTCAGTTCTTTTCGCTTCAGCGTGAGTTGGAGACGCTTCGCCAGGAGGACTCCTCCGTCAACGACTTCTTCTGAGCCCTGGTTAGTCTCTAGCGCCAACTGGATGAGCTGGCTTCTCCACTCTGCTAAGAGTGTCATCAAGAAATCGCTTGACGGTGACAGATCGCTTTCGTCTTTATGACTTTGTCTACCATCTTCGCCGAGTTTGATCTCGTTAGGCTCAATCAGCGAGCCGCCACCACTTAATCGAGCGACCACCGAGGCTCTTTCGACGCTTCGGCCGAGGAGTTTATCATGGGTTAGCAAAGCCGCTTTGTTTCGACTGTGCTTGCTACCCCTTCTTCTTTGACTACACCAACGATTTCTGCTTCAACTGATCTCTCCTCGGTGTCTGTTGCGCTCTGTTTTTGCACCAACCGGGTTGATGCAATTATTGTAAGAACTTTGGGCACGACTACTAGCGTTGTGCGGTGCGGAAAAAGCAGAACAAGGCGTGTGGGGCTGGACGATCCAAGGGGGGCAGGGAGGCCCTTCCTCGATGGGAGGACAGACCAGCACGTCAGGGCCTTCTCAGCGAGATGACTCTGTTCAGCAGTTCTGCCAAGCTCTACTTCAGCAGCTCTCTCACAGCTCAGCAGGTTCTGCTAGTCTAGCTCAGACGTCTCCTCCAGGTACTTCTTGGGTTCTGGATTCTGGTGCCTCTTTCCACATGACACCAGACTCCACATCTCTCACTTCAGTAGGACCTATTATTTTTCCTACCTCTGTTCAGACAGCTGACGGTACTTGTCGGGACCCAAAATATGCAATTCTGGACCATCGGTGTATAATGTACTAGTCCAGGATCACGCTAGTGCACACAGTGTCAACACATGTGAATATCGATCCACACAAGCGATTAATAACATAAACGAGTAATTTGATAACAAATAGTTGTTTTGACCTTACGGTCGAGTTTACAATTATTAAGTCACGCAGGGCTAACAAAGAAATAAAATAGCAGCGGAACAAAGAAACTTCAGCGGAATCCCATCAATTCACCACATGCAATTGACTGGGATCAAGCACCTTCGATGAACTCCTTCTCGAAAGCAGGCGATGACTCCTCCTCTTCTGTTGCATGTTTTACAACAAGCATGAGTACACACCGTACTCGCAAGTCATACCACAGAATGCAATTTATAGATGCAGGCATATTTGGAGAAGCAGATTCGTGAAGAACACGAAAAGGAAATTCGGGATTCCTAGAGATAGAAAGGGATCCGGGCTAAGGTTTGATCTGATTCGGTTGACGTAGAGATAGGGATTCTAGAAGATAGAGTTCAAGCGAAGAATCCGGACCGTATCGACTATTGTCACACAGACTTTGAAGCGCAGCCATGGCGAGTGAAGCCGACTCGCACGCGGAGAAGAAGACGCAGCGGGGACGACGACCTCACGGTGGGGTCCACCCGTCAGCTGGTGATGGCGAGAGCGCGCACGCAAAGGAGCGGGTCGGCGCGGGACTGGGCCGAAACGAGGAAAGCGGGCCAGATCGAAGGAAGATTTGGCCCGAAAAGATTATCTGAGATTTTAATACTTTTTCTTTTTAGAAAAATACCAGAAATCCGAATAAGCAACAGAAAATAGCAAATGAACTTGGAAAAATTCTAGAAAAATCTAGAAAATACATCCAAGCACAAAGAACCCAAATAAAATAGTTTTGACCCTTGTTGATGTTGACTTTTAATCATATTAAATTATTTTGATGTACAAGGTCCATGTTTAAGCTTTTGAATTAAATTCAAATAAAATCCAAATGGTGAATTTTATCTTACTAACTATTCAAAGGATTTTTAAAGCTCAGAAAATTGGGATGTTACAGTACTCCTCTGTCTGTCAGCTGTCAGGGCACTCTTTTGTCCACTGATTTTTTCTATTCCAGCTGTTTCCCATGTTCCCCAGCTTACCATGCAACTTCTCTCAGTGGGTTAGCTCACCGATCTTGGCTGTAGGGTTGGTTTTGACTCTCACACTTGTTTCATCCAAGATTGATAGACAGGACGGTACTTGGGACTGGCCGGCGCCGTAGGGATCGTCAGGATCTCTACATCGTCGATCGCCTCCACCTTCTGTCCACTTCAGTTGCTCCTGTCATCTCTACGTCTCCTTCCATAGCCACTGCTGCCACCACCTCTGGCGTTTTTGCTCAGTGGCATCACCGTTTAGGTCACCTGTGTGGGTCCTGTCTTTCTTCACTAGTTCGTCAGGGTGTTCTTGGACATGTTACTGTTGACACAGCCATGTTTTATCAGGGTTGTAAGCTGGGCAAGCAGCTACATCTTCCTTATCATTCTAGTGAGTCCTTGTCTTCTCGTCCTTTTGACTTAGTTCATTCAGATGAATGGGGACCTGCGCCTATTATCTCTAAAGGCGGGCATAAACTTTATGTGATCTTCATTGATGATTATTCCCATTTTACATGGATATTCCCTATATCTAATCGTGGTCAGTTTCTTGCGATCTATCGTAGCTTTGCAACGATGGTTCGTACTCAGTTTGATTCTCCCATCTGTACTTTTCGCTGTGATTCTGTTGGTGAGTATTGTTCTGACGCTTTTAGATATTTTCTTTCTGAGCAGGGCACTCTTTACTAGTCTTCTTGTCCTGGTGCCCATGCTCAGAATGGGGTTGCTGAGCGCAAACATCGTCACCTGATTGAGACTGTCCGTACTCTTCTCCTTGCCTCTCACGTTCCACCACAGTTCTGGGCTGAGGCTATTTCTACGGCTGCATATCTCATCAATATGCAGCCTTCCACTGCTCTTAAGGGTGTCAGTCCTATAGAGTGTCTCTACTCTCAAGCCTCCCAGTACACTCACCTTCGTGTTTTTGGTTGTACTTGTTTTGTTCTGCTGCAGCCTCGTGAACGCACTAAACTATCGGCCCAGTCAGTTGAGTGCGTGTTTCTTGGTTATAGTTCTGAGCATTAGGGTTATCGTTGCTGGGATCCTTCTGCTCGACGGATCAGGATTTCACGAGACGTTGTCTTTGACGAATCTCGACCTTTCTTCTATCGAGATTTGGCTCCTTCTGTTTCCACCGTTGAGTCGATTTCATGGTTGTCTCTTTCTAACTCTTCACCAATTTCTCCACTATCACAGTCTTCTCCTGGTCTGTCTCCAGTGGTTCCTTCTGTACCTCTGCCTCGGTCTTGCCTCCCCGCAAAGACCAAGATCTTGTTCCTGCAGCCCCACCATCTCATTTCTCTGGTATTCGCTACTCCAGGCGTCCTCATCCTTCACCAGCCTCCTCTCCTGGTATCTTGCCGACACCCACATCTGATCCTCCTGATGATGCTCCTCGTTACGTCCTTCGTGACCGGGCATCCCTTCGACCTTCTATTCGTCTTGGATTTGCTCCGATAGCTCATGCTCTCTCTGTCACTGAGCCTAGTTCTTATCGTGAGGCTACTCCTCATTCCGAGTGGCAGCTCGCTATGGCAGAGGAGCTTGATGCTCTTTGACGTACGGAGGCTTGGGATATTGTACTGACACCTGTTCATGCTCGTCCGATCACGTGCAAGTAGGTGTACAAGATTAAGACCCGGTCTGATGGTACTATTGAGCACTACAAGGCTCGTCTTGTGGCTCATGGTTTTCAGCAGGAGTATAGTCGTGACTACGATGAGACTTTTGCCCCTGTTGCCCATATGACCACTGTTCGCACTCTTGTTGCGGTTGCTTCTATTTGCTAGTGGTCTTTCTCTCAGTTGGACATTAAGAATGCATTTCTTAATGGTGTCTTGCATGAGGAGGTCTATATGCAACCACCACCTGAGTATTCTGTTCCCGATGGGCACGTCTGTCATCTTCGTCGTGCTCTTTATGGCTTCAAATAGGCTCCTCATGCCTGGTTTGCTCATTTTACCTTAGTGATTACTGCTATCAGTTTCACTGTCAGTTCTCATGATCCTGCTCTTTTTGTTCATGTCTTATCTCGGGGTAGGGCACTACTTCTTCTGTATGTTGATGACATGCTCATCACTGGTGATGATTCTTCATTCATCACGTATGTGAAAAAGCATCTCAGTGAGTAGTTTTTTATGGTGATCTTGGTTCTCTTACGCACTTCCTTGGGATTGAGGTCTCTTCCATGCCCGAGGGCTACTACCTCTCCCAGCAGTATGTCGGGATCTTCTTGATCGGTGCAGTCGATTGACACTCGTGACCGCCGAGACTCCCATGGAGCTATCCCTACAGCTTCGTGCCACTGATGGTGATCGTTTTGGGGATCCTACTCGATATCGCTATCTTGTTGGGAGTTTGGTGTACCTTGTGAGCATTTGTCCTGATATTGCTTATGTTGTTCATATCTTGAGTCAATTCATGGCTCATCCTACCCATCTTCACTACAGTCACCTTCTTCGTGTTCTTCGCTCTTGCGTGGGACTATCTCTCGTCGTTTGTTTTTCCCTAGCTCTACCTCACTATAGCTTCAGGCGTATTCCGATGCGACCTGGGCTAGTGATCCTTCTGATCGTCGTTCTCTTTCTGTTTACTGTGTTTTTCTTGGCTCCTCATTGATTGCCTAGAAGACTAAGAAGCAGACTACAATTTCCCGTTCGAGTGCAGAGGTTGAGTTGAGAGCTATGGCAGTAGTGACAATAGAGGTTACTTGGTTAAGGTGGCTACTTACAGATCTTGGAGTGCCTGTGATGGGACCTATGACTCTTTTGTCTGACAGTACAGGTGCTATCAGTATTGCCCGAGACTCAGTGAAGCATGAGCTCACTAAGCACATTGGTGTGGATGCTTCATACACTCGCTCACAGGTGCAGAAGGGAGTACTTGTTTTACAGTTTGTGCCATCAGAGTTACAGGTTGCTGACTTCTTCACGAAGCCACAGACTAGGACACAACATTTATATTTTCTCTCCAAACTCAGTGTGTGTGATCCACTATGAGTTTGAGGGGGGAGGGGGGGGAGTGTTAGAATAGGACTCTTTGTATTTCCTTATCTGTATATGAAAATCTCCTTTGTACATCTCTATATATATTGTCCATTGGGCTTTCTTGAATATGCACACAATATTCCTAATTAAGGATTCTAATTAAATACATATCTCACAAGTTGTGACTAGCTTCTGTGTTTTTCTTTGACATAAGGTGATACCGGTATATCTAACATTAATAACAAGATCTTTAAAATTTCTGCGACTAGTACCAAATGAAATTAGCTCAGTACTGATCCAGAGGGCTTACCAAAAATTGCAGGAATATGTCTGCCGCATGAAGGATTTGGGGATGGATGCATACAGGTTGTCCATCTCATGGACTAGAATTCTTCCAAGTAAGTGTAACCATGTCATTTAGACGAGTTACACTGCATTATCACGGTCTAACAGACTTGTCAGCAGGATTTCCATGTTGAATTACTTTGGACTTAAACATCTTAATGACATTGCAGATGGAAGCTTGAGTGGTGGAGTCAACAAGGAAGGCATCAGATACTACAACAATTTATTTAATGAGCTCCTGCTGAAAGGTATGCATGTCTATTGTTGATTTCTATTCATTATTTAATTATCATTTTACACCAGTTGCTACATTACATGGAAGGACTGTTTGCTTTATTCTTTACTTACCCGAAGACTTTTTTTATCCTCGTTATAGTGTGAAATAATCTTATATATTTGCAGGAGTGCAACCATTTGTAACCCTTTTCCACTGGGACTCGCCTCAGGCATTGGAAGATAAATATGGTGGATTTCTTAGTCCTAATGTAATGTAAGTCAATGATTGTTCAGTCCTTTATCTTAACAAAGAATGCGCTACCCCAACTTGTGCAAGTTAACTTGAATAGCAAGCAGATTAACAAATACTAGTTGTACTAAAGTAATACTAATTGAGTTTGATAGGGTATAATTGTGCTGTAACTGCTTAGTTCCTTGATAAGTGTACTAAGCCCATAAAACTTCAATTAAAAATGCTATTTACATCGTAACTCATAAGAGAAAACTAAAATATGCTATTTTTAGGGGGAAATACACTAAACTAGTAAACTTCAATTGTCAATTACTAGTGGAGTAGTTTAAAACATATGCAACAACCAACATGCTGTTTACTGGAATTGATGAAAGTTAAGTCCTGAATGTCTAAAACATATGCAACAACCAACATGCATGAATTAATGCAGTCCTTCTGCATTGGACAGTACTAACAGAGTAACAAAACAAAAAGACCCTCACAAGAACAAACTTTTGTGCACTGTCGTAATTTTTACATGTTTGCTTGTATTTTGTATATATTGTGAAGTTTCTCACGGAAAAAGTTGTGATCGTTGCAGAAATGATTATAAGGACTATGCTGAAGTCTGCTTCAAAGAGTTTGGTGATCGAGTGAAACATTGGATAACATTTAATGAGCCATGGACCTTCTGCTCTATAGGCTATGCATCTGGTGTGTTTGCACCAGGTCGGTGTTCACCATGGGAGCAGGGCAAATGCAGTATTGGGGATTCAGGAAGGGAGCCTTACACTGTATGTCATCATCAACCGCTTGTCTATGCAGAAACTGTTGGGGTTAAACAATGCAATTATCAAAAGTTTCACACCTCAACTTGTAGTGAACTAATGAGGATAGCTTCAACCAACAAATAAGTAGCAGAATTAACAACAAGAACATGCACAAAGTGACACAACGATTTACGTGGAAAACCTTCTCGATGTGAAGAGTAAAAACCATGAGCTTGCACAGTCCACTCCCAAATCTTCCACTATAATCAACATCTAGAGGTATATAACAGAAGCAACAACATCATCAAGATATAATCTTGATATCATCATCAACAACCATACACAATTAACATGAGGTACACTAACAGCCAAGCAGAGAAGACACAATTTCTGTCCCCTTCGGTTATCATCTCATATCTCACAAACCACAGATTCAAACTTCATAAAACATGGCAGGAATGTGGATCCATGAGTTCCTAACAGACTGTCCAAATTTTAGCCAAATCGGATAAAGTTTCACCACTCAAACAAAACTTCTACCAAATCTGCTCAGTGCTGAATCTGCTGCTACCCGAACTGATAAAACCCCTCTCAAATCAGATGCTCCTCTCAACCAATGCTCAATCCAACCGTACAAATCAAAGAGCTACGAGTCAGGAACTCACAAATTAAATTTGAGGCAGATCTGACTACGTTTTCTACTCCGATCGACATCTCAATGAAGACTGCGCAGGATCACCCGAGATAGAACAGAGCACCTCTTCTTCTTTTCCCTCTTGTCTCTTGTTTCTTTGTGTGCATATGCTTCTCCCCTCCTGAGCCTCTCCTTCCAGCAGCAGCTCAAGAAAATGGCTAGGGTTTTTCTTCTCCTCACCAAGGAGGAGGCATCTCAACCGTTGGTTAATAGAGCAATCAACGGTTCACAAGCTTCTAAGTTTATGAGCTGATTTTGAGCTTCTTCTCCATGTGGAGGGACTCCAGGCCAACAAACTCCCCCTCTCGACCTCATGGAGGGTCTTACCACCTTGCTTCAACCATGCCAGCAAGCTGATGGCATGCCTTGAGCTTCTCCCTCGTCACTACCTTGGTCAACATATCAACACCATTATCATCGGTGTGGACTTTCTCAAGCTGCATTTGCTTAGAATTCAACACATCTCGGATCCAATGGTAACGAACATCAATATGCTTCGACCTTGAGTGGAAACTTGAATTCTTACTCAAGTGGATGGCACTTTAGTTATCAGAAAACAACACATACTTATCTTGATCAAAACCAAGCTCAATAGCTCCTTGCTCGCCTCTGTCGTTGCAATGAATTTAGCTTCAGTTGTAGACAACGCCATACATTTCTGTAGCTTACTTTTCCATGACACAGCTTCCCCTGAATATGTAATCAGGTACCTTGAAGTAGATTTTCTGCTATCAACATCTTCGGCCATATCTGCATCCGTGTATGCAACTAACACGGGCTCTCTTTTTTGAAAGCAAAGCTTCATCTTTGTGCTGCCCCGGAGATATCTCATGATCCACTTCACGGCTTCCTAATGTGGCTTTCTAGAATTTGATATAAATCTGCTCACTGTACTAACTGCATGAGCAATGTCCGGCCTTGTACACACCATAGCATACATCAAGCTTCCAACTACGGAGGCATATGGAACATTCTGCATTTTCTTCTTTATCTCACCAGTAGAAGGACATTGCTTGGTGCTCAACTTGAAATGAGCTGCAAGTGGACAGCTCACGACTTTTGCATTGTCCAACCAAAACTTCTTAAGTACCTTCTCAAAGTACTTCTCTTGTGACAGGTACAACTTGTTGGAGTTTCTATCCCTCTCAATTCTCATACCAAGAATTTGCTTTGCTGGCCCCAAGTCCTTCATAGCAAAGAACTTGCTCAACTTTTTCTTCAGCTTTGCAATCCTAGAGACATTCTTGCCAATCAAGATATTATCAACATAGAGCAACAAGATGATAAAATCATCACCTGAGAATCTCTGAAAGAACACACAATGGTCTGTGCTACACCTATTGTAGCCTTGCTCCCCCATAATAGATTCAAACTTCATGTACCATTGTCTTGGTGTTTGTTTCATGCCATAAAGACTTTTCTTTAGCTTGCACACATAGTCTTCTTTGCCCTTCTTAACAAACCCTTCAGGCTACTCCATGTATATCTCTTCCTCCAAGTCTCCATGAAGAAAGGCTGTCTTCACATCCATTTGCTCAACCTCTAAGTTGTGACTAGCTGCAATGCCAAGAACCACTCGAATGGATGTCATCTTCACCACTGGAGAGAAGATCTCATCAAAGTCAATTCCTTTCCTCTGGCCAAATCCTTTCACAACTAGCCTCACCTTGTATCTTGGATGTAACGTGTGCTCTTCTTGCTTGATTCTATAGACCCACTTGTTCTTCAATGCCTTCTTGCCCTTTGGCAACTTCACCAGCTCATATGTATTATTCTTATGCAAGGAATCCATCTCCTCATGCATATCTTTCATCCACTCCTTCTTGTGCTCATCTTCAATTGCTTTTGCAAAGCCCTCAGGTTCTAAATCATCAGATAATAATACCACATAATCATCTGAGGGATACCTGCTAGAAGGTCTGCAATCTCTAGTGGATCGTCTAAGTGGAACTTCTGGTATTGGTGGTTGTTGATCATGATCATCAAATTCAGCATCAAACTCGTGCTGCTAGGGAGCATTCTCACCACCTGTACCATACACATCGTCTTGTGCATCATCTGCAACATCGCCTTCAGTTTGTTGTAGAGCTACAGGAACTGGGTCTAAATCAACCATGTCTTGCTGTTGAGAAACTTGCACCTTTGCCTTCACAATATCCTCAATTGTCTAGTCTTCACCAAACACAACATCACAGTTTTTGACAACTTTCTTTACTATAGGATCAAACAGCTTGTAGCCGAACTCATCCAAACCATAGCCAAGGAGTATGCATTGTCATGTGTTTGCATTAAGTTTGGACCTTTCATCTAGAGGAATATGAACAAATGCTTTGCACCCAAACACTTTCAAGTGATCATAGGAGACATCCTTGTTGTACCATACCATGTTAGAACACATCTCCCTACAAAGGATAACATGGTGAGAGATTAACAAGATAAACTGCAGTCATCAAAACCTCACCCCAATAAGACTTTGGCAACCTTGCATGTGACAACAAGCATCGAACTCTCTCCACCAATGTCATGTTCATCCTCTCAGCAACACCATTTAGTTGTGGTGTCTTAGGAGGAGTAAATTGATGCCTAATTCCTTGCTCCTTGCAATATACATCAAATGGCCCAATGTATTCTCTTCCATTATTAGTACGAATGCACTTTATCTTCTTCTCAGTTTCTCTCTCAACTAAGGCTTGGAATTGCTTGAATGTACTTAGCACTTGATTTTTGGACTTCAAGGGATAAAACCAAACTTTCTAGGAAGAGTCATCAATGAAAGTGACAAAAGTACTTAGCACCACCAATTGACATTACTGACATCTTGCACACATTGGAATGCACCAAATCCAGCAACTCTGGCTTCTTGTGAGAAGGCTGACTTTTGAAAGCAACTCGATACTGCTTCCCCACTAGGCAATCTGTACAACTCTTCAATTGCATACTTGAAATCCCTGATAGGAGATTCTTCTTCACTAGCACAACCATGCCCTTCTCACCCATGTGCCCAAGCCTCTTGTGCCATAAAACACAAGGATCATCTTGTCCTAATGCATTGATAGAAATATAAGAGAGTTTAGCATAGACATGACAGATAAGTGAAACTATTTTACCTCTTACAAATACCATGCTGCCCTTGGTGAGCTTGTACTGTCCATTTTCAAATTTTCTGGAATACTTCTCATTATCAAGCAATCCCACTGAAATTATATTGAGTCGTAATTCTTCAACATGTCTCACAGACTTGAGAATTAGTAGTGTACCATTAGTTGTCTCCAAATGCACATCTTCCTTTCCAATGATTTGAGCATGATCATTGTTTCCCATCTTCACAATGCCAAAATCACCAACGACATAATTTGTGAAGAGCCTTCTATGAGATGTAGCATATATGGTAGCACCACTATCAGGTATTCAAGTCATGTCAACATCACCCACAAGGTTGATGGTTGCATCATCAGAAACAACAGTGATCCTTTCTTCAACAGTGGAACCAATCTTGCCATCATCATTTTCAGCAATGACTACCATCATGTCCTCAACTGCTAAAATAATGTGACCAACATCACTGTCACTATCACTATCTTGTTTCTGTGCCTTCTTCTTTTTTCTTCTTGTTCTCCCGATTAAGCTTCCTGCAGAACTTTCTAATGTGTCCCTTCTTATGGCAGTGATAACACTCAACATCTGAATTTTTTTTCTCTTGACTTGCTTCTACTTTCAACTGAATTCTTCGGACCTCGACTCTTGCTTCTCGCTTGTGACACGGTAAACAACACCTCGGGTTGTGAGGAGGAATTCTCCTTTCAGCAAGTCTTCTTGACTCTTTATTTATCACTTTGGTCTTCATAAGGTTCCAAAAGACAGTACCATTTGGAGCTAAATTGCACAAAGTGACTTTGAGAGTTTCCCAAGTATCTCGCAAATAACTAAATAGTAGCAAAGCCCTGACCTCATCATCAAATGAGATGCCCATGGAAGATAGCTAATTTATAATGCCTTGAAATACATTCGCATGATCAACCACAGAAGTGCCATTTCGGTACCTCAAATGCATCAATTGCTTGATCAAGAACATCTTATTGGTGCCTTCTTTCCTGGCATATAATTCTTCCAATTTCTGCCATAAGGTGCGTGCATGTGTCTCATCACTGATATGGTTCAACACATTGTCATTGACCTACTATCGAATGAACCCACAAGCTTGACGGTGAAATACCTTCCACTCATCATCAGTTTTGTCATCCGGCTTCTCGGTGGCAAATACTGGTTTGTAGTACTCTTTCACATAGAGCAAATCCTCCATCTTACCCTTCCATGCTAGGTAATTTGTACCATTCAGAGATATCATTCTGCTGGTATTCACCTCAATCTTTCACTGCAAGACAATCACCAAAGCAAACACGAGCTCTAATACCACTTGTTGGGGCTAAACAATGCAATTACAAAAAGTTCAGCACCTCAACTTGTAGTGAACCAATGAGGATAGCTTTAACCAATAAATAAGTAGCAGAATTAACAACAAGAACATACACAAAGTGACACAGCGATTTACATTGAAAACCTCCTCGATGTGAGGAGTAAAAACCACGGGGCTTGCACAGCCCACTCCCAAATCTTCCACTATAATCAACAATGGGTACAAGGAGTCTTCTCTAGAACATCTAGAGGTATATTACAGAAGCAACAACATCATCAAGATATAATCTTGATATCATCATCAACAACAGGGGCGACGGCAGGGGGGGTGCCCGTGGTGCACGGGCACCCCCAAAAAAAATTGCAAACTTTTTTTTGGTTATGTATATGTATACACAGTTGGCACCAATTTCAGCCCAATCCCCAATTCAACCCACCAACAACACGCTCCATCTCTAGGTCAGGGCCTCAGGGAGTCAGGGGTCCTTGGAGCTTGCTTCTCCTCCTACTAACGTCGCTCGCCTCCTGCTTCTCCTCCTGGATCCTCCTCCCTTCCTCCGCCAGCCCGCCGCCGCCGAGGACGCCGCCTCCTTGCTTCTCCTCCGCCGCAGACGCCGCCTCCTCGATCTCGTCCTTGATCACGCTTGCCGCCACCGAGGACGCCGCCTCCTTGCTTCTCCTCCTCTACCGCCGCACACCGCCTCCTCTCAGACCCTCCTCCAGACTCCTTGATCCGCGCGCCGAGGACGCTGCCTAATCAAGAGGCCATTGCTCAGCCTCGGCCTTGGCCTTTGGGCATCGCAGGGCGCCGGCGGTTCCCACCAGGCCACCAACACAAAGAACACTGGCTACTAAGGTAGGGCAGCCGCGGCGCCTCCTTGCTTCTCTTCCTGACCTCCTCCTCCGGCTCCGGGACGGCAGGACCTCCACCAGTCCGCCGCCGCCATGGACGCTCTTCTCTGGGATCCGGGATTGTATATTTGGATTTGGGGGAGGCGGCGCAGTGGGCTAGGGCGCTAGGTCAGCAGAGGAGGAGCGCCGAGCTGCACTGGCCAGCGAGGCGCCTGACGGGCGAGGCCGAGCCCGAGTGTAAAGATGTGGCAAGATAGGAGGGACTGAGGAGCAGTGCCCCTGGTGTTGGCGGCTCCATTTCTGATTGCCCCCAAGGCCTGAAAGGCAAGAGCAAGAGATGAAGAGAATTAGAAAACTAAGAGCAGTAACCCTTGTGGCCTTGTTTTATACTATTACACTAACATTGCACAGAAAATAGCAATGGATGGAGTAAAGCTTCAGGATTGCATTTGATAGAAGTTTAGAACAACTTTTGTAGTTTATACACAACCAATGTAATTATCTAAATGTCATTATGCCATCAATCTGTCTGGTCTTGAATGTCTCCTGTCTCCTGACTTTTGTTCTTGAAAATAGCCAGTGATGATGATATAATCAAGTGTTTCTAAGGAATGAGATCGCGTCGTATGGTGTTGTGATTTCCATTAGCTATTTAGGACTTTTTTATTCATGTAAGATTTTATTTGAACTATTTATGTTGCACTATTAACTAATTTTGAACTTTTTGTGTAATTGTGTTGAACTTGTAAAATTACTTATATGTCGTACAAGATTTTTTTTAATCCTTAAAGTGTGTACCCCCATCATAAAATTCCTGGCTCCGCCACTGATCAACAACCATACACAATTAACAGGAGGTACACTAACAACCAAGCAGAGAAGGCACAGTTTCTATCCCCTTCGGTTATCAACTCATATCTCACAAACCACAGATCCAAACGGCATAAAACATGGCAGGAATGTGGATCCACGAGTTCCTAACAGACTGTCCAAATTTTAGTCAAATCAGACAAAGTTTCATCACTCAAACGGAACTTCTACCAAATCTGCTCAGTACTGAATCTGCTACTACCCGAACTGATAATACCCCTCTCAAATTAGATGCTCCTCTCAACCAATCCTCAATCCACCTGTACAAATCAAAGAACTACGAGTCAAAAACTCACAAAACAAATTTGAGGCAGATCCAACCATATTTGCTACTTAGATCGACGTCTTGATGAAGACTGCGTAGGATCACCTGAGATGGAACATAGCTCCTCTTCTTCTTTTCCCTCTTGTCTCTTGTTTTGTTGTGTGCATATGCTTCTACTCTCCGGAGTCTCTCCTTCCAGCAGTAGCTCAAGGAAATGGCTAGGATTTTTCTTCCCCTCATCAAGAAAGAGGCATCTCAACCGTTGATCAATAGAGTAATCAACGGTTCATAAGCTTCTAAATTTATGGGCTGATTTTGAGCTTTTTCATGTGGAAGGACTCCAGCCCAACTGAAACAGTTCGGTTGTACAAAGAAAAATATCAGGTCAGCGATGAACTCTCTATGAGTTGTAATTTATGCATTAGTAGGTAGTTAGCCATCAGTAAGTTATTCGTTAAAAAAACATCAATAACTGCAAATAGCTATTTTAGAATCCGTGAAGCTCAGCCATGCAATGATGTGATGTACTACTCTCTGGATTTGTTCTCAGGTTCACTGCATACTGTCTCTCTAAGTGGAATCCTTGAATTCCATCATGACTTGTGTATGCATGCTTTTGATGTTTGTTATTTTCAAGAACACGCAAGAAGATTGCGTGTCATTCCATTAAGAAATAAAAAAAAAGTGAATACAACCTAAGGTGTCGAACGCGAACAGACCCGCATAAGGCCGGCCAAGAGCTTAAAAACAAAGCAGATACAAAGGTTAACTAAGCGCCCGTGGGATATTGGAAGGAAACAATGACTTAGCTCTGAATCTACTCGCCAATCAAAACGCCCAAGCAGGCTTTTGATGTTTGTTATGAAATGGATAATTCCCTGACCAATTCAGTACATACTGCATATGAAGGCGATCGAATTTAAGAGGATGCACTTCGTTTGCCAAATGAACCCAATTGATGGTTTAATACCATGAGTTAGTTTGTGTTATGAATACTGTGTATATGTATTCAGAGGCCCAATAGGCAACATATATAGGGTGTACAAGGGTTGTATGACATATACAGATAATGCAATACAAAAAGCAGATAAGGAAATACAAAAAGATTCCTATCTCTAACATATCTCTAACAGTTTGAACCTGACATTCTGAAGATATAAGTTACCTCAAATGCAGGCCATGCAAAACGGAAAGATGGGAATAACTCTAGTTTCGCACTGGTTTGTTCCCTATTCCCCTTCTAAGTCCAACGAAAACGCCGCAACACAGGCCTTGGATTTCATGCTTGAATGGCAAGTTCTCAGTTACTCACATGTAATTTTATTATCAATGTCTAGCGAGAATGCAAATCTTTCTAGGAATGCCCTCTAGGTTTGTGGACCCCCTCACTAGAGGATATTACCCAGTCAGCATGAGAAAATTGGTCGGAAATCGCTTGCCACTATTCTCCAAAGAACAATCTGAGTTGATCAAGGGTGCATTTGACTTCATTGGACTCAATTACTACACTGCAAACTATGCTGATAGCCTTCCTCCTTCAAATGGTCTTAACAACAGTTATAACACCGATGCTCGAGCAAATCTTACCGGTAAGTCGACAAAGTATGATTCACTTCTGTTCTTCATTTCTCAATCTAGTGCGAATGAAAGGTAATGTAGTATTTCTTACAAGCATCGTGTCATTTACATGACATTATTTTAGCACGACAATTTACCACTTGGTTTGAAAATACATTTGCTTCTTGGATCTTTTCTCTGTTAACAAAATACTGACATCATCCGATCATATTAGGAGTTCGAAATGGTGTTCCCATAGGTCCTCAGGTAATTAATTTACCAGTTGCTTCACAACATGAGCAAATTGACCGGTTATTTTTCCTCAGTTTGTAACTTTGTCTGGGCAATGATTTGATCTTTTGTTGATTCAGTTCCATAAATGTGATACAGGCTGCCTCATCTTGGCTTTACATCTACCCTCCAGGATTCCGTGAGCTGCTGCTTTATATTAAGGAGAACTATGGCAATCCTACTGTCTACATCACTGAAAATGGTAAACTTCGAAGTCCTCTAATTAGTCAGAAGGTGTGCAGACCAGAGTCGGTATTATAACATGCTCTCAGTTTGCAACCAACTCAAGCTTTGTATTGCTCGAGTGTTCCTCTACTAAAAACAGACAAAACCAGACTAAAACTATTATATATCTTTTTTAGACTGAAGATTAAAACCTCCCCGAATGTATGCTTACGCTATTTACTACGTAGGCGTTGATGAAGTCAACAACAACAGGCTGCCACTTCAGGAAGCCCTGAAGGATGACACCATGATAGAGTCTACCACAACCACAAGCACCTTCTTTACCTGCTAAGTGCTATAAGGTCTGAGCACTAGTTCATACACTAAGGTGTCAGTGAGCTTAATGTGGTGACTTTCAACGCATGGCATTTGACATCGCAGAGATGGAGCAAACGTGAAAGGATACTTCGCATGGTCGCTGCTCGACAACTTCGAGTGGATGAACGGCTACGCAGTTCGGTTTGGGTTGGGATACACTTCGTGGACTACAGCGACGGGCTGAAGCGACACCCCCCAAGAACTCCACCCGTTGGTTCATGGAGTTCCTCCTCCAGGAACGGACATGGATGAGAATATGAGATGACACTGGCAACAAAAAGTGTGATATCTTGGAACAACCTGAGGTTCGCACGTCGTTGTGCCGCTTGCGTTGCCGCATGTGTTCTGTGCCATGTGAAGCAGCGCGCGCGCGTTGGGCGATTGTTATGCAATTATCTGGAACAAAGCATGTATTTTCTGCGGTGCAAAGTGCTCCCAGCGACCGTTCCTTCACTGTGATGCTCGTGATTGCTTCTTGTATCGAGATGTGTCTTTTTCAACTGCGTCAGTGCTGATTGCTGAATATGGAACGTGACCTCCAAACCGGGCCAGACAGAAATTTCTCCGTGATAGCGAGATAATTCATGCGTAATTGTTTTTGTTATATTACTCAAAGGTATACGTTACAATATATAGTCTAAGCCGAGAGAAACAAAGGTTCGGCTGGGCGTGATTAACGCACACGCGTGAAGACCGGCGTGAAGACCGGCACTGGGCTTGCATGCAGCGCCATGCAAGGCAAGTGCGATCCTGGCCGGGAGAGAATTCCGGAGATGCCTAACTGAACCGCAGGAGTCAAGCTTGCTAACACCCCCCCCTGGTGCAGTCGGTACGTTGGCACGGCAGACGTTCAGACTGGAACGAAACTCGGTGAAGACAGGCGTCGGCAGCCCCTTGGTGAAGATATCGATGAACTGGGATGTGGTCGGCACATGTAGAACCCGGACGTCACCGACAGCAACCCGCACGCGGACGAAATAAAGATCAATCTTCACGTGCTTGGTGCGTTGGTGCTGGACGGGGTTCGTCGAAAGATACACGGCGCTAACGTTGTCGCAGTAGACGAGTGTAGCCCGAGGTAGGGGACTGTGGAGCTCCTGAAGGAGTTGCTGTAGCCAGGTGGCCTCGGCAACACCATTGGCCATAGCGCGATACTCGGCCTCTGCACTTGAGCGGGAGACAGTCTGCTGCCGCTTTGAAGACCAGGAAACCAGGTTGGCGCCCAAAAAGACAGCATAGCCCGAAGTGGATTTGCGTGTGTCAGGGCACCCGGCCCAGTCGGCATCCGAGTAGACAACAAGCTCCAAAGGCACAGAGCGGCGTAGAAGGACGCCATGGTCAAGAGTCCCCCGGATGTAGCGCAGGATGTGCTTCACAGCAGTGAGATGATGCTCACGTGGGTCATGCATGTAAAGGCACACCTGCTGAACGGCATAGGAAATGTCAGGTCAAGTGAAGGTCAGATATTGCAGCGCACCAGCCAGGCTGCGGTAGTGAGTAGGATCACCCCGCGCGGCGATTTTTGTTAGCAAGCTTGACTCCTGCGGTTCAGTTAGGCATCTCCGGAATTCTCTCCCGGCCAGGATCGCACTTGCCTTGCATGGCGCTGCATGCAAGCCCAGTGCCGGTCTTCACGCGTGTGTGTTAATCACGCCCAGTCGAACCTTTGTTTCTCTCGGCTTGGGCTATATATTGTAACGTATACCTTTGAGTAATATAACAAAAACAATTACGCATGAATTATCTTGCCATCATGGTATCAGAAGATTTCTTTTCCTATGACTTACCGCTTCCGCTACACAAATCCTAACAGGAGCCGGTGCTCTCATCCATGGCTGATCTCGCCACCTCTGCTGCCGCTGTCTCTGACGGCGAGCGCGCTGCCGCCCTTGCGCGAGAACGCGCCACCACCCAGCAGGCGTGAAATTCGCCATTGCCAAGGAACACGGCCGCCACGCTCGAGATCGCGATCGGAGGCGCCATCGATAAAGATCGTGAACGACGATCCTCGCGGCCGCCGCCAGCGCCGCCGACAAAGCGACCTCGACGCCCGAGCCGTGTGCGTGCCGCCGCCGCCGCTCTTGAACGTGAGCGTGAGACCGCCGCCGCCTTGGAGTGCGAGGCCGCTGCAGCGCGCCAGCGCACCTCCCTCGGGGACGGCACTCTGCTCTCCGACGACGACCCTCCTGAGGACGCCGCCTCCGCATCCTATGAGGCCATCACCGTGGCCAACCTCCATGCTCAGGCCGCCGGCGTCCAGAACATCCGGGCCCTTGTACCCGTTGTGCTTGACTTGACGTCGTCCCACTACAACACATGGTGTGATCTGGTTCTCCTCACCCTCGGCTGGTACTCCCTCGCCGATCACGTGACATCCGATGCCGCCTTCCCCGACGATCCTGCCTAGCATCGCATGGACTGCGTTGTGCTATCCTGGATCTACGGCACCGTCTCCCCTGAGCTTATGGAGGCCGTCCGCGTTCGTGGCAACACCGCGCGCACTGCATGGCTCGGCATCGCGCATCAGTTCCTCGGTAATCGTGAAACCCGAGCCTTATATCTCGACGCCGAATTTTGCACCTTCATGCAGGGCGATCTCTCCGTTACGGATTACTGCCGCAAAATGAAGAGCATGGCGGACGCGCTTGCCGACCTCGGCGAGTACATTCCTGACCGCACGTTGGTCTTGAATGTCCTCCGCGGGATGAGTGGCAAATTCGCCTACATGACCCCTCACTTCAAGCGGCAACGTCCGTTCTCGACCTTCAACGAGGTCCGCGCTGATCTTCTCCTCGAGGAGCTGACGGGGTCAGCCACGTCGTCCACCGCCCTAATCGCCACGACGACCGGTGATGCCAAGGGCGCCGGAGGCCCTGGCGGTCTTCCGCCGAAGAACCTCCTCCGAGCTCCTTCACGCGGCACGCTCGGGCTCCGGTCCGCCGCCACGTCGCCGTGGCGATGGCAATAGCGAAGGAAGAATGTCGACGATCCCACCGGCGCCACCCACCGCACCGCCGTCCTTCTACAACCCATGGACCGGCACCATTGAGATGTGGTTCGGTCCACGGTACTCCCTGGTCGCGACCCCATGCTTGGTCCCGTGCCGGCGGCGGCATCCAACCGCCGCATGCACTTGTTGTTCTTTGCGCCGGCCCTATGGCTATCCCCGGTGCCGCGGCGGCGGAAGGCCGCTGCCCTTCTGCATCGATCGCTTCGCCCGCCATTGCCTGCCCCTGTCGCCTCACCATGGACACCTTGGTGCAGGGCTTCGATCAGGAGCACTTGCCAATGCCTTGTCGTTGACACCATGTCCCTCAACTCCCCCTCTACCAACGAGTGGGTTATGGACTCCGGAGCTTCCTCGCATATGACGCCCGACACCGGTAACATATCCTTGTTTCGCCCGCCACGTTCCACACTTCCTTCATCTATCATTGTTGGCAACGGGTCCTCTTTACCTGTCACGCACACTGGTCACACAGTCTTATCTGGTCCCTTTTATCTTAACAATGTTCTAGTTGCTCTGAACATTATTAAGTCACTTATCTCTGTTCGCCAGTTTACCACTAACAATAATTGTTCTGTTGAGTTTGACCCGTTTGGCCTCTCTGTGAAGGATCTTCGTTCCAGGAACGTGATCGCCAGGTGCAATAGTTTCGGCCCCCTATACTCCTTGCACCTTCCTGCGCCACGGCAATCATCATGCGCCCTCCTCGCCGGTATCACCTCCACCGTTTGGCATCGCCGCCTTGGACATCCTGGACACGAGGTGTTCTCCAGACTTGCAAGTGCGTCTGCTATTTCGTGTAATAAAAATACTTGCGACACCATTTGCCATGCATGTCAGCTTGGTCGCCACATTCGCTTGCCCTTTGCTAGTTCATCTTCTCGGGCTCTCCAGAATTTTGATCTTATTCATTGTGATCTTTGGACCTCTCCTGTCGTGAGTGTGTCCGGTTATAAATACTATTTGGTCATTCTCGATGATTGCTCGCACTTTGTTTGGACGTTCCCTTTACGTCTCAAATCCGATACTTTTTCCACACTAGCTCACTTTTTTTCCTACGTGGCAACTCAGTTTTCTTGCACAATCAAGGTTGTCCAGTGTGACAACGGCCGCGAATTTGACAACTCCACTGCCCGCAACTTTTTCCTCACGCATGGCGTTGCTCTCCGCATGTCCTACCCCTACACATCCCAGCAGAACGGTAAAGCTGAGCGCACTCTCCGTTCCCTTAACAACATTGTACGCTCGCTTCTCTTCCAGGCGTCCCTTCCTCCATCCTACTAGGTCGAGGGTCTCCACACAGCCACATATCTTTTTAACCGTCTGCCATCCAAGACCCTCCCCTCTGGAACCCCCTTCTTTGCCCTGTACGGTACTCATCCCTCATATACCCACCTCCGCGTGTTTGGTTGTGCTTGCAACCCCAACCTCTCCTCCACTGCACCTCACAAACTCGCGCCCCGTTCATCTCTTTGCGTGTTTTTGGGCTATTCAAACGAGCATAAGGGTTACTGGTGTCTCAATCTTGCTTCTAACAAGGTTGTTATCTCCCGACACGTCACCTTTGACGAGTCCCAGTTTCCCTTCTCCAACACCCAGAAATCAGCCATCGGTGATCTTGATTTTCTCACTGACCTTGCGGTCCAGCCGGTGCCCATTGGCCCGCCTAGCTCGCTCTCTCCTGTAGGTACTCGATGTTCTGCGCCAACGACGCCTAATGCTGTGCCGCCCATGGTCGCTGCGGCTTCTCCAGCCGCGCCCACCGTGGCACCTCCGTGACAGTCCACGCCACGCATGGCAACGTCGACCCAGAGGTTGGGGTAGCAAGCACAACCAAACACGCGGAGGTGGGTATATGAGGGATGAGTACCGTACAGGGCAAAGAAGGGGGTTCCAGAGGGGAGGGTCTTGGATGGCAGATGGTTAAAAATATATGTGGCTGTGTGGAGACCCTCGACCTAGTAGGATAGAGGAAGGGACGCCTGGAAGAGAAGTGAGCGTACAATGTTGTTAAGGGAACGGAGAGT
Organism: Phyllostachys edulis; assembly: GCA_036346405.1. Classification (NCBI taxonomy): domain Eukaryota; kingdom Viridiplantae; phylum Streptophyta; class Magnoliopsida; order Poales; family Poaceae; genus Phyllostachys; species Phyllostachys edulis. The sequence continues at coordinate 45,553,536 of CM070552.1, read as the reverse complement.
GCACTCAGCTTTACCGTTCTGCTGGGATGTGTAGGGGTAGGACATGCGGAGAGCAGCGCCATGCGTGAGGAAAAAGTTGCAGGCGGTGGAGTTGTCAAATTCGCGGCCGTTGTCACACTGGACACCCTTGATTGTGCAAGAAAACTGAGTTGCCACGTAGGAAAAAAAGTGAGCTAGTGTGGAAAAAGTATCGGATTTGAGACGTAAAGGGAACGTCCAAACAAAGTGCGAGCAATCATCGAGAATGACCAAATAGTATTTATAACCGGACACACTCACGACAGGAGAGGTCCAAAGATCACAATGAATAAGATCAAAATTCTAGAGAGCTCGAGAAGATGAACTAGCAAAGGGCAAGCGAATGTGGCGACCAAGCTGACATGCATGGAAAATGGTGTTGCAAGTATTTTTATTACACGAAATAGCAGACGCACTTGCAAGTCTGGAGAACACCTCGTGTCCAGGATGTCCAAGGCGGCAATGCCAAACGGTGGAGGTGATACCCGCGAGGAGGGCGCATGATGATTGCTGTGGCGCAGGAAGGTGCAAGGAGTATAGGGGGCCGAAACTATTGCACCTGGCGATCACATTCCTAGAAAGAAGATCCTTCACAGAGAGGCCAAACGGGTCAAACTCAACAGAACAATTATTGTCAGTGGTGAACTGGTGAACAGAGATAAGTGACTTAATAATGTTCGAGCAACTAGAACATTGTTAAGATAAAAGGGACCGTAAGACTGTGTGACCATGCAGCGTGGCGGATGTAAAGAGGACCCTGCCAACAATGATAGATGAAGGAAGTGTGGAACGTGGCGCTAAACAAGGATATGTTACCGTGTTGGGCGCCATATGCGAGGAAGCCCGAGTCCATAACCCACTCGTTGGTAGAGGGAGAGTTGAGGGACATGGTGCTGAACGCATTGGCAAGTGCCTACTGATCCCAGGAAGCCCTAGACCAAGGTGTCCATGGTGAGGGCGACAGGGGCAGCTAGCCGGGCGGGGCAGTCGGTGCAGGAAGGGGCAGCCCGGGCTGCTGCTGCGGCACCAGGGGATAGCCATAGGGCCCGGGCGCAGCAACAACAAGTGCATGCGGCGGTTGGATGCCAGCGCCAGCGGGCACGAGGGACCAAGCATGGGGCTGCGACCCGCCGGGAGCAGCCGGTGGATCAGGCCACATCTGAATGGTGCCGGTCCATGGGTTGTAGAAGGACGGCCAGGGTGCAACGGACTGGCCGGTGGTGGACTGGTCGGCATTCTTCCCTCCGCTATTGCCACTGCCACGGTGACGGCGGCGGCCAGACCCGGAGCCCGAGCCAGGCTGTGTGAAGGAGCCCGAGGAGGCCCCCTTCGGGGCAGAAGGACCGCCAGGGCCTCCGGCGCCCTTGGCATCACCGGGCGTCGTGGCGATTAGGGCGGTGGACGACGTGGCTGACCCCGTCAGCTCCTCGAGGAGAAGATCAGCGCGGACCTCGTTGAAGGTTGGGAACGAACGTTGCCGCTTGAAGTGAGGGGTCATGTAGGCGAATTTGCCACTCAACCCGCGGAGGACATTCAAGACCAACGTGCGGTCAGGAATGTACTCGCCGAGGTCGGCAAGTGCGTCCGCCATGATCTTCATTTTGCAGCAGTAATCCGTAACGGAGAGATCGCCCTGCATGAAGGTGCGAAATTCGGCGTCGAGATATAAGGATCGGGTTTCGCGATTATCGAGGAACTGATGCGCGATGCCGAGCCACGCAGTGCGCGCGGTGTTGCCACGAACGCGGACGACCTCCATAAGCTCAGGGAGACGGTGTCGTAGATCCAGGATAGCACAACACAGTCCATGCGATGCTAGGCGGGATCGTTGGGGAAGGCGGCATCGGATGTCACGTGATCGGCGAGGGAGTACCGGCCGAGGGTGAGGAGAACCAGATCACGCCATGTGTTGTAGTGGGATGACGTCAAGTCAAGCACAACGGGTACAAGGGCCCGGATGTTCTGGACACCGGCGGCCTGAGCATGGAGGTTGGCCACGGCGATGGCCTCATAGGATGTGGAGGCGGCATCCTCAGGAGGGTCGTCGTCGGAGAGCAGAGCGCCGTCCCTGAGGGAGGCGCGCTGGCGCGCTGCAGTGGCCTCGCGCTCCAGGGCGGCGGCGGCCTCGCGCTATGCGTTCAAGAGCGGTGGCGGCGACACTCACACGGCTCTGGCAGCCGCTTTGGCGGCGGCGGCGGCGGCGCTGGTGAGGATCATGCATTCACGATCTTTATTGGCGGCAGTCTCCCGATCGCGATCTCGGCGGCGTGGCGGCGCGTTCCTTGGCAATGTAGCTCGGCTGGCTGGGTGGCGGCGCGTTCTCGCGCGAGTGCGGCAGTGTGCTCGCCGTCAGAGACAACAGCAGCAGAGGTGGCGAGATCAGCCATGGATGAGAGCACCGGCTACTGTTAGGATTTGTGTAGCAGAAGCGGTAGGTCATAGGAAAAGAAATCTTCTGATACCATGATAGCGAGATAATTCATGTGTAATTGTTTTTGTTATATTACTCAAAGGTATACGTTACAATATATAGCCCAAGCCAAGAGAAACAAAGGTTCGGCTGGGCGTGATTAACGCACATGCGTGAAGACTGGCACTGGGCTTGCATGCAGCACCATGCAAGGCAAGTGCGATCCTGGCCGGGAGAGAATTCCGGAGATGCCTAACTGAACCGCAGGAGTCAAACTTGCTAACACTCCGCTTGCGATGTCCTGCTCCTGCACTCCTGACCAACGGCGCCTGAAGAATTAGCTCGTTGTTTTGGAGCCTATTCAATTCTCAAGAGACAGTTGACTGCTCGGTCCATACCACGGTGCAGATAAGCGAAATTTTATGGTATATTCTACTAATAGTATATGGTTGTATTATAAATCAAATTTAGCCATTGATTTGTTAATAGTGTAATAGATTTTTATTTGTAATTTTAAATTTTTTCATGAATGTACTATGGACTTTCACTAGCTCTAATGTAAACCTTTCGAATCCGTTCCCTGGCGCCGCTGCCTCCGTCTCCTACCGCGGCGCACCTCGCCGGTGCACCTCCGACGCCACCGCCCAGGGAGGAGCGCCACCGCGTCCGTATCGTACCTGCACCTCCGTGACGCCGTCGCCGTGTCCGTATCGTACGCGCTCCCGCCGCGTCCGTCTCAGACGGGCGCCGCCGTGCCACCGCTGCACCTCGAGGCTGCACCACTGCGATGCCGCCGCCGAGGAAGGAGCGCCTCCACGTCCGTCTCGTACGCGCGGCCGCCTGTTGTTCAGAGCCTCCTCCGGAATCTGACTTGTGTAATAACTATAGTTAACCTTGCATCTTCCTTTACCCCATTACTCTTACAGTCAAGGAACCAAAATTAGTAGACTCGTGTTAACGAAGGCAAACAAGTATGTAACTGTGGGTTTCATTGGTCCATGGGCAGGCAGAGGCCAATGCACCAGTCCGTTGACGGTAGGCAATAGTTCAGGGTTCAGGCTGCTGCATGATGATTGAGCTATTGTTCATACCACATGCAGTAACTCAACATTTCAGCCTGGTTAGTATCTTAAAGATCTTACAAACATCTACCATCATAAAGTTTATAATGAATTTAATTCAGTTAATTTCTTAACATCGGTCAAGTGAAACAATCAATAAAATATAACTTTGATAATAAATTCCCTTTTGTTCAGATTAGCCTCAAATTCCATCTCTGTAGCAAGTCGGGCAGAGTGTCATGGGACCAAAAAGCTGCTTTCTGTTCTAGCCTCAAATTCATTCACTCGCCAGCACACATGCATGTGTATCTGACATCTATGTGTCTGCGTGTCTCTGCCAGCCATGCTAAACGCAGCTTATATTAATCATGCTTAAGTATCTAGTTAAGAATAAAACCAATCTTGGTAGCAATTCCAAGTTTCCAACCACTCCAAAGATGTAAAAAAGAAGGTGCGTATACAGTTATATACAGTGTCATAGTAAAGAGGTGTGTCTGAATGTAAGTCTGAACATTTTTGCTGTCATTATTGGGAAGTTCAATTGTCAAATTATTTAGACGAGTTCCATCGACAATTAGGATAGCATATACATATGTCAATGGTGTTATTTGTTTATTAATCGTGATGACTCGCGAGGGAAATCATTGTGAGGAAGATTTTGTTCTTTCTACACAAATCGATGCTGGTTTACTGATTAGCTTGACCTGGAAATCAAATCACGACGCTTTCAGATACCTCAATTCCAATTCACGTGACGGATTAGTCAAGAAGTAACCATCTGCTCAATTCCCTTTCGTCCATTCACCATGGCAACAATGCTGAAATGGCAGAAGAGGCTTAATTCGCCAATTCAAATGGTGATAGGAGCGGGAAATTTTAAAAAAAATGTTTATATCTGTAGAGAACCCAGCTTCAAATTTTAGTGGATTTCACTAAGTTTATTGGTAATATCTTTAAGTGTTTGTGAAGCTTCAAATGACGACAGGGTCCTACGAGCACTCGGGGTGCTGCTCCGGATTGCCACACCTAAACGTGAACAAGAGTGAATCATGTGTCTTAGCTCTAAACTGTCAGAACTTAGACTAAACGCACGCAGAGAATCACTTAATTAGTAGGCCAAAAAGCTCAATACACTCTGGAAAACTTTGGATGAGCGGACAGGCAAGCACAGAAAGGGGGCAACGAAAAAGCCAGCCACAAGCGCTGACCAGGAACCCGAGGCATTGCCAGAGTTACCCATAGATTGTCCTGGTGTGAGGAGGAAGATGGGGGAGGGGGGTGGGGAGGGGAGGTGAAATACTTCTCGGATTGAATTGAGTATGAACCTAAGATGAAGATGTCGTTGTTACATTAGAAGGATGGTACTCGATATGGTGTCATAACAATAAATCTAGCCGAGGTGTAAAATCGGGTCATACGCGGCGCGAGGTGCCTCCCTTTGATCGGTATTATGGAGGCAATTCTCTGTGGTACCACAAAGTACTTTATTGACTGAAGCAACAACACATCGCTCTCTATGGCAAATGACAGAGTATTGTACTCTGCCATGATCACCAAGTACATGGAGGAGCATCACTACTACAGAAATGGTCTTTACAGACGGTTCAAAAACGTCATCACAGACGGTTTCGTGAGCCGTCTGAGTTTGTAGGTCAGTAATGACATGGGTCATCACAGACGGTTTTTGAATCGCTCGTGTGAATCGCTATGCTGACGGTTCGAATAAGAACCGTCAGTGATAATACTATCACGAGCGGTTCTTGTTCGTAACCGCTCAGCGATAATCTATTTTCACGAGCGGTTACGACAAGAACAAATGCGTGATAGTTTTTTCTATTGCAAAAAAACAAATCGGATTTGAGCCAAAACCAATCAATTGCTAGACAGTAGTTTCCATATGCAACCTCTAGCAAGACAACTAAAATCCAATTAAAATCCAAGTGTTAGTGATTTTAAGCCATGGTAAAATTACAGAGTAATGAAAATTCAAGCCATGGTAAAATCAGAAAGTAAGAAAAATTCCAAGTTACAGACGGTTTTTAATACAAACCGTCTGTGATATGATATATATCACAGACGGTTTTTAATACGAACCGTCTGTGATACTTCATAGACGGTTTTCAATACGAACCATCTGTGATGAGCACGGGAATTCACAGACGGTTCGTGTTGAAAATCGCTTATCGAAGTATCGCGACGATTCGAACAAGAACCTTCAGGATACTTAGTATCACGAAGGTTCTTGTTCAGAACCGTCTGTGATACTTTATAGACGGTTTTCAACACGAACCGTCTGTGATATTACTTCTTCACAAACGGTTTTTAGCATAGCCAGTAACACAGACGGTCACTAAACCAAAACCGTCTGTGATTGTATTTAATACAGACGATTTTGGTCAACCGTCTGTGATGAGGCATCCAGTATTGGTCTTTTTGTAGTAGTGGCAAGAAGGGTGAAATGCACATGACATTCAAGATGTGCACAGGAGAGCTTCGCTTCGAGGTACTTTGCAGGGAGAAAGAACGCCGCAGGATGAACCGCGAGAGGATCGTCCACGAGTGCACGCTATGGCGCGCTAGTTGCATATACACTTGCAACAAGCCACTCATTTTGCATAGATCATGCTCACATGTGATGGCCTCATGTTTGACGGTGCGCAGCATCCTGGCCCACACCTTTCTGAATATTTCACCAAGGAAGATGTGATGCAAACCTGGAATACAGAGCTGTATGGTTACGACGTGGTTGGCCATTTCACTGCCCATCCTACCTAGGAGTAACGGATTTGAGCCGCCGACATTGCTAGGCTAAAGGGAAATGTTGGCTAGCGGCAGAAATGGCATATCAGGAATGACATGGACGAAGCAGAAACCGAGCATCGTATGAAGAAGTGCTCTATTTGCAGGGAGTCCAAGCGTACCTTCAAGAATTGCCCTGCGAGAAATGCATAGGATGAAGGGGAGGTCGGCAGTCCGGACGACACCGTTGGGACCTCATCCGACCGCCCCACTTGAGGCGGTCACCGTGGAGGTCGACATGGCGAGCATTGAGGTCACGGCCATGAGAATGGTTTATCTTGTTGAAATATGTTGTGCTGAATGTTTTGTAATATTATTGTGATTTGTCGACAAACTATGTAATGACATCTGTCCTATTTAGTTTTGTTGTTCGATATACTGATGTGTAACCTATGTACTACTGCTAATATTATTTTTGATTACTTTCTATTTCTATTCCTTATTATGTCGTGTGTCAAATTGTAATATGTAACTTATGTTTGCCGTTAGTTTAAAAAAAATTCAAAAAAAAAACGTTGATCCTGTCATCGGTTCGATTGGCGATAAGCTCCTATCACCATTTCAATTAGCGACAGAGGCTTGTCACCAATTGATCTAGCGACGTAGGTATTTGCACACTGTTCTAATAGCGATAGGGATATTTCGCTATTTCAAATGGCGGCAGTAGCCCATTTTTGTAAGATAAATTGACTATTTATTTTGTAATTATTTATTAAAATAACATTATTTAAAAACACACACACATGGGGATAGCATCATGTGCTTGCACTTCAACAATATCAGCTCAGTTGAATTATGCGAGTGAATTTGCTTACAAAGAATATATTATTTGGCAACAAAACAGAAATTACATAGCAATGTCACAATTCATTACTTAGTTATAGCTGCACCAGTTAGCATTGAGGTGTACATGACCATTGGCATAAACCTGTTTGGTTATTTGGTTCTTTACTTTCTGAAGGTTCAGGCCCAACTGACACAACTGAGCCCTGTCCTTGTGCTTGTTTAGGAGCATACAACAGTCAACACAATGACATTTGTAATTGCATGCAATAAATCTAACACTGGGTTTTGCATTCAACCATCACTAAAATTTGCAATTGCATCCACAATAGAAAAAATCCAGTCATCTGACTACTGGACACATACATTTTCATTTCAATTTTGCACACACAAACATCCATTTGCAGATCCCAATAGAACAAGCAATCGTCGTGATTCCAACAATTAGGAATCATGCCAAATTTCTAGCTTGGCCTCCTTTGCGTTGGATCATTTCGCATCAAATTCTTCCATTTTCTCCAATTCTAGAAATCAAAACTCACCTCCTTAACTCACAAAATTAAAAACAACTAGAGAAGCACTTTGCTTTCCCTGCTACCAAAAAATATAAACACCCATATATTCTCACAAAATCTCTTAAAAACACATATTTCATGGGGACAGTGGTGGCAGTACATGTTGGTGGTGCTATGGATGATGCGACTTGTAATGGTGTCGCGATGTTGTGGATGGAGTTGGCGCAGTGCGGTGTTGTGGAGGCGGAGGCCTTGCGGCACGGTGTGGAGAGGAGAGAGGAAGACCGGCGCCAGCGTTGCTACCCTGTTATGGAGCCTCCAAATGGGAGCAGCGCCACCCCGGGTGGATGCGCGTACCAGTGCCAGATTGTGTTTGGTGGTTGCGACCTACGAGAGTATACGATAATTGTGATGAGCACGAGGCCGGCGGCGGCCGTTACCCCGACGGCGACGACGGTGCTCTAGAGGCCGCCAGGGGCGCTAGCGGAGCCAAGGAGGCCGGCGACGACGCACTCGACACAGTCCTACACCCACATCGGGCACATATGACTGCCGGATCCCTCAATGGCTCCCCTCTGGTGCTCCCCCCACCACCGCGAACCCCCATGTGGTGCCCTCGATCGACCGATCGGCGACCGCCAACATCCTCACACATCCACGCCTTCCACTCAATGTGCTGCGCCACCACCACCTCCTCAATGCACCACACAGCAAACCTCCTGAAGACACCGAGCGGTGGTCACCAACACCAATCCCCTAACGCCCAAACATCAACACCAAATGGGCGGCCCGACACGATCCATCGTGGCTTGGCTATTAGGTGGGGTCAGGCTGTGCCCCACGTCTTTGAGGCGGCCCAGCACGACCCATCGACCATTCATGTCGTCTTAGGGTCAAGACGAGCTGTTTAGTCTGACAAGCCTTTTCGGCCCACTTAACCCGGTAGGCCCGAAAAATAAAAAAATTAGAAAAAAAAATACAAAAAATGTTTAGAATTCATAAATAGATATCAAAATTGTAAAAAAAATGAGACAAACATATTGAAAATGTAATAAAGAGCTTTATTAATGTTCAAATTGTTGTCTCGTTAAAACATTTGACAAGTAAAAACTCAACATGAGAAGACCTTAGCAAAGAAAAAAGAGTACAACCTATAGCTCTACATACATCCTTGTTCTACGTGTCGTTGTCTAGGTACAGATTTTCAAACACCTCCAACAACTATGGATTTTTTATAAAGTGTTGTGTTCGTGAATCAGCTTGTTCCCAGTCCTTCATAGTTAGAAGTATCTCCACCATCTCACTTGTGAGACTTGTTCTTCTCTCCTCCAATATTTTTCCAAAAAGACTGAAAGCAGACTCGGAGGAAACCGTCGAGATAGGAACAATTAACAAATCACGTGCAAGTATGGATAGCACGGGATATGTTAACTTATGGGCATGCCACCGTTGCAAAATTTCAAAGTTTTTTGAGTTGAAATCCACTGTATCGCTGTCCAGATAGGTGGATAGTTCCCCACTCCTTGTGGGTCTTGGCTGAGTAGGCAACGATGTAGAAGAAGAAGACTTAGACCTAGAGGAAGAGCCACTGAAGATTTTGTCCCACATATTTGTCTTGATACATGAGGAGGGGGCTATTGAAGGTCGTTGCGAGCGGACTCCCCGGAACTTATTTTCATACCTTTGGTAAGCCTCGTATAACCTAGAATGAACTTCTGCAAAGTAGTTAGTATAATCTAGCCCTGTAGCATCACTAAGAAGATCAAGTACACTACCAAATGCATCAATTTTACCTCTAGAATCTAAAAGAAATGCAAATGCATATAGGTAAGGGATTTCTCTCTAATATTTAAGGTATTTAGTTTTCATGCAAACAATAGAATCGCGTGAAACTAAGTCATTTTCATACATTTTCAATTGAGTAGCGATCTGTAAAATACTATGCAGAATGATAGGAGATGTTGGATAGTACACAGCGGACAAAGCAACAGTGGCCTCATAAATTTTTTCTAAAAACTATAGTATCTTCTCAGCAACAAACCAATGTTGCTCAGTCAATAATATACTACCGTTAGTGCTCTGATAGTGTGTTTGAATAAAAACATAAAAAATGCTCTTGTATGGTAAAAGACTCTTAAGCATCAGGTAAGTAGAGTTCCACCTTACCGGCATGTCCAAACTGAACTTTCTTGGACGTACACCTATCGCCTTGTAGAAGTTCTTATATTGTGCTATTCTTACGTTAGAATTATTCCAAAAAGAAATCGCATCGCGAAAAGCTTTAATATACGGACTCAACCTCTTCAAACCACATTTGACTATAAGGTTGATAATATGACAAGCGCATCGTTGATGTAGCAAGAAGGAATCGGCGTATGTATTCAACACTGGAGTAAAAATATCCATGGCCCTAGAGTTCGAAGCGGCATTGTCTAAAGTAATTGCGAATATTTTGTCTGTAAGACCAAAGTCTTTCACGACTTTGATAATACAGTCCGCAATATTCTCACCCGTGTGTGTTACATTAATTAATTGTAAACATATAATCCTTTTCTCCATTACCCAGTCGTCATTAACATAATGGGCAACTACATTAAGATAATCTTCCCTAGCCCGACTACTCCATATGTCCGAGGTCAGGGCCACAAAAAATGTGCATGTTCTAAATAGTTCCTTTATTTTATTACGGCATTCATTATAGTATTTTACTAGATCTCTAGTTGTTGTCTGTTTAGAAACGAAGAAAATATAGGATTATGCGCAGTCCTAATGTAATTTTGGAAAGCAGGAGACTCCCCAAAGCCTAATGGTAAATCCTCAGAAGCAATTAAATGACAGAGAGATTGACGGACTACCTTAGGATCGTAGTCCCAGCTACATACCGTACTGCCGGGGTTGTACTGCAGCTACGTCTGCCTCATCACCAATCCTTGCTTGGCCTTACATCTTGTAGCATATCTAAGCAAGTGCCCCATTCCACCTGTAGACCTTGCAGACAATTCACTACGACAAATTTTGCAAATAGCATATGATACCTCATTTTTCTGTGCATCTTGCTTGGTTGTCCTGTCGAAATTCTCCCACACTCCCGATGTAGATGACCTCAGCCTCTTTGCTCTAGTTGACATGGAGCCTGATGCTACTGTAGAGCTTGATGACGAAACTCTGCCTTGCCCTTCCGATTGGCTTGAGGCAGCCGCAGCCGCATCTATGGATGCAATTTCCTCTGGTGAAAGTCCGTAATCACCAAGAGCAAAGCTGTCGTAACTGTCCATAACAAAAACTGTAAAATTGAAACTAACACTATTATTACTTTCATCTTAGCATAACAAGTACTAATAATAAAAGTATGCAAAAAATAGAATTGTATCTCTTTTGCTGACTTGCTGCTGAAAATTAAAATTTTCAAAATTTGGCAAAGTTTTTTTTTTGAATTTTGCCAAATTATCTCGCAACGAATTTGAATTTGCACAATAAAATTTCAAAGAGAGGTTGGGGAATGGAGGGGTGCTGAATGAGGGGGTATGGTGGCTATTTATAGAAATACAATTGGGATTTTTTTTGAATTTGTTTGCTATTTTTAAAGGCCCAAACGGTCAACAAAATGGTCCAAACACCAACGGCTGGATTTTAGTAGGGTCGTGTCGGTGGCCCAGAGACCTCATTTTTTCCTCGCCTTTGCCATTGCCCTCATTGGTTCATTGCCTCGCTTCTTTTCAGACTCACTACCGCGTTCTGGAAGCTCCGCGTCGGCTCCGTCCCCCGCCGCCTTCTCTTCTCCCTCAGCTCTGGTCTCTTCCCTCCTCGCCTCCTCCCTTCCCGAGCCACCCGCTTTGGTCCCCTCCCCCTCTCTTCCTCCTCCCTTCCCTAGCTGGCCCCGCCGCCATCTCCTTCCACCACGCTGGCGTCGCCCCGCCCTCCTCCTCGCTGGCTCCCTCCCTCGCCAGATCATCCGCAGTGGTTGATTTGTTGCGATTGTTGATTACAGGTTGGAGTAGTGATGACTGATGAGCAATTTTTAGCGCTTTTTTGTTGCGATTGTTGATTTTCTTCTTGTTTGTTGCGATTGTTGATTAGAGGTTGGAGCGGTGATGACTGATGAGCAATTTTTTGTGGACTAGAGTTTCTGATACTACTTCGTAGTATTTGAAGACCAAACTCTTGGCTGTCATGAGCTTCCAAAACTCATTGTTCAATCTGTTCTTATTTCGAATAGATTAGCGTTTGTTTTGTTTGCAACTGTTGATTAGGGATTAGAGTGGTGATGACTGATACTGCTACTTTTTCGGTAGTTAAAGACCAAAACCCTGAAACTATTTGAGCTCCAAGATCTCACAAATCAATCTCTTTCCTTAAGATTGGTTTTTTAGCTCTATCGATTGGATGCGTCTATTACCAATTCTGGAGGATGAATGGATGATTCGGTTCCTCTCGGACCTGAGAATTGGGGAGGAATGGAGGATGATTCGATTTTTCCATTTCGGTTCCTCTCGGTCTAGGACCTGCGGGCTGCGGCCTCCCCCTCCCTCTCTGGCTCTCTGCACTCGGGCAAGCTTGGGCCGTGCTGACACGGCCCAACACTGTTCGTGCCATGTCGGGCCAACCCACCGTGCCAGGGTAGCGGCCCAATCATGGCACGGGCCGTCGTGCCGAGCCGGCACGACCCATGAACAGTGCAAGCTGTGATGTGCCTGGGCCGAACCTACAGTTCCGTACCTCGGATCGGCTCGGCAGGCACAACCCATCTGACCAGCTTTAATCAACACCATCACTTCTAAATAGTATATAGGCCATAATAGGTGGAGCGTCCCATCCCTACCTCCCAACCCAAAACGAGCGCAATCTCTTGCACGGCCCAAGATACAATTTTACCTATGACAGGGTTTTTACTACACATGCTATCATAGAAAGTATAAATAATACTAACTAATCTTATCTATTGGATTGAAAAAATTATCCATTGGATTGAAAACAACAGACGACCAATATTGATTTGAGTGCACAGTACAAGAGCTCCCGGTAGCTGTACTATGTACTGTGCTGCAAATAGACTCTCTATCACTTGCAGAGCCACTGTATGTCTGTATGTGACGTGCCTGCTCAGCAACCGACAAACATCGCCAACTCCGGAGTCCCGACACTGTCACGCATGGAAAAATGCCAAAATTTTATCGCAATATCGCGTTGATGGCTACCAAATCTTGCGGAGATCCAACCAAAACTGTTGTAGCGATGACTCGCGACTCCAAAGATGTGTCTGAATGTCAGAAGTCTGAAAAAAGAAGGTGCGTATACAGTTATATACAGTGTAGGTGTGTCTGAATGTCAGAACTCTGAACATGTTTGCTGTCATTATTGGGTGGTTCAATTGTCAATTTTTTAGATGAGTTCTGTCGACAATTAGGATGGCATATCCATCTGTCAATGGTGTTACGTGTTTATTACGCTTTAACAGGAATTCTTTTGTATTTCTTTATATATATTTTGTATTTTTTAAAATATATGTATGACATATTTTTTTAATATTCTTTTATACTCTCAACATATATTGTTCATTGGGCCTTATAAATACATACACAATATTCATAACATTGTATTAGAGCTAAGAGATCTTTAGTTCAAGACTCGGTGATTTAATTAAAAAATAATTACAACTCACTTCTATTACATGCCTTAGAACTAAGAGAGTCTACACATAAGAGGAAATATCAAAGTATATATAAATTATATATATATATATATATATATATATATATATATATATATATATATATGACATATTTCTTTATAATATCCTCTCATACTCTTTGTATACATTGCTCATTAAGTCTCATCAATACACATAATGTTCCTAACATATTAATCGTGACGACTCACGAGGGAAATCATTGAGGAAGGTTTTGTTCTTTCTACACAAATCGATGGTGGTTTACTGATTAGCTTGACCCAGGGGCGAAGTTGGGCCTCAGGCCTCTCGGGTCGTGACCCGAAGCCCAGCAAAAAACTGTATATAAAAAAACTAAATTCCACCTTCTATTGTAGTAGTTTGGACCAAAACACAGTGAAAAGACCCGAGGCAGGCCAATACTGGCTCCGCCCCTGGCTTGACCTGGAAATCCAATCACGACGCTTTCAGATACCTCAGTTCCGATTCGCGTGATGGATTAGTCCAGAAGTAACCATCTGCTCAATTCCCTTTCTTCCATACGTTAGTTCCTGCACACGGATTAGACTCTCCCACTTGCAGTGCCACTGCATATCGGTAGCGTTTACTATGTGCTGTGCTGCACAGAGACTCTGTAGGACGCAACTAGAGCCCGGTCTACGCTCCGATGCAACGAAAGGGAAGAACATATGTAATATTTTTTTTCCAATGGTCGCAAAAAAAAAACTACTAGGTTTTAAACTAGGTGAAGGAAAGAAGAGGATGTAAACATCTCGGACCCAACGTTTTAAAAATTGTTGCAACATCTGGAACAATATCTCGTGGATGACCACGGTGGAAAATCCGATGCATCACAAGGAAAGAACGGGTGCAACGTTTTTTTTCAACAGTCACAACAAAAAAAAACTAGGTGAACACTTGTGCAACATGTCAGGACAAAACGCGCAACAAAACAATTGAACAGCCGCAATAAATAGGGTTCAACCTTGAAAGAATTTTTTTTAGGGGAGTGGGATCACAATCTCTCAAGAAAATTCACATGATAGACACACCTTGTTTCCATAAAAACTAGCACGGAATTTTCAAATGTTAGAACCATTGCAACAATTTGGTAGTGTGCAATGCTTGCAACAAAATTGGAATGAGCACCTACAAAATTCATAAACTTGTTACTACAAACCTTGCAACATTATAAAATAGTAGTTGCAACAATATGCAAACAAATATGCAACATTCAGAACAGATCCACAACAAATAGATTTCCTATGACAAACTAGCTAGGAATATGTATTGCAATAATGAAGTAAGGGGGTTGCAACAAATTAAGAGCATGCATGCAACAACGGACCGAAGGAGGATGCATGTGGACGGAGGCAAAGAACCGAGCTCCAAGGAGGAGGCGGCGGCGGCCGGCTCGATGCCTCGTTGCCCTTGGGCTTGGATCTGCCAAGGGCGAGGGCAATCCGGCGATCTTCCAGCATGCCACCCTCTCCTCACCTTCAAATGATGAATAGAAAGAGGAAGAGAAGGATGCCGATGATGGTCGTGGCTACGAGGTCGCCAACGAGCTGCTGTAACGTAAGATCCGCGGTTAGGACTTGAGGCATGGGACGTCGCGGATCAACGCGAACCCCGCCTCCAGGTTGTCCGCCCACACCTCCTGGATCTCTACCGACTCGTCGCCGCCGCCGCCGCCGCCGTCGTCGGGCTTGGGGATCACCGCGGCCATGGGATCCGACATTGCCATGCTAGATTCTCCCTCGAAATCGATGGTTTCTATGGTTTGATCGGCGCTTCGGATTAGGGATTTGGGGTGAAATGTTCTAAGGGGAGCGAAGGGGAAAGAAGACTCTAGATTTTTAGACAGGAAGGTGGGAGTTGGGAGTAGAGTAGATGGAGCTGCTAGGTGTTGAGATTCGAACCGTCGAAGCGAACTGTTTTCTTCCGTCGTAAGAGCCCGAGCATTACCCAGGTCTATATGTGACGTGTGCCTGCTCAGCTACCGATAAACATCGCCAGTCCCGACACTGTCACGCATAGAAAAATGCCAAAATTTTATCGCAATATCGCCAGTCCCTACTCGGCAGCTCACCACTCGGCAGTTGCAACTTGCAATTCCACACACACCATGCATGAGCCTATATATGTGTGGCGCCCAGGGGAACTTCTCACTTCTATCAAGC
This sequence comes from Phyllostachys edulis, assembly GCA_036346405.1. Classification (NCBI taxonomy): domain Eukaryota; kingdom Viridiplantae; phylum Streptophyta; class Magnoliopsida; order Poales; family Poaceae; genus Phyllostachys; species Phyllostachys edulis. Next base: position 45,538,102 of record CM070552.1, on the reverse strand, counting down.
TAGTTCTCTCTCTCTCTCTCTCTCTCTCTCTCTGTGATCACACACACACCATGGCTGCAGGAGCAGTGGTGATGCCTGGTCGTCTTGTCCTCCCGTTACTCCTTCTAGCCGTCGCTTCCGGCACCCACGACGGCGCCGGCGAGCCGCTGATCGGCCGGAGAAGCTTTCCCGAGGGGTTCATCTTCGGGACGGCCTCGGCGTCCTATCAGGTTTCCACTTCGATCCCTTCATTTATACACAGGATACTACTGCCTTCTGATCAGCTGGATAAAGCTTTTGCTAATCCGGTGCATGCCACACGTACTTCTTTTTAGAAAAAGGAATAATTTTTATTCCAGCCTCTGTACAACAGGATGCATATGACTGATCAGCATCAAAAGATATGACCAAAAGTAACTTAATACAACCAACGTCCGAAAGCCTAACAAATCAGGCCAGAAGAAGGAACAAGCCAGTTCTAAAAATTAAATACAAATCCTATTACTGAACTGTCACCCATGGTTAGCAAAAATCTCCATAACAGTAATTTCCAGACGTCGGCACATGTCCTGAATATGAAAGGACGGTCCTCCTCCCTCTGCAACAGCGACTAGAAGCGAAACCAATATGTACTTCTGAAGATAACCTGCATAGCAGAAGAAACTCGTGCCTTGTAAAAAACCACATCATTACGGCTCAACCAAATGGCCCAGCAAAGAGCGCTTGCCCCAACCAATGAAAGGTACATAAATTTACGGTTAATCCCCACAAGCCAATTTCCAAACAAATGAGAAATACTTGAAGGAGGATTAATACCACTCGAAATATGTACCACACGCCAAATAAACTTAGCAAAATGGCAATCCAAGAAAAGATGTTGTATTGTTTCATCCATACTACAAAAACAACATTTGGAACTACCTTTCCATTGTCTCTTTGCTAGATTATCCTTGGTTAAGGTTACTCCATTGAATAGGAACCAAATAAAGATCTTAATTTTTAGAGAAATCTTAAGTTTCCATAAGCAGCGATTAGTTGGGATTACCATACCATTAATCAATACTCTATACATCGAATGGACCGAGAATTTACCATGCTGATGTAAAGACCATCGAAAGGAATCTCGACCAGCTGTTAATTGAATGGAAGCTAAACTTAACACCAACTCTTTCCACGCAACTAACTTATCACCAACTAAAGCTCTACGGAAGGAGATGACAATAGGTACAGCACCTAAAACCTCCGCAACACTAGCATGCTTTCTGAGGACGATATTATATAAAGATGGGAATAATTGACTCAACTTAGCTTGTCCAAACCAAACATCTTCCCAAAATCTGATTTGAGAGCCATTATGCAAGGTGAAAGAGCCAAGTCTCAGAAATTCATTCTTAACCTTCATAAGGCCTACCCAGAACTGAGAATCGTCTGGTTTATATTCCACTTGAGCAATCGTTTTGTTCCTCAGATATTTATTTCGAAGCAGTTGTTGCCAGACGCCATCCTCATTAATTAGTTTGTATAGCCACTTGCTAAGTAAAAACTTATTCTGCAATTCAAGATTCAGTATACCCATACCACCTTGGTCTTTAGGAGTGCAGAGAATGCTCCACTTAGTAAGTCTATACTTTTCATATGCCCATCGCTTTGCCAAAAAACCTAGATCGATAGTAATCCAATTTTTGATAATTCCTTTGGGCACTTCAAAAAGAAAGCATAAACATGGCTAAACTACTAAGGACAGAATTAATAAGAACAAGTCTACCCCCAAAAGATAGAAGTTTCCCCTTCCAACAACTTAGTTTCTTTTGAAATCTCTCTTCAACTGCTTGCCAATCCTTATTACAAAGCTTCTTGTGATGCATTGGAATACCTAGGTATCTAAAATGCTGATTACCCCTTCCACAACCAAAAATCTGTGAGTATGAGTGTGCCATATCTTTTGCTTTACCAAAACAAAACAATTCACTCTTATGAAAATTTATTTTCAACCCAGACAATTGCTCAAACACACATAACAAGAGCTTCAAATTCTTGGTTTGTTCTAAATTATGATCCATAAACAGAATTGTATCGTCTGCATATTGTAAGATTGACAAACCGTCATCAACTAAATGAGGAACAACACCTTTAAATTGCCCATCATCTTTGGCCCGTTGGATAAGAATGGCCAGCATATCCACAACAATATTAAACAAAATAGGGGATAGAGGGTCTCCCTGTCTAAGACCTTTCTTAGTCTAGAAAAAATGGCCAATGTCATCATTGACTTTAATACCTACACTTCCTCTTGTTACTACCTGATCTATCCAATCACACCATAACGGTGAAAAACCTTTCATCCTAAGAGTCTGCTGTAAAAAGGACCATTTCACCTTATTATACGCCTTCTCAAAATCCAACTTTAAAATTACCCCATCTACCTTCTTCCTATGCATCTCGTGAATCAATTCATGCAAAACAACGACCCCCTCCAAAATATAACGTCTTGACATAAAGACAGTTTGAGTCGGTCTGATCACATTTTGACCTACTACAGACAATCTGTTAGTAAGAACTTTAGTAAAGACCTTAAAACTCACATTTAACAGACAAATAGGCTATACTGTTGAATTTGAATAGCATCAGATTTTTTAGGTAGTAAAGTAATGATCCCGAAATTTAGACTAAAAAGAGACAATCTCTTATTATGGAAATCGTTAAGCAAACTCATTAAATCCTTTTTAATGATTTCCCAGAAAGCCTGAAAGAACTCAGCTGGGAAACCATCAGGGCCAGATGACTTGTTTAATTCCATTTGAAAGATCGCCTCTTTCACCTCCTTTTCAGAGAAACATGCTGTTAACAACTCATTTTCAGCAGAAGAAACTTGAGGAATATCATCCCGACGGGATTCATCCAAAGAAAAATAATTCTCCTCCGAAGCCCCAAAAAGACCCTTATAATATTTAGTGATATATCTTTTAAGGTTGTCATTACCTTGTATCACCCCATCCTCTTGTTCCAATTTAAAAATGCGAGTCTTACAATGTCTCCCATTAGCAATCAAATGAAAAAATTTAGTGTTATCATCACCCTGAAGCAGCTTAGTTGTTTTGCAACGTTGGAACCATTTGGTCTCCTCTTCCCTTAACAACTTGGACAGCCGAACTTTAAGATGATGCCTTAAATCTAATTCATGAGATTGTAAAGGCTGAATCTCCACTTTTTTTTTTATCAAAGACATCTAACAAAGATAACAACTCTTTCTTCTCTTTCCTAAAAGCACCTAAATAATCCTTCGTCCAACCTCTCAGATATTGCCTAAGCCTCCTAATCTTAGCCTACCAAATTTCTAACGACGAGTCTCCACTGATTTCATTTCTCCATACACTAGCCACCATATAAAAAAAAACCCTCAATTGGAAGCCAACTTAATTCAAATCTGAACAACGATTAATTTCTACAACGAGATCTTTCACCTGTACTAAGTAACAAAGGTGTATGATCTGAAATGTCTCTAGATAGAGCTTGCACAGAAGACAGGGGGAATTTAAGTTCCCACTTAGTACTCATCAAGATACGATCAAGTTTTTCGAAAGTAGGAATAACATTAGAATTCGCCCAAGTGAATTGACGACCCGTTAAATCTAACTCTGTCAAATTCAAACCATTAATAATGGCATTGAATAAGAAAGGATATCGATTATCAAACCGATCATTATTCTTTTCTTTTGGACTCCTAATGATATTAAAATCACCACCAATGAGAAGAGGTAATTGTTCCATACTACAAGAATGTACCAATTCAGACAAAAAGCTATCTTTGTATTCTGGCTGTGCAGCACCATAGACCGCAACCAACACCCATCAAAAACCATCGTCTTTATTCCTTAGTATAAACTTGATATAGAAGTTCCCTTCTACCACACTCCCTAAATAAAAAACATCTAAATTAATACCTAGCAAAATACCTCCTGAACGACCATGAGGCTCAGACCAATGCCAAAAGAATTGTCTACCACCACAAAAAAAATCAAGGCAAGTATCTGAGAAATGCTTCCTATGAGTTTCAAGCAAAGCAATAAAATCTAAACTCTCTTCTTTAGAAATTTCAGATAAAAACCTATATTGAGCCAAGTCTCGAAGACCTCTGCTATTCCAAAAGACTCCTTTCATTTAGAATAAAATTTGTTTTTTGGATGCAAGCCTCCCAAGGGACCGTATGCCTATCTTCTTTTTCATTTTTTATATTTTTTCTGAGCAGCATGAGGGGGTCTGCTTTGTCCCTCCATAACATCATCCATAACTTCCTCCGTCAAGCCACCACACAAGTGACCAATAGTTAAGTTATCTATGTCATTATCCTCAACATCAGACTCAATATCTTTATCTACTGTAGAAGACACATCTTTATTATTAGGAGTTAAAACAAACCTATCCATTTCTACCTTCTTAATAAGCACTACTAATTCATTGACATGGTTGCCCATCAACACCCCAATGTTTTCAATATTATCAGTTATACGCTTATTAGAGAGAGAGAAAGTATGGAATAAAAGTTCGTACCATCGCTGAATTCCAGATTACGCTTGGCTACCAGTTGGGCGGCACGCTCCATCGAGTCTTCATCCACCGAGTCAGCCCGGCGCTTGCTGCGTCTAGCCGGAGTAGCACCCGACCCACGGCCAGCAGGACAAACGGGAACGGATTGTCCCCTATGGGACCTTTGTCCTGCATTAGATCTTGGACGTCCTGACTCCATCCCAGCTACACAAACGTCTAGCCCAACATCTGGGACCGCAGCCCCCACCAGAACCTCACCAAATGGGGCTAGGGGGCTGGCCGAAAAATGGGCCTCCTTTGCCAACTAAAGAACAACACATCCAAGAGTGGGCTGTTGTGCTACCGCCTCAAGCACACGGGCCCCCACTGCTCCCAGTTGGTTACCCACTGGCAGCTCGCCCCCACTCGCAAAAGGGCCCTGCTCCCCTTCGAGTCCCAAAGGCTGTGACTCCCCTTGGGAAATCACCAGCCCACCAGTTACCTCCACGCTAGGAGATACAACCGTACCTGTTAAATCTTGCAACACAAAATCATTAGGAAAAGAGCACTCCGCCTCCAGTGCCTCCTTTTGGACCTCCCCATCCAATTGAACATCTCCTACCACAAAACCCTCCTCCTCTTCTGCCAAAACTCCATCTGCCCCTTCCCTCAACAGTTTATCAACCGCTAAGTCCAGGATTTTTTCCACCATAATAAGAATAGTGGATTGCGATACCATGCTCTCCTGAGCCGACGACAAATCCTTTCCCTGGACCACCTGATCACCAGAGGCTGAATCTTTAGAAGAAGCATTTTTTCCTTTAGCTTCCTCTCCATTCTTGGCTCTCTTGTAATCTCTGAAATTATTCCCTGGGTTCTGGTCTTGACCATTGCCATCATCCTCCTGGCCCTTGTCATCCATATCCATCTGAACCGGAACATTAACCATAGTGTTTTGCTCCACTACGAACGTCAGCTCAAAATAACGATCACCAATAACCACATCCATCTGGTTTGGAATCAAATCCGGATTAAGAACAGCGACGAAGAAACGTCCAAAGGTACTGCGCTTCGTAGTCTTCATATCCACCTTCTGTGTAGCCCCAAACATAGAGCCTATCGCTCAAAGAATTTGGTACTTATGCAACTTTTTCGGCAGACCTTTAACTCGCACCCAAACTTTTGGCATAGGCAAACCACACTGGACATCCTCATATTCTTCAAATGTCAACTGCACACCAAGCTTTTTGATCACCGTGCCACCATAAGCCATTGTACGCTGCAACTCAGCTTGGGATGGGAAAGGGACTACATAAGAGTTATTGTCCAATTCTTCCACCACCCAAACCCAATCTCCTGGTACTAGTTTGTGCAGGTGACCCGTCAACTGATCAACTGAGATAGAGCCCCCAACCACTTTGACTAAAGCAGTTGACTGATCCGATGACTCCTCCAATAAGGGAGCATATGGAATATGGTAGAAACCAAGCTCTTCCGCTGCATAGCCCACCGAGTGCGCCACTGGGTGAGGGTCTTTAAGAACGGGACACTTATTAGCTACATGCTCATTACTGTCACATATATCACAACATAACACCGCCTTACATGAAGAAGTGGCATGACTTTTAGTTGCACAACGCCAATAATACTTCTTCTTTGCATTAGCCTTTGAAGATCCACCCTCAATTTCACCTTGAAATGCCGCGTTCCCAGGGAGCAAGCCAAGACAACAGACCACTGTAGCTTTAGAAGACTTCTGCACTACCTCCTGAATTGCCTTGGATGCAACCTCGGTAGCATTATTACCTGTCATAGCAACCCCGGCAGACACCAAAACTGCTTGAGTGTTTGCATTCGCCAAAGACGAAGAACCTGGGGCCGGTTGAACTGCCTGTGCCGCTGTCGCAGAACCGCTGGCTGTGAGAGGAAGATGCTCCCCGACTTGCAACGCAGGCAGCGCCTGAGATTGGTGCCCTTGAGCCGGACCTGCTAGTCCCGGCGGCGAACTTCTAATGGCAAGCACAAGAAAGAAAAAGATTGCATCGAACTGCTACCAAAGGCTTCACCGGAACTCAAGTCCCTAGAAGAATCTAGCTAAAACTGGTTAGCTACTAATGCACTTGTAGTGCGTCCCTGCAAATTTTCACGATGAAACTCAATCATAGCTGTGAGTTATACAAAGGTAATCAATGCAGTGAACACTGCGTGATATATCTACGATTGCTACATGTCCTTTTCTTCTTTTGTTCTCTCAAGTACAGACACATAAGGTGGCATGCAGATACCAACAGATAATGGTACAAAATAACACTCAAAAGTTGGCATATAGCTAGGAGTTCATGTCGTCCATGATCTGATCCAAGCTTTCACTGGCCAATCAACTATTTCTCATCGATCACGACGTGTTTTGTTTTGGTCTGATCTTAACTATGAGTTGGCTGGTCCTTCACATGCAGTATGAGGGTGGTGCAATGGCGGGGGGCAGGGGACCAAGCATCTGGGACACCTTCACTCACCAGCACCCAGGCATGTGTATCTGACATCTATGTGTCTGCGTGTCTCTGCCTGCCATGCTAAACGCAGCTTATATTAATCATGCTTAAGTATCTAGTTAAGAATAAAACCGATCTTTGGTAGCAATTCCAAGTTTCCAACCACTCCAAAGATGTAAAAAAGAAGGTGCGTATACAGTTATATACAGTGTCATATTAAAGAGGTGTGTCTGTGTAGAATTTCGGGCGGGAATATTGTGTACCCCTCTTGGGATCCCTACACTTTTTATTTATAGTATCAAATATTACAGTCCGACTCTAACACGACTTGACTCTTACCTAATCTATAATATTTCCAACACTCTCCTTCAAGATAGATATTAGATAACAATCACGGCCATCTTGTTATATAATACAATACTATTACTAAAATATAATAAACCTATCACCCATCGATTCCATAACCAATACTATCAAAAAAGTTGCTAACCACCAATACTACCAGAGACGTCACCAAATTCATCTCCACCATCTACCAGCTGCCCCGACCTCAACCTCATCTTCCTCTACCCTCATGCCCCTAGCCACCCCGGCCTCCACCACTCTGCCCACACACCCCAGTCTCAGTATCCACCACCTCTACCTCTGTCATAGACTATTACACCTGATTCCAGTCCCATCTCCAGCAACACTATCTACGGCACCCATACCAAAACCACCGCATGACATAGCCTCCACTGGAGCTACCACCGGCTCCTACCTCATCCGTGGCCGCTGGATCCCGCTGATTCCGCTGCCTCTGGCCGGCCCACTCCTCTTCCTCACCCCCATGCAAGACGCTTCTCAGCACCGGCCCTGGCCGGCCGTATCTCCTCCCTGGCCCGAGCGCCGGATCCCCTTCTCCACCGCTGGCCCAAGCACCGTATCCCTTCCTCCCGAGCTCCTCCGCGCCGAATCCCCTTCTTCTCCACCGCCAAGTCGACGCCTCAAGGCGCTCCACTGCTCTTGACGCCACCACAACTGGATCTACTCCATCTTCCTCCGCCGCCAGATTTGCCTTGCCTTCTCCTCCGGTCTGCACCTCCTCACGCCTCGGCGTCGTCGCCTGAGACGCCACGCGTCCTTCTCTCCTCCTCTCCTCCTCATGCCAGTCTGCTTCATGCGGGGACCCGTATGCAACCCAGTCGGCCGCTCCGCTCCCATGAGACACGACCGCGGAGGACCACGCATGGTGGGACAGCGGCGGCCGGCGGATCGACATCACTAGATGGCGACGACGGTTCTTTAGGTATGGGTTTTGCTTGCTCGGGTTAGGGTTTGGGAGGTATTGGCTCTGATACCATGTAGAATTTTGAGAATATTGTGTGTCCCTCTTAGGATCCCCACACTCTTTATTTATAGTATCTAATATTACAGTCTGACTCTAACACGATTTGACTCTTATCTAATTATGGACTCTTACCTAATCTCTAATATCTCTAACAGTCTGAATGCCTGAAGTCTAATATTTTTGCTGTCATTATTGGGAACTTCAATTGTCAATTTTTTTAGATGAGTTCCATCGACAATTAGGATAGCATATCCATCTGTCAATGATGTTATTTGTTTATTAATCATGATGACTCGCGAGGGAAATCATTGTGAGGAAGATTTTGTTCTTTCTACACAAATCGATGCTGGTTTACTGATTAGCTTGACCTGGAAATCCAATCACGACGCTCAGATACCTCAATTCCAAATCACGTGATGGACTAGTCAAGATGTAGCCATCTGCTCGATTCACTTTCGTCCATACGTTAGTTCCTGCACACAGCTTACAAAGCAAGCCGTTGCATTAGGGTGCGTTTGGTTGGATGTATTAGACTGAACGGGATGGGAAGGTACAGGATGGATGAGATCGTCCTGAATGGGATGGTACACATGTATGCTGTTTGGTTGATTGTATGGTATGGTACTCGAATATATTTGGTTGGTTGTATAGAATGATTCAGGATGGTACGAGATGATGTTTGGTTGAGGGAATATGATTGGTTTGGATAAGATTATAAATTTTAATTTTTTCTTTTTTCTTCTTCCATCTTTTTTTCTTTCCTATTTCTTCCCAGGGCCGACACATCCAGCCGACACATTCAGCCCGCGCCTCTTTCGGCGTCGCCCGGCTCGCCTTGCCCTCCTCACGGCTTGGCTTCGCCCCAGCTCATCAGCCGCCATCGCGTCGGCGTCGCCCCTGATCTGGCTCTCTCTGCGCGCCGCCCCAACCCTACCCGGCGCCTCTCTCCTTGCGTCGCCCGGCTCCGGCGCTGCCTTCGTTAGCGGCTTCGCCCTTGCCGTAGCCAGCTCACCCCGCGCTCCGTGGCGTCGCTGCATCGCCTTCCTTGATCGGCTCAGCTCCTCTCTCGCGCCTCTCTCCCGCGCCGCCCGGCTCGGCGTGATGCCGCGCCGTCGGCGGCGTCGCCCGGCTCCGGCCGCCGCTCGGCGTCGCCCAGCTCCTCCGATCCTTTGCTCCTCCGGCGCCTGCGTGAGCGAACGAGATGGGATGGCGTGGTTCGGCCGTTTTTTTGGGACGAGTTGGTACAGCATCTTGGAGGTTATTCTCAAAATGTGAATGGCTTGGTTCAGGACAGATTGATTCAGCTCATCCAACCAAACGCATGTACAGATCATTTTCCCGAACCGAACGGTTCAGGACCGCTTGAGTCCCTCATCCAAACACACCTATTTATCTACCTGTGGTTGCAAAGCTTAATTTGACGTGTATACACCATAGTCCATAGGGGCATTGGACAAACCAGGGGTAAATTGCGTGTACAGTTGAATTTTTCAAAACAAGAGTGTAGAATTGAATTTAAGTGATGAAACAAGGGACAAAGTGCCATCTTTTTTCATAAAAAAAATCTCTGATTTGGCAGATAAAATCGCCGACAGAAGCAACGGGGATGTAGCCGTGGACTCCTACCATCTCTACAAGGTAGCAATTAGCATTTTTTTTAACGGGAGCAATTAGCATTTTAAGTAGCTCACTAGCTGAACTGCTCTTTTCAGTGGATTTTTTGTAAGAATTTTAATTAGATATATACCCCAAGTTGTTTTAGGTTCTTTATTTCTATTAGATTAAGGAGATATTGATTATTCAGTTTATTACAAGTTCATTAAATTTTAATTCCAAGATACCAAAAGAAAATTAGTTTAGTACTGACCTAGAGGGACTTGCCAAAAAATGCAGCAAGATGTGAACATCATGAAGGATATGGGAATGGATGCATACAGGTTCTCCATCTCATGGACAAGGATTCTTCCAAGTACGAGACCATATCTTTCAGAAGCGATAAAATGCACTGTCAGAGACTTATGAGCAGACAACTAGCTTATCCGATGCTGTTCTCTCACTTTTTTTTTCTCTCGAGTAGAAGATTTGGCATACCATCCTAATTTCAAGTTAATCACACAAATGTTAACGTCTGATTGTCATGGCAGATGGAAGTCTGAGCAGCGGAGTCAACAGAGAAGGTGTCAGGTATTACAGCAACTTGATCGATGAGCTCTTGTTGAAAGGTACACATGTATGTTCTTCAGTATTTAGTTAGACTTTTCCAATAGCTGTAGCGTGTAAATACTATTATTAGCTCCTTTTTAAGACGTGTTACAATCTACTATATTTGCAGGGGTGCAACCATTTGTGACCCTTTTCCACTGGGACTCACCTCAGGCATTGGAAGATAAATATGGAGGGTTTCTTAGCCCTAATATCATGTAAGTCAAAGATTCTTTTATTACTTTTTTTGCTTAAAAATACCACTGGTCCAACCTGTATAATTTAACTGAAAAGCAACCAGATTAAGAAACACTAATTGAGTATGATAATATGAAGTTCGGTATAGCTCGCGTTAGGAGCTCTCGCTCTCGCTCTCGCGCCCCTTGCGCCACCCCGCTCCCCCTCGCGCTGCCTGCCACTCCGGCGGCGGTGGCCACAAGCCTCCCCCTCGCATCCCACCCCTCCCCCCTCCCCCTCCCCCCACGAGCCCCCATGGCCTCGTCGTCCTCGGAGCTGGACTTCCGCGCTGCCGTTCTTGGCAAACAGTCAGAGAAGGAGCGGCGATGGTGCGAATATTCCCTTTCTAGCCCGGACTCCGTAGAGTCCCGACGACGGTCGCTTCCACCTCTGCCTTCCCAGCTTAGCTCGTTACCTTGCTCTGAGCCATGGTCGCCTCCCCCTCATCTGGTGGTTGTTCCCCGGGTCGAAAAGGAAATCCACGCCGAAGCCACCAGCAAGTCGGTCCTTTTCTTGGACGGTGGTCTTCCTCAAGTGTGGCGCGCCCCGCAGTTGATCCTCGTCGCGCAGCCGTCTCCGGTGCATCAAGTCGCTCCGACCACCCGGGCTATGGCAAGGGATGGCTGGCAGGAATTCCGTTCTCGGCGGTCCTAGCGTAGAAGGCCACAGCCTCCTCGACGGCAAGCTGCCGCTCACCGACCGGTTCCCAAGGATCTAGTTGACCTCTGTTTCAACTGCTTTTCCAGTGATCATGTAGCGGCGGCATGTCGTAATCCCACACGGTTCTTCCAGTGCAAAGACACCGGGCACACTACACTTAACTACAAGAGGCCCCTGCGCCCCCCCCCCCCGCGTGCCACCGGTGACTGATCCTGCACCTCCACGTCCAGTCATGGCTGTAGGCCTGCCTTCTCTCCTTGGAGCGGGATCGGCGGTGCTGCAGCCGTTGCAGCGGCGCCGTGTCTCGCTGGTGTAGGAGACCTAGTCAGGGCGTCAGCCTGTTGGTCATCGCCACGGGATGGTCCAGCGCGCCGCGACTGGCTGACCTGTGCCGGACCGAGGAGTACACTCCAGTCCAGCCTCCCACGACATACCTCCTCAGGTCCTGCATGGAGATGCCGATGATGAATTTCCCCCAAGCGATCCGCTTCACCAACCGAGTTCAGAGGTTTGAGTCGTCCCCTTGACATCGGCCATGCGTGACATGGAGCTATGTCTCGAACGTGCACTGATCGTTTGCGTCGCTGGGACTAGACCGGCGGTGTCGACGCATGACATGCATCACTCAGGCGATCTCCTCAGAACGTGGGTTGGCGCCCACAAGCATCCCGGTCCACCCCTATTACTTGGAGAACTACCTGGTGGTCTTTGACACTCACTCCAACAAGGACCGCGTCTTGCTTGCGGGATCCATCAAAACACATCGTTTCCTCCTCCTGCTCAGGACATGGTCGAGGTTAGTTCAGGCATCAACCCGTCACCTATGGTTCTGTGTCAAGCTCAGCCTGGAAGGCCTGCCGATTCACGCGTGGAGTCTTGCCACAGTCTCAGCGATCCTCGCTCCCTCTTGTTGGATAGAGCCGTTCGATGAATCCTCTACGTCGCGCGTCGATCTTTCTATGTTCTGGTTGGTAGCTTGGTCGCTCAACCCAGCGCGATTCCCAAGGATAAATTTCTAGTCATTGCTGAGCCTGAACTGCTTGCAGATGGGTCACTGTTGGACCACGGTGGGCAAGTCTTCTCGCTGCCGTCCAACAACAGAGAAGTTCGTGAGGCGCTCTGCTATAGCGTGCTTATTCATCTCCACTACGTCAAAGACTTCTCTGCCACGGCGAAGTCGCACCTCCCCTTCGTGCCGTCCAGTGATGATTCTGGCTTCGCGTGTCTGCCAGAGGCGGACTCGGATGATTCAGCCCTCGACGTCATTTTTTGAATGAAAGCCCTCGACGTCATTACTTTCCCACTTCCTTTGGACAAATTGACGGAGTTCACTTCCTCACCGGAGGTCGGCCTAAAGGCGGTGAACATTCAAGGTCGCAGCCATGTTCTTGGAAGCTCCCTCCCATGTCGGACCGGATGCAGTTGTCGGGGAGGGGACCAGCTGTGGACGGCCTCCCGCTACGACCACGTAGTCTAGCCTCCTGTTACGACCACGTGCAGTCGAAGTCCTTTACGACCACAAGCCTTCGACCAGCCACCTAAGACCAGGTGCGTTCGGCCACCCACTCGGATGAACAGTACTCGGATGAATAGTGCTCAGATAAACAGTACCCATGGCAAATAGTGCTCTCCCGTCATATGATTGCTTGCTCCATTGTCCAAATACCACCGATCAGTGTGATCGTGGTTGCCTCCCTCCGTGCGTAGTTTAGGAACTACATTCTTCTCGTTCAACATTACCATGACTGCCGCCTCTTCGACACATAAGGCGAGAAGTAAGGCAGGCTCTTTATCGTCTTCACTAGCTCGGGCGAGGTTTACCTCGTCGTTCTTCTTCTTGTTTGGACACTCCGAAGTGTAGTGCCCATACTCGTCACAATTGAAGCACTTTATGTGGTTACGGCACTCCGACGCGTAGTGACCATATTTATCACATTCAAAACACTTGATATGTGACTTGTCACGAGATCTATCACCACTGTCTTGCCTAGCCCAGTCTTCACGTCCTCCTCTGCCAAAACTGCAACCTCCAGCACCGCGACCACGTCCACTCCAGTTTCTAGAGCCCCGGCCACTTCCTTGAACCCAATTGAGTTCCTTTGTTTGTTTGTTTCCTTCCTTCGCATCACTTTCCACAAGTAATACTTGATCTGTCCTTGCCTTGCACCCTCTGAGAAGCCCATCATGTGCTTTGAGAGATCCAGTTACCTCTTCTAGCTTCATGCTCTCAAGATCGCTGGAATACAAAAGAGTTGTGACCACTGGTACGTACCTCTCGGCAGAGGCGGGCCCACTTGTATTCAATGGTATTCAGTTGAATACCCATTATTTTTGCAAAACAAATTCATATATATATAGTGTATTCTAGGTATATCATATGTATAGTGTATTCGGCAAAAAAAATGAAGATCCTCTCGCCACGGCCTCACAGCTCACTCGCCCTGTGCTCACCGGTCACCAATGACCCTTTGAGTTTGTTTTCTGCTACACTTGATGAATGAAATATTTGGATACACAAATGACTTGTGCAATGCTTTGCAAAAGAGGGAGCAAGATATCGTAAATGCAATGGATCTTCGGAGTTCACAAAGGTAGAACTGAATGTTTTGAGACAAGATTCGGATGGCAAGAATTTCTTACCAAGGTCACTTTTTTGTGAGAAGCACAATGTTAAAGTGGTTGACATGAATGGAAAGTATATTCCTATGCAAAGATCAAAGCAGTTCTCTGAGGTGCCATTAATTATCACCGGTTTCATCTTGATATGTTTTGGGTGTCATTGATAGGCAAGTTCAAGAGCTTAATAATAGGTTTGATGAGGTAAACACAGAGCTACTTAGATGCATGGCATCATTCAATCCATCCAATTCATTTGTTGCTTTTAATGTTGAGAACTTGGTTGCTTGTTGGGTTCTATCCACATGACTTTGAATTTGAAGAAATGAACCGACTTAGTTTTCGGTTGCACCACTATATCAATGATGTCGAAATGATGAAAACTTCAAAAATTTGAGAAGTCTAGCGAGTTGTCTATGATGCTAGTTAAACAAGGAAAGGTTGCTCGGTATGAAATTGTTTATAAACTTCTCAAATTGGTGCTTGTTCTCCTGTTGCAATCTTTGGTGTTGAGAGGGTCTTTTCTATAATGAATTTGATAAAGAACAAGAGAAGAAGCAAGATGGGGCGTAAATATTTGAATGGTTGTTTGATCACATTGATTGAAAGGAATTCTTCATGCAAGCTAAGGATAAGGACATCATCGCTCATTTTCAAAGCATTAAGGATCGGAAAGTTGTCCTCAGTAACTTGTAAGTTGTAAGCTTTGTTACCATTTTGCTGTTTTATCCTCTATTTATTTCATATGTTGCCACTTTGATATGTTGATCATTAGTAGCGGACAATTTCAAGTTGTGATCAATTTTATTAATCAATGATGTCGCCACTTAATTACGTGTTATAAAACTATAATTTAGGTTGTCAAATTTTTTTTCTTGCCATCTGCAATTTTGAATACCCATGGTCCAAATCCTGCGCCCGCCTCTGCCTCTCGGGTAATACTCGTAGGTATTTCTCGACCACCTCAATTTCCTCCAGTTTATCGCCAAGAGATCGCAACTCATTAACCACAGCTGTTAACTTTCCTGCAAACTCATCTACTGATTGAGTTTCACCCATATGCAGCGCCTCATACTCCCCTCGAAGAGTTTGTAGATGGACTTTCTTCACTCGATCCACACCTTCGTGCATAGTACGAAGAGCAACTCAGGCCTCCTGAGCAGTATCTTTCCCGACAAGTTGATTCAACATCGAATCGGGTATTGCAGCGTAGATCAGCGCCAATGCCGTTTGATTAACCTTCACATCGACATCCACAACCTTCCCTTTAGGATCGATCTTCCCCTTCAGATCGACCGGATCGACTCTGCGTCCCGGCCCTGCACTTCGGCACGATATTGACCCTCATCTTCATAGCCCAAGCCGGGTAGTTCTCTGAAGTGAGAATCGGGTACGGGAGCGAAATCTGACCATCTTTCGTTGTCGAAGAAGATCCGTTGGGAGCCATCTTCTGCTTCCTTCTCTGGAGTCGAAGACTTGATTTTCAAACACCCGCTTTGATACCACGTGTGGACGTACAAGCTACGACCAGGTGGTCAGAACCCTCCGACCAGTCGTGTAGTCGAGCCTCCCGCTACGACCACGTAGTCTAGCCTCCTGCTACGACCACGTAGTCTAGCCTCCTGCTACGACCACGTGCAGTCGAAGTCCTTTACGACCACAAGCCTTCGACCAGCCACCTAAGACCAGGTGCGTTCGACCAGCCACCCGGATGAACAGTACTCGGATAAATAGTGCTCTGATAAATAGTACCTGGCGAACAGTACGCGTGGCAAATAGTGGCCGGATGAACAGTACTCAGTGAACAGTACTCGATAAACAGTCGTCGTAATGAACAGTACTCGAAAAATCAGCAAACGAGCTGGGCTCTTTTTGAGGTGCTGCAATCGCAGTCTTTTTGTGTTTTTCTATTGCATATCTCAACTCACGACTCCTCAACTCACGACCAAAACTCAACTTACGACCACTTCTAAACTTGCGAATCCTCCTGACCCTTTCTTACTTCTTGCTTTGTGATGTCTAAGACTGCTATCCCCCCTACTTATATACTCTTACACTCATCGACTAAGACACGAGCTCAACGTGAGTATCCTACTCGGACTTGTTCTCGTAAACGAGTCGGACTCAAACTCTTATCTAATTTTGTACAAGATTACAATCCCACACAGCCCATCGCTGCAAGCAAGAGGCGACGCAGGAGACAATCTCACAAGGGTCGAAGCTAGACGCATCACCTCCCAGTCGCCTGTGTCCGAGTAGGACAAAAAGGAAAAGGTAAAGTATGATTTGAAAGCTTCAGCCTAGCCTTTCCAATCTAGTCAACATGGGAAAAAAAATGCAGTGGGACGGGGCCTCACCGCGAGGCCCCGCCCTATCACCGTTCATCACACCCCACCCCCCTGATCTAACGGCTCAGGGGGCAGGGCCAGGATTTCCTTCCGTCAACATGGGGGCTTCGGCTACCAGCCAAACGACACCAGCCGCCAGACTTTCGCCACCCATCTGCCCTTCGTCCCGTCACTGCACAGACTGCCTCCCCTCATGTCGCCTTCCAGACATAGTGGGCCACGTTGTATCTTGCTAGTACTTCACCCCTACAGACCGCATTACCTTTGAGGCTAGCCCAGGCCCACGTAGTGCCTTACGGTCCTGTGGCCGTGCCTTTGGATGATCATCTACTAGCTTCACCTGTGCATCGTAACCAAAGACTCATAATCCCAGTGGCACCGTCACACAATATCATCTTTGGGCCTCCTCTAAGTGCGCGAGTAGAAGATTCTCTAGTGACGGCAGAGAATTGCTGCTTGCGTCTGCTTTCGCCAAGCGTCTCTCTGGACGGCTAGGAGCCACGTCTGGTTGAATTCGTTCAAACGCCACCCCCACACTCTACAATTGAGTCGGTTGAGGCAGCTTTGCTCACTTACTCTTGCCGGGTCAAGCGGGTGCTGTCCACCCCCTCCTTCTATTGCTGGACGTGCAGCTACCGCGTTGAAAGACGTTGCCGGTCAACTTCACCCCAAGGCGTGGCACGTAGCTAGAGACTTCCTCCCAGGCGTGTTTTCCAGCGACACTGCGTCCACAGCTCATGCTGGAGGCAACGTTGGGGGTCACGGCAGATAACGGTATTGCCTCGGTGGCTAGCTTACAAGGAATCTTCGATAACCCACTATCGAATGACCACATCTCAACCCTTGCAGCCCTCTTTCGGATGTCTATCCCCGAAAGTATGCCTCATGATAGCGTAGCGACTCTGTAGGCGGCGAGCCACCCGGTGCTGGTGTGCTAGGCTTCCCAGCCCCAGGGTCGTGGTCGTTGCTGGTAGCTCAGTCTGATGAATATAGCCAACTACAACCTCATCAGTTGGAATGTCAGGGGACTAAACTCGAAGGTCAAGAGGAATGTAGTGAGGGAAACAATAACTTCTTCGTTACCAGTGGTCGCATGTATCCACGAAACAAAACTTGATGTAATCGATTCTCATGTATCTATGAAAATCCTAGGACCATCCTTTGATGGGTTCAATTACTTGCCGGACACCCATACGAGAGGCGGTATATTGCTAGCTTGGTACTTGGCCAAGGCTGCGTGTAGTGCGGCTCGTACTCTTTCTCATTCCATCTCCGCCAAAGTTTACGGTCCTATAGAGGATAACCACAAGGTAGCATTCCTTTAGGAGCTTTGCGACATTTGCAGCCTAATCTCGGGACCATGGATGCTAATCGGCGATTTCAACCTTGTTCTACAAGCGGAGGATAAAAACAATGACCGTCTGAACAGACGACTTATGGACCGATTCCGACGGTTCGTGGACGAGCTAGATCTCAAGGAAGTGCATCTCAATGGTGGTGCTTTCACCTAGACTAGCGCCAGAGAGCGACCCACGCTAGAACATATCGACATGGTCCTTGTCTCAACCGATTGGGAAGCGTTGTTTCTGCGTGCTTTCTGCGCGCTCTCTCATCAACGGCGTCTGACCATTGCCCGTTGTTTTTGTCCACAGCATTCCCCTTCGGCGCACAAAAGTTCTTTCGATTTGAGTCCTTCTGGATGAAGCCAGACGACTTCCAGGACATGGTGCACAAATCTTGGATGGTTAGGGTGCCCACCGCTGACCCCTTTCGAAGATTGGATTCCCTCTTCAAGTCTACCAGTCGTGCATTACAGAACTGGAGTCGGGCTCGGGTCAGAAATGTGCGCCAGTAGATGAACCTCACCAAAGAGGTGATTTGGTGGTTCGACGTGGCGGACAAGAAGAGACTACTCTCATTAGTTGAGAGATGGTTAGGGAATGAGTTTAAGAAAAAATTGATGGGCCTTTGTTCATTTGAATGCACGATGGCGCGCCAACGGTCTCGCATTCACTGGTTACGTGAAGGAGTTGCCAACACACACTACTTCCACCTCCATGCCAATCACCGTTGATGCCAATCCTGCATTACCCAGCTGAAGGTCGAGGGAACGTGGATCCAATCACATGCAGAAATTGTCGACGCTTTCGATGGTTTCTATGAAAACCTCATTGGCAAACCGGTCGCTAGAGCTCACACGCTGGATTGCACAGCTTCACGAAACTCTTCTCCAAAATCCTCGCCTGAAGGCTGGCCCTGGAGTTGTCCAAGGTCGTTGCACCCAACCAACCTGCCTTCATCACGGCTTGCTTGATCCAGGACAATTTCTACCTTGTCAGGCAATCAGCTCGCTTACTCCATCAGCAGAAAAAGGCGGCTTTCCTATTCAAACTAGATATCGCCCATGCGTTCGACTCGGTTTCCTCGGCGTTTCTACTTGAGATCCTAAGGCACAAGGGGTTCGGCCTTAAGTGGTGTGCTTGGCTTTGCATCTTGCTTTCCTCCTCCATCCGTATCTTACTTAACGGGCAACCGGGTCACCCGATCTGGCATGGTCATGGTCTCCGGCAAGGAGATCCTTTGTCGCCCAAACTCTTAGTCTTAGTTATGGACATCCTCAACTACCTCCTCTTGTTGGCTGAGACATCATCGTTGCTCCAACTGCTGGGAGGATCTAGGAGTGTCCCTCACTGGGTATCTCTATATGCGGACAATGCAGGCCTCTTCCTCTCCCTGGTTCCTTCGGATTTACACACTATCTGCACCATCATTCATGTGTTCGGAGAAGCCATAGGACTGAGAACCAACCTGGCCAAAAGTTCCATCGCACCCATCCGCTGCTCGAGTCAGCAACTTACGCTTATTGCCGATGAGCTCCATTGCACACCCACCAACTTCCCATGCAAGTACCTAGGGTTGCCCCTCTCCTTGAGGAAGCCCACAAAGAGCGATTTTTAGCCTCTTATGGACAAGGTTTACGTGCGGTTGCAGCGTTGGCAGACTAACATGCTCTCACAAGGAGGTTGTCTAGTACTAGTGAAGATGGTTCTAACGGCCCTTGAAAAAGTATGGACTCAGTAGATTGGTTTTGAGTTGATTGCCTCACATTTGATCGTGGGCTATGCTTTGTATATATAGTCAGCGATACGTACATACGTACAGGAGGTTACAACTGTGCCTGAACAATCTCAACAGAACTCGGTTTACTGCTACCGAATTCTATCTATAGAACAACACGGTTTATCTCTAAACCTATCTCTAAGCCTATATGTAAACATTGGCATGCAAGCCCATGCCAGCGTGATCATCTTCTTAACATGCCCCCTCAATCTCAACCTATCTCTAGTAGATTGAGATTGTTGTAGAATTTTCAGAAAACATGGCGTGGCAGCGTCTTAGTGAAGATGTCTGCAACCAAATTTGGACCACAAAACACTGCAAATCCTCCCGTAGATCGCCGGTCATCAGGGCATCCCACCCAGTTAGCGTCCAAAAAGGCGCTAAGATCTTGGGAAGATGAATGCTGTATCTTCAATCCAGCATAGCATGTACCTTTCAAGTATCGAAGTATTCGCTTGACGGCTGCCCAATGTACATCAGTCGGACAATGTAAGAATTGGCACACCTTGTTCACAGAGAAGGCGATGTCCGGTCGCGTGAGGGTTAAGTACTGAAGTGCCCCCACAGTGCTTCTGTACAAGAATGCATCACGTTCACCGAGGGCTTTGCCATGCTCCCTTGATAGCTTCTTAGTGCTTGACATTAGTGTATCTGTTGGTTTACTTAGTTTCATGTTGGTACGGTGCAGCAAGTCTTGAACATATTTGCCTTGTGTGAGCACTACTCCGTCTCGGTGATATGTGGCCTCAATTCCCAGAAGATAATGTAGCAAGCCAAGGTCCTTAACTGCAAACTCACCAGACAGTTGGCGAAGGAGTTGATCATACGCCTTCTCATTGGAGCTTGTGATGATTATATCGTCAACGTAAACCAGCATATAGATGGACACCATGGGCCGATGTAAAATGAAGAGTGAGGAATCAGACTTGGACGCCACGAACCCAAGTGCTAAGAGCTTCGTACTGAGTTTAGCATTCCACGCTCGAGGAGCCTGCTTGAGACCATACAAGGCTTTGTCAAGCTTGCATACATAATCCGGATGCTGAGAGCTTTCATAGCATGGCGGTTGTTGCATGAAAACATCTTCAGAGAGATCGCCATGGAGGAAGGCATTTTGAATATCAATATGCCGTAAATGCCATCCGCGAGACACAGCCAATGAGAGTACTAGGCGCACTGTCGTGGGCTTTACCACAGGGCTAAACGTGTCGCCGTAATCAATGCCCTCCCGCCGTGTAAAGCCTTTTGCAACCAACTGAGCTTTGTACCGATCCAGTGTACCATCCACCTTGTGTTTTACTTTAAAAATCCATCGACAACCCACAACATTGTGGTGTGCTTGGCGACGGATGAGCCGCCATGTCTTGTTGCGCATCAATGCATCATATTCACTGTCCATTGCGGCTCGCCATTCAGGGAACTTGGCCGCCTCTACATGTGAAATGGGCTCGGCAGGGCAAGAGCTTGTAGATGCAAGGAAAGCACGCTTGTTTAGGGGGTAACGCACCGTGCCATCGGTGTACTCCTTGGGTTTACTGATGCCATGACTCAGACGTGTTCGAACCCGAGGAATTGGTGGCGTTGCAAGTGGCGCGTCTGACTCAACTGGAGAAGCAGCAACCGGTGGGACAGATTCCTGGTCTGCAGGCGCCTCCGGTTGGACTGTATCCTGATGAACATCATGAGCATGATCTGTACAATCAGGGGAATCTGCAGCACCATTGTCAGTCGGTAATAGAATAGGATTACCACCCATAGCATGATCATTATCTATTTCTGGTTCGAACAAGGACGGTGCAAGAGGTGGAACTGGAGAAAATATGATAGGAATTTGTGGCTCGGTGATAGACTCAGGCGAGGAATTTTGAGGTACAGTGGCAAAGGGAAACACCTTCTCATCAAATACTACATTGCGTGATATGTATATGCGCCCCGTAGAAACGTTTAGACATTTATAACCCTTATACTTGCCACTGTAACCAAGTAAAACACATCGATTAGATCTGAACTCAATTTTGTGAGTATTGTATGGACACAAATTTGGCCAACAAGCGCAACCAAATATTTTGAGTAGAGAGTAGTCCACTGGTTTCTTTAGGAGACGCACGACAGGTGCTTGATTGTGTATAACTTTACTTGGCATTCTATTGATGAGGTAGCATGCAGATAGAAAGGCCTCATCCCAAAAATGAAGAGGGACTGAGGATTGAGCAAGAAGTGCAAGCCCTGTCTCTACTAGATGACGATGTTTTCTTTCGGCAACACCGTTTTGCTGGCTAGTGTGAGGGCAAGAGATTCTATGCACAATACCGGTGGAATCAAAATAGGACCGAAGTTTGATATATTCACCACCACCATCTGACTGAACAGATTTGATTTTAGCATTCAACAACTTCTCAGCAAGCTGCTGAAATTGGAGAAAAGCATGCTCTACATCTGATTTATGCTTGAGAAGGTAAAGCCAAGTAAAGCGACTGAAATCATCAATAAATAGAACATAGTACTTATGACCATTTACAGATGATATGGTAGGACCCCAAACATCTGAGTGAACTAGTTCTAATGGAGTGGTAGACACTCGAGAGGAAGGACTATAAGGTAACCTATGAGCTTTTGCTTGTTGACACGCATCACACACATGCGTTTCTTTATTCAAAGGAAAAAGTTTAAGCGACTCTAAGATGGATGACACAACTGAAGATGATGGATGACCAAGTCTATGGTGCCACAGTTCTTGATCGACTTTAGTGGCTGAAAGGAGACTTCTTGGTAGAGATGTAGATTCTGAGCTTGTAAGAGGGTAGAGACCTCCCTTACACGGTCCTTGGTGTAGGATTCTCTTCGTGACTTGATCCTTGACAAAGAAGGAATTGGGATGAAACTCAACAAATGCATTATTATCAGTGGCTAGTTTACGAATAGAAACTAGATGCTTGCGGATATTAGGAACATGAAGAACGTCTTTGAGTTTCAAAGGACTAGATGAACCAGAAAAAGATGTATGACCAATACATGAGATAGGCAAACCTGCTCCATTGGCGACTTGGACTTGCTCGGTGCTGTGATAGTGATCACTGGTTGTCAGCTTGTTGAGGTCAGAGGTGCTGTGGTCCGTGGCGCTTGAGTCCATGTACCAGCTGGTGTCAACTTGGTAAGCATGTGTGTTGTTCTCCTCAGGCAGATAGTCATCAGAGTACCGGTTCCAGCAGTGGAGAGCATCGTGCCCCTGCTTGGAGCAGATCTGATAGGTAGGCAGTGGCTGCCATCCCTGTCCTTGCGTGTTGTTGCTCCGGTACTGTTGTTGCTGACCATTGCCACCGTGCCCTTGATTTGGTCTACGGCCTCCTCCTCCTCTCCCACGGGCACGGCCTCCACCATTGCCGCGTCCATGCCTGCCAGCACCTTGATAGTTGCCGCGACGCTCGGTTTCTCGATGACGAAGCTGGCTGCTGCGTGCCTGACGAAGAGTTCTGTTCGAGCAGTGCCTCATGACTCACAAGGTAACTGTATAGATCACCGAGTGAGATTGGATCTGGACGCACCGTCATCGACGCCACGAGTGACTCGTAGCGTGTCCCTAGGCCGGTGAGGACATAAGTCATAAGAGACGACATCCTCATCACTGAGCGGGTTCCCTGTAGCAGAGAGGGTATCCGCCAAATTCTTGATCTTGTGGAAGTAGTCGATGACGGGCATGTCGTTCCTCTTGAAGTTGGCGAGTTGGATGCGTACTTGGACGGTTTTGACACGAGAACGAGACGCAAACATGCGTTCGAGCTCAGTCGAGATTGCTGCCGAGGTGCGGAGGAACACGTGACTGAGCACATCTTCGGAGAGCGACGACAACAAGCCGCTCACAACAACCTGATCTTGCTGTTCCCAGGTTGCATATGCGGGGTTGGGGATGACGCGCGCCGCATCTCCCTCGGTAGTGGCTTCAGCGGTGATAGCTCGTGGTGGAGCTGCCTTCGATCCATCTAAATACCCCATGAGCCCATAGCTCATCAGGCATGGCAGCACTTGAGCTTTCCATAGGAGATAATTCTCCCGTTTGAGCTTAATGGTGACTAATTGGGCAAAGGGAGGTGTGGTTGGGTGAGGCAGATGACCGGCAAAAGTCGACATAGCGCCGGCAGCCGCGGTTCCGACGACTGAGTTGGGATTTGCTGAGTTCGTCATGGCTCTGATACCATGAAAAAGTATGGACTCAGTAGATTGGTTTTGAGTTGATTGCCTCACATTTGATCGTGGGCTATGCTTTGTATATATAGTCAACGATACGTACATACGTACAGGAGGTTACAGCTGTGCCTGAACAATCTCAACAGAACTCGGTTTACTGCTACCGAATTCTATCTATAGAACAACACGGTTTATCTCTAAACCTATCTCTAAGCCTATATGTAAACATTGGCATGCAAGCCCATGCCAGCGTGATCATCTTCTTAACAGCCCTACCCATCTATGCTTTCATGGCACTAGCTCCTCTCCGTTGGGTGATCAAGGAGATCGATAAACGACGCCGGGTGTTTCTTTGGAAGGGAACTGAGACAGTGGCTGGAGGACATTGCTTAGTCGCTTGGCCAGCGGTCTGTCGCCCTACAAATTGTGGGGGTTTGGGTCTACTTAACCTTTGTGTCCTAGGCAACGCACACCGCCTCAGATGGCTACGGCTCCAGCGGACATGGCCTGAGCGGCCATGGAAGGGCGTTTTGCCGCAGGCAAGCTCATGCCATCTTCCAGGCGTCATCGGAGGTTCGACTAGGAAGCGGAGATCACGCATGGTTTACTCATCTTAATAGAATGACGTGCAATGCTTTTGCGCGTTCTCGAAAAAAAGTATGATAATATAGTTAGTTGTACTAAAACTGCCTAATTTTTTGATAATATAATAGGACCATACTACGTAATTATCCTAAAAATATTGTCAACATCGCAATGTGAACCAATTAAAATACCCTCGATTCCAATTGTCAATAGGTTCTCGAGTTCTTTTGCCCATTTTTCTGGTCAATATGTTGTTTACTGGAACTGATGAAGGTGAGTCCGGGTTGTCTAATATGCATGTTGCATTCGTGGACCTATGAGTTTTGCATTTGACAGTAATAAGCTAACCAAAAACTTAGTCCTTACAAGAACAAACTCCTCTGTATTGACACTGCTACCACAATAGTATTTCCTGTATTTTTTGCAGTTTATATACATAGTGAAGTTACTCGATCACTGAAAAACTGTAACCGTTGCAGAAATGATTATAAGGACTATGCAGAAGTCTGCTTCAAAGAGTTTGGTGACCGAGTGAAACACTGGATCACGTTCAATGAGCCTTGGACCTTCTGCTCTAATGGCTATGCATCTGGACTGTATGCACCAGGCCGGTGTTCACCATGGGAGAAGGGAAACTGTAGTGTTGGGGATTCAGGAAGGGAGCCTTACACTGCATGTCATCATCAACTACTAGCCCATGCTGAAACAGTTCGATTGTACAAAGAGAAATACCAGGTTTTAAATGAGCCTTTTATGCAGTTGCAGTTCCTCCATGAACGATGAATCAATCAGAAGTCTGCAAATTTGAGTTTGATACCACAGTATTATCACTAAGATTTAGTTTCAGTTCAGTCCTGGTGTACAGTGGGGAAATACAGTCAATTAGTTTACCAGCTGAATTATAGAACCTCAGGAAAAATATCTGATCGCTGTCCATAGTTGGTTAGTTATTTTATCAGTTCCAACCTGTGTTCCAAACAATTAGTAACCCTAGTAACAGCAGCTGGCTATTTTAGATTTTTCTACCACTATTCTGAAATGCATTCCTGAAAAAAGAAGCATCAGAGCCATAGTCATGTGCACATACATACATTAGTAGTTAGTTATGTATATATTCAGAAGTACTACACTTTACCAAATAGAAACGTGTTTCAGGGCTTATAGGATGGATACTAGAATTAAAACATGAAATTTGCATATATATTGATACATTAGTAGTTATGGTTTTATGGCATGAATAAATCCCTGAGCACGCATGCACTTTGGATTCAGAAAATATTGCATATGAAAAGGAGCAAGCTTAGGAGAATACGTTCTGTTTGCCAAATAAATTTCATTTAGACCATGATTTGGGTGTAGCATTCGCATTTGATGATATATTGAATGCCAAATGCAGGTCGTTCAAAAAGGAAAGATAGGAATAACTTTAGTCTCCCATTGGTTCGTTCCCTTCTCCCGTTCTAAATCCAACGAAGATGCAGCAAGACGCGCCATTGACTTCATGTTTGGATGGTAAATTCTCTGTGCCACACGTAAATTCGTTATCAAAGTCCACAAGAAAATACAAATCTTACTAGGAATATTCTTCTAGGTTTATGGATCCCCTCATTAGAGGAGAATACCCGCTAAGTATGAGAGGATTGGTCGGAAACCGCTTGCCACAGTTCACCAAAGAACAATCTGAGTTGGTCAAGGGTGCATTTGACTTCATTGGGCTCAACTACTACACTGCAAACTATGCTGATAACCTCCCTCCATCAAATGGCCTTAACACCAGCTATGACACTGATTCTCGAGCTAACCTTACAGGTGAGTCAACAAACTCAATGATCAATCAACTCCTGTTCTTCATTTATCATTCTAATATTAATGGAGAGTGTTCAAATTGAAGCATGCATGAGCACTCTGTTTACAATTCTGAACTACAGAGAAATGTCGAAACTTTGGCACAAAATAGACAACTATTGTCCAAGTGTCCTGTGGCATTTCCGGCAAGCATGCAGCCATATCAAGTGTAGCCTTTGTTACATTAAGACATTTACTTGACGTCATTTAGGCATTAATATTTGAGATTTGGTTTGGAATTACGTACACTCATAGATTATAATATATACTGACCTCGTCCGATTATGTTAGGTGTTCGAAACGGTGTCCCCATAGGTCCTCAGGTAACCTACCCACTTCCTTCTCTTAAAACAAACCGCTGGTTATTTCCCCACTTTTTATTTATGATGATTAAATTCCATAAATGACATGCTTGTAGGCTGCTTCATCTTGGCTCTACATCTACCCTCCAGGGTTCCGTGAGCTCCTGCTTTATGTTAAGGAGACCTATGGAAATCCTACCGTCTACATCACTGAAAATGGTGAGTTCCAATCAATAACAAGTTCTCTAGTTTCTCACTGCGAGCGCAAGCCAATATGTTAAGAATACCCTCCATGTTCTGATTTCGCAATCAAGTCAACATTGTAGCATAACTTAAAGTATTTTCCTCTCCTAGCTATTTCAAAAGAAAAATGCATTCTCCTCTCCTTAAAACCAAAGAACCAGACTTAAACCAAAAGCTATTTATCTCTGTATGTTAGGCGTCGACGAATCCAACAACAAGAGCCTACCACTCCAGGAAGCCCTGAAGGATGACACCAGGATAGAGTACTACCACAAGCACCTTCTGTCCCTGCTAAGTGCCATAAGGTCTGAGCACTAATTCATACACTCAGCTATCAGTGAAGTACACTTTAAGATGCTAGCTGACAATGCATTCCATTTGTCTTCACAGGGATGGAGCAAACGTGAAAGGATACTTTGCATGGTCGTTGCTCGATAACTTCGAGTGGGCGAGCGGCCACACGGTTCGATTCGGGATAAACTTCGTCGACTACAACGATGGACTGAAGAGATACCCCAAGAACTCCGCCCATTGGTTCAAGAAGTTCCTCCAGAAATGAACATAACTAAACTTGGCACCAGAAAATACACAAGGTTCCATGTAGTGAGCAGAAAATAGATTAAGGGGTTGTTTGGCACGACTACAATTTTTTTGAAAAGCAGCTTTCAGCTAGGCTGCTAGACTGAATGGTTGAGCTGAAGATGTTTGATGTTTGGCTGCCTGTCTTTTAGGTAGGTTGACTGCAGCTTCTAAGTTGGAAAATATCTGAAATGCCCTTGAGGCAAATGATGGCTTGTTTGATGTCGTCTAACGGCAATTAATAACTACTAGCGACAATTGACGACACTTTACGACAACTACCGCAATTAACGATAATTAACGCAATTGACGGCAATTAACGCAATTGACCGCAATTAACGATAATTAACACAATTAACGCAATTGACCACAATTAACGACAATTAATGCAATTGACCGCAGGTAACAACAATTATCAATTAACAATTATTCCAATAAAAAATTATTACAAAATATTTTTTTTGCAATAAACAATTATTACAGAAATAATTTTTGCAATAAATAATTATTAAACTAAATATTTATTACATAAATAATTCATTTACAACACGAAAAAAAGAAAAATGGACAAATATAAAAATATAAAAAAACGGCGGCGTCGGTGGAGGACGGCGGCGGCCGCGTGGGGAGAGGATGGCATGGGTGGCGGCAGCTCGGAGGAGGAAGAGAAGGGGAGGACGGCGGTGGTAGTGTCGAGGAGGAGGAGCTGCGTGGTGGCGGCTCAAGGAGGAGGACGGCGACACCGCCAGTGAGGTGGAGAAGGAGGCAACGGCAGCCAGGCTGCACGAGGGAGGAGGAGGAGGAGGACGGGGGGGGGGGGGGCGGCAGCGCGGGAGAGAGGAGGACGGAGGAGACTGGGGAGGAGGGAGGAGGATGCAGGCGGGACGACGCTATGGTTAGGGTTATGGTGGGGGAGAGGGTTTTGTTCCGTGGAAAAAGCGGGTAGTTACCCCCTCAACTCTAGGGGAAAAGTTGGAGCGGAGGCTGTGGGAAGCTGCCCTCGACGCGTTCGGCTTTGGGAAAAGCCGATGATAAAAGTCACTCGTTTGGGACGGCTTCCGACTTTTCCGAGCGAAAAGCCGAAGCTATCCCAAACAGGACCTAAGATATCTTCCCAGCATGCATAGGCATATGTATATGTGGTGCCAAGGGAAGCCCTTCGCATATATAAAGCTAGCTCTATTATTCTCTGTGGTCACACACCACATGGCTGCAGAAAGGAGTGCAGTCAGACCGGTGAACAGTGCGGTTGAACTGGTGAATAGTTTTTTAGTAGGTTTCTTTTATTTTTTGGTAGTTTTATTGACTAAGTGGCAACAAAAACAAAACGCACACTAACGGAAGAGTGGCAAAAACAAAATGAGTAGAAAAAAAGTGGCAAAACAGATGTTGCACAAATTTTCAGTGGCATGAACAAAAATTTCTCTTCTTTTTCACTTCAATAGCTATGAAAACTATGAAGATCAAAGCCACAAGGTCACAACAGAAGTCTTGTGTTGAAAACAAGAAGACCAAAACTCAGCACCCTCTGTCGGTCTAACTGCCGAGTTAGGCTAGTTTGACCGCTGGCTGCAAATCGGCAGCCTGAAGGATCCACAAAACGACTCAACTTTTGATCCCGTGTTCCGAATCCCCTGAGATTTCAAACATAGCTCATAAAAAATGTTAGGAACCTATTCCAATTGATGATCGAGACGATCGTAGCCAAGGTTCTACAAATTTCTTGAATGAGATCAAGAAGGCTAAAAGGGGGGGGTGCTAAACTTAATCCAAAAGCTTGTTCGTGGATAGAAGATGGTCAAGATGACCTTAGATTGGTTCCCACAAATCCTAGCAAGCTAGATTGTGGAAAAATATCTAGCCAAAACCCTTGGAACACAAAAACCCCAAGGAGAGAATAAAAATAAGAGAGAACTCATCTTTGGAGCAAACTTGATTAGAGTGATTGTGGGTTTTACAGTCACTCCACTATGGAGGACAAAATCTTATACTTGAGCACCCAATTTCTCAGTCTATCTCTCTCAAACCCTAGCATTCTCTATTTCCTCCACTTTCCCCAAATATCAAATTATTATTTTCAAGGCTTGGTTGTGCAAATCCTGCACCAACTCTTATATTGTCGAGACTAGGTCTAGAGAGAAAACCTAGCAGGCACTTGTTAAGTCTACACACAAACTGGTTTACACTCATGCACACTTCTCAAAACAGATAGCATAAATGCTTGCCCTACCTACCAAATCTTATGACAGATGCGTTTAGCTGCATGCATGAGCGGTACGACTATATATAACTCTACAATTTTCTACTGTGAATATGCCGATGCCGATGTCTTCATCAGGGTGGTTACCACTTAGCAACAACAATTAATTCAATGGTCAACACAAGGTTCCCTGTAATGGACAAAAAATAGATTATCTTCCCAGCATCCATGGGCATATGTGGTGCCAAGGGAAGCCTTTCGCATATGGAAAGCTAGATCTATTATTCTTTGTGATCACACACCACATGTTAATATGTTTTAGTTGCTTGTAATGGGAATATGGATTTTTGGTGGTGGCAACCTACGGGAGGATACGATGATGGTGACGAGCACGAGGCCGGTGGCGGCTGTTACCCCGATGGCGACAGTGGTGTTCTAGAGGCCGCCATCGGCGCTGGCGGAGCCGAGGAGGCCGGCGACGATACGCTCGACGCAGTCGTACACTCACATCGGGCATAAAATGACTGCCGGATCCCTCCACGGCTCCCCTCTAGTGCTTCCCCCTGCCACCGCGATCCCCCATGTGGTGCCCTCGATCGGTCGATTGGCAATCGCCAACATCCTCACACAGCCGCGCCTTCCACTCAATGTGTTCTGCCCCCGCCATCTCTTCCATGCACCGCGTCGCAAACCTCCTGAAGACACCGAGCGGTGGCCACCACCCACCAACACCAATCCCCTAAGTGAATTGATAGACGCCGTGCGTCCGCCGTGAAGCTTTCCGTCCGGATGCCCACTCCACTCTCTTTCCTCATTCTTCTCTCTCCTTGCGCATCCTTATCACTGAGCCACGTCCCGAATTATTTGCAACCACTCATTCCTTCCTTCTCTCTCCACTCTCATCCGCTCCATCTGAAGCTCATCTCTCAAACCTCTCTCTCTCTCTCTCTCTCTCTCTTTCCACATACCAAACCACAGAAGAAGAGCTTTTGCGCCCGACCAGCGGCCGCCTCACCTCTGTGCCTCGGCCTCCTCCGTCACCACACCTCTGTCATGCCCTGACCGAGCCGCCGCCTCTCCACAGCCGGGTTGCCACTACAGCACCACCGTGGGTCAGCCACGCCACGCCGCACCTCGGCCTCACCGCCAAGCTGCCGACCTCCATGCGCCGCTGCCCACGCTCAGCCTCCTGTGGCTGCATCGCCACTAGGCAATTTTGTTGCATCCCCTGTAAGCTGGAGCTGCAGCTACTGATTGTTGCTTCTTTGTGATATGTTGTGACCTGTTTTAAAAAATGTTGCAATCCGTTTTAAAAAATGTTGCATACTGTTCTTTGAGATGTTGCGACCTATTGAAAAAAATGTTGCGACTGTTGAAAAAAAATGTTGGATCCTATTCACGGTGATGTTGCAAGATTTTTTCTTATGTTCGGCCTGTTGCGAAAATGTTGCATATTGTTTTTTGAGATGTTGCGACCCGTTGAAAAAATATTGCGACTGTTGAAAAAAAATGTTGCATACTGTTCACAGTGATGTTGCATGATTTTTTAACGCTATTTTTTTCCAAATGTTTTAATGAGCCTACTATTGTAATATAATCTGTTGTCTTACCGTTGGGTGTGGTATCTCCTCACCACGTTGTACGTGCGCTGTGGCATCGCCATCGAGATCGGCAACCTCAAGCTTTGGACGTAGCATGTTAGCGACCGGCGCACGAGATATGGGGGTGGAGAACCTTAAAGATGACATTAGAGCTAGGCGTACGGCGCTAGCGCTCGGACCGTACGTCCGAGCTCTAGTCGCGCCCATCCCCTAACGACCAAACATCAACACCATCACTTCTAAACAGTATATGGGCCATAATAGGTCGAGCGTCCTGTCCCTATAGTGCAGCCCAAAACGAGCGCACTCTTTTGCACGGCCCAAGACGAGGACATCCCGATTTTTACGCGAATTAGGGTTGTGACTAGGGCACCAAGCGTCCACACAAATTTCTTGTATAGCCATGCATTTGAAGTTAAAATAGATATGGTCAAATTACAATTCTACCCCTTACATGATTTCTACTACACATACTACCTTGAGACCTTGAGATGTATAACTAATACTAACTAATATTATCCATTGGATCGATATTGCGGTGCCCCGTGTCATTACCTCAGAGGGTAATCACACTTAAGCATACGGATTACTATTCGTCTGCTCGGTAGGACTCCGCTCCGATGAATAATAAGCCTTACCAGAGTCAATGCAGCAGAAGAATAAGATAGAAACTGTCCTTTTTATTCTAGTTAGCCACGCAAGGCTATGGTTCTTACAAGTAGTAATTTACAATTGTAAAATGGGACTAAGTCCCCTCACTTGCCTGCCATGCTCCATTGGTCTTCTATTCCTCCCACGCATCGAATAGGGTGTCCACCTCGCCCTACTCCTCGTAGACAGCGCCCTCGCCTCCTGCGGCCTCCTCGGTACCTGCATGTCCTTCATCCCACTCGGGATAGTTCCCGGTCG
The DNA here is from genome assembly GCA_036346405.1 of Phyllostachys edulis. Taxonomy (NCBI): domain Eukaryota; kingdom Viridiplantae; phylum Streptophyta; class Magnoliopsida; order Poales; family Poaceae; genus Phyllostachys; species Phyllostachys edulis. Next base: position 45,506,148 of record CM070552.1, on the reverse strand, counting down.
GACTAGGATCTAACAAAGGAGAATAACAACAAGTTTGAATACTAGTGTACTCAGCAAGTATTAATAGCAAAAATGCACTATATGACTCATCTCTGTTTGTTATTAAATTTTCTAGATCATCTCGTTTTTTGAAAATAATAACTCGCCAAAACTTTAAGTGGCAAGTTTTAGTACTAAAAAGACTACTTATCACTCGGAGAGAAGATAGACCCCCAGTGGTTCCCGTAGACTCCAATCCAGGAGACAGGTATGAATCCATGATTTTATTTAGCGCTGGTAGGCTTGTACCACTTTACCCATAGCTATTTTGAGCTCTCTTTGAACTGGGTCCCCTGCATTTCCTTTGATGCGGGTTTGAGATCAGAATACATAATGTTTTCCAGGTTACGTGATTAAGTCTCCACCCATTACATTCTGTCGGTACTGACCTCGTCACCCACTGAGTTTTTGTAATGTTGTTTGGGGCAGTTCTCTTCCCGTGCTCGACACTCCACCTTGCGCTACTACCTATCCATTGTGGAGTACATAATTACGTAACAAGGTAGCATTTTCTGCCTATCGGAATGGAAAAATGGTTGGCACTTAAATACGGCCTCTGATCCGGGTGAGAGTTTTGTTGGTCCCTATATGCGGCGTCCCGTGTCATTACCCTAGAGGGTAATCACACTTAAGCATATAGATTACTATTCGTCTGTCCGGTAGGACACCGCTCCGACGAACAGTAAGCCTTACCAGAGTCAATGCAGCAGAACAATAAGATAGAAACTGCACTTTTCATTCCAGTTTGCCACGCAAGGCTATGGTTCTTTAATACAAGTAGTAATTTACAACTGCAAAATGGGACGAAGTCCCCTCACTTGCCTTCCATGCTCCACTGGTCGTCTACTCATCCTACACACTGAATAGGGTGCCCATCTCGCCCTGCTCCTCGTAGCTAGCGCCCTCGCCTCCTGAGGCCTCCTCGGTACCTGCGTGTCCTTCATCCCACTCGGGATAGTTCCCGACCGGACTAGGATCTAACAAAGGAGAATAATAGCAAGGTTGAGTACTAGTGTACTCAGCAAGCATTAATAGCAAAAATGCACTGGATGACTCATTTATATTCATTATTACATTTTCTAGTTCATCTCTTTTTCTGAAAATAAATAACTTATCAAAACTTAAGGTGGCAAGTTTTAATACTGAAAAGACTACTTGTCACTCGAAGAGAAGATAGACCTCTAGCGGTTCCCGTAGACTCCAATCCAAGTGACAAACGTGAATTCATGATTTGATATAGCACTGCGCAAGTTTGTACCACTTTACCCATAGCTATTCTGAGCTCTCTCTGAGCTAGGTCCGCTGCATTTCCTTTGATGCGGGTTCGAGATCAGAATGCAGAACATTTTCCAAGTCACGTGATTAATTTCTCCACCTATTACTTTTCGTCAGTGCTGACCCCGTCACCCACCGAGTTCTGGTAATGTTGGTTGGGCTGGCTCTCCAATCCCCAATACTCCACCTAGCGCTATAGTTGTGAGAGTCGCCGGGCGATTTAATTTGCAATGCTTAACATTTCTATTGGTCCTAGCATCACAAATCAAATTTCACCGCTCTCGATGTAATATGTGCTTCCCAGAACAATAGTACATATACACCTTACAAAAATAAGCAACAATTCCATACACAAGTTATTACATTACCGAAGTTTCCATAATTTACAACATGTTCAACATACACTAAGATTTCATACAAAACGTTAAGTCTGTAGTGGAAACATATGCCATAAGATGGCAGTAAACAAAATCCAACTGGTTGCCCTTACCCACAAGGCAACCGACTGAAAACACCGAGCTAGTCGTCGAGAGCGAAGTCAGCCTCACAATCGTTAACCCCTTGGGGGTCAACTTCCTCTACAACAAATAGACAATGCAGTTGAGTACAAAATTGTACTCGCAAGACTTACGATTAATAAACCTATACATAGCTACATGCAAGCTTGATTCAATGGAGATAGCTATAGAGTTCATTTTCAGTGTAAAGCAACATTTTATTTGCAGTAGTGTAATAGATTGAAGGAAATTTATCAAAACAGTTTTTAATTAATCAAATAGCAGTGAGGCAATAATTATAAACATAATTAACATCCTAGAGGTGACTTCCCAATAGCCACCACAACAATAGCATGAATTACCCATTTGTACCACCCGATCTCAAGTTTTATCAAAATGTTATAGTCTAACTCTTGAAAGACTTCCCTAAGTGTGTCCATAACTAAGGACGTAGCTATTCGAATAGTTTCAAACCCTGTAGGGGTGTACAACTTTACCCACATGTTAGACCACCTTTTTGCCAAGCTATAGAGCACACTTCCTTAGGTATGCCAGCAAGGCTAAGTCCTACGAGACGTTTTCAATATTATGTATTAACTACGAGCCACCTGTATGGATAGAAACCCACATGTTGTGTCGGAGTCATTGTAAAGCCTCAGCAACTACCACTCGGGGTAAAGCCTCGGACAACTATAGTGCCCCTCGGTGTGGAGAACCTAGCCAGGAACCCACTCCCACACACCCAGTAACAACACCACTTTCTTTTTTTATACACAACACACAACCACCACCTGCGACTCGGAGCTAACACACGCTAAAGTACTAAGTCAAGAGGGGACCCATGTGACCCTCATGTGGATGCACGCAGAAATGCTTGGTTTAGTGTAACAAGATGTTCGGTCCTTGTTGACTCGGGCACACAACCACGCATCCAATAACCACACCATCATCCATATGCCAAAAGTCTAAATCTTTTTGTTTTTAGTTTTAGTTTTTCCAAATATAATACATACACGAGTACCCTGACTCAATTAGTTAAATTGATGTTGGCATAATGACCATCGCCAAAACGATGATCCCCATACTATCGTTCTAAGCATTGCTAAGCGACAACAACTTGCATACTAAATATAAAGTGACTAGAGCACATCCATCAAGCTCTAAATCACAGTGGATATAAACCTAGTCTTAGTGGTAAAGGATGGTTGTTTACCTACAGTTCAAATATCTATTCGGGTGAACTATCGCGAACTGAGAAATTACTTCATCAACATAGCATGCATACATACAGTTAAAATTAAAATATTAGCATGCGAACATAATAGGATCAACGTGCATCAAAGGAGGAACTGCTTACCTTTCTAGAGACAGTCTTCTTGCTGCTGGGGATCACTCTCGTATGTACCAGATTCGTCGAAATCTATCGATCGAGCAAAAGAACGAATAACACCAAAAATAACCGAAATTCAATTTCATCAAACATGCATACACAACAAGTAGAGTATGATTTTCAAATAATTTAGGTGAAAGTTTTAGTCCAAAAGGAGTTTATTTGGATTTTCTAAGAATTTAACAAGTTAAAGGCATAGTTGTACAAATAAATTAATTACCAAAATTTTATGAAATATAAATATAAATCAAACTTATACCAAGTTAAATTATAGGAAAAATAAAAATTAACAAAATTAATTTCACTCAATTTGGAGTTAAGATGAAATACTTGTGAATTTTTGAAGTTTAAACAATTTTCTAGTGTAAAAACAATTCCTTTTTAACATTAACTCACTCCAATATTTTATGGAACAAAAAAATACTTAAAATATATTTCATTTAAAAGTACACTAAAAATGGAAACCAAAAAAATTGGTTTCATTCAATTTGAAGCTTATTTGAATTAGTTATGAATTTTCTAAGTTAATTGAATTTTCAGTGTAAAACTAATTCACTTTCGGATTTTGTAAAGGAATTAACTACTTTTTCTACCCGCGCTTAGCTAGCCCATGGTTACTAAGTAGTGGGACCCAAGGCGAGGAATTTGACCAGGTCAACTTTGACCCAGCCTCGGCTGAAGTGACGTCGAAGGCGTATTCGAAGAATACGTCTTCTGTTTACAAAAACGTGAATTCGATTTAAGCCTAAAAGAAATACGCTTCCCTTCGGAGAAAACGTACTTCACAAATTTGCACAATCACTTAACCGGCCGTGAGGGCCCACATGTCAATGACTCAGAGGTTTAAACTGGTTTTCATTAAAGTTTTAATCCCGTTTAACACCAGTGGGTCCTACATGTCAACGATACAAGAATAGATCAATTAAGTGCTAATGACTGGAGCTTTACCCTAATGCGTTGGCGGCTCGTCGGAGCTGTACTGAGTGTGAGTGTGGTGGCGAGGTAGCGTATCTGGTGAGAGAATGGGTCTCCAGGCTTGGGGATGACTCCACGAGGTGCGCAATGACCTCCTGAACTCGAAGGTGACGACGTGGAGGCCTGGGGCTGTTGGCGGTGAGCTCCCGTCGGTCAGAGGCAGAGTTGAAGAGATGACCACCGTGGAGAAGACGCTTCGATGGTCGAGGAGGTTCGGGAAGGTGCGCGTTTGAATCGCCTTGACTCCAGGAACGAGGCGCCCAAGTTGATGACGACGGAGGATGACGAAGGTGACCGAAATCGAGGCGGCGGTGCTTCATAGTGCTTAGAGAAGAAGTGGTCGTAAATCCTCGTTGAAACACCAAACTCCAATTAATCTTGGTGGTACACTCAGCATGAATTTGTGATCACAATGGACAAGACAGCGTTGAGGATGACTCACCAGAACGCCCGCAAGAAACTAGGCCGTGGCCGCCGGAGGCGGGGACGAAAAGGATGCTCCCGGCGGTTCCGTGGTCGACAAGGTCTCGGACTAGCCAAAATGGAGGTGGTGCGCAGAGAGGAACCCAGCGGCGGGGTTGTGGGTTTGAGGGCGGCACCGAGGTGGGCGCTAGCTCAACGTCTTTTTTCTCAGCTGGAACAAAGAAGTGGTCGGAACGAGCGAGAAGAGGCGAGAGAGAAAAAATGAGTGGGCTTTGGAGCTTCGTGAAGTCTCGGAGATGCTTCAAGGCCGGTCGTGAGAGCATGAGGTGGTGAGAGCGACGACGTGGCATGCATGTGTGAGTGCAGTAGCGCTCGGCTTAAGATGCTGCAATGGAGAAGGCAGTCTTGATAAGCGGACCCGCCCGTCGTGGCAATGCCAGAGAAGCGGCGCGGTGAGTGGCTCGAGTTGGAATCGGGTTCGGTCCAATGACGCGGTCGAGCCGAGTCTACTAGGGTGGTGCGGTCGGAATAGGGTTGGGTTAAGTCGGTTTAGGGTTTTGGTTTTCGGTTTTGACCGAAATTCAACTAGATTGACTTGGCAGTTTAAAATAGTAATTAAATTATAAAAATTCTGAAAATTTTTGTGAGTGTTCTTAGATTCAATTGGGACTTATTAAAAATGGTTGCAGATACTGCTCATACGCCATTTGTCTGAAATAATTTCCTCTCCAAATCTACATTAGTAACTTTATTAGGATTTTGGTGAGATCAAATGGACTTCTAAAAATTTGTGAAAAATTATATTAATCCATGATAAATAATCTAGTATTTAAAAAAATTATTTCCAGAAACTTTTATATAAACATTTTTTCGGAATATGATAGAAACTTGAATTCAAATTAAAAGTTTGAAATTTCAAAACAAACTTTAGAAAACCAAGTGCAAACTCATGAGATTCATCAAGAGTTTTAAAAAGCTCATAATTTTATACATTTGAAACACAAACCATAGTTTGGGATGTTACAATAGCGCCTCTTCATCATACTCACACATATTACTTACCCGATGTGGAGAGCATAATTACGTAACAAGGTAGCATTTTCTGTCTGCCGAAACGGAAAAATGGTTGGCACTTTAATATAGCCCCTGATCCGAGCAAGAGTTTTGTAGGTCCTTATATATTAACCATATGTAAAGGGTCCCACCTCTTCCCTCATCTCTTTCCTGCCATAGGCCCCCTTTACCAGCCATAATATCAACTCTTTTCTCATCTCAATTCTCATCTCTTTTCTCTTATTTCTTTTTCTCTTTTTATTCGATTTGAATTTTAGACATAGTTTTCATGCATATATATATATATATATATATATATATATATATATATATATATATATATATATATATATGATACAACAATATATAGTTTACATTTAATATAACTATATTGATGTTCAAGTGATCACTTGCCTTCGGATTTGTAGAAAAGATCGACGTTCGTGGTTTCCGAATCAAATACAACTGTCTGCGTTGGTTCGTGCTCTGCAATTATACGGCAGACGCGAATAATAAATAATTAAATACGTAGTTACTTTTGGGTGATATTATGCGTATATAAATTAGTTGATTTCTTTTGTTAGCAAATTTAATTTAATAACATTTTTCGGATCCCTGTTAGGTTATCACTCCCCAATTGCAGTCGTTCTATGGTCTACTAGCTCTAGAATCGTTGGTAACCTATATTCGGGTTTTATCGCACGACAAATAAAATTACTACACGTACTCACATGCAATATGGTTTATTCAATTTTTCGCATGCAAATCTGCCTAATAGATTGTATTTAGGTGTGAACGAATTTATTTACTCTTCTAAATAAACCTGGTGTCGATTAATTTAATTAATCTATCATGTTTAATTTTATCTTCTAACATGTCAGATCATTTATCTAATCTAATGAGTTCTATCGGCGATTAATTTCTCTAAACAGTCTTAGATTAATTTTACAAATTTTTCTACTTTTATTTTCTATTGGTCTGGTCTATGACTATTTAATCGTACGCAGCTTAAATAAATTTACTATGTTCAACAATTACTCAGGGTCCACACACATTATTACTAGCGTTTAATTCTACTGCTAGGTCTATTACTATTAATATTCACTAAAAATCTACCTTTCTTCCTAACTTTCTAAACCAAAATCCTAATCTCTCTCACCTAACCACCTTTTCCCTTATCCCTGTTTTTTCTCTCCACCCCATCTCCTACCAGCCGAATTCCCCCTAGCCATTCATTTCACCACTCTCTCTCTCTCTCTCTCTCTCTTCTATTTTTCTTCTAGCTGAATGCTCCTTGCTCCTCTTCTTTCTTCTTCCTCTTTCATTTCTTTCTCGCCATTGCTCCCTCTCTCTCTCTCTCTCCATTGGAGCTTCTTGCTTTGGCCGAGATGTGCCCATGGCGCCTCCTCCAACTAGTCCCAGCCCGATCCTCCTCTCCAGCCGCTGCCCCTCCCTTAGCGCCACCGCAACCGCTCGGCCGTGTGTGCGCCTCCCCGGTCTCCGGCTGTGGTTGGCTCGATTGCGCCTTGCCCGGCTCCTACGCCGCCGCCACTGGCTCAGCCTCCGGCTACTCCCTCCTGGCCGTGCCACTCCCTCCATTGCTGCGCCCGGTCCGCTGCGACTCGGCCCCGCGCTACACTTGCGCACGCGCCTGCGCCCCTGTCACACCTCCAGCCTCCTGGCTTGCCTCGGCCCGCTCGGCTCTCCCGCGCCTTCTCTGCCCCTTTGGCCCATGAGTCACCTCTACCTTGGCTCGGCCCGGCCTACAGCCGTCTCGCCTCATGCGCCCTCAGCTCTTGTTCATTTGGATTTTGTTGCGGGTATGAATTATTGACTGATTTAGTTGATTTTTGTTTCATGTTGTGATGCTAGTTGATTTCCATTTATGCATGTGTATGGTGATGGAGGTAGGTTGCTGCCGTGGTCGTGATCAACCGAGGTGACTCTTTCCTCTATTCTTTCTACCTCTTGCTCTGAGATGTGGGTGATGTTATGGTTATGGCCATTGAAGCATATGCATTTTGGGCAAGGTTAGCTTGGTTCCTCCTAGACAACACTAAAAACGGGGGAAATGTCTATATGGGTTACCTAGCTTGACTTGGTCGTTTTGGGGATGGCAGTGAGGGGTTGGGGATGATGGTGCTCTCTGGTGGTTCTTGTTGGTCCCTTTTGTTGCCCCTTGTGTTTATCGTCGCGGCATTGTCCTTGGTGGCTTGTGATGGTTTGAGGTCGTCGCCGACACCGTCCTTGTTCTGTTGTCTTCCTCAATGCCTTTTCTACTTTTCTCCTTTACTACTCTCTGTGGTTTTGATTGGCAATGGTGGGTTGTGCTTGTGGGCTCTGCCGAGGGAGGCAATGGTGTTGGCTTGTGTGTTGGGAGGGGGCTTGCTGGTGCTTGATGCTTGATGTTGGTTCGTTTTATGAGACTTGTGCTTGCTCCTTTGGTTGATAGTGGGATGGAGATGGAAAGCTTATGCTAGCTTATGGTGGGTGCTGCTTGCTTGGCTTGCTTTGCACTTTCTAGCTTGGTGGTGGCAGTGAGCATTGCTTGGCTTGCTTTGCCTTGGGGTTCTTGGGGTGGGCTTGGCTTTGCTGTGTCGATGGAGAAGGAAATGGTGAGGCTTGCTCTTAGTTGTGCTTTTGGTTTCGACTGGAAGAGAGGCTTGTGACTTGTGAGGGAGAAATGCATTGTGATGGCTTGAGAAATGAGGCAATGTGTTTATGTGGGGGAGGCTTCGGCTGTGACTTCCCTCCTGCCCTGTGCATGATCCTTATGGCCCTTGCTTATTCCATTTGTTCTCACATGGCACTATTTTCTCATTGTCCAATGGTAAATAAATCAATATGTGTGGGATTTTCTGCGGTTTAGGTAAATCGGTATAGCGTGGGTGTCGGATTTATAAAATTACTGGGTGATGAAACCCATTGGAGTGAGACGGTGCCGATAACCTAGGTTGCTTTGGGAACCTCGAGGATCTTCGGCGATCTGATGGCAATCCTTTTTAATTCTAACTTCATTTTATCGCTTTTGGTCTGCGGTGGTCTCTTGGTCTTTGTAGAAAAAGTGTGCAAGGTTTTGGATTGGGTCGAGGAAAGAGGTTCGACGGTGTAACATCCCAATTTTCTGAGGTTTAAAAATCTTTTAAATAGTTAGTAGGGAGAAAATTCACCATTTGGATTTATTTGATTTAATTTAAAAGCTTAATATTGGGCTTTGGATATCAAAACAATTTAATATGATTAAAGTCAACATTAACAATGGTCAAAACTATTTTATTTGGGTACTATGTGCTTGGATATATTTTCTAGATTTTTCTAGAATTTTTTCAAGTTCATTTGCTATTTTTTATTGCTATTTGGATTTATTGCTATTTTCTAAAATAGAAAACTAATTAAAAATCTCAGAAATTAGATTGGGCCGAAAACCAATCCTATTCCAATCCCACCAAGATCTTGTCTTGTTGACCTCCCACAAGACGCTTGTTTCTAACCAACATCTGGTCTTGCGTGTTAGTCTCTTCCTCTCTTCACAAGACAACAAGCGCTGATCCCTTTGTCGGTCTCACACGCACCGTTTGTAACGCGGACTCTTGTGAGTCTCCATCGTTGACATGTGGGCCCCGTCATTTTCCAGTTCTTCGTGTCCGAGTCGGTTCCGAGCCGAACTCCTCCGTTGCCGTGCCGATTTGGGCGTTTGTGCCCTGGACTCTCCGGGTCGGCCGTGTATAAAAGGGGAGGGAGCCCTTGGCGTCTGCACCTCAACCTTAGCCGCCAAATCGCCAGCGCAAAGCCCTAGCCGCCGCAGGAGCTTGAAGAAGAAATTCTGTCACCGCTTGCTCCGACGTCCGATTCTGTCGCCACCAAAGCCGCTGGAGCCTTAACGTCTGCACCTTTGGCATCGCAAGAGCGAGGGGAACACCATGGACGCCTTCACTTCCCCGGAGCACCGTCGTAGCCCTACTTCCGTCGAGCCCAAGTTGACTCCGTGGCTTCGACCTCGCCGCCGGCCGCTACAATCGTCCTTGAGCATCCGTGAGCACACCAATGTGTTCGCCTTCGCACCCTCTACCTCCTAGTACCACCCATCTCCGGCGAGGAGCCGCTGTTCGCCGGAACCCTCGGTTCCCGAGCGCCGTCGCCGTCGATCCAACGTGTCCGCCCACGTAGCTTGCCACCTCAGCTTCCACGTCTACTTTTGTGCCCGCGTGTCGCCTTGTCATTGGCCACGTGTGCGCATTTGTGGCACAGTTCACAAATCCAGATCCAATCGGTTCGGTGAACCAAGTTCATCGTGGGCCGTCTCATCGACATGTGGGTCCCACATGCTGGAATTCTTTTTATTTCTTTTATTTCCAAAATTCTGAGGGTTGACGCCATCATTGCGCATTAATTTGGATTTTCAATTGAAAAATAATTCGAAAATTTGGATTAATTCCAAAATTAGGGTTTTCTTTTAGATTCAAACTTCCAAAGCCCATATCTTTTGCATCCAAACTCTGATTGAGCCCATTAAAATTTCTAAATTAATCTAAATTCAAGATCTATTTATTTGAGATTTTTATTTAATTTTTGGGCTAGTTTTGCCTCTATTATTTATTTGTTTTTTGGTTTGCTTCATTTGCGAGTAGACGTCGATGCTTCGGGTTGATTTGAAGAAGAAGAAGCATCTCAAGAGCAAGATTAGGACCTAGACCTTTTACAAGGCAAGTTATACCTTTGATCATAGTGAATCCAGTTTTCAAAAGTTTTGTTGATTCAAATTATTGCATTTACTTGAAGTATTTATTTACATGCTTTTGGGTTTAGTTATTAATCTAATTTGTTATTTCCACCTTGTCTATTGTTATGTCACAATCTTTTGTCATCCAAGATTTGTTCATTATTTAGTTGGTATTAACGTAGCACCAACATGGGTTGGTTAGATACGATTAGTCTGCTTAGCCATGCCACGAGTCATTATTTCATGTGAGTTGCAATTATAAACTTGACTAAGTTATTATGGAACTAAGTGATAAAACTGTGTGTACTATGTGCTATTACTCATGGATGGCATGTGTTGCACTTAACCAATAGGGTGGGAAAGGATTTAGACAGAGGCAAGTGGTACTGTGTGGTACTTTGGGTGGAGTTGTGTGCACGGGATTAATAAACTGTGTGCATAGGGTTTTGTAGTTAATTTGAAAGTCTTGCCTTGGTCAATTCAGAACTTAACTTTGTACGCCATTGAACTGAGTCTTACTATACGACCACATGCCTGATGGGACGGGCCTAAGTAAGTAAGTTATGGATTCTTGACATTGCTACTCGGGTAGTAGGTTAGACTGTGTTGAATGGGTGGAGGTGTGCTACCAAGTAGTCACATCACGGGGTGGTTCGCCGTGTCCCTGTCCAACGGTGTATGTCGTACCAATCACTGTGTATAGTTTGGTATGACGGTTAAGCACACTAGGAGTGTCAATGCTTGAGATGAAGTTTTTGAAACATTTTGTTACGATTAGTGCTAGCTACAGTAGTTGTATCATGTGGGTAAAGTGTACAAACTCTGCAGAGTGTTTAAATCAATCTATTCGAATAGCTGCGTCCGTGGACATGGACATGCTCAGAGATTTCACACAAGGGGTAGTTTTTCATAAAACTCTTGGGAAGGGAGCTATGTGATCTAAGTCATATGGCTATGTGAATAATTTTCTTAGGCTATGTGTCTTTGTGAAATCAAACCGTTAAATTAATATTGTTATTTGTTTTACTTTATGCTTTCAATCTATTATTCGTATTCAAATTGCAAATGTTGTATTTCTGCAAAAGAACCACAGAAGCCATTCCTTTGAAATGAGCCATCATGTAATATTGCATTCTGTGGTATGATTTGCGAGTACGGTTATGTACTCATGCTTGCTAAATCAAATCAACAGAAGAGGAGTCATCGCCTACTTTCGAGGAAGAGTTCAACGAAGGTGCTTGATCGTAGGGTCTTGATCCCAGTCGGTTGCTTGTGGCGAATTGATGGGATTCCACTGGAGTTATCTGTTCCGCTGCTATTTAATTCTCTATCAGCCCTGCATGGCTTAATTAGTGTAAACTCGACCATAAGGTCAAAACCATTATTTGTTAATCAAATTACTCATTTATGCTATTAATCATCTTGTGTGGATCGATATTCATCTATGTTGACACTGTGTGCACTGGCGTGATACTGGACTAGTGCATTATATACAGAGGGTCCAGAATTGCATTTTTGGGTCCCGACAGAGGTGGTATCAGAGCCATACTGACTGTAGGTCTTGACCTTAGTTAGATCGGCCGTCTTGGAGTGTCCAAATTATTTTCTAAAGCAAAATTAACTTGCAAGATTAGTTGAATTGCTTAACTCCTCTCATGTCTTTCTTGATTCAACTATTGCTAGAATCTTTTCCTCTCCCTATTGTTTTAACTTGGTTCTTACCCTCTTGTCTATCTTGGTAGATGCCTCACCTTTAGAGCTACGAAGGGCGCAAGGGAGGACTTGCCACAGAGCTTTGGAAGCTGTTGCAGGTGCTTGGAGGCTTTGATCGTCCAATTTACCATGGCAACCATTGGGTAGTGGTGAGATCGTGGAGTGATCTGTCGTCTGACGGTCTATGCAAGGAGGGACACCAAAGCCAGCCAACCTTTGAACATCTCCGTCAGAAGGATCAACTTCGCGGAAGGAGTATAGGAGTCATCACGCCTTGCCATCCTCAGGATCTGCAACATCTACGCACGTGAGCTGCAAGATACCGTCTTTCGTTACCATCCCAGAGTTGCAGTAGTGGATCTACCAGCACGTTACCCGTCCACGAGTGGATAAGGCAATGCTGCAGTGGTGCACCTTGCCCAGTTCTTAGCTGCTCAGGAGGAGTCACTGGAGTTGGTCACCACCGAGCTAGTGTGCGTCTACGAGACCTTGGATAGAGCAGAAGAAAGGATCGCCATGCTGGAGGAAGCTCTCTACGGCCAGCACGATCCTGAAGAGGAACAAGAAGTGGAAGATCTTGAAGAACCAAAAGAACCAGAGGAGGATCCCGAAGAAGATCCAAAAGAGCTAGAGGAGCCAGCAGAGCCTGCAGGGCTAGAAGAGCCAGCTGTGCCTGCACCAAGCACGCTTGTTCTCGCTGCACGATCCGGGGCATCGGGATCGATTCTTGAGGAGGCCACTCACTTCGTGTCTACAAGGTGGGGCGCGCCGTGGTTGTGGAGAGTTCGCTAGAGTTTTAGTTTTGTCAGGCTTGCCAGCTTAAGTTTAGGAGAGTCACCCTTTAGGCGGTAGATTATGTGCTTAGGTTCGTCTTGTTTTCTTGTGTGCGAGTATGAGCTGCAAAGGCCCTTAGGCATTTGTTGCAGCCATGCTAAGACCTTATTAATAAAGTATTTCAGTTGGTTTTCTTGAAGCTGTGTTTGTTGGGTTTAATCTACCCTCTCGATTAGTTCTTAACTCATCTTGTGCTTGCTACCTTATCTAATCTATGGAGCTTCACTAGATGGTTCAGACTCGTCATCTTCTTTGAGTGGATCCGAAACTCAGGAATCAGAAGAAAATGAACAGAGCCCTGTAGGAGTAGTACCGCCACAAGAACCCCCACTCGACTTGTAGAATTTTGGAGCTTTCATGGCAGCACAGATGCAAATGATGTACACCATGATGAATCAACTTTAGAATATGAGCAATCAGAACAACAACAACAACAACAACAATCATCACAGTGGAGCCCTAGTCACTCATGGTCGCCATGGACTATCCAAGCTTGCTGAATTCATGAGGACTTGCCCACCAACCTTTTCTGGGCATGTCTCACTAGTGGAAGCCGATGATTGGCTTCGAGTTATTGAGAGGAAGCTGCTGATCACTCAATGCAGCGACCATGAGAAGGTCCTATATGCCACTCATCAGATGGAGGGCATAGCCGCTGAATGGTGGGAGAACTTCTGTGCAGCGCATGAGACGCCGCAGAATATTACTTGGGAAGAATTTTCCACAGCCTTCTGTTAGTACCATGTGCCGGAAGGAATAATTGAACTGAAAAAGGATGAGTTCTGCGCTCTCAAGCAAGGAGCTATGTCAGTGACTAAATATCTTAACAAGTTTTCTCAACTAGCTCGCTATGCTACAGAGGATGTCGCCACTGACAAGGCTCGCCAAAGTCGCTTCTTAAAAGGATTGAACACTGGGCTGCAAGTCGGTTTTCTTGCCCACACATTTCCAGATTTTCTGGAACTGGTTCGCAAAGAACTAGAAGATAATCACAAACGCAGGATGGCTCAACAAGGAAGTCACCTGTCCCAACAGAGAGCAAGAATGGTTCCGCAACAGATTAATTGCTTTCCACCACAGAACTCTTTCAGAACGCCTGTACCAACATCAGCACCTCGTCCAGTTGCTCAGAACTTTCGCAACCCAGTGCCAACCTACCCCAATCTAGGGAACAACCAGCAGAATGGACCAAGAGTTTGTTGTTCTTGCCGTCAGCCAGGTCACTTTGCCAACCAGTGTTCGCAGAAGGGAACAATCACTCCAGTCCGCTTCAATCTTGGAGCTACACCTGTCAAGACACCAACACAGAACAATCAAGGAGTTTCTCAAGGTACCAGTCAACCAGGAGGAGCCTCTCAGTCTGTGGTCAGAGGTCGTGTCAACCACGTCACTCTGGAAGGAGCTCAGGAAGCACCAAATGTCGTACTGGGTAAGTTTCTAGTAAACTCAGTACCTGCATCAGTTTTGTTTGATTCTGGAGCTTTGCATTCTTTTGTTTCTGGAGCTTTTGCAACTAAGAATAACTTGGAAGTTATGCGTCTTAAGCATACTCTGTTAGTCCAGTCGCCTGGATCAGAGTTAAGTTCTAAAGTGGGATGTTTAGGAGCTAAGTTACTCATAGCTGGAGTTGCATTTCTAGCCAACCTCATTGTTCTAGACACCCAGACCTTAGATGTTATTCTTGGCATGGATTGGTTATCAAAGTACAAAGCTGTGCTAAATTGTGGCCGAAGAGCCGTTACAATCGAGGATACCAAGAGAAACAAGGTAGAGTTTCTAGCTACCTCAGTGCGTGATGGACATCTGTTAGTCAATAGCCTGAAAACAGCTGCTTTGTAAGATGTGTCTATTGTTAGAGAATATCCAGATGTGTTTCTAAAAGAGTTACCAGGAATGCCACCAGACCGTGACATTGAGTTTGTCATTGATCTAGTGTCAGGAACAGTACTAATTTCTAAGAGACCCTATCGGATGCCAGCCGATGAGTTAGTAGAAATGAAGAAGCAAATAGAAGAACTTCTGGAGAAAGGTTTTGTGAGACCTAGTTCGTCGCCATGGGGAGCACCAGTTTTGTTTGTCAGGAAGAAAGATGGAAGTATGAGAATGTGCATCGATTATCGATATTTCAATGAAGTCACCATCAAGAACAAATACCCATTGCCTCGAATCGATGATTTGTTTGATCAAATGAAGGGAACCGGAGTGTTCTCAAAGATTGACCTGCGATTAGGTTACCATCAGTTGAAGATTTATCCTAAGGATATACCAAAGACCGCTTTCTCAACATGGTACAAACATTATGAGTTCTTAGTCATGTCTTTTGGTCTAACTAATGCCCCTGCCTATTTCATGAACATGATGAATAAAGTATTCATGTAATATTTGGACAAGTTTGTAGTTGTGTTCATCGATGATATTTTGGTTTACTCCAAGTCAGAAGAAGAACAAGCTAAACATTTGAGATTAGTACTAGAGAAACTGAGAGATCATCAGTTATATGCTAAGTTCAGTAAGTGTGATTTCTAGAAAAAGGAAGTGGATTTTCTTGGTCATGTGATGACAGCTGAGGGAGTAGCAATTGACCCCAATGAAGTTAAAGTAGTATCACATTGGGAACAGCCCAAGACTATCACTCAGATTCGCAGTTTCTTGGGAATGGTAAGATACTATCGCTGTTTCATTGAAAGATTCTCGACGATTGTTAAGCCCCTTACGCAGTTGTTGGAGAAGGAGAAAAAGTTCACTTGGACCTCAGCTTGTGAAGAGAGTTTTTTAGAATTGAAGAAGCGTTTGACTTCATCCCCAGTGTTGATTTTGCCGGATATTCGCAAGGATTTTGATATCTATAGTGATGCTTCGCGTCAAGGTCTAGGATGTGTCCTGATGCAAGAAGGAAGAGCTGTTGCTTATGCGTCAAGGCAATTAAGATCTCATGAAGAGAATTATCCTACCCATGATCTGGAACTAGTTGCCATAGTGCATGCTTTAAAGATTTGGTGTCATTACCTCATCGGTAATCACTATGAAGTTTATATAGATCATAAGAGCCTGAAGTACATTTTCAGTCAGTCTGATTTGAACATGAGACAGAGAAGATGGTTGGAGTTAATAAAATATTATAACATTGGAATCCATTACCATCCTGGTAAAGCCAATGTAGTTGCAGATGCTTTAAGCCGTAAGAGCTACTGCAATGCTTTGGAAGTAAAAGAGGTTTGTGCTGAACTTCAAGAGGAATTTCAGAGACTGAAGCTAGAAGTTGTATATGAAGGATTTGTAGCCAATCTTGAAGTGCAGTCCACTTTGGAGAAGCAGATTCATGAAGCTCAACCAAAGGATCCTGTATTTTTAGATATCAAGCTCAAAATGGCAGAAGGAAAAATTCAAAGACTTCACCAAAGATGATCAAGGTATACTGTGGATCAACTGATGTATCTACGTACCAGATGTTGATGGCCTGAGACATCTAATTTTAAAGGAAGGCCATGACTCAAAGTATTCGATTCACCCTGGTAGTACTAAAATGTATCAGGATGTTAAGAATAGATTTTGGTTGCCAAATTTGTAGCGAGAAGTCGCAGAGTTCGTTGCCTTGTGCGACGTGTGCCAAAAAGTAAAAGTAAAACATCAGAGACCAGCAGGTCTGTTGCAACCTCTGAAGATTCTAGAGTGGAAGTGGGAAGAGATCGGAATGGATTTCATTACCGTTTTACCCAGGACTCAATCGGGTTACGATTCAATTTGGGTAATAGTTGATCGCTTGACCAAAGTTGCCTATTTCTTGTCAGTCAAAACCACTTACTCAAGAGATTGCCTTGCAGAGTTATATATGTTAAGAATTGTCTGTTTGCATGGTGTGCCTAAGAAAATAGTGTAAAATCGAGGATCTCAGTTCACCTCTCGTTTTTGGCAAAGTTTGCATGAAGCCTTAGGGACTCATCTGAATTCCAGTACTGCTTATCGTCCTCACACAGATAGACAGACTGAAAGAGTTAATCAAATTTTGGAAGATATGTTGAGAGCATGTGCTCTAGCTAATGCTACCAGTTGGGATAAGAGTTTGTCGTATGCAGAATTCTCGTACAACAACAGTTATCAAGCTAGCCTGCAAATGTCACCATTTGAAGCTTTGTATGGTCGTGCCTGCAGAACCCTGTTGAATTGGTCAGAAACAGCTGAACGTTTGGTTTTTGGGCCAGATATCATTCAAGAAGCAGAAGAACAAGTGTCTATGATCCAAGAAAGGTTAAAGATAGCTCGGTCGTGGCAGAAGAGTTATGCCGATAATCGTCGTCGTGATCTCAGCTTTGAACCAGAAGATTTCGTTTATCTTCGAGTTACGCCACTCAGAGGTGTGAAAATGTTTCATGCTAAAGGGAAGCTTGCCCCTCGATATGTTGGTCCGTTCAAGATTTTGGATCGTTGTGGAGAAGTAGCTTATCTGTTGGAGCAGGAGTACATGATGTCTTTCACGTCTCTCAGTTGAAGAAGTGTCTTCATGTGCTAGAAGAACAAGCCCCGCTGGAATCAATTCAGTTGAAAGAAGATCTCACTTACAAGGAGCAGTCAGTCAAGATTTTGGATGTCGCAGAGTGTCACACCAGAAGTAAGACCGTTCATTTTTGCAAAGTTCAGTGGAGCAACCACTCGGAAGGAGAAGCAACGTGGGAGCGTGAAGAGGAGCTGAAAGCCGAGTTTCCTAGCCTTTTCTCTAGCTAGCCTGAATCTTGGGGTCGAGATTCTTTTAAGGGGGAGGTTTGTAACATCCCAATTTTCTAAGCTTTAAAAATCTTTTAAATAGTTAGTAGGGAGAAAATTCACCATTTGGATTTATTTGATCTAATTTAAAAGCTTAATATTGGGCTTTGGATATCAAAACAATTTAATATGATTAAAGTCAACATCAAAAATGGTCAAAACTATTTTATTTGGGTTTTATGTGCTTGGATATATTTTCTAGATTTTTCTAGAATTTTTCCAAGTTCATTTGCTATTTTCTATTGCCATTTGGAATTTCTGCTATTTTCTAAAATAGAAAACTAATTAAAAATCTCAGAAATTAGATTGGGCCAAAACCCAATCCTATTCCAATCCCGGCACGGTACTATGTGGCCCAGCCTCCCCGCGCGTGCCTCGCCTTTGATTGACATGCTGGCCCCGCATGTCAGTCTCTTCCTTTCTTCCGCGTGCACAGCCGCACCCGGTCCCACCTGTCGGTCTTACCCGCGCCGTTTGCAACGTGGACTGTCGTGAGTCTCCATCGCTGACATGTGGGCCCCGTCATTTTCCTGTTCTTTGTCTCCGAGTCGGTTTCGAGCTGAACTCCTCCGCCGCTGTGCCGATTTGGGTGTTTGTGCCCGAACTCTCCGGGTCAGCCGTGTATAAAAGGGGAGGGAGCTCTTGGCGTCCGCACCTCAACCTTAGCCGCCAAATCGCCAGCGCGAAGCCCTAGCTGCTGAAGGAGCTTGAAGAAGAAATTTCACCGTCGTCTGCTCCGACGTGCGATTCCATCGTGACCAAAGCCGCCGGAGCCTTAACGTCTGCACCTTCGGCATCGCAAGAGCGAGGGGAACACCGTGGATGCCTTCACTTCATTGGAGCACCGCCGTAGCCCTTCTTCCGTCGAGCCCGAGTTGACTTTGCCGCTTCCACCTCGTCGCCGGCTGCTACAATCGTCCTTGAGCATCCGTGAGCACACCAACGTGTTCGCCTTCGCACCCTCTACCTCCTGGTACCACCCATCTCCAGCGAGGAGCCGCCGTTCGCCGGAACCCTCGGTTCCCGAGCGCCGCGGCCGTCGATCCAACATGTTTGCCCATGTGGCTTGCCACCTCAGCTTCCACGTTCGCTTCTGTGCCCGCGTGTCGCCTTGTCATTGGCCATGTGTGCACATTTGTGGCACGGTTCACAAATCTAGATCTAGATCGGTTCGGTGAACCAAGTTCACCATGGGCCGTCTCACCGACTTGTGGGTCCCACATGTCGGAATTATTTATATTTCTTTTATTTCCGAAATTCTGAGGGCTGACGTCATCATTGCGCATTAATCCGGATTTTCAATTGAAAAATAATTCAGAAATTCGGATTAATTCCAAAATTAGGGTTTTCTTTTAGATTCAAACTTCCAAAGCCCATATCTTTTGCATCCGAACTCCGATTGAGCCAATTCAAATTTCTAAATTCATCTAAATTTAAGATCTATGTATTTGAGATTTTTTATTTAATTTTTGGAGTTTGTTTTGCCTCTGTTATTTATTTATTTTGTTTGTTTCCTTCGTTTGCGAGTAGACGTCGATACTTCGGAAAGATTTGAAGAAGAAGAAGCATCTCAAGAGCAAGATCAGCACCTAGATCTATTCCAAGGCAAGTTATACCTTTGATCATATTGAACGAGATTTAATAAACTGTGTGCATAGGGTTTTGTAGTTAATTTGAAAGTCTTGCCTTGGTCAATTAAGGACTTAATTTTGTGCGCATTGAACTAAGCCTTACTGTACGACCACATGCCTGATGGGACAGGCCTAACTTAGTAAGTTATGGATTCTTGACATTGCTACTCAGGTAGTAGGTTAGACTGTGTTGAATGGGTGGAGGTGTGCTACCAAGTAGTCACATCATGGGGCGGTTCGCCGTGTCCTTGTCCAACGGTGTGTGTCGTATCAATCACTGTGTATAGTTTGGCATGACGATTAAGCATGCACACTGGGAGTTTCAATGCTTGAGATGAAGTTTCTGAAATATTTTGTTACGATTAGTGCTAGCTACACTAGTTATATTGTGTGGGTAAAGTGTACAAACTCTGCAGAGTGTTTAAATCAATCTATTTGAATAGCCGCGTCCACGGTCATGGACATGCTCGGGGATTTCACACGAGGGGTAGTTTTTCTTAAAACTCTTGGGAAGGGAGCTATGTTATCTAAGTCATATGGCTATGTGAATAACTTGTTTAGGCTATGTGTCTTTGTGAAATCAAACTGTTAAATTAATATTGTTATTTGTTTTACTTTATGCTATTAATCTATTATTCGTACTCAAATTGCAAATGTTGCATTTCTGCAAAAGAACCACAGAAGCCATTCATTTGAAATAAGCCATCATGTATAATTGCATTCTATGGTATGACTTGCAAGTACGGTTGTGTACTCTTGCTTGCTAAATCAAATCAACAGAAGAGGAGTCATCGCCTGCTTTCGAGGAGGAGTTCAACAAAGGTGCTTGATCGTAGGGTCTTGATCCCAATCGGTTGCCTGTGGTGAATTGATGGGATTCCACTGAAGTTATCTGTTCCACTGCTATTTAATTCTCTATCAGCCCTGCGTGGCTTAATAAGTGTAAACTCGACCATAAGTTCAAAACCATTATTTGTTAATGAAATTACTTGTTTATGCTATTAATCGTCTTGTCTGGATCGATATTCATCTATGTTGACACTGTGTACACTAGCGTGATCCTGGACTAGTGCATTATACACAGAGGGTCCAGAATTGTATTTTTGGGTCCCGACAGACGGGCTGGCTATATATGGACAAGGATGCGAGGAAGGCTTTGCGACATGCATGCAAGATTTTATTATTTTAATCTTTTGTAATGTATTCAAAGCTATAATTTATATTGTGATTTGATGTAATGCATTCTTGTAATTAATTTAGAGATCGCTTTATTGTTTTATTTCTGCTTGCACGAATTCTTGTAAATGATCCCGAGTTGTAATATTTTACCTTTGCTTGTAATAGATCCTTGTATGTTGATTTGATGCAATGAATTACTATAATTCAATTCCGTGTTTGTTTTTAATGTGGTACCTGTGATTGCAAAGGATTATTGTAATTGATTTTGAGATTGAATTGATGTCGTATTTGTGAATTCTTGTTACGAACTATTTGATAAGGAAGTTTTGTATGTCTTCTTGTAATTAATTCTTATACTTGATTCTGATTTATATTTATGCTGAAATATTGTTGTAATAATTCATATGGTAATTTATGTTGCTGAACTCTCGCGGATAGAAATTTTGTATAGATTTGATTGGTGATGCGTTTGATAATAGCTTTATAAATTTTTGTTTGTTACCGCTTGGATGAAAATGATTTATTCTTGTGTTTAATAATTTATGTTGTAAATCCTGATGATGAACTCGTAATAA
Organism: Phyllostachys edulis; assembly: GCA_036346405.1. NCBI lineage: Eukaryota > Viridiplantae > Streptophyta > Magnoliopsida > Poales > Poaceae > Phyllostachys > Phyllostachys edulis. The sequence goes on along the minus strand of CM070552.1, from coordinate 45,485,086 downwards.
TAATATTACCTTATATGGAATTGTTTTGCGATGTGATTAATATTACTATGAAATTATGCTTTGTTCATTGCTTAGAATTTTTTTTAATTTACTACTAATTATCGATTAGCGTTGTTTATCTTAGTTTAATTGCTCAGGTTCTCACATCCTCCCCCCCCCCTGGGAAAAGTTTCGTCCCGAAATTGGATTCTCCCTTGAGTAGTCTGGGGTAGGCTTCGTGTAGTCCTTCCTCCTTCTCCCACGTGGCTTCACTGACGCGGTGGTTTTTCCCCTAAACCTGATCAATTAGGCCATGCCCTCCAGCCAATTACCTGTGGTGTATTGGATGGACTTGGTTTTGCTTCCGCTGTGTATTTAGCTTTGTTGTCGTGGCTTGTATGCAACTTTGTAATCAACTCCCTTGCTGTTAATAAAGTCTTTTGTGGATGTATGTTATCACTTGTAATTGCTGTGAGAACTAGCCATTGATCCTTGGGGACTAGTTCGGATCACAGGAGGTTTAAGACTTCTCTAAGTCTTATGACCTCCTCGGGTTGGTCTTTTGACCTCCCTCAGGTCTGGTCGTGGCTCTTGGGGAGGTCCTGAGTCTCAAGACCTCCTTGGGTCAAGACTGACCTCCGGGAGGTCATTTGGACCTCTTGGGAGGCCTGGGAGGACTGCCCGAGAGCTCCTTTGGACCTCCTGGGAGGTCCTGGTGGACTCCCAGGGAGGTCTTGGAGGACCTCTCGGGATAGCCCCTGGCTGGGTCGTCACAAGTGGTATCAGAGAATCTTGACTGTAGGACATAGCCTAGTGGAGTGGTCGGTAGGTTCAAAATGTGTTTTATAAAATAAGAGAAAAAAAATTTGTTCTCCTCTTACCTGAGTCATCTTTCTATCCTTATTCCCTTCCTCTGTATCTCTCCTTACCTTGTTCTCCCTTATCTTTGCTCTCCTCATTGTTTTATAAAATTGAATGGACCCTCTTTCCTTGAAATGTCAGTAGGACCGATTTAAATCCTCTGTTGTTGCATTAAGGACCTTCCTATTCGTGGCCCAGGGTGGCAGTCCTTTGCAAAGACCACCCATGAGGTATCTTTGCAAAATACCACCCCTCATAACCACGACCCCCTGCTCGCAGCCTTGAGGGCAGTGAGCCTCGAGTAGAATGTGTTTGAGCTTTTGAGTTGCTGGTTTTTGCTGGTTTGGTTGTTTTGACCTCTCCCCCCTTTAGTTTTCTTCCTCTTTCCTAATCCGTGAAGATCTGGCAGATGGTGACAACTCGTGGCAGTGGCAGCACCAGTGGTCAGGGCAGAGCCATTGGAAGTGATCCAGAGACTCCTCTTTCGCAGCCACCACCTCCTCCAACTGGAGCACCAGATTGGAACCAAATGATGGCAAATCAAGCTCAACTGATCAATTTGCTAGCTCAGTCCATCACCAATACTCAGAGTCTTCAAGCAGCCGCAACAGCTCAACCACCGGTGTATGTTCCACCTCCACCGAGGGCTAATATATCTGAGTTTATGAGGATGAGGCCACCCACATTTTCTAGTACCACTGAGCCAATGGAAGTTGATGATTAGCTCAGAACAGTGAGCAGGAAGCTTGATATGATCCAATGCTCAGATCGAGAAAGAGAGTCTTGTTTGCCTTGCCTCTCACTAACTTCATGGACCAGCTTCTGAGTGGTGGGACAACTTTACCCAGTTCCACACCGATGCTCAAACTATTACTTGGGAAGAGTTTGTTCAAGCTTTTCGACGGACACACATTCCCCATGGCATGATGTTGCTAAAGACGAAAGAATTTAGATCATTGCGCCAAGGGAATCGCACTGTTAGTGAGTATCTTCATAAATTCAACCAATTGGCAAAATATGCACCTGAAGATGTGGCCACTGATGAGTCCAAGCAAGAGCGCTTCTTGGAAGGGCTCAATGATGATCTTTCGGTTTAGCTCCTTGCTCATGACTACCCAGATTTTCAGTAGCTTGTGAGCAAGGCCATTCGTCAAGAGGGCAAGCATCTTGAGATGGAAAATCGCAAGAAGAGGAAAGCAGCTCAGCAGTTTAGTTCAGAGGGTTCTTCTAGGCCCAGGACCTCCCAACTTCAGCTAAGGAGGCCTGTGACCTCCTCCCCTTCTAAACCTTCAATACAAGCAAAGCGTCCTGGTACCTTCAGCCCTCGTATGACCTCTCCAGGAGGTCAATTTCAGAAGAAGTCATCCACAACTTCTGCAGCATGAGTTACTTGTTTCTATTGCGATGAAGTTGGGAACTATCTATGCCAATGGGTGCCCAAAGAAGCAACAAGCAGCAGCCACTCCTCCCACCTGATCTAGTCAAGGGATTTCAGCCCATGGTAGCAACTCCAATGTGAAGCCTTCGGTTTGATTCATCAAGGGGCATGCGAATCATGTCACAGCTGAGGAAGCTCAGAATGCTTCGGACGTGGTCCTTGGTACGTTTCTTGTTAATTCCATACCAGCCTCAGTTCTTTTTGATTCTGGAGCTTCTCATTCGTTTGTCTCTTCTAAATTTGTGGGTATTAATGGGTTATCTATATCTTCCCTAGCAAACCCTATGCTAATCCACTCCCTGGGCTCAGAAATGAGGGCTAGTTCCTTATGGCCAAATCTTTCCTAGAAATCTTGGGAGTTCTCTTCTCTGCAGATCTTATAGTCTTGCACTCCCAAGGGTTAGATGTGATTCTTGGAATGGACTGGTTAGCTAAGAATCAAGGTCGAATTGATTGTGCCAAAAAGTCTATTGTGCTCACCAATGAGAAAGGGATACAAGTTGAATTCAGCCCTGAGACCTCTCTTAAAGGGGTTCCTAGCCTGTCCTCTTTGAGAGAAGTGAAGCTTGAAGACCTCCCTATGGTGAGGGAGTACACATATGTGTTTCCTAGTGAACTACCGGGAATGCTTCCAGATAGGGACCTAGAGTTTGTTATTAACTTGGTCCCGGGAATAGCACCTATCTCCAAGAGACCCTACAGATTGCCAGTCAATGACCTTGTTGAGTTGAAGCAACAGATTGAAGAAATGCAAAGCAAAGGATTTGTTAGGCCGAGTTCCTCTCCTTGGGGAGCTCCAGTGATCTTTGTGGCAAAGAAAGATGGCACCCAACGCATGTGCGTAGATTATAGAGCTCTCAATGATGTCATTATCAAGAATAAGTACCCTTTGCCTAGGATCGATGACTTGTTCGATCAACTAAAAGGAGCAGCAGTTTTCTCCAAGATTGATTTGAGGTCAGATTATCACCAATTGAAGATCCGACAAGAGGACATCCCAAAGACAGCTTTCTCAACTCGATATGGACTCTATGAGTTCACAGTCATGTCTTTTGGATTGACCAATGCTCCTGCATACTTTATGAATTTGATGAATAAAGTATTTATAGAGTATTTAGATAAGTTTGTCATTATCTTCATTGATGACATTCTTGTATACTCTAAAAATGAAGAAGAGCATGAAGACCATCTTCGGTTGGTCCTAGACAAGCTCAGAGACCACCAGCCCTATGCAAAATCAAGGTTGTATACATGTTCTTGAAGTCTAACCTGCTGTCCAAAAACAAATCCGAGAGTTGCAAGCTCAGAGGATAAAGACCTCCAAGAAATCAAAGACAACTTAAAAAGAGAGAAAACTCCTGGATTTTCAGAAGATGAACAAGGAATTCTATGGTTCAGCAATATACTCTGTGTGCCGGATCATCAAGAAATAAAGCAGCTCATTCTTAAGGAAGCTCATGAATCTCATTACTCCATTCATCCAGGGAGCACCAAGATGTACCAAGATCTCAAAGAGAAGTATTGGTGGGTCGGCATGAAGAGAGAAATAGCTAAGTTTGTGGCACAATGTGACGTTTGCCAAAGGGTCAAGGCTGAACACCAAAGACCTGCTGGATTGCTACAACCCTTGCCCATTCCCGAGTGGAAATGGGAACAAATCGGCATGGACTTTATCACTGGGTTGCCCAGGACCCAATCGGGCTATGACTCTATTTGGGTTGTTGCTGATCGTTTGACCAAAGTAGCACACTTTATCCCTATCAAGACCACTTTCAGGAGCAGCAAATTGGCAGAGCTATATATGGCTCGAATTGTCTGTTTACATGGTGTACCCAAGTGAATAGTGTCCGATAGAGGCTCTCAATTTACCTCAAGGTTTTGGGAGAGTTTACATGAAGCTTTGGGAACGAGACTCAATTTCAGCATAGCATACCATCCTCAAACCGATGGACAGACAGAGCGTGTGAACCAAGTCCTTGAAGATATGCTCAGAGCTTGTGCTTTAGACTACGAGAAAAGTTGGGACAAAAACATTCCTTATGCTGAATTCTCCTACAATAATAGCTACCAAGCTAGCTTAAAGATGTCCCCATTTGAAGCTCTGTATGGAAGGCAGTGTAGAACTCCTCTTCTTTGGGATCAAGTGGGTGAGCGCCAATTCTTTGGGCCCGAGCTGATCAAAGAAGCTGAAGAAAAAGTGAAGCTCATAAGAGAACGCTTGAGAGTGGCTCAGTCCCGGCAAAAGAGCTGTGTTGATACCCGCCGTCGAGACTTGTCTTTTGAAGTGGGAGACTTTGTATACCTCAGGGTAACTCCACTCAGGGGACTTAGGAGATTTCAGACTAAGGGGAAGTTAGCACCAAGGTTTGTCGAACCATACAAGATATTGGCAAGACAAGGTGAAGTTGCTTATCAGCTAGAGCTGCCAACCTCCTTGTCAGCAATGCATAATGTATTTCATGTGTCACAACTAAGGAAATGCCTTCGTGTGCCAGAGGATCACACCCTCCTGGAGAGCATTGATCTTCAAGAAGACCTCACTTATGTGGAGCGGCCAATCAAAATTCTGGATATCGCGGAGCGTGTTACTAGGAGCAAGATCATCCGAACCTACAAGATGCAGTGGAGTCACCACCCAGAAAGTGAAGCCACATGGGAAAAAGAAGAAGACCTCAAGGCCAACTATCCCTACCTCTTTGCGGGCCAAACTTGAATCTTGCGGTTGAGCGCGGCGATGGAGAGAGTGGGACAGCCAGAAGGGAGCAGCCGGAGGCCGAACCGGTTTCGATGGCGCAGGAGCCGAGCAAGGCGCAGCCGAGCCAACCACAGCCGGAGACCGAGGAGGCACACACATGACCACGCGGCGGCGGTGGCACCAGGGGAGGGGCGGTGACTAGAGAGGAGGACCAGGCCGGGAGCAGCTGGAGGAGGTGCCATAGGCACATCTCGGCCAAAGCAAGAAGCTCTAGTGGAGAGAGAGAGCAATGGGGAGAAAGAAATGAAAGAGGAATAAGAAAGAAGAGGAGCAAGGAGCATTTGGCTGGAAGAAAAATAGAAGAGAGAGGGGTGAAATGAATGGCCAGGGGGAATTCGGCTGGTAGGAGATGGGGTGGAGAGAGAAAAGAGGGATTAGGGAAAAGGTGGTTAGGTGAGAGAGATTAGGATTTAGGTTTAGAAAATTAAGAAGAAAGGTATATTTTTAGTGAAGATTAATCGTAATAGACCTAACAGTAGAATTAAACGCCAGTAATAATATGTGTCGACCTTGTGTAACAGTTGAACCTAGTAAATTTGTTTAAGCCGCATATGAATAAATAGTCATAGACCAGACCCATAGAAAATAAAAGCGGACAAATATGTAAAATTAATTTGATACTGTTTTGAGATACTAATCGTCGATAGAACTCATTAGATTAGATAAATAATATGACGTGTTAGAAGATAAATTAATCATGATAGATTAATTAAATTAAACGACACCAAGTTTATTTAGAAGAGAAAATAAATTCATTCGCACCTAAATAAAATCGATTAGACATATTTGCATGCAAAAAAATTGAATAAACCTAGTTGCATGCGAGTACGTCATTTGGGCGGCCTCGAGAATGGGATCTCGAGCATGACTAAGCACGAAAGACTCAACTAGTACAGGACTTGGATCTTTTTGCATCTCATTGTTTCTTGGTGTTATTTGATTACTGTGTATGGATTAACACAACTCACCCCGGGTTAACATCTGTCAGATAAATATGATACCCTTTTCTCTACCACAGATGACTACTAAAAAAATGCAAAGCAAGTAGTATAACCAACGAAAAGACTTCTCGAAATATAATGCTACCAGTTCAACTATTAATACAACAATTCTTAACACCTCCCCCACAGGATGGAAGGACAAGGAAACGAGGAACACGAATTGGGACTGAGATTGGGACTCCTACCGTAGGACAGACCAACCGAAGACCCACCAATAGATCTTCAAGAAACGACACATGATCAATCCCGAACAATCGCAGTACCAGAAGCTAGCCACCTGCCACCCACTGGAGCAACATACCCTTTAGGAATAATAGCAGATGTAATCCGATACCTAGAGAGCTCTAGGAAGGAAACCCAAGAAAATCAAAACCGGTTCATGGAAATTTTGTTAACCCGAATAGCGCCTACCACTTCTCAGCCGGTGCGCAGGGTTAGTTCGGTGATTTCCTCCAAACTTGACCTCCCACTTTTGCTAAAGTAGCCATCCAACCGCCACCACCACCAACCCGTCACAAGAGGAAGATGGTGGAACTGGGGCAAGAGGTTGTAAGAAGCTCCAAAGCTCATGAGGTTCAACCTCAACCCATCCGAGCACAAACAACAGCCACTATCATGATTCTAGGATTAGCACCACGTCCACTGATGCAGATATTCTGCGACAACAATGGTAGTCAACCCCAAAAGAATAAGACATCAAACGCAGGAATAAAATGCTACAGTTGTCATGATATGGGACATTATACCAGTCAATGCCCACAAAGACGCTTAGCAGTCGCCCCGGACAACATTCTAGAAGCTACTTTGATCGCAACCATAACACCAACAGAAGGTAGGAAAAACAATAGAAGGTACATGTCACAGTTGCAAAAAATCATAAGTTTAGGCTTGCCCATGCCTCAAGAAACAACAGTGAACCCGCCCATCAGCTTTCTGTTTCCCAACACATCCAATCGAGGCCCGTCACAAAAAGACTCTCATGCCACAAGAATCACCTGTTTCAACTGTTGTGAAATGGGCCACTATGCCAGCAAGTGCCCACGGGGCCACGGAAGCAAGCCAACATATATAGACCACCGTCCACCACCTACTCATAGACCTCATCCCCACATACTGCAACAACCACCACCGTGGTACAGACCACCCATACCAAGACCCTTAAACCCATCCTTCCAGAGACCCATAGCCCAGCAGCAGCTAGTAGCCATAGCACGCAGATGTGCAAAGTCTGAAGGAAGCCACCTGACAAAAGACTGCCTGAGCGGCACCGATGTTTGTTTCCATTGTAGGAAGCCGGGACACTATAGAGTCGAATGCCCCCACCTACAGAGAACATCTGAAACCTCACCACAACCATCGTATGTGCCAAGACCACCTACACCAGCACCACCACAAATCAACCGCCTAAATCAGCACAAAGTCAACCAACCCGTCACGGGAGGAGCTGGAAGAGAAGGACCAGCATGCCTGACACACGTGACCGCAGAGCGGATTGGAGAAGCTATTGATGCAAACACGGGTAAGCTGTTAATCCCACCCTCCATTGGTATTGTTCTATTCGACCCTGGAGCAATTCACTCCTTTATATCTCATAAATTTCTAGTAGAGGACACTCTAAAATCTGAACCCTTGGAAAAGTCTATGAGAGTTAGCACACCGGCTGGAATGCTAGAAGTTACGAGCAAGCAATTGCAATTCACAATACCAACTTCCAAGCAAACCTCGTTATAACAAAATTGAGTGGACTAGAAGTAATTCTGGGTATGGATTGCTTATCCGCCCAGGGAGTAAATATAGATTGTGAGATCAAACAAGCGTCCATCAGAAAACCCGACAAGACTAGACTCAAATACCTCATAATCAAAACCCGAAAAAAACCATCTGACATTAGTCTGGCCAACCTTCTAGCAAAGGAAGTACAAGACCATTACTAGGCCCTGAGCTTGTACGGGAGAACGACGAGAAAATTCAATTAATTCAAGAGTGTCTCAAGATCGCTCAAAGTAGGCAAAAAAAGCTACGCAGATAAACATAGAAGAGACTTAGAATTCAAAGCTGGGAGTTGTGTATATTTAAAGGTATCACCTATGCGCATGGTGTGTCGACTTGGATTAAAAAGAAAACTAAGTCAATGGTACATTGGACCATTGTGGACTCTAAAGCGTAAAGGCACGTTAGCGTATCGACCGGAATTACCAAGCCAATTATTGAGAATTCACAACGTATTCCATGTCTCATAGCTCAAAAAATGCCTGAGGGAGCCCTCACATCACCTAACCAATTTTGACATACCCCTTCAGGACGATCTAACATACGAAGAACATCCAGTAAAAATTGTAGTGACAGAAGACCGGAGGTTAAGGAACCAAATAATACGTTCATCATCTTCAAAGGAGTCCTCTCCTGGTCAATTTATCAAATCAAGCAAGAATGAGCACAACAACCGTGCTCGCAAGTTACACCCATCAAATAACAGAATGACATGCATAAATGGATATCTCAAAGGAAGGCTTAATATGGTTGATTTGCATAAAGCCAAGTTTATTTCGAATACCAGTACTAAGTTCCAAGGCAGATAATAATAATTAAAATTCATTTGCAAAGCTTTAATTTTACAGTTGGATAACATTCATCAACAAAGTGTGAAGGATACCCTCCTGTCACAAGGCTACCCGCCAAATGCCCATTTGGATAGCAATCCAAAAACCATTTGTACAAGCCTTTTGAAAACAAAACCAACATCTAACTTTGGGTGGCTTTGCTAGCATGTCCATGACCGTGGATATGGCTATTCGAATAGTTTAACACTCTGCAGAGGTGTACAGCTTTACCCACAAGACATGTCTTCTCTAGTTTGTTTGGCATTCGTCAACGCCACCTCACACTTCCTTTGGTGAGAGGTCTAGAGCACATGACAAGACCTTTACAATGCATCGCTCCACTGCAGTCCACCCTCGCTAAGGTTTCACTCCCTTTGGATTACCCATCCGTAGGGTTCAGGCCCCCTCTTGCGCCAGGTGGGACTACAAATGTCGTAACATGACTACCCACCACACCAACAGGATCAACCGCGATGGATCTTTGCAAATTAGTCAGCCAGGTCCCGCCCATACAGGACATGTGGTTACACGATGTTGGCTAGCAAGATGCGGCTCGCAGACCGGTCCTTAATTGGCTTGGGTGGCTACCACAAAACCCTGGGCCTCAACCCTACCCGGGTTGAGCCTGTGCATAGATATGCACCAACCAAGCAAACCAATCCGCCCAAGTCCAAACCATTTTCCATTTTCTTTGCTTTTCAAAACATTTGCAAAATCACCACGACAACCCAATGTCATGGATTAAGACATTTAGACAACATTAGTCTTTTGGCAGAAAAACTTCCCAAAACAAGATTTTAGTCTAAGCATGACTAAGCATACATTTTTCAAGAGATCCTGGTTCACATTATTGCATCAACCAGATTTTAACTAGGGTGACAACATGTTTGGTTCAATGGCAAGATTGGCCATACAAAGGATTTGGGCATAACTATGAACTTAAAGACAGGCATTGAAATAAGTAAGTAAAGTAAGCATGCATAAACCTTTGAAGCAGAACATAGTAATTTGAAGTAATGGGTGCAACATGGTCAAGGGTGTAACTTGCCTTGCTCAAAGGCTTGGGTGTCTTCTTCTTCCTCAAGGAACTCGGGCTCCTTCGTGCCTTCGCAATCTACACGGTGGAAAACGAAACAACTCAAGTAGAGCTCAAATAAGATCCAAAGAAACTTCAATGAATCTCCAAAATAAAACCAACAGAGACGTTAGGTGATCTGGAGGAGGTCCAAGGAGCTTGCTGGAGGAGGTCCGAAGCTTAAGGGAGGAGGTCCAGTGAGCTTGGAGGGAGGTCCAAGAGCTTGCTGGAGGAACTAGAGAGTGGAAATGAGCAAAAGGGTAGAGAGGAAGGGCTGTCCAAGCTTATATAGCCAAAGCCACCGAGATTTCCAAGGGCTCTCGGGCTCTAAAGTAAGTGGAGGGAATGATATGAGTTGGTAAAAGATAAGACAAAAGGTAGCTCAGTGCTGCCAAAAGGTGGTAGCATTTAATGTGACACAACAGGTATTAAATGCTTTGAAGACTTTCAAGTGCAAAGGACATGGTCAAAAGATAAAGAAAGAGGTCGTGACTGACAAATGGGGCCATTCAAAGCTAAAGGGGAGGTCCTGCGGAGACCTAGAGGAGGTCCCGCAGAGGTCAAGGGAGGTCCTCACCCATGGGGGAGGTTCGAGCACAAGATCGGAGGTCTTGATCACAAGGTGACCTCAACCTGCAAGGGAGGTTCTTGCAAAAAGATTGAGGGGGGGGGGGAGGTCCCGTGGACAAGGAGGTCCAGAGGGCTAAGAGGTTCAAGGGACGGGGAGGTCCTGACGGTCAGATCCAAAAAGGGGAGGTCCTGACGGTCAAATCCTCAAAGGGGAGGTCCTGACGGTCAGATCCTCAAAGGGGAGGTCGGTCAGATCCAAGATTTCCAAAGGGGAGGTCCTGACGGTCAATATCTAAACAAGGGAGGTCCTGACGGCTAAGATCTCCAAAGGGGAGGTCTTAACGGTCAAGATCTAAACAAGGGAGGTCCTGACGTCTAAGATCTCCAAAGGGGAGGTCTTAACGGTCAAGATCTAAACAAAGGAGGTCCTGAAGGCTAAGATCTCCAAAGGGGAGGTCTTAACGGTCAAGATCTAAACAAGGGAGGTCCTGACGGCTAAGATCTCCAAAGGGGAGGTCTTAACGGTCAAGATCTAAACAAGAGAGGTCCTGACGGCTAAGATCTCCAAAGGGGAGGTCTTAACGGTCAAGATCTAAACAAGGGAGGTGAGCGATAGCGAGACAAGAAGCGGGAGAAGTAGGAGCCATTGGATTTCAATCAAACAGACCAAAGTGGGCCGTTCAGACCATCCAGAGCTAACACTAGATCTCAGCCATTGAACTGGATCGGGCGGTCCAAAATGGTTGGGACGTTCGGACCGGCCAAATGCCTCTACAGATTGGACCGTCCAGCAAAGATCTGAGGGCTCAGCGAGGGTGGAACGTTCGGACCATCCGAACGTCTCAACAAGATCAAACCGTCCGACGCAAATCGAACGGTACACAAGCGATAGAGGTCTGGATCAAACGGAAGACTCGAACGGACGCGAGGGAGGTCCAAGTGAACCTAGAGGTGGTCCAAATGAATGAGGAGGAGGTCCTAAAGGACACGGGGAGGTCCAAATAGACATAGAGAGGTTCCAACAGAACAGAGAGTGAGTTCAAATGAACATGAGGGAGGTTTAGATCTGGGAAGGTCTAAGCCAGAGAAGAATCAAAGAAGGAGGTCTAGTCCTAAGGAGGTCTGGACCAGAGAAGGGCAAAACAAGCACAGAAGGAGAGAGATCACTAAATCTCCAACAAACCCAACAAACCAACAGAGAGTTTTAGTTGAAGTTTGAGTTAGTCAATTGAAATCCATTCTAAAATCTCAAGTTAAGCTTTGAATTCTCATCAAAACAAAATGGTTCTTTTTATTTTGAAATTTTCAAAAAGGTTCCAAAATCAGGGTGTTACATCTCTCCTCTATTCCTTCTACCTCTTGCTCTGAGATGTGGATGATGTTATGGTTATGGCCATTGAAGCATGTGCATTTTGGGCAAGGTTAGCTTGGTTCCTCCTGGACAACACTAAAAGGGGGAAATGTCTATGTGGGTTACTTGGCTTGACTTGGTCGTTTTGGGGATGACAGTGAGGGGTTGGGGATGATGGTGCTCTCTGGTGGTTCTTGTTGGTCCCTTTTGTTGCCCCTTGTGTTTGTCGTCGCGACGCTGTCCTTGGTGACCTGTGATGGTTTGAGGCTGTCGCCGACACCGTCCTCGTTCCGTCGTCTTCCTCAACGCCTTTTATACTCTTCTCCTTTACTAATCTCCGTGGTTTTGATTGGCAATGGTGGGTTGTGCTTTGGTTGTGCTTGTGGGCTCTACCGAGGGAGGCAATGGTGTTGGCTTGTGTGTTGGGAGGGGGCTTGCTGGTGCTTGATGCTTGATGTTGGTTGGTTTTGTGAGACTTGTGCTTGCTCCTTTGGTTGACAGTGGGATGGAGATGGAAAGCTTATGCTAGCTTATGGTGGGTGCTACTTGCTTGGCTTGCTTTGCTCTTGCTAGGTTGGTGGTGGTAGTGAGCATTGCTTGGCTTGCTTTGCCTTGGGGTTTTTGGGGTGGGCTTGGCTTTTTCCTGTCTCAGCGGAGAAGGAAATGGTGAGCCTTGCTGTTAGCTGTTCCTTTGGTTTTGACTGGAAGAGAGGCTTGTGAGGGAGAACTGCTTTGTGATGGCTTGAGAAATGAGGCAATGTGTTTATGTGGGGGCGACTTTGGCTTTGACTTCCCTCCTACCCTGTGCATGACCCTTATGTTCCTCCCTTATCTCATTTGCTCTCAATGGCGCTATTTGCTCATTGTCCAATGGTTAATAAAACACTATGTGTGGGATTTTCTGTGGTTCAGGTAAGTCGGTATAACGTGGGTGTCGGATTTATAAAATTGTCGGGTGATGAAACCTGCTAGAGGTGAGATGGTGCCGACTAACTTAGGCTGGTCTGGGAACCTCAGTGATCCTTCTGAAATCTGATGGCAATCCTTTCTTTCCTTCTAATTTCTATTTATAGCTTTTGGTTTTGTTGTGGTTCTATTGGTTTCTTTGGCGGTCGATGGAATATGTGCAGGACTTCGGATCGGCTGAGGAAAGGATTTGACTCGCTGGCGATGAATGGACAAAGGAAAGGCTTCGGCGACATGCAATGCAAGATTTTATTCTTTTAATCTTTGGTAATGTACTGAAGTCGTAACTTTTATATTGCCGTTCGGTGTAATTAATTCTTGTAATTAATCCAGAGATTATATTATTGTTTATTTCTGCCTGAAGCGGATTCTTGCAAATAATTTCGTGGTTGCATTAATATTTCACTTATGTTTGTAATGGGTTCTTGTATCAAAGTCCGAGTTTGTATTAATGATTTAATTTCAATTGCAAGAATTCAAATTGTAATTTATCTCCGGGATTGTATTAATTATTGATTGTCCGCTTGTAGTTGACTTTGAGTTTTAATGATGATGATATTTTAATTTTTGGAAATCGTATTGTGCCTCTTGCGGATATGAACTTGTATTGAACTGTTGTCTGATGTGTTCGATATTAATCTAAGATTATGTTTTATTTGGTTTACAAAATTTTAATTTACTGCTAATTAACAATTTCTCACATCCTCCTCGCCTTAGAAAAATTTCATCTCCAAAATTTGGTTCTCACTTGAACAGGTTGGGGTAGGCTTCGTGTAGCTCTGTGTCGTTCTCCCACATGGCTTTACTGACGGCGTGATTCTTCCACCATACCTTGCAGAAACGGATCGTCTGGTTCCTTAGCTTTCAGTCTTCTGTGGCTAGGATTTTCACTGGGTGTCCCTCGTAGGTTAGGTCATCTTGTAGAGGTATGTCGAGGTTGGTTAAGTGATGTGAGGGCTCCCGCAGACATTTTCTGTGTTGCGAGACGTGGAATACATCGTGGATTCTTGATAGATGACTTGGTAATTCCAATGTGTATGCTAGGGTGCCTTTATGCTCTAGTATCCGAAATGGTCCAACATACCGTGTACTTAGTTTTCCTTTTAATCCGAATCGGCGCACCCCGCGCATAGGTGATACCTTTGAATATATGTAATTCCCGACTTCGAATTCCAGGTCTCTTCTATGCTTATCTGTGTAGCTCTTTTGCCTGCTTTGCGCAATCTTGAGGCGTTCTCGGATTAACAGGATTTTCTCGTCGTTCTCGTGTACAAGTTTAGGGCCCAATAACGGTCTACATTTCCCGCCGTAGAGAGCTTCGTACGTTGCCATCTGAATACTGGACTGATAACTATTATTATAAGCGAACTCTGCCAAAGATCAGTGTTTTTCCCAAGAATCTCCGAAGTTCAGTACACATACTTGTAGCATGTCTTCTAAGATCTGGTTAACTCTTTCAGTCTGGCCATTAGTCTGTGGGTGATAGGCCGTGCTGAAATTGAGGTTGGTGCCCAAGGAAGTGTGTAAGCTTTTCCAAAAACCAAAAGTGAATACTGATCCTCTATCTGTTGTGATGGTTTTCGGTACTCCGTGTAGAGTGACTATTCTTTCTATGTAGAGTTCAGCGAGTTTATTGATTGAATGTTTCTGGTTGGTGACAATGAAGTGGGCCGATTTAGTAAGGCGGTCCCCGATGATCCAAATTGCATCTTTCTTCTTCACTGTAAGGGGAAGGCCTATTTTGAAGCCTATACAAATATCTTCCCATTTCCATTCTGGTATTTCCAATAGCTTTAGCAACCCTGCTAGGTGTTGGTGCTCAGCTTTGACCTTTTGACAGGTGTCACGTTGACTCACGTATTCTGCTATGGTTCTTTTCATATTTGGCCACCAAAATTTTTCCCTTAAATCCCGATACATCTTTGTGCTGTCTGGATGTACTGTGTATTGAGTATCATGGGCTTTACGTAGGATGGTTTCTTTAATTTGAGGGTGGTCGGGAATGCAAATCCATGCTTGTCGCCGAAGGACTCCGGAATCATCGATATTGAATTCCGACGGTTGGCTCGACTTAATCCTTTGGATTTCTTCTGTGATGAAGGGATCTGAGAGTTTCTATTCTTTGATTTGGTCATGGAGGGTTGGATGAAATACCATGGCTGCAATAGTAGCTTCAGAGGTGGTAGTCTTCAGTTCTATTCTCATTTTGGCCAAAGCTTGAATTAGGTCAACTGCGTAACTTTCGGCGGAAACATGATGTCATTGAATTTTTTTTCTGAGGACATCAGCTACCACATTGGCTTTGCTGGAGTGGTAATTTATGGTTAGGTCGTAATATTTGATTAATCCTAATCATCTTCTTTGCCTCATATTGAGCTCTTTCTGGGTAAAGATGTATTTGAGGCTTTTATGGTCGTTGTACAATGTACACTTCAATCCGTAAAGGTAGTGTCACCAGATCTTTAGTGCAAACACTATGTCCTAACGATGGAGATTTAGTCCTAATGATTAGCTACAATGCTGGTCCACGTCCGACAACATAGATCGCCTCTGGCGGTGAGCCTTGTCGGCGAGTCACCGGCAATAGAGCCCATGGCGGTGTTGGCCAAGTACTAAAATGGAACCTACACACTATCGTGCACTTGACAGTGGCCGAAAAATCGTCGGAAACTAGCTAGGGCGGCGGCGCGACAAGATGGCACGGAGGAGAGCTTGCGGCCAAAATGACAACGACGGTATGTAGCGCCCTAAGCCATCTAATGAGTGCACTAGCACCAGAGAAGGGCTAGGAGCATACTGGAGTGGATAGGGGAAGACAAGCTCGTCAAAGAAGGCCCGACAACGAAGGTCCGAGGCAGCGGTGGAGCTTCAATGATGAGATGACGGTCTGAGAGAGGAGGGAGGAAATGGAAGGTCAGAGAAACTTAAGCGACGCTAGTAAATGGGGATATCGCAAGGAATCAAAGTGGGTCGTACCGTACCGGAGATGGGAACGATGACATAGCTTTTGGCCGGAGATGAGCGAAAATCAAATTCCGCCAATCCCTGTGAATGAAAGGAAAAATTGATAAGGGGGAAATACTACTAGAGGTTCAGAACATGATATGACGCGAAGAGAAATGGGAGTGAACCCCTGTGGCATCGGTGGCAATGAGGGGCACCTCGGTCGAAAATGAAGCTTCGAGGATTTCTCGGTTTTAAGCTCAATTGAGTAGTGAAGAAGCTAGGGGAAGTAATGGTGGTGCCGAAAGTATGTGGGGGAAGCTACGAAGAAGCTTAAATAGAGGTTGGGGTGGAGGGGTTGCGAGGAGGGAGCTCCATGGTGAGCTCGGTCTGTGCGCTGCCATGGACGACGCTGAGAGGACGTGAGTCGATGGGAGCAGGTGCGGGTGACGCGTTCGAGGCCGAAAAACCAGATGCGCGCGTCAAAACCCGGGGGCGAACAATTGGAGATGACGCACAGGCGGAGCTGCCATGGCTCTCTCTCACAGCGAGCTGGTGAGGACGCGTCATCCGTGTGGATAAGAAGGGCTGAGCAGTGGGACCCACCAGTCAACGGCACCAGGAAAAAAAGGGCTGGGTTGGGGTTTTAGTGAGCGGGTTGGGTCGAGTCGCTCAGGTGAGTGGTCTGATCGGACGAGTCCGGGGGTCTGTTCGGACTAAGGGATTGGATGGTCCAAACATTTTGCTAGTTGGTTGGGTCGGACCAAGTGACTCGGGTCCGACCGAGTCCAATAGCACTAAACCAGAAATTAGAAAAATAGACTGAGATGGTTAGGGAATTTTTATATGTAGAATTTTAGCTCCAAAAATCTTAAAAATTTTATGGGAGGTCACTGGATCTAAGAACAACCTTGCATAAATTTTCTAGAGTTTTTCATGCACTGAATTTCCCTCTAGAAATGATTCAATGTTTTGTAGGGTCTCTTGGAAATTGGCATTGTTCCCACAATTAAGTTGATAACAAATTATATCTCCCTATCTGGGGCCATACCGGGTAATTCTTTAGGGAATATATCTAGAAGATCCCTTACTACTGGTATGTCTTTTACTTCCTTCGCTAGAAGGTTGGCCAAGGTAAGGGCAGAAGGTTTCTGTCGGGTTCTGATTCTGAGGTATTACAGTCGGGTCCCGTTGGGCTTTCTGATAGATGCTTGTTTGGATTTGTAATCTATATTTACCGTATGGGCGGATGTAACAGCCCAATTTTTCAAATTCAGAGAAAATTTAAAACATATTTATTTTTGTGGATTTTCTGAATTTTTAAAAACTTTTTCTTAATTAGTTATAGCTAAAACAAATTCAGTTGAAAAATCTATTATCAAGTTTAAGGTGGAAATAATTTTAACAAGTCTAAAATGTCTCTAAGAATTTATGAGAATTTTTCTAGAATTATTGGAATTATTTTGCTATATTCTAAAGCTAAAATGAATTAATCTGAATTTTTAAAATGGAAAACCAATTAAAAATCCCTAAGCAATAGTTGGGCCAAAACCTCCTTGGCCCGTTTCCTATTCACGCGCGCGAGCAGCCCAATCGGCCCGCCCGCATCCCTTCCTCTCACCTCACGTGAATTCCTGACCATCGGATTGAAATCCGACGGCCAAATAACGCCCACATCATTCGCACAAACCTCAGCCGCCCGATGCAAATCGAACCGCCGCATCTCTTTCTTCCTCCCCATCTCCTTCTACCTCCGGCCCGTGCAAGACTCCGCCATGGCCGCGCCGCTTGACCTCCTCTCCTCCACGTTTCCCCCTCCCTCTTCACTCGCATTTACGCGCGTTTAAGTCGCCTATCAAAGCCGTGGCCATTACGCCCACTACTCCACTACCGGGCGCACGAACTCGCCGTAATGCCGCACTACCTTAAACGCCGCCGCCGCCGCTATGCCCGATCCTCTCCTCTCCTCCACCCCGACCCCTATATAAGGGAGCATCGGAAGCCCTTCTCTCACCGAGCCAGAGCCCTAGCTCGCCCTCCTCTTTTCCTCTAATCTTTGAATTTCAAGCTTCTTCACGGCCACGCGACGAAGAATTTCTTCGATTCGGTGAGGTCACGCTGCTCGGCCCGTCGTGTACGTCTACGGCATCGTCGCATCTTCGCGACACCCGTGCGTGCATCCATTTTGCTGGAAACCCTCGGGAGCCCCTACTTCACCGTCAGCCCCGCGCCGCCGCCGCTCAACCTCGTCGCCGATCGCCTTTCCGCCGCGTTTTCGTGCAACTCCG
Organism: Phyllostachys edulis; assembly: GCA_036346405.1. NCBI lineage: Eukaryota > Viridiplantae > Streptophyta > Magnoliopsida > Poales > Poaceae > Phyllostachys > Phyllostachys edulis. The sequence goes on along the minus strand of CM070552.1, from coordinate 45,467,259 downwards.
GTGAGCATTGTGACCAGCATCTTCCACTCTCTCTGTTGCAATCATTCACTCGTTTCGCCGAGGCTCGTACCTCCGGCGAGGTCCTCACCGGAGAGTCACCGCGCTCGGGCCTACGTGGCCTGACCACCTCGGAGCCAGCTGGCGCCACCTCAAAGATAAGCTCCGCGTGGTACTGCTGCGTGGCGGCCACATCACACGACACCACCACACCTTCTGCTGGGGTCCATGGACATGTTCCATGTGGTAGAGCCTATGTCACTGGGCCCCTTTGTCGGAAAATTAATTCAAATTCGTTTAATCCGAAAAAAAAAATCATCGCTGATGTCATCATGCATAATATTTAGAATTCTCTTTAGAAAAATAATTCAGAAATTGTTTAAATAATGATTTAGTTTAAAATTTGTAAAATTCATAACTTTTGCATTATAACTCCAAATTAGATGATTCAAGTTGCTAAAATTTTAGAAAATTATTGTCTAACTAAATAAAATATAATAACTCAAATTAGAGTTCATTTTAGTTCTGTTTTAGAATTTAGAATTCTTTTAAATATCAAATTTAGGTTAAAATTTGTAAAATTCATAATAATTGAATCCTAACTCCAAATTTAGTGAAACAAATTTCTAAAATTTTATAATTTGATTATCTAGTTCAATAAAATAAAATTATTATATTTAGACTTGGTTTATTTTGTATTTCTGAGTTTTATTTGAATTTTATTTGATTTGCCTTATTTTCACGTTTAGACTTTGGCGATTTAGGAATTTGATACTTCTCAAGACTTAGATTTTCGGATCGCAACGAAGGCAAGTTATACTTTGACCATTTTGCCCTATTATTTTAAAGTTAATTAAATTCAGTTTTAAATTAATAAATGCATGCATAATTTTATTCAAGTATTTCAAATTCTGTTTAAATAATTAGTTATTCCTATTACCCTTGTATGCCAAATTTTGGATGTTGCCATGTCATTCCTTTGTCACTTTAGATAAATTATTATGTTTAATAATCAAATGCTTAAATACTTAGACCATGATTTATATTTTTGGGAGAATTTTAGCCAACTCAATAAAATTTCTTTGAAAATTAAAACTATGGTATTGTTTTACCATAGAGAATTTGTAAAGATGGTTTTATAGAAATAAAATCAAAAGGGTTTGGACTTGGGCGAAAAGGATGAATGGTGGGTGCAGTTTATGCAGGCTTAGTCAGTTAAGATTAAGACCGTGGTTTAAATTGAATAGCCCCAAGTCAATTGAGGACCGGTCTTTGGCGCATTTTGTTATGCTTTATCGTACAACCACATGTCTGTATGGGCGGGACTCGCTTAATAATTTGTAATACCTCTTAGTTATTTGTGCTATGTTGTATGTATGGGTGTCGGGTGACAGTTTTCCCATCTGGCGCAAGAGGGGTTTTAGGAGGACGGTCGGTCAATGGAAGCGAAACCTTAGCGGGCACAAGTACTTTGAGGTAGAACATTATAACGACCTTGTGATGTTTGCTCTGTCACACGCCTTAGGAAGCGTGGATTGGCCGACACAAAGAGTATAATATCTCGTGTGGGTAAAGTTGTACAAACTCTGCGAGTAGAAACTATTGAATAGCGCGTCATGATCATGGACATGCTAGCAAAGCCACTCGAGTTAGTTTTGTTTTTGGTTTTAAAAGTGATTTCAACAGATAATTTCGGGATGGATATTCTGTGGGAAAATTAGGCGGGTAGCCATTGTGATTGGAGGATATCCATCATCTTTTATGGAGGTTATCCACAATAAACTATTGTTACTTAAAATGGTTATTGTATGAAATGGCTTTGAAATCTAATATGATTATTTAAATTAAAGCGGCCGCTTCATAAAATAACCTTGCCAAGTATCCTTTGTCTACTTTATGCATGCAAATCAATTCCATATTGGGTGTAACTTGCGAAGCACGGTAGTAGTGCTCACTCTTGCTGAATAATCTTTATTCAGAGAAGATATCTACCGGGCGGTGAGGATCTTGGCGCCTAAGGTTGCGCCGCAGACGATTACTGTGGCGAATCGTTGGGTCTACTACTATTATTTCGCTCATGTGTTTTACTTTATTTGGCCTCGGGCCCTTTGTAATAAACTCTGAATAAATATTAATAAAATCGTGATATGTTTTGATTATCACTTTTGTTTATTGTGTACATTAGCTATCTGGACTAATGTATGAACACAGAGAATTCGGGATCCTTCGCTCCGGGTTCGACAAAAGTGGTATCGAGCCATATCGATCGTAGGTCGTGGCCTTAGAATTTTCTTAAGGATTTATTTTTCAAAAACTAAACATATTTTGAGTCTATTCAAGAGTCTTCTCAACACTTCTTTTAAAATGGTTATCAACTCATCTTATTCTTTAAATTGTAGATGGTGAACAACCAACCCGGATTTCCCATGGAATTTTCATGGGACATCGGGTCGCACTTCTATGGAAGATGATGCAACACTTAGGTTACAACCAGAGACCAACTTATCAAGGGTACATGTATAAAGTGGGGAACCAAGAGCGTTGGAGACTTGAAGTAATCCTCTCGCCAACCTTCAACCAAACACAAACCACCACATCTTGACGCCTTGGTGAGGCGTGATAATTTGTTGATGGACTTGAGGATGCAGCCAGAGAGGCAACACGTCGCCTCGCCATATTTACAACAATTATTTTGAGGACTCCGAAGTTTCACTACCACCCCATGCACATTCCGACTAAATTTGGATAGCACCTTTCGATCCCTGCTGAATATGAGGACTCTCTGAGCTTACTCACCAAGTGGACTGTCAAAGGCAATGGATTATGCCTATGGGAACACTCTGGATGAACTACGTAATACTCGTAGCGACCGCTAGATGCGAGAAGAAAGGTTGAAAGTGCAGAAGAAGAGTGGCTACCTACAAGGGGGAGAGGGTAGTACTTGCAGCCGATTATACCCTCTTACACCTTAGTCGTATCTCATAATATGATCGTTAGATGCGAATTATGAGCTATCGATGTCTCTTGTGATAGCCATAATCAAACAATAAAATAAAATAATAAAAGGACTATTTTCGCAAAATTTGGTTCTTTTGTGTTGTGCTTGTTTGTTCTTGGGTACATTAAAAATATTATTCTCTTAGAACTTTATTTCTATACTCTATTAAGTCTTTAGAAGATTTCACAGATGGTTACCACACGCACCGGCGTGGTAGCGCTCAAAGCCAAGGAAATCAAACGCAGATTACAGAAAACCTGTTCAAAGAACCACCACCTCCACCGGTGAAGGGCACGATTGGCGCCAGATGATGTGTCGACACATCGATAGACACGCTAGCTCGATCCATTAACATCAACCAAGCAGCACCAGCTCAAGCACCACCACCACCTCCACCTGCACAAAGATTGACCATGGCAGAATTCATGCGTATGCGCCCACCGACCTTCTCCAAAGAAAGACCGAGCCGATGGATGCCGATGGATGGATCCGTGCTATCGGAAGAAGCTGGATATCACTCGATGTCTTGATCGTGAGAGAGTCTGTTTGCCTCTCACGACTCACGGTCCCGCATCGTAATGGTGGGATAACTATAACATCTCCCATGCTGATGCGCAGACTATCTCTTGGGAGGAGTTTGTGCGGGCTTTCCGCCATGCACATATTCCCGCGGGGATAATGACCCTAAAGAAGAAAGAGTTCCACGCGCTCAAACAAGGCAACCGCCGCGGTGGGTGAATACTGCACAAATTCAATCGGCTTGCTCGTTATGCCCCGGCCAGATGTGGCTAGTGATGAAGAAAGGCAGAAAGGTTCATGGATGGTTTAAGCGATGAGATCTCGGTCGGTGGTCTCCAATGACTACACCGACTTCCAGAAGTTAGTGAATAAAGCTTTTCGCCAGAGGCCAAACATCTGCAGATGGAGAACTGCATAGCGGAGGATGGCCTTCGAAGTACAATCTTGGAGGACAACCCAAGCCTCGCTTTACGGCCTCGGCCACCACACGGCGTGGAGGATTTGATCTTCCACACTCGAGCTCCAAAGCACCAACACGGCGCCCCAATACTTGAGCTCAGTAGCAACTCAAGCTGGAGGTCGGTCTCGGCAGAAGAATCCGATTTCATCGCTAGTTGGGTGACTTGTTTCCCTTTAGAACGAGGCGGGCATTATGCTAACCGATGCCCTAAGAAGTCGCAAGGTGCACCACCGCTAGGCCGGCACCAGAGTTCCAACCATCGGCGGCAATCAAAACCGGCGATCCGGTAGATGAAGGGCGTGTGAACCACGTTATCAGCAGAGGAAGCTCAAGCAAAGACGGATGTTGTCCTTGGTGCGTTTCCAATCAATTGATTACCGGCATTAGTCCTATTTGATTTCGAGCATCGCACTCTTTTGTTTCCAATAAATTTGTGGGAAAACATGGGTTACCTATCTCTCCTTTAGATAATCCTATGATAATTCACTCCCTGCTCGTAAATGAGAACCGATTATCTTTGCCCAAACCTTACCCTTGAAATATCCGGAGTAACCTTCCTAGCAGATTTGATAGTTTTGCATTCTCAAGGTTTGGATGTAATCCTTAGAATGGCGGCTAGCCAAGAATCAAGGACAAATAAATTGTGCCAATAGGTCTATTGCTCTTACCAATGAGCAAGGAATCTCGGTTGAATTCAAGCCCAAGACTAGTCTGGGAGGAAGATCGGTTCTAACCAAACTTGAAAGAGTTAAAGCTTGAAGATATACCGGTGGTACAAGAATTTCGGATGTTTTCACGATGAACTACGGCATGCCACCCGACAGGACGTAGTATTTATAATTGACTTAGTCGAGGACCGCCCCAATCTCAAAGCGACCCTCTGAATGCTTGGCCAATGAGTTGGGAGAGATGAAAAAGCAGATAATGGAACTAAAGCAGAAAGGTTATATACGGCCAAGCTCATCACCTTGGGGAGCGCGCCGGTATTTGTCAAGAAGAAAGACAATAGTATGAGAATGTGTGTGGATTACAGATCACTTAATGAAGTGACGATCAAGAATAAGTACCGCTACCTAGGATCGATGATCTGTTTGATCAATTAAAGGGAGCAAGTGTATTTTCAAGATTGACTTGAGATCCGCTATCACCAATCGAAGATCAAACCGAAGATATCCCAAGACCGCATTCACAACGGATATGGGTGTATGAATTCCACAGTGATGTCGTTCGGTTTGACAAACGCCCGCCACTTCATGAATATGATGAACAAAGTGTTCATGGAATTCTTGGATAAGTTTGTGGTTGTGTTCATCGATGATATTCTCATTTATTCAAAGAACGAAGATGAACACGAGGATCATCTCAGAATAATTTTGGGAAAACTCGAGAGAATCGACTTTATGCCAAATTTAGCAAGTGCGAATTTTGGCTAAGTCAAGTGGCATTCCTTGGACATATTGTGTCAGCAGGAGGAGTCGCAGTAGATCCAGCCAAAGTTGAAGCCGTAATGGGTTGGAAACAACCCAAGTCTGTCACAGAGGTGAGAAGTTTCCTTGGATTAGCGGGTATTACATGATTTATTGAAGGGTTCTCCAAGATAGCGAGACCCATGACTCAACTTCGAAAAAGGAGAAAAAGTTTGAATGGACAGAGGCACGTGAAAAGAGTTTCCAAGAACGAAGAAGAGATTAGTGTGCGCACGGTGTTAATCGCCTCGATATTCATAAGGACTTTGAAATCTTCGTGATGCATCCGTCAAGGACTTGGATGTGTACTTATGCAAGAAGGCAAAGTAGTGGCTTATGCATCTCGTCAGTTAAGACCACACGAAGGAAATTATCCGACGCATGATCTTGAGTTAGCAGCAATTGTGCATGCTCTGAAAATCTGGCGGCATTATCTCATTGGTAACCGCTGTGAGATTTTCACGGATCATAAGAGTCTGAAATACATTTTTACTCAGTCAGAACTCAACCTCGGACAACGAAGATGGCTAGAGCGATAAAAGATTACGACCTTGGAATTCATTATCATCGGGTAAAGCAAATGTAGTTGCAGATGCCCTAAGTAGAAAGGCGATTGCAATACCATCTGGTTCAAAAGAATCGGCGAATTATATGAAGAATCAAGCATCTAAATCGGAGATTGTTAAACAAGGATGTATCAATGCTTTGGAAGTTCAACCCACTCTTGAGTCGATTAGAGAAAAACAGGTTAGAAGGCGAAGACATCAAAGAAATCAAAAGAATATGAGAAGAGGCAAAGCCCGAGTTCTCTCAAGATGAGCAAGGAACGATGTGGTTCGAAATCGCATCGTGTGCCTAATCGCCAGGAATTAAAGCAATCAATTCTGAAAGAAGCACATGAATCACCCTACTCCATTCATTAGGAAGTACCAAAATGTACGGGATCTGAAGGAGAAGTATTGGTGGGTCAAGCATGAAGCGAAATCGCTGAATTTGTTGCCGTTGTGATGTATGTCAACGAGTTAAGCGAGAACATCAAAGACCCATTGGTTTGTTACAACCATTACCAATTCCTGAATGGAAGTGGGAAGAAATTGGTATGGATTTTATTACCGGACTTCCTAGGACCCAAACAGGATGTGATTCCATTTGGGTGATAATTGACCGATTGACCAAAGTGGCCCATTTCATTCCAGTCAAGACCACCTATCAAAGTAGCAAACTAGCTGAATTATATGTGGCCAAGATTGTTTGTTTACATGGTGTACCCAAGAAGATTGTCTCCGATAGAGGTTCCCAGTTCACTTCCCGATTTTGGAAGAGTCTTCACGAAGCTTTAGGAACCAGACTCAACTTCAGTACAGCGTATCACCCTCAGACGGATGGTCAGACAGAACGCGTCAACCAAGTTCTTGAAGATATGCTTCGAGCCTGTGCCTTAGACTATGGAAAAAGTTGGGACAAGAATCTACCCTTTGCAGAATTCTCGTACAACAATAGCTACCAAGCTAGTCTCTGAGATGTCTCCATTTGAAGCTTTATATGGCGAAAAATGCGAACTCCACTCCTTTGGGATGAAGTAGGAGAGCACCAATTCTTGGACCGAATTGATCAAAGAAGCCGAGAACAAGGTTAAAGCAATAAGAGAACGTCTGAAAGTGGCTCAAACTCGGCAGAAAAGTTATCCGACAACCGTCAAGAGAATTGACCTTTCAAATAGGAGATTTTGTTTATCTCGAGTTACTCCACTCGGAGGAGTAAGAAGGTTCCGGACCAAAGGAAAACTCGCACCTGATTTGTGGGACCTTACAAAATTTTGGCAAAGAGAGGTGAAGTCGCTTATCGGTTGGGCGCCAACCTCCTTGTCTGCGACACAACGTCTTTCATGTGTCACAACTAAAGAAGTGCCTTGAGTGCCGAAGATCAAACTCCTCGGAGAGTATTGATCTACAAGAAGACCTCACTTATGTAGAACAACCAATCAAGATTCTAGGCGTCGCAGAGCGTGTTACGAGAACAAGATCATCCGTTCATATAAAGTCGATTGGAGCCACCACCCGTAAAGTGAAGCCACCAGGAACAAGAAGAAGATATTAAAACAGGATATCCCCATCTCCTTGTCTTTGGTTAAGTCTGAATCTCGGTCGAGATTCCTTTAAGGGAAGGTTTGTAATGACCCAATTTTTCAAATTCAGAGAAAATTTAAAACATATTTATTTTTGTGGATTTTCGAATTTTTAAAACTTTTTCTTAATTAGTTATAGCTAAAACAAATTCAGTTGCAAAATCTATTATCAAGTTTAAGGTGGAAATAATTTTAACAAGTCTAAAATGTCTCTAAGAATTTATGAGAATTTTTCTAGAATTATTGGAATTATTTTGCTATATTCTAAAGCTAAAATGAATTAATCTGAATTTTTAAAATGGAAAACCAATTAAAATCCCTAAGCGATAGTTGGGCGAAACCTCCTTGGCCCGTTTCCTATTTGTGAGCAGCCTAATCGCCCGCCCGCATCCCTTCCTCTCACCTCCGTGAATTCGACCATCGGTTGAAATCCAACTACCAAATAACGCCCACATCATTAGCACAAACCTCGGTACCGATGCAAATCGAACCGCGCATCTCTTTCTTCCTCCCCATCTCCTTCTACCTCCGGCCCGCGCACGGCCACCATGGTCGTACGCTTGACCTCCTCTCCTCCACGTTTCCCCTCCTCTTCACTCGCATTTACGCGTTTAAGTCGCTTATCAAAGCCGTGGCCATTCGCCCACTACTCCACTACGGGCGCACGAACTTCGCCAGTAATGTCAAGACTACCTTAAACGCCGCCGCTATGCCCGATCCTCTCCTCTCCTCCACCCCGACCCTATATAAGGGAGCATCGGAAGCCTTCTCTCACCGACCCCGAGCCCTAGCTCGCCCTCCTCTTTTCCTCTAATCTTTGAATTTCAAGCTTTTTCACGGCCACCGCGACGAAGAATTTCTTCGATTCCGGTGAGGTCACGCTGCTCGGCCCGTCGCACGCCTCTGAAGATCGTCGCATCTTCGCGACACCGTGCGTGCATCCATTTTTTGAAACCCTCGGGAGCCCCTACTTCCGCGTCGACCCAGCCGCCGCTCAACCTCGTCGCCGATCGCCTTTCCGCCGCGTTTTCGTGCAACTCCGGTGAGCATTGTGACCAGCATCTTCCGCTCTCTCTGTTGCAATCATTCACTCGTTTCGCCGAGGCTCGTAGCTCCGGCGAGGTCCTCACCGGAGAGTCACCGCGCTCGGGCCTACGTGGCCTGACCACCTCGGAGCCAGCTGGCGCCACCTCAGCATAAGCTCCGACGTGGCTGCCTGCGTGGCGGCCACATCACACGCACACCACCACACCTTCGGGCTAGGGGTCCATGGACATGTTCCATGTGAGCCGAGCCTATGTCACCTGGGCCCCACCTGTCAGAAAATTAATTCAAATTCGTTTAATCCCGAAAAAAAAAATCATCGCTGATGTCATCATGCGCAATATTTAGAATTCTCTTTAGAAAAATAATTCAGGAAATTGTTTAAATAACAGATTTAGTTTAAAATTTGTAAAATTCATAACTTTTGCATTATAACTCCAAATTAGATGATTCAAGTTGCTAAAATTTTAGAAAATTATTGTCTAACTAAATAAAATATAATAACTCAAATTAGAGTTCATTTTAGTTCTGTTTTAGAATTTAGAATTCTTTTAAATATCAAATTTAGGTTAAAATTTGTAAAATTCATAATAATTGAATCCTAACTCCAAATTTAGTGAAACAAATTTCTAAAATTTTATAATTTGATTATCTAGTTCAATAAAATAAAATTATTATATTTAGACTTGGTTTATTTTGTATTTCTGAGTTTTATTTGAATTTTATTTGATTTGCCTTATTTTCACGTTTAGACTTTGACGATTCCGGGAATTTGATACTTCTCAAGACTTAGATTTTCCAGATCGCGAAGGCAAGTTATACTTTGACCATTTTGCCCTATTATTTTAAAGTTAATTAAATTCAGTTTTTAAATTAATAAATGCATGCATGATTTTATTCAAGTATTTCAAATTCTGTTTAAATAATTAGTTATTCCTATTACCCTTGTATGCCAAATTTTGGATGTTGCCATGTCATTCCTTTGTCACTTTAGATAAATTATTATGTTTAATAATCAAATGCTTCATAAATACTTAGACCATGATTTATATTTTTGGGAGAATTTTAGCCAACTCAATAAAATTTGTTGAAAATTAAAACTATGGTATTGTTTTACCATAGAGAATTTGTAAAGATGGTTTTATAGAAATAAAATCAAAAGGGTTTGGACTTGGGCGAAAAGGATGAATGGTGGGTGCAGTTTATGCGGGCTTAGTCAGTTAAGATTAAGACCTGTGGTTTAAATTGAATAGCGCCCAAGTCAATTGAGGACCGGTCTTTGGCGCATTTTGTTATGCTTTATCGTACAACCACATGTCTGTATGGGCAGGACTCGCTTAATAATTTGTAATACCTCTTAGTTATTTGTGCTATGTTGTATGTATGGGTGTCGGCAGACAGTTTTCCCATCTGGCGCAAGAGGGTTTTTTGAGGACGGTCACCCAATGGAAGCGAAACCTTAGCGGGCACAAGTACTTTGAGGTAGAACATTGTAACCTTGTGATGTTTGCTCTGTCACACACCTTAGGAAGCGTGGATTGGCCGACACAAAGAGTATAATATCTCGTGTGGGTAAGTTGTACAAACTCTGCAGAGTAGAAACTATTGAATAGCGCGTCATGATCATGGACATGCTAGCAAAGCCACTCGAGTTAGTTTTGTTTTGGTTTTAAAAGTGATTTCAACAGATAATTTCGGGATGGATATTCTGTGGGAAAATTAGGCGGGTAGCCATTGTGATTGGAGGATATCCATCATCTTTTATGGAGGTTATCCACAATAAACTATTGTTACTTAAAATGGTTATTGTATGAAATGGCTTTGAAATCTAATATGATTATTTAAATTAAAGCGGCCGCTTTACATAAAATAACCTTGCCAAGATCCTTTGTCTACTTTATGCATGCAAATCAATTCCATATTGGGTGTAACTTGCGAGCACGGTAGTAGTGCTCACTCTTGTGAATAATCTTTATTCAGAGAAGATATCTACCAGACGGTGAGGATCTTGGCGCCTAGGTGCGCTTCTGCATTTATTACTGTGGCGTAATCGTTGGGTCTACTACTATTATTTCGCTCATTTGTGTTTTACTTTATTTGGCCTCGGGCCCTTTGTAATAAACTCGAATAAATATTAATAAAATCGTGATATGTTTTGATTATCACTTTTGTTTGATTGTGTACATTAGCTATCCTGGACTAATGTATGAACACAGAGAATTCGGGATCCTTCGCTCCCGGGTTCGACAGCGGATAACCAATCCATACCCAGAATTACTTCTAGGCCACTTAAATTGATTAAAAAAAAGGTCAGCTAGGAACTTAGCACTGTGAATTATAATGGTCTGCTGCTTTTTAATTGATGTTACTTCTATTGTTCTGGCAGGTGTGCTAACCCCCATGGAATTTTCTTGTGGGTCTGCTGTTAGATTATGTTCTGCTAGAAACTTACTGGATATGAATGAGTGCGTTGCTCTAGGGTCAAATAGAATAGTACCAATAGAGGGTGGAATTAACAGCTTACCCATAATGACATTGGTGACTTCTCCAATTTGTTCTGCGGTCACGTGGGTCAGGCAAGCTGATCCTCCTCTTCCAGCTCCTCCCGTGATGGGTTGGTTTCCTCTGGGTGGATACATGTGGTTGATTGGTGGTGGTGCTGGGGCAGGTAATCGAGGCACATATGCTGGGGGTGGTGGGGTTCCAGATGTTCTTTGTAGGTAGGGGCACTCGGCCTTACGATGCCCCGGCTTCCCGCAATGGAAACATGCATTGGTGCCTCTTAGCCAATCTTTTGTCAGATGCCCCCTCCACATTTCGGGCATCTCATTGCTATGGCCACTGCCTACTGCTGAGCTACAGCTCTCTGGAAGGGTGGGTTAAAGGGCCTCGGCTGTAATAACCCAAATTTCAAATTTCAGTTGAAAATAAAACTTAATTATTTTTGTGGATTTTCTGAAATTTTTAAAAGCTTTTTCTTTAATTACTTTAAAGCCAAAACAAATTTATTTACAAAATTAAATACCAAATATATGTTGGAAATATTTTATTTAAGTCCAAAATGTCTTTGAGAATTTCTGGGAATTTTCTCATAGTTTTTGGATTTTATTTGCTATTTTCTAAAGCCCTTTTTAATTACCAGAATTATTTAAATTGCTAAACCAAAGAAAATCCTAGCACAGTGCTTGGGCCGAATCTCCCTCAGCCCGACTCATTTCTCACACACACGCGGCCCACTCGGCCCGCTTTTCCCGCGCGTTACATTCCAACTCATGACAACCGTTGGATCAAGAATGACCGGATCGATCTTGTTAGCACGTTCGGACATTTCGAACGCTCAAATCAAGGTGGACTGCTGGATCTAAATCTAACGGCCAGAGCACCACCCGTTACTTTCCTATTCCTTGCCGTCGCCGACATGTGGGGCCTGTGCTGCAGTGTTGTCTTCCCCCTTTCCTTTCTTCTTCGTGCAAATTTTGTTTGGCTCCTCCATTAACACTCGCACTGGAGCTTCCAAACCCGGCCAAATCAACTCGGATTCTTCGAGATTTTCAGGGCATTTAAATGCCGAATCAATCTCGCGTTCAAATCGGGCACCCTTTTCCTTCCCCCCTCACAAATCCCTCTAACTCTGTCGGCGACCGCTCGGACCTTCGTACGCACCACGCCACCCCGACCTCGCCCTCACCCTATAAAAAGACACCCCGGATGCACCTCTCTCCACTCATTCCAATGCCACCAACCACTATTCTCCTCCTCTCCCCAATCGCTGTAATTTTGAGTTTCTCCAGCAATCACTGAAGCTCCGTTTTCCATCTTCCCTGGCACCATCAAGCATTCCTCGGCGACCCCGACCACCTCTACGGCATCACCGCTTCACCGCGAACCTCGTGCGCCCACCCACTTGTCCTGAGGATCCCCGGAACCCCTTCTTCGCCGACGACCTAGCGCCACCGCCACTAAACCTTATTACTGACGCCCTTTCCGCCGCGCCCTCTCGCATCTTTGGTTAGCACCAAGTTTAGTATCACATTCTCTTCCTTTTGCGCACACTCACGCCCCTCACTGTGGCGCGTAGCGCCAGCGAGGAGGTCGTCGGAGCTCTGCTAGTCATGAGCCTACGTGGCTTGCCCACGTAAGCGCCACGTCGTTGCCATATCAGCACATGCATCTGAGTCAGCGCCATGTGGCGGCCACATCAATCGCTACGCCAGCGCACGCACCCCCTGCACTGTTTCATGCACCGAGTCCACCATGGACGTTGACTATGCCCCGGACCTAGTCTGTTGACCATAGGCCCACCTATTAGTGACTCAAAAGAATTTCCTTTAGAAGAAAAATTCAGCCGAAATTCTGATTTCCCAGCCAATGACATCATCTGGCGCAATAAATCAGTTTTCCTTTAGAAAAATAATTCGGTAAAATCAAGAAAATCTGAAATTAGGGTTTCTTTAGGTTTAAAACTTCTAGGAGCTCGTATTTCTTCATACGAACTCCGATTTAGGTGATTCAAATTTCTAAATTTATATAAATTCAAGATCTAGCTAACTAAACTAAAATGATTTGATTTGGAGTTAATTTGTGTGTTTATTTGAATTTATTTGAGTTTTATTTGAATTTGTCGTATTTTCGCGTATAGATTTCGACGACTCTAGAGAGATTGACCCCTCTGAGGATTAAGTGTATCAGGACTTTGAGAAAGGCAAGCTATACCATTGATCATGTTGATCCCACTATTTTAAATTTTCTGTTTTTAAAATTGTTATTGCATGCATAATTTTATTCAGCTATTTTAAATCCTTGTTTAAATCATTAGTTATTCCAATTCCTTTGTATAGCCAATTTTTATTATTCAATTATCATTTCCTTGTCACCATAGTCAAAATAAAATTTGAAAATTATATTCTTAGTCAATACTTAGATCAGAATTTGGTATTTGGGAGATTTTAGCCAAATTATTCAAACTTGATTTTAAAATTGAGTCTATGGTATTTTTTTACCATAGAAAGTATGAAAAATGTTTTCACTTGGAAAAATAAATTAAAATGGTTTAGACTTGGGCATAATAGATGTTGGTATGGTGCAAGTTGATGCACATGATCGATTCATTTCTATGATCGAGTCTAGGGTTGTGGATTGATGCCCAAGTCAGTTAAGGACCGACCTTTGAGTGTATTTTGCTACGCCCCACCGTACCACCACATGTTATGTTTGGGCAGAACCAGGCTTAATAATTTGTAATGCCTTACTGTTATTTATGCCATGTTGTTGTGTGCGTGTCGGTTAGACAGTAGTCCCACTTGGCGCAAGAGGAGGCTTCTAGAGGATGGTTAATCCAATGGACGCGAAACCTTAGCGGGCATAAATATTTTAGGGTAGAGCATTGTAAAATACTTGTGATAATTGCTTAGTCACACGCCTTCGGAAGTGTGTATTGGCCGACATTAAAAGCATGTTATCTCGTGTGGGTAAAGCTGTACACACTCTGCAAAGTAGAAAATTATTCGAATGGCCATGTCCACGGTCATGGACATGCTGAGCAAAGCCACTCTAAGGTAGACTTTGTTTTTGGTTTTAAAATGACTTTGACAAATGGTTTGAGGATGGCTTATCCTTGTGGTAAAATTGGGCGGTTAGCCATGAGATACGAGGGTATCCTTCACCATTCATTCAGGGAGGTTACCCACATTAAAACTATCAATTTAAAATCTAATTTTAGCAATAGAATAAAAATGGCCTTGGAAATTATTATGAACATTTAAACTGAAAATGCTGCTTTATGCAAAATAGACCCTACTAGCCTCACTTGTTTACTTATGCATGCATCTTACTCTTTTATTGGGTGTAACTTGCGAGCACGGAAGTTGTGCTCACTCTTGCTGAATAATATTTATTCAGGAGAAGACTTCTACCAAGACGGTGAGGATCCAGACGTTTAGACCTACGCCCCCAAACGATTGCATGTGGCGCATCGTGTGGCTCACCTACTACTTTATTTTCCGCTGTGTTATTTCATTTGGCCTTAGGCCCATTTTGTAATAAACTCTGAATTATATTAAATAAATGTGTGATATGATTGTGATGTCACTTTTGTATGACTGTGTACACTAGCTATCCTAGACTAGTATATGAACACAGAGAATTTGGGATACTTCATTCCCGGGTTCGACAAAAGTGGTATCAGAGTCATATCGACTGTAGGTCGTTGCCTTAGAATTACCTTAAGAACTTATTTTTTAAAACTAAAAATATTTTGGGTCTTTCTGATGTCCCTTCTCAACCCTTCTCTTTAAAAATGGTTACTAACTCATCTCTCTCCCAAAATTTGTAGATGGCTGAAGTTCCGAATGCCATTTCCCATGGGATCTTCGCCGGACACTGGGCTACAGCTCTATGGAAGATGATGCAACATCTGCATTTTCAACAGAGACCCACATATCAAGGGTACAAGTACGTGGTGGGCGATCAGGATCGTTGGAGGTAGAGGTGATACTCTACTCCAACATGCAGCCAAACACGGAGTTTCACATCTTCGACGCTTCGATACGACGTGCCACTTTTCTAGAAGGCATTCAAGACGCAGCCAGGGAAGCCGTTTGTCGACTTTGCTACATCTACAATCATCGCTTCAACGGCACCGGATTTCACTACTACCTGATGCACATCCCTACCCAGCTCGGGAGTGCCTTTCGCTCAGTCAGAGATGAAGACTTTCCAGAGCTGACTCATCAGGTGGACCTGACTAAGGCTATGGACCATGCCTACTGGCACACATTGGATGAACTACGCGCCACCCAGCAGAACCTAGAAGCCGCAGAAGAGGAGCTAGCTCGCTACAGGGCAGGCGAGTCTAGTTCTAGTGAGCCAGACTATACCCCAGTTACCCCTTAGAGGTTATCCCTAGCTTGATCGTTAGAACACGAATTATGAGCTACCAATATTCTTTATGGTAGCCATAATCAATTAATAAAAGAGCTATTTTGAAAAACTTGTTCTTTGCCTTGTGTTTGCTGGAATCTTGGGATATTTAGATCTACCCCCCTTAGTGCTATCTTTCTTTCCCTCTTCTAAATCTTCAGGAGAATTCAACAGATGGTGACTACCCGCACTGGAAGTGGCAGCGCCAGAGGACAAGGGAATGAGAATGCTGACTATCAGGAGAACCCTGTTCAACAACCACCACCTCCACCAGCAGAAGGACCTGATTGGCACCAGATGATGCCCAATCAGACTCATCTGATAGACCTATTGGCCCAATCCCTCAACAGCAACCAGAATGCGCAGGCCGCAGCAACCCATGCCCCACCTCCACCTCCACCAAGGGCAGCCATGTCTGAGTTTATGAGGATGCGTCCGCCAACATTCTCTAGCAGCACAAAACCAATGGACGCAGATGATTGGCTCCGGGCCATTGGAAAGAAGCTGGATATTGCTCAATGCTCAGATCGTGAGAGGGTTCTGTTCGCCTCTCACCAGCTAAATAGGCCTACTTCTGAGTGGTGGGACACTTTAGTGTCTCGCATGCCAACGCTCAGGAAATCACTTGGAATGAGTTTGTGCGGGCCTTTCACCGTGCACACATCCCCGCAGGGATGATAACTCTGAAGAAGGAGTTCCGCTCGCTTCGCCAAGGTAACCGCTCGGTGAGCGAGTATCTGCACAAGTTTAATTTGCTTGCTCGCTACTCCCCAGAAGACGTGGCCAAGGATGAAGACAGGCAGGAGCAATTCTTGGAGGGCTTGAACGATGAACACTCTGTTCGTCTGATCTCACAAGACTTCATTGACTTCCAGCAGTTAGTGAACAAAGCTATTCATCGGGAAGGCAAACATCAAAAGATGGAGAACCGCAAGCGGAGGATGGCCGCTCAGAAGTTCAACCTCGGAGGTCTTCCCAAGCCCCGCTTCACCCAGCCCTAGACACCTCAGCGTGGGAGGTTCCAGTCTCCTTCATCAAGGGCCCTAGCACCAGCATAGTGTCCCAACACTTCCGGCATCCACGGCAGCTCATCCGAAGCCAATTCCAACAGAAGAACTCGACTTCCTCAGCAGCAGGAGTGACCTATTTCTACTACAATGAGACGGGGCATTATGCCAATAAATGCCCGAAGAAGCAGCAAGCTGTGGCCCCAGCCAGGTCAACTCCAGGAGCTCTAACCACCGGTGGCACCCCAAAGCTAACGGTTCAGTACATGAAAGGATGTGTGAATCAAGACACTGTAGAGGAGGCCCAGGCAGCACCAGATGTTGTTCTTGGTACATTCCTTGTTAATTCGATACCAGCTTCAGTTTTATTTGATTCTGGAGCTTCACATTCTTTTGTTTCGAATAAGTTCATGGGAAAATATGGGTTACCTATCTCTCTCTTAGTTAACCCTATGATAATTCATTCCCTAGACTCGGAAATGAGGACCAGTTCTCTGTGCCCAAACCTTACGCTGGAAATACCTGGAGTATCTTTCCTAGCAGACTTGATAGTCTTGCACTCTCAAGGCTTGGATGTGATCCTTGGAATGGACTGGCTAGCCAAGAATCAAGGACAGATAGATTGTGCCAATAGGTCTATCACCCTCGCCAATGAATAAGGGATTTTAGTAGAATTCAAGCCCAAGACTTCTACATGAAGAAGTTCCATCCTGACCAGCTTGAAGGAAGTAAAGCTTGAAGATATATCAGTGGTGCAAGAGTATCCAGATGTCTTTCTTGAAGAGTTATCCGGCATGTCACTAGATAGGGACATAATGTTCTTAATTGACTTAGTCCCAGGGACTGCTCCAATTTCGAAGCGACCCTATAGAATACCAGCCAATGAGTTAGCAGAGCTAAAGAAGCGATTGAAGAATTGTAGACCAAAGGATATATCCAACCAAGTTCATCACCTTGGGGAGCACCGGTACTATTTATCAAGAAGAAAGACAATAGTATGAGAATGTGTGTGGATTAATGTAACATCCCAAAGTGCTGTTAACAAAATAAAATTAATAAAGTTATTATTTTGTTGGATTTTCTGAAATTTGAAAGAGTTTTATTTCTTTTCTTGATTTTCTGAAGTTTTAAAATTCAAAAATCAAAAGTTATTGAATTTTTATTTGATTTAAGTGAAAAATAAAAATTTAATAAATTTCTAGAATTTTCTAGACTTTTTAAAAGCTTTTCTTAATTATTTTAAAGCCAAAATAAATTTATTTGCAAAAACTATTACCAAGTTTAAGTTGGAATTATTTTATTTAAGTCTAGAATGTCTTTGAGAATTTCTGTGAATTTTCTTATAATTTTTGGATTTTATTTGCTATTTTCTAAAACCTAATTGAATTATCTGGATTAATTAAATTGGTAAATCAATTAAAATCCTCAGCACAATGTTTGGGCTGAAACTCAGCCGGCCCAAACCACCTTCTCGCGCACACGGCCCGCTCGCTTGCGCAATCCAATCCAGCCGTCAGATCATCTTTGAACGGCCAGATTTCAATGAACTCTTCGAACGTCCGAACGTTCCGTTCAATCCTGACCATTGGATCCAGATCCAACAGTCAAAAGACCACCCGTTACTTTACTGTTTCTTTTCTCTCGCTGATCGGTGGGACCGCCGCTACAGTGACTTCGTCCCCGCCCCTTCTCCTACCTCGCGACGCCGCCATTGCCGCCCCCGCCCGAGCTCATTAACTCGCCCCATTACTTCTCCTGTTCGTGCGCACTTGATGCCATTATACTCCACTATCTCTAACTCACTCACGGTGCCCGTTCCCCTCTCCTTAAACTCTCTTAAATCCATTTTATCTCGCCACCGCGCTGGCAATGAACTGTCGCGCACATCCTCGCCGCTTCAGTGCCTCCCGAGCCCTATAAAAGGGGGCAACACTTTCGCATCCACCCCTTTAGCACTTTTCCCCAACTCCCAGCCCCTCTAACGCTCTCTAGCTACCGAAATTGAAGCTCGAAGCCGCCGGAGCCCTAGACGCTCCGTCACCGAATTCGCCACCGTTGCTGACGCTCTACCGCCCCCGACTGCACCATCGCAATCGTCATCACGTGGGCCACCCGGTGCGCGCACTCGCTCGCCTCGAGGACCTCCGGAGCACCTTCTTCGTTGTCGACCCCGCGCCGCCGCCGCTAAACCTCGCTGCCGATGACCTTAATGCCTCACCCCTCCGCTCCAAGGTAGCGCACCGAGTCCCTCGTTGTTCCCTCTTTCTTTTGCGCACATTCCCGCACCTCGCCGTGGCGCGTAGCGCCGGCGACCATAGGGACCCGAGCGCCGCCGTCACCGGTCCTATGTGGCTCAGCCACGTCACCTCCACGTTAGTGCCACATGCGCACTTGTCGCTGAGTCAGCGCCAACGTGGCGCCACGTCACCTCGTGCGCAGCGCACACTCACCCCACATTTACTGTTTCGTAGGCTAGGTTCACCGTGAACCCTTGACCAAGCGTGGACCGGGTCCATCGACCGCGGGCCCACTCGTCAGTGACCGATTCCCAGCCGCTGTGCAATGCTGACGCAATAAATGGAATTTCCTTTAGAAAAATAATTGAGGAAAATATGGAAAATCCAATTTAGGGTTTAATTTAGTTTTAGAACTTCCAAGAGCTCGTATTTGTTCATACGAACTCCGATTTAGGTGATTCAAATTCCTAAAATTATCTAAAATCATAATCTAGCTATCTAAATTAAAATTATTTAATTTGGAGTTCATTTGAAGTTCATTTTGAATTTTATTTGAATTTAGCTTATTTTCACGTTTAGATTTCGACGAGTCCGAAGAACTAGAATTAATCAACGACCAGACTTTTGAGCAAGGCAAGTTATACCTTTGATTATATTTGATCCTATTATTTTAAATTATTTAAATTCTGTTTTAAATTATTACTGCATGCCTATTTATATTCAGTAATTTATGTCCCTGTTTTAAATTTATAGTTATTCCTAATTCCTTTGTACTGCCAATCTTGACATTGAAATAAACCTACCTTGTCACCTTAGATGAAAATCTAGTTCATGCAATAGTATGAACTAGAACACTTTGAAAAAATTGATGCTTAGCCATGCTTAGACCAAAAGTATTTGATTTAGGGAATTTCGGCCAAAAATCAAATGTTGTTTAAAAGTCTATGGCATTGGTTTGTCATGGAAGATTTTGTAAATTATTTTGAAAAGCAAAAAGGAAAAGTTGGTTTGTACTTGGGCAAAATGGATGGTTGGTGGGTGCAGGTTTATGCACGGGCTCAATTTGGTCAGGGTTGAGGCCCAGGGTTTTTATTGAAAGTCGCCCAAATCAGTTAAGGACCGGCCTAAGAGCCGCTTTTGCTAAGCCACATCGTACTACCACATGTCCTGTATGGGCAGGACCTGGCTGAATAATTTGCAATGTTCCATTGTGGTTGTTCCATCTGGATGTGTGGGTGTCTCTCACGACCTACTTTTATGCATTCCCGCTAAGCGAAGAGGGGCTCTCTGAACCGACGGATTTCTATCCAAGGGGATCTAAACCTTAGCTAGGGGAGCTGCGGTGGAATGGCGCATTGTAAAAGCCTTGACACGCTCTTCTTGACTGCTTACCTAAGGTAGTGAGCAAAGTGGCATTAGCCATGCCAAACAAACTAGAGAATTCATGTCATGTGGGTAAAGCTGTATAACCTCTGCAAAGTGTCAATCTATTCGAATAGCCGTGTCCACGGTTATGGACATGTTTAGCATTTGCTACTCAAAGTTAGACCTTGGTTTTGATTTCAAAATGGATTTGACTCAAATGGTTTATCAAATTGGGAATTTGGGCAGGAAACCATGTGATAGTAGGGTATCCTTCACCATTCTTGTGTGAATGTTATCTGACTATAAAATTGAGAATTTATAAAATAAATTTTAAGTTATAGAATAACTGCTTTGGAAGTTAACACAAGTATTTAAAGAAAACATTGCTTTATACAAAATCAACCAGTAAGCCTTCTTTTGAGATACCCTTATATGCATGCATTCAATCTGTTATTTGACGGGTGTAACTTGCGAGCACAGTAGTTGTGCTCATACTTGCTTTATGCAAACAAATTTCAGAGGAGAAGGACTTCGCTTTCAGTGTGGATCTCGACGACTAGGCCGCTACCCCAATCGATTGCCTGTGGCAGATCAGCTGGACTCCACTACTGCTTCATTTTTCGCTGTGTTTCTTTATTGTTGGCTTGTAAGCCTCTTTTGTAATAAACTCTGTTGATTAATAAAGTATTGCGATTTATGGATGTTACCATATCTGTTTAACTGTGTGAACTAGCTACTGATCATGGGACTAGTTCAGAAATGCACAGAGGATTTGGGGTGTTAATCCCGGGTCCGACAATTACAGATCACTCAATGGGGGTAACAATCAAGAACAAGTACAAATTACCCAGGATTGATGATCTGTTTGATCAGCTGAAAGGAGCGAGCGTCTTCTCGAAAATTAATCTAAGATCTGGCTATCACCAACTGAAGATCAGACCAGAAGATATCCCGAAGACTACTTTCACCACCAGATATGGACTGTACGAGTTTACAGTAATGTCTTTCAGATTGACAAACGCCCTTGCTTAATTCATGAATATGATGAACAAAGTGTTCATGGAATTCCTGGATAAGTTTGTGGTTGTTTTCATCGATGACATTCTCATCTAATCAAAAGTTGAAGAAGAGCATGAGAAGCATCTTAGAATAATCTTGGAAAAGCTTAGAGAGCATCAACTTTATGCCAAATTCAACAAGAGTGAATTTTGGCTAAGACAAGTGGCTTTCCTCGAATATATTGTGTCAGCAGGAGGAGTTGCAGTAGACCCCGCCAAGGTTGAGGCAGTAATGGATTGGAAACAATCCCAATCTATCACTGAAGTGAGAAGTTTTTTCGGTCAAGCTGGATACTACCACAGATTCATTGAAGGTGTGGATATCATGGGGATATGTCCATGATCTTAGGATGATGAAACAATTGGCAACGTTGCTTTTGGTTTGAAGTTTCACGCGTTTTTGGCAAAATTAAAAGGCTAATCTTTAACATTTTGGGAATTTGGCTTTGGGATAGGCTGAGTTCATAGGCTATAGTGCATATGTGTTGCATATTGCATGTTTTGAGCTAATGTGGGTCAAGTTGTGAAGAACTTGTTCCGGATTCGTGTTTGCTTGTCTATTTTTGTCTGGTGGCTTGCAGTCAATGTGATAGCGGCGAGAGGATCGGGACTAAGCTTGGAGAGCCGAGGTCCGAAACGATCATGGATGCGGGTGAGGTCAAGTGACTCAAGCGTGGCGAGAATGGACAAGGATGACCGAACAGCGATTCGGTGCTGTTGGTTTGATTAAGCGGTGCGGGGGCGGTGCAAGTGCCAAGGTGGTCGGTGGGAGGCTGGATGGGAGAGACTTGCCGACACGATGAGAGCCATTGGATCAACCTACACGTGTAAGCAAAGCGATTGCTTCCTTTGGATTGGACTCGGTCTTGGAAAAGATCGAGAAGGGTATTTTGGTATTTTACCAAATACGCTTTGGTGACCTAATGCCAAACCGGCAAGACAAGGCGGCGTCAAGAAGTGGATTAGGTCAAGAGAATTGAAGACGGCGCTTTAAAATACGTGCGTGTGTGTTCCGTTGATGTTGGGCCTTAACGGAAGCCCATTAGGGTAAATCATCTAGAAGGTATTTTTTTTAGGGTTTGAGGCTGCCCTATAAAAAGAACTGTAGATGGGTCATTTAGGGTGGCTGCTTGAGAGAAAAAAAGGTGAGATAGATGGCGGCGGCCTGGAGAGCTCCTGAATAGCGTCCGTGAGAAAAGCAGAGGAATTGATGGCCGCCTTTGTGCCCAAAAACCGGAGGTCTGGGCAAAGGATGTAATGATTGTAGTTTTGTTCATGCGTATGAGTAAATTTTTATTCCTTTGAGCTGATTGAATCTGGCGATTCACTGTCTTTGGATATCTTTTTCGGCTACAATCATTGTGCGGCAGTTGTGATCCTCTTTTTGGCTTTTGCTTGAGGTGTAGAAATCTGAGACATGGATGTCCTAGGCAGCTGCATATAGTATCTTAGATTTGCGGCAACTGTTTTGTGTTGATCTTTTTCTTTGTCTCTAGCGTGTGAAGGTGTGTCCCGCAAAATCTGTTTCCACTGAGTGGCTGTAAGTTCTTCAGCCTGTCCCATCATAGTGTGAAAGCAGTTCTACTGTTTGAGATGATTCTATGATCTGCTAGTTGAAGTTTTCTTTTATGTTGTTGTATTCTTTGATGCTCTCTGCTCTGAGAAAATGGAACCTCATGGCGGCGCCTTGCTCTTCTGTCAAAAATCGCTGCGCATGAAAAACTAGAGTGTGGCGGCGCCCTGTTGTGCTCGCGAGAAAACAGAAGTTGTTAGAGGTTGTTGGGGAGAGTTTCATGCTCCTTCAGATCCGGAAGATAATTGGCTTTGCTGTTGGGTTCATCATTTCCTTCATTGCTGATCGTGTTGACTGACTGGTTGGGATTGATTTTGTCAGTCAATGGGAGCCCCTGAGCGGCACCTGTAGAGCCCGTAGTCCTTCCCACAAAAATCGGTAGTCACAAAAAGGTGGGCGGATGCTAAGTGGGCGGCAGCTAAATAAACTGACCTAGCAGCAGTACTGGTCGCCATGGGCGTGAAATGCAAAGGCGATGGCGAGGGCACTGGAACCCTCGGCCAGCAATGAAATGAGAGCTTTTTGTGGCGGCTTGAAGTCTCGGGTAGACTGAAATATCAAGATCCCAGTGCTTTAATCTTTGATTTGTTTATTTCCATCGGTTTGTTATTCGTCTTTGTTTACTGGTTTGCTGCTCCTGAAAAAACGGAGCCCCAGGCGGCGGCTTGGAGGCTGATCTGTAAACCAGTTAATCCTTGTTTTTGAAATTTTGCTTCGGGGTTTGATCGGACTTAACACAGGTCATTCGCTGTGCCTGTATATAGATCTTCATAGCTTTTATAGCTATTAGAGAGAAAGTAGTGTTAAGTTTGATCGAGAAGAAAAATAGAGAAAGCGTCTATTCACCCCCCCCTCCTATCCACCAAATTCTCGAGAGTTTACAACAAAGTGAGGAACAGGAGGAGAGGTGGCCCTGTCACTTGTTTTGAGTGTGGTGAGCCGAACCACATTCGCTCCAAGTGCCCCAAGCTGAAGGGCAAGGAGGAGAAGGACTCTGAGGCGTCATCAAGCCAAAGACAAGAAAGGCAAGAAGCCCAACTATCGCAAGTTAAATCGGCCAAGTCCTTGCCGCTCTTGAGAGTGTTAACATGAGCGATGTGGACTCGGAGGCGGAGGGCGGCGATGATGACTCTCATGGCAAGAAGAAGGCCCAAGACTTCACGGCATGTGCTTCATGGCTAGGGACAGCCATGGCGTCGACTCCTCCAACGACGCAGCGACCTTTTCAATGATCCCGATGAGGTACGCCCTTCGCTCACTAGTATGAAACGTGCTTTAGCCTATCTTTGAAAAAAGAATGTATAAGCAAGAAAAATGATTAGGAAGCAGGATGCCATGATTGATGATTTGAACTTAGGGGTTGATAGGCTCAAATCCATTAATCCTGGCGATGATTGTGATTCTTGCTCTAGCTTGCTTAATGAACTAGCAAATCTAAAATCTGCTCATTCTTCATTGCTAGTCAACTAAAAGATGCTTTTGATGAACTAGAAACTCTCAAGGCTAGTCCACGCTTGCATGAATGCCATTGCTTTAGATGTGACTATTGTTGATGCTATCCCTTTGCCTTGTTCAAATTGTGCTTTGCTTGAACTAAAATTGGATAATGCTACAAAAGAATTGATGAAATTTGATGCTAGTCACACCTGCTCTCATTGTGAGAAAAATAAGATTAAAATGAAGGAGATGTCTGAAATGATTCTTTACTCTAAAACTGCTTCATGTGAAAACTGTGTTAAACTCACACTTGAGAATGATGCTTTAAACAAGACACTAGAAGAAAAGGCTACAATTGAACAATCCATGTCCATATTTGCTTCCAAGAAAGTTGTTGATTCGATTCTTGTACTCTTTGTATTGAACTTGGGCATAATGTAGATAAGAAACAAGAAGCATTTAGAGTTAAGTTCAAAGAGCAGTTGGATAGGATTAGAGATAACTATTGTGTGTCTTGTGAGGCTTTGAAAGCCGAGGTAGCTCACTATAAGGAAAAGTCTGATAGGGCTAGCAAGTCAAATAAGTGTGCTTCTTGTTATGAACTAGCCAAACAAAATGACTACCTTAAAGAGACTCTTGAGAGATTTATTGGTGGGAAGAAGAACCTCAACATGATTCTTGACAAGTCTAAGGTGAGTGT
The DNA here is from genome assembly GCA_036346405.1 of Phyllostachys edulis. NCBI lineage: Eukaryota > Viridiplantae > Streptophyta > Magnoliopsida > Poales > Poaceae > Phyllostachys > Phyllostachys edulis. Next base: position 45,442,355 of record CM070552.1, on the reverse strand, counting down.
GAATAATAGAGGCCTAGGATTTGATTCCCTAGAGCATACCAAGAACCATCCACCTAAGGTTGTTAGAGCTGTTGAGAGTGGCATGTTTGTGGTAGAACCACCTAAGCCATCCAAGATAGTCTTTAAATCTGTTGGTTTTGCCCAAACCACTTCTAGCAAGATAGGTGCTTCTACTTCATCAGGTCAGAGCCCTCAAAAGGTCAAGTACCATTGCACCTTCTGCAAGAAGAATGGCCACATTGTTGAGTTATGCTTCCGTAGAGCCAAAATTGAGAGGAAGGAGAGGATGAGTACCTTGAGAACCATTAGAGGAGTTTCTAGAGCTAGGCAGCCTGTCTTTCCTGCTAGTCATAGGCCTAGGTTCGTAGAGGACTTCTTTGACTCCTTTGGTGGCTCTAGGCAGCATTCTGGTTTAGGATTTCGTGAGGAGAGACCGTGGGTAGCATCTAGACAGGGGGAGTACCGACCTTTTGGTAGGTCGATTCGGAGAGGTCTAGGTGGTTCTCGTGTGTATTCTTATGATTTTGCTCCTAACAATTTTACTACTGCTTCTACTGTTTTGCCTAAGCATCGTGTGACTCAGTACTGGATTCCCAAGTCTTTTATCACTAACCCCAGTACTGAGGCACAGATGTTTGCTGTTTGTGCTTTGTAGGTCCATCGTGCGAGGAAGGAGGACATATGGCTTGTTGACTCCAGATGTTCTCGACACATGACTGGAGATTCTAGATGGTTCTCCTCCCTCACACGTGCATCCGGCAATGAATTGATCACATTTGGGGATGCTTCTACTAGGACCGTGACAGCCAAGGGCACAGTGCGCGTCAACAACAAATTCATGCTCAAGGGCGCCGCTTGGTAAGTAAGGTGAGGTATAATCGCTATCTGCTTTCACCGGTTGATGAGGGTCTAGAGGTGAGATTTAAGAGTGGTGAGTGTAGAGTTCTAGATTCCTCTGGTGAGCTTGTTTTTAAGATCTCTAGGTTTGAGATGATCTTTTGTGCTGATTTCAGTATCTCTTCTGCTTCTAGCCCTAGGTGTCTTGTAACCGACTCCCATGATCTAATCTTGTGGCATCGTAGGCTTGGACACATAGGCCGATCACTTGACTAGAGTCGATAGCAAGGATTTGATTAGAGGGTTGCCTAGGCTAAAGGCTGTTAGAGACCTTGTTTGCTCACCTCAGAGACATGGTAAGATGGTTTCTGCTTCTCATCCACCTCTTACCTTAGTGATGACAGATGGACCTGGTCAGCTCCTGCACTTAGACACTGTTGGTCCTTCTAGAGTTCAGTCAGCCGTTGGGAAATGGTATGTGCTTGTGATTGTGGATGATTACTCTAGGTATTCATGAGTTTATTTTCTAGTTTCTAAGGACGAGGCATTTGGCTTCTTTAGAGAGTTAGTCCTTAGACTTGCTGTTGAGCTTCCTGGAGCATTGAGAGCCATTAGGAGTGACAATAGGACAGAATTCAAGAATTCTTCCTTTGCCACTTTTTGTTCTGATAGGGGGCTTGAGCACCAGTTTTCATCACCTAGAGTTCCCCAGCAGAATGGAGGGTAGAGAGGAAGAACAGGACCCTTGTAGAGATGGCCAGGACCATGCTAGATGAGCATTCCACACCTAGGAGGTTTTGGGCTGAGGCGATCTCTACTGCTTGTTATATTTCCAATAGGGTTTTCTTGAGATCTGTGATTGGTAAGACTTCTTATGAGCTCAGATTTGGTCATAAGCCCAAACTTTCTCATTTCAAGATTTTTGGTTGCAAATGCTTCATTCTTAAACATGGCAATCTTGATAAATTTGAATCTAGATGTTCTGATGGCATATTTCTTGGATATCCTGCTCATTCTCGTGGCTATCGTGTATTTAATTTTGACACTAATAAAGTTGTTGAGACTTGCGAAGTCACTTTTGATGAGGCTAGTCCTGGTACTAGACCCGATGATGCAGGTACACAGGTTTCTGAGAGCATCTTCGTCGATGATGACTCTGAGGCACTACAACAAAACTATCACGTAGAGACGCTTTTGTTTTGACGCTTTTATGTCTGTCTCTACGTCGAGAAACACTTTGTATGTAAAGACGCTTCTCAAGACGTTTTATATGACGTCACAAAATCTCTTACCGTATGAAGGCACATATACGTTTACATTCATATATAGAGACGAATCTTGAGACGTTTGAGAATATGTCTAAATTAAGAGGACAAACTTTTACTTATAAAGACGAATCTTGAGACGTTTTAGAATATGCCTCTATAGCTCTAGGAAAAATATTTCATTTTAATTTTTTTCGGTGGGGACCGAAAGGACCAAAATTACCAAAAATAATTTCGGAAGAATTTCGTTCAAACGTTTTGGATCAAATATGAATTAAAATTTAAAACATTTGGAAAAATTAATACATGGAGGGGGATTCGATCCCAACTCGCCGGGAAAACAGCGATAACACCTTGCCACTTGGATATCTTTGGTCTATTATTTTTATAATGATTTTTACTCTATTTGATCCTCTTTCTTGTCCCTATCTGACTGCATCCAACAAAGAACCGCGTGCTATTCGGATCCCCGCGCCGCCACCACTCCAGGAACCACAAAACACGCCGCCACCCCGCCGCCGCCGCCACTCCAATAACCAGAAAACACCGGGACACGCTGCGGGAGGCGGCGGCGCAGACGCTTCGGCGCCCGCGTCAAGCACGGACCACTCCTCCACGGCGACGGGCCGCCGCGCCCGCGCGCGCTGTGACGCCTCGATCGCTTCCACGCCGGTCCGCGCCTAGTGGCGGATCTGCTCCACGCCGCGCCTCCCTCGGCTAATCGGCCGCTTCCACGCTGCCCTCCTCACCGCTCCACGCCGCGCCGCGCCGATGGCGAATCTGCTCCACGTCGGGCGCGCTCCCTCGGCTAGTCAATCGCTCCACGCGCCGCCCTCTCTCACCGCTCCACGCCCGGCTGCGCCATGGTGAATCGCTCCACGCGGCTCTGCTCCCTCGGCTAGTCGGTTGCTCCACGCACCGCCCTCCTTGTTGCTCCACGCCCGTGCTGCTCCTCGGGTGCTCCACGCTCGGCGCTCCACGCCTCCCTGCTACTCACGCTGCGCGCGTGCGCCCTCCTCGGCTGCTCCACGCCCCTTGCTGCTCGAGTGGCTGCTCCACGCCCGGTGCCTCACGCCCGTGCCCGTGTGCCCTCCCTTGGCTCGGCTGGGTAGGTAAGAACACTTGAACCTGCCCAGATCCACCCCTGATTGGCTGATTGTTGATTCCTACAAGGCTACAATCCATGTCCAGATGTGAGATGTCCTATTTATTTGATGCATTGTTGTTCACTTTGTTCCATCATCAAGCATGTAAACATTGCTATACACTACCTGCATGGATGGAAAATAGTAGTCCATGAATAAGAATTTGAAGGCTGTTGTTTGCAGAGCAAATAAGGAAATATCAATTTCTTAGAAAAAGCTTTAATTAGTTTGGACATCGGTTCTAAACCCATGTTTATTAGGTTAAATGTAAGCGAAAATCATATTGTTTGCATCAATTGCTTGTGCATATGGAAAAGATAGCATGACACACACAATGATTCTTGAGTTTTCTTGATCCGTAGGTCTTAAGCTCGCAATGACCAACCCTTGAAATGGTGTACCATATTCTTTGGTTTCTCTAAGGTTGCGGACATGTCTTTGTATTTTATTAGCTCAATAATGCATGTGTAGTGTGTTTCTTTAGTTGTTGAATATTCAATTGATGCCACCATGCAGACGGTTAAGATGTCATGTTGTGACTAAAATCCAAGGAGCCATGTTTTTCTTATTATATTTTATGTTGAAGTATTTTTTGCAGAAGTTTCATATCAATGAAGCATTTGTGGCTTATTTTTTTTGTTATGTTCTGGTGTGGGTAGAAATTAGCGTTAGTTTTAAGATGTAAGCCTATTAGAATTTAGCCTGAGCCGTGGTCAAATCCTAAATCCACCACTGATTGTCACTAAAGGAAAGAAAAATACATTCTAAATTTAGAGACATAAATTATTTTTGCCAATCTATTCAGTCATATGACAAGTCAACCTTCATTTACATAGTTTAGTTAAATTGTACTAACTGCATGCTTCCATTTTAGATTTTCAATCTAAGCTTAATGAATTGCGGCATAATCTAATTTTGTTATTTCAATCTAAGTATCCCTTGCATATTTTATCAATTTTTTGAACCTAAGCTTCATGTCTTTGAAAAAATATAGACAATTACAAGCTGATATGTTTTGCTTTCATTAGTACAACATATCAAAGGGCAATGGATCGAGGTTGGATGAGTAAAGCAAGATCAAGTGCTGCTTATAAACATGGTGTCGAGCAATTCCTATCTTTTGCATTTCGTGATGTTTCACATAGTGATAAAATCCTTTGCCCTTGCGTAAATTGTGCAAATAGAGCAACACAGAATTATGATGAAGTTAAAACCCACCTGAGGTGTGATGGTATTCTTCAAGGTTATACTAAATGGGTTTGCCATGGAGAGGAATATAATTCACCATCATTTGCATTTGCTCACATATCGGATAACACTAGTAATTTTCCTATTCTTGGTGTTACAAGGAATACTGCTGTAGAAGATGGCCATGGAAGATTGGATGACATGCATGGACTCCTAAATGCTGCATTTGTTAGGGCTGATAGCTATGAATCACTGTCAAGCACATCGATGGTGAACTAGATGGTGTTAGGTTTGAAGTTGCTAATATGGGACCTAATGTGGTTGAAGATGGGATTCTTGCATGTGAAGATCTTGATACAAGGAAGGAACAAGTTACATATGCAAGCTTCTTGAAGGATGCAAACACAAAGTTATACCATGGATGTGAAACATTTTCTAGGTTGTCATTTCTACTCACTTTATATCACTTGAAATGCTTACATGGATGGTCACAAGAATCATTCTACGCTTCTTGGTGTATTATCTGATGCACTTCCTCATGAGGCAAATCTACCAAAGAAATACTATGAAGCAAAAAAAAATCATCCGTGGTTTAGGGCTTGACTATGAGAAAATCCATGCATGCCCTAAAGACTGCATGCTTTTTCGAGGTGAAAGAGCTAACCAAGAGTCTTGCCATGTGTGTGGTACCTCTCGTTGGGTGACTGATGACAAGAAACGCTCTCCAACTAACAAGAAGAAGAAACCAGCAAAGGTGTTGCGTTATTTTCCGTTCATACCAAGGATCCAAAGGCTCTTTGCAACTAACAAAACATCCGATGACATGCGTTGGCATGATGAGGGTCGCACCAAAGATGGATTGTTGCGACATCCAGCTGATGGCCAGTCATGGAAAGATTTAGATGTCAGATATCCTGAATTTTCTGCGAATGCCCGTAATGTACGCCTTGGTCTTGCAAGTGATGGATTTAACCCTTTTCAGAACATGAGTTCAAAGCATAGTACTTGGCCAGTGATGCTTATTCCTTACAACCTACCACCTTGGATTTGCATGAAACAAACATCTTTAATTTTGTTAATGATCATTCCTGGACCACATTCCCCTGGGAATGATATTGATGTATATTTGCAGCCGTTGATCGATGAGCTCTTACAACTATGGGAGGGTGGAAACATTTGGCGCTTCTTCACGGGAGAAATTTTCTCTCGAGCTCTACTACTATGGACTTTGAATGACTTTCTGCATTAGCTTACCTATATGGTTGGAGTACGAGTGGTAAATATGCATGTCCATCTTGTCTTTGTATCTACAAAATCATTTCGTCTAAAGAAGAGTTCAAAATTTTGTTATATTGGTCATCGTCGATGGTTGCCACGGGTCATTTGTATCGAAGTCGAAAGAGGCGGTTTGATGGCAATCAAGAGACTAACTTGCACCTAAAACTTTGAGTGGTAGCTCGGCTTTGAGAATGTTGCGAGGCGAGTGTTTGTGTTAGGGAAAAAGGTCGATTAGTAGCAAAAAAGGTAAATGTGAAAAGAAACCCGAGGATTGGTTCAAAAAGAGGTCAATATTCTTCACGCTACCATATTGGGAGCACAACATGTTAAGGCACAATCTAGATGTAATGCATATAGAGAAAAATGTCTGTGACAATTTGATTGGAACATTATTGGATATCGATACTAAAACAAAAGATGGCCTTAATGCACGACTTGACTTGAAAGAAATTGGAATCAGACCTGAACTTCATCCTATCGTAGATGATAAAGGAAAACAATTATTGCCCCCTGCACCTTTTACTATGTCTAGAGAAAAGAAGGAGATTCTTTGTTCAGTAATTAAGAACATTAGGACTCCCGATGGTTATGCATCAAATGTTTCTAGGTGTGTCAACATGAAAGAATGTACATTGAATGGCCTCAAAAGTCACGACTATCATGTTATACTAGAAGACATTCTTCCCATAGCACTTCGATCATGTTACCCCAATAAAGAAGTCATGACAATAGTTCTTGAATCGGCTAATTTCTTCAAGAAGTTATGCTCCAAAGTGTTAGGTGTCTTTGAGCTTGACAAACTTCAAGAGAGTATTGTGATGACACTTTGTAATATGGAAAGAATTTTTCTTCCATCATTTTTTACTGTCATGGTGCATTTAATGGTGCACTTGGTTGAAGAAGTTAAACTTGGCGGTCCAGTGCACTACCGGTGGATGTACCCTCTAGAAAGGTATGAAACTTTGCGTTGTTTAATTAGCTTAAGTAATTCATAGAAATAAAAATCTTGCTTAATTATATGCAGATCATTTGTTCGGCTAAAAGCGCTTGTGCGCAATGAGCTTATCCGAAGGTTCTATTTTGAAGGATATCTTTGTCAAGAATGCTTGACCTTTTGTTCAAGATTTCTAGAAGGAACTACACGCTTTTTGAGACAATCTAGAAACCCCGATCCTTCGAGACAAGATAAAGGACTTGTATATGTTTGGTAGTCTTTGGTGAACCAATTGGAAAGGCTATCACGATGAGGCCGATTGATAACAGCTTTCTTCTTCAAGCACATAGATATGTCTTGCGACACTGTGATGAGCTTGAAGATTTTCGCAAGTGTGTATCACTACTATCTTTGACTTATTTTGTTTTACTCAATTTGGTGAAATGACATTGCACAATTGGTCTGATTGTTGCAGATAATTTGTGGATCAAGAGAAGAGCAAACTATGTCACTCAGCTAATTTGACAGATGCTGACATCGACAAGTTGATTAATAGACACTTTCCTGACTGGTTGGAACAAAAGGTACAATTGACCATGTATTTATACTATGAATTTACATAGACAACTAAATGTAACTACTCTTGCATACAGGTTTTACAAAATGATGGACTGGGCATCACTAAAAAGATAAGAGCATTGGCTGCAAAGCCAAACAAATGTGGTGTGCGCTATAGTGGCTATATCATTAATGGTTTCAGATTCCACACTATGAGTCGTGAGACTGGGCGTGTCACACAAAATAGTGGTGTAGTGAACATTGCAGATGATGGGGTTAATTATTATGGCAGATTATCTGACATTATGGAGTTGTCATACAAAGATTACAAGGTGGTGCTCTTCAAATGTGATTGGTACGATGTTTATCACCGAGCTGGCATTAAAAAAGATGAATTTGGATTCACTCTCGTTAACTTCTCTCGGAAAATACACACCGGAGAGAAGTTAGAGCATGATCCTTTGTCTTTTCTTCCCAAGTGGAACAAGTTTTTATGTGGAAGATCCAAAAATGAAGGATGGAATGTGGTGGTGGGAGTAAGGCCACGTGATCTTTTGATATGGGTGCGAGAACAATAATCAAACCACTTGGATTTGTTTCCTCTGGATTGGTTTGTACTTTCGGTGTTGATCCACCAATGAGTCAGTCTTGATGTAGCTTTGTTTCTTCCGTCTGCCGATAATTCTATAACCATCGTAATATCTGAAAGCAAAGAATGCCTACTAATTTTTTTTGAAGGGTAATGCCTCTGAAATTAGCCTTCATGGGTTTATTAGCCGTGTTGCTCTGCCGCAGTTATGGTGTGGCATTGGTTTGCTACTTTGCATTAATTTATTCTACTGTAGTTATGTCAGGTCATGTAGCCGCCGAAGGTTTGGTTAGAAGCTGGTCTAAACTGAATCTGGTTTATTAATGATGAAACCGTTGTGGCATCAGGTTTGATTGAATTGCTCAAGATCCACTTGGATTTGTTTCCTCTGGATTTGTTTCTGTACAAATTCTTATTGCACCTTAAATACATATTTCGGGGTGATCACCTAGTATAACTTTATCCACTCATGTCTTATATTTGTTGTTGATTCAATAATATTTGTAAATTTGTGGGACACTGAAGTGGCATGCAAATTAAACTGTGCATTGAATTTGATTTCCATCTAAGATTACCTTAACTTGGTAATGTACTTTAGGATAGGAAGAAGATTATAAAAAGCTTGAAGGGGCACATTATGAAGCTTGCTCTCAATGATTATGGATGCCTTGTAAGTAATGTCTATATTTGCATTTCTCAGTGCTTAAATAGGAATTCTATGTTGTGATCTGTAAAATGATTATCCCAATGCTATACAAATTTTTTTTAGTTCATTCTATGCTTCCAAACGATTTATCCTCAATTCTGTACTAACATGGCGTTTTTTTCCTCCAGTTCCTTGTTTGCACTCTTTCCATTGTGATGTTCTGTGCTAGTTGAAGCAAAGAAGAATGGTACATACTTGGTGGTAAGTAGTACCGTCATTTGAAAGCACAATGCATGTTCCTTTCAGGAATTGAGGGAAATAACTGGACGACTACTATTATCGCGATGTGGACCTTGACTCTTATTTCAGTTGTGCTACCATAACTTTTTGGTAAATTTGGCATGTTCTAACAATTGTTGTTATGCAGGAAACATTTGCTCGTTACATGAAAGATTATTAAACTGGAACATTTGGGGCATCGGTTGCATCATATGATCAACGAGATTTGAAGAACACAAATCTCTTGAATCTCAGTAAATGCTAACCCCGATATTCTCAGATACCAAATATCATGCTTTGAGAAAAGGAACGCTCATGCATAGATATTAGATAGTGTTAATGTTATCCAAACCTTCTATAATTGACCATGCATTTAACTATTGATTTTATTTAGCATATAGATTGTGGTGGTACCAAGTTTGCAAGTGAGGTTGCATATTTCCAAGAGGCACCAAAATGATAGTGTCCATTCGCAAAGATTGACACAAGGTTACTATAGACGCTTTCCTCAAATCACATTTTATGTATCTTACCAAGTATCCTTTGCTTATCCTTATGCTTACTTTTACAACAAGTTGAGTTTATCATGATCTGAAGATCATTAATTCATTATGCACTTCAACCATCAACTATAGGATGTTGATAGTTATCTTAGCTTATTGATTAGGATCTGCCATTTATGGTTTTTTGTTTTTTTTAGATTTGATTATCTTTCTAGACTCCTTATTTATCTGTGTTCTTGTGGTTGTTTTGTTTCTAGGTACCATTTGGACTTATGCAGAAATGTTTTTGGGGAAGGAGTTTATCCTGATGTGTTCATGACAAACTTATACTATGGAGGCTCAAGAATTGCAGGTGTGCCTTTTGAGTAATTAGCTTCTGTCCTGTTACTTGTTACGTTTATCCCTGTTTCTCTTTTTGGCGATCAAATTTTTTGATGAAGGCATGCATGCCGTTCCTGTAGCCAGGCACAAGCCTCTGCCATCTTGCTTCCCTTTACCTTGAGCCTATCACTTTGCATCATCTGTACATGGTCTTGTGTGGCTGTTCACTCATACCATATGTTATTTCAATGTGATAGGGTGTGGAGCCTGCAAGGACGCTTTATAAAAACGACTCTACGGTCCTCTAGAGATGAAATAACACGTCTCTAGCCTATAGATTGGACGTCTCTACATGGATGTTGTGTTGTAGTGAGGATGAGGACCCAATCCATCCTCAAGTCCCTTCTGACTTGGTTGGAGAGCCTGCTTCCACTACACCAGCTTCAAATGAGCAGCCTCTTCCTACCTTCACCGATGATCAGAGTGGCTCTGCTCCTACCTCCACAGCTCATGAGGTAGAGGCCACTTCAGCACCAGGAGCTCCTCTTCGCATTCAGCGACAGCATCCACCTGAGCAGATGATTGGGGATCTTCATGAGCGAGTCACTCGCTCCAGGTTCATTTCTCCTGATTCCCATGCACATTCTGCTTTTGTTGCTTCTTTTGAACCCCGAGATGTCACCCATGCTCTTTCTGATGCCTCTTGGGTCAATGCCATGCATGAAGAACTTGAAAATTTTGAAAGAAACAAAGTCTGGACCTTAGTTGAACCTCCACCTAATCATAATGTAATTGGAACAAAATGGGTTTTCAAAAATAAGCAAAGTGAAGATGGGTTGGTAGTTCGCAATAAGGCTAGACTTGTAGCACAAGGGTATTCCCAGGTAGAGGGCTTAGACTTTGAGGAGACCTTTGCTCCTGTAGCTAGATTGGAAGCCATTCGCATTTTGCTAGCATTTGCGGCATCCAAGGGCTTCAAGCTATTTCAAATGGATGTCAAAAGTGCTTTTCTGAATGGCTTCATAGAAGAAGAGGTCTATGTCAAGCAACCACCGGGTTTGAAAATCCCAAGTTCCCAAACCATGTTTTTAAACTCTCCAAAGCCTTGTATGGATTGAAGCAAGCCCCTAGAGCTTGGTATGATAGGCTTAAGAGTTTCTTGCTCAAAAATGATTTTAAAATGGGAATGGTAGATAAAACCTTGTTCACTCTCAAGCATGGCAGTGACTTTTTGATGGTTTAGATTTATGTGGATGACATTATATTCGGTGGTTCCTCTCATGCTTTGGTGTCCAGATTTTCAGATTCTATGAGTAGGGAGTTCGAGATGAGCATGATGGGCGAATTGACCTTCTTCCTTGGTCTTCAAGTCAAGCAACTGAAAGAAGGCACCTTCATTCATCAAAGTAAGTATACAAAGGACCTTCTTCGGCGCTTCGACATGGGAAGCAGTAGGCCAATGCCTACTCCCATTGCCACGACCACCGTGTTGGACCCTGATGAGGATGGAGAGCCCGTGGACCAGAAGGAGTACCGCAAAGATGATCGGCTCCTCCTCTACCTCCAGTGTCGAGGCCGACATACAATTTCTTGTGTGTGTGCATGCGCTCGATTTCGAGCTTCCTCGAGCTTCTCATCGTCAAGCGGTCGTCGATATTCAGTACCTTCGGGCACTCTTGACTTTGGACTTTGGTATTCTTCTTCTTCGCTCTCTCTATTCGAGCATTTTTCGATCTTGATTTTCTTTGGGTGTAGAGTGGATAGGAAGAGTACTTCGGCACTTGTCATTTCTTAGGCACATCTCTTATCTCATGGTCATCTAGGAAACAGTCTTCTATTGCACAGTCCACTGCCGAGGCCGAGTATGTAGCTGCAGCCAGTAGTTGCTCTCAGGTTCTCTGGATGTTGTCTACTCTGCGGGACTATGGGTTATCTTTGGGTAGTGTTCCTCTTTTCTGTGATAACACTAGCGCCATTAATATTGCTAAAAACCCAATGCAACATTCTAGGACTAAGCACATTGACGTTAGATATCATTTCCTTAGAGACCATGTTGAGAAAGGTGATGTTGTGCTTCACTTTGTTGAGTCTGAGCAGCAGGTTGCGGATATCTTCACTAAGGCTCTTGATTCTTCTCATTTTGCTTCTTTGCGGGGAGAGTTGGGGGTTGTTAGTCCTCTTGGCCTGTTTTGAGGGGGAGTTTGCTCTTTTTGCATTCATTTTGTATCATAATGCATTTTACAATTCAGCAACTTGCATTGTAATATACCCTTGTGGAGCTTTGATTATTATCCATGTATGACATGATTTCATACTTTATACCTTGCCATGTCTTGTGCTAGTTTGCTAGACTTCTTTTGTGGCTTTTTATGTATAGCTTAGCTTTTGCCATGCTAGCTTTATTATCTGTGAGCAAACTGAATTATAATATGATTTGTTGGATCTTGTGACTTGTTTTGCTTTAGTGATCTTCTCATGATTCATACCATGTCATATAGGCTTAATTGAGTCTTGAACTTATTTTGAGTTTTAAATTGAGCTATGATAATTCTTAATTCAAGCAAATGAAAAATGAGCTTTTTCTGTGCGAAAAAACTGATCTCACCAATTCTTTCTCATGAGACAGCTTGCCATTGCACTAGGCATGAACTCAGGGGGGGTTTTGGATGACCCAGACTATTCTCTTAAGCTTTTGTTGCTTGGGATGGTCGTAGTGATGCTTGAGATCTAGCACAATGCTAAGAAAACAAATTGGCAATTGGTTGAAGCTTAGAAGGCAGTTGTGGATGGCTCCTAGTCCAAGACTTGTTTTACTAAGATAAAACCAATCATTTTCAGCAAATTGCTCAATGTGCTAAATTCTAAATGCTTGATCAAATTGTTTCAAATCTGAATGCTCAAACTTGACTCTTTTTCTAGGTTCTGGCTGAATCTTGCTTATAGACATGACCTGACTCATTTTTGGATACCTTTAGTTAAACTATGATCTTGAGCACCTTGTCATGTAGTCGATTCATTTAATCTCAGATTATTGCTATTTTGGCCTTAGCTTTGCTGTACATGTTTTGCCATGATTGAATATAGCTTCTTCACATAATATGACTTGGTGTAATACTTGTACAGTCTTCATGGATAATCTTCATGGCTCCTTTTGCTCAAGTTAAAAACAAAACAAAACAAAATGAAAAAATGAAAAATTACAAAATTACAAAATTGCAGCCATTTCATTACATTCATGCTCTATCTTCTTCCATGCACCTTGATGGATCCATTGTCAAAGGGGGAGAAAGATTGGTCAAAAATGTTGTTTTAGAGCTTTTCATCTCAATGATCAAAGGTCAAATAGAACAATTGTTCTTTCATATGGATTCTTTCATATGGACCTTAAGTGAGATTTTGTCGATTCTTTGGAAATTGAAGCTTTTATGCTTTCTTTTGCCTTATCTCACTTCCTTGTGCTATTCTGAAGCCACCTTGGTCATTTCCATTGCTTTCTCTTGCTAATGGACCAAGTTGTGCCTTTGCGCGAAAACTGCAAGTTTTTTTTTTCTTTTCAAACCATAAAACTACATTTTCTGAGAGATTGCCAATGTATTCATCAAGGGAGAGATTGTGGATATCATGGGGATATGCCCATGATCTTAGGATGATGAAACAATTGGCAATGTTGCTTTTGGTTTGAAGTTTCACGTGTTTTTGGCAAAATTAAAAGGCTAATCTTTAGCCATTTTGGGAATTTGGCTTTGGCATAGGCTGAGTTCATAGGCTATAGTGCATATGTGTTGCATATTGCATGTTTTGAGCTAACGTGGGTCAAGTTGTGAAGAACTTGTTCCCGGATTCGTGTTTGCTTGTCTATTGCTGTGCAGGTGGCTTGCAGGTCAATGACAGTCAACGGCGAGGAGGATCGAGACTAAGCTTGGAGAGCAGAGGTCCAGAACGATCATGGATGCCGAGTGAGGTCAAGTGACTCAAGCATGGCGCAGAAAGGACAAGGATGACCAAACGGGTAGTTCGGTGCGACTGGTTTGATCAAGCGGTGCGGGGGTCGGTGCAAGTGCTAAGGTGGTCCGGTGGGAACCGGATGGGAGAGACTTGCTGACACGATGAGAGCCGCTGGATCAACCTACGTGGCGGAAAAAGCGATTGCTTCAATCGGATTGGACTCGGTCTTGGAAAAGATCGAGAAGGGTATTTTGGTAATTTTACCAAATACCGCTTTGGTAACCTAATGCCAACCCGCGGCGCAAGACAGTGCGTCAAGAAGTGGATTAGGTCAAGAGAATTGAAGACGGCGCTTTAAAATACGTGCGTGTGTGTTCCGTTGATGTTGGGCCTTAACAGAAGCCCATTAGGGTAAATCATCTAGAAGGTTTTTTTTTTTTGGGTTTGAGGCTGCCCTATAAAAAGAACTGTAGATGGGTCATTTAGGGTGGCTGCTTGAGAGAAAAAAAGGCGAGATAGATGGCGGCTACTGGAGAGCTCTGAAAAAATCGATGGCGATGGCGGCGGCATCAGAAGTAGCGTCCGTGAGAAAAGCAGAGGAATTGATGACCGCCTTTGTGCCCAAAAACCGGAGGTCTGGGCGAAGGATGTAATGATTGCAGTTTTGTTCATGCGTATGAGTAAATTTTTATTCCTTTGAGCTGATTGAATCTGGCGATTCACTGTCTTTGGATATCTTTTTCGGCTGCAATCATTGTGCGGCAGTTGTGATCCTTTTTGGCTTTTGCTTGAGGTGTAGAAATCTGAGACATGGATGTCCTAGGCAGTTGCATATAGTATCTTAGATTTGCGGCAACTGTTTTGTGTTGATCTTTTTCTTTGTCTCTAGTGTGTGAAGGTGTGTCCCGCAAAATCTGTTTCCACTGAGTGGCTGTAAGTTCTTCAGCCTGTCCCATCGTAGTGTGAAAGCAGTTCTGCTGTTTGAGACGATTCTATGATATGCTAGTTGAAGTTTTTTTTTATGTTGCTGTATTCTTTGATGCTCTCTGCTCTGAGAAAATGGAACCTCATGGTGGCGCCTTGCTCTTCTGTCAAAAATCGCTGCACAAGAAAAACTGGAGTGTGGCGGCGCCCTGTTGTGCTCGCGAGAAAACAGAAGTCCTGTACTCTGTTTGATGTGAATTTTTGCATTAAGTATTTGGCTGTTTGCTGTTTTTTTTAATTCTAATGCTTGGCTGCCATCTTGTTGCGTGTTAGAGGTTGTTGGGGAGAGTTTCATGCTCCTTCAGATCCAGAAGTTAATTGGCTTTGCTGTTGGGTTCATCATTTCCTTCACTGCTGATCGTGTTGACTGACTGGTTGGGATTGATTTTGTCAGTCAATGGGAGCCCCTGAGCGGCGCCTGTAGAGCCCGTAGTCCTTCCCACAAAAATCGGTAGTCACAAAAAGGTGGGCGGATGCTAAGTGGGCGGCAGCTAAACAGCCCTGCGCAGCAGTACCTGGTCGCCATGGAAGCGTGAAATGCAAGGCGATGGCAGGGGCCTGGAACCCTCGGGCGCAGCGGAAATGAGAGCTTTTTGTGGCGGCTTGAAGTCTCGGGTAGTGATGAGGACATGACTCCTATGGATACAACCATATTTGCTATGCTTGCTGTTCCAAGTACAAGAGCTCGTACGATTCACTTAACTTATCAGGTGAGCTCGTTTTTAGGAGTGTCTTTATATTATATGAACTATATGATGCTACCTAATGATGGAATATCTATATGTGCAGCACCATGTCACTTTTGGTCCAAGACAAACAAGCAGTTTGAGCGGGACCCGTTTTGGAATCCAGTTCGGCCTCCAAAATCAGCCTGACAGCACTGACTTCAAACGTCCATAACTTTCACATACGACGTCCGTTGGAGGTCCACGAGTACTTGATGGAAAGATGATTTCGTCCTCTTTCCAACGGATCTGGCCTCACCTCCAAACTTTTTCTGGACTGATCGCAATCATCTAAAGAAGGTGTCATATTTGTTTGAGCCAAACTGGGCTTTGTAATCATACTGAACTTGGCCCATCTGCCGGCGGCCCACCCAGGGGCGCGGTACTGTTCACGTGAACAGTAATCCACGACCGTTAGTACCACCTCGCTAGTTCGTTAGTTTTGTGGCTCCTCGTTCCTTATTTAAGGAGGCCGCACCCCTTTAGTTTTCCTTGGATTTTGTTTAAGTTTAGTTTGCCTTCGTCGCAACTTGTATCTTTTGCGTTTGTCGACGAGACCACCCAATTAAGATCCTTATTCAGAATCCCAATTCAATTAAATCTTTCAATCCTATTTGCAATTTCAGATTTCTTATTATCTTGTTCTTGCGTGCTTCTTGGTGTATGCGAGAATCGACCTTCGTGGTCGAGTCAACCGTATTCGTGCACGGTTGATAACGACTAGTCGATCAGTTCAGCGATTGCGTGGTTGCGAGCCTTGCGTGTTCGTAGCTAGGATCGTAAGGGTTGAGCGACGCCTACCAGACTTATCGTTCTCATCGAAAGATCGGGCCAACAAATAGAACCTTAGGGTTCATCAGGTGGTATCAGAGCTTCAGTTCAATTGTGAGAATTTTTTTTTCCTACAGTCTATATAGCTGAAAATCAAAAATTAGGTTTAGTTCATCGTCCAAGCCAATTTGTGCCTTCGCAATTTGTTCTTTTTAGTTTTGCTTTATTGAATTGTCGTTGCATCGTCGAGTCTTTGTGCTGGTTTTCTTGTCTAGATTGGTTTAGCTTTAGGGTTTCTTGTCGGTCGTTTAGTCTGTCGGAAAGATACAGAAAAAAAAATATATATATCAGATCGGTTCGTCGTCGGCTCATACAACAGCAAGCAGAGTCTGTTCTCTCTCCCTGCCAAAAAAAAGAAAAAAGAAAAAGAGAAGCCGATTGGATCCGGCCGCTGCCACGCGAAAATCCAAAAGCAATAGCCGACCAGCACTGACACAGAAGATTCTTTGTTTATTCAATCACCAAGTAGCTTTTCGTTTCTTGCGTGCATTGAAATCAAGCACAAGTGCTGCCAGCTTGGTAGCTTTAGTGAAAGAGTGAAAGAAGAAAAAAAAAAGAGAGAAAGGAAAAAAAAAAGGAATCGAGATCTGCATCAGCAGTAGGAAAAAAACCGCCTTCTTTGTTCCGGTAACTTTCTTAGCCAAAAAAAAAATCGAGAATCGGTTTGTTTGCTCGGCAATTAAATTGTGAATCGGCTTCAACGTCTGTTGACGAAATTTTTTCCGTGTGCGCGAGGACTTCTTGACCTGTTCGGTTTCAATCTCCAGTGATTCGGTTCGGCCAAAAAAGTCCAGTAATTTTTGGACGGTTCGGTAGCCTTTTCTTTGTTGAAGGTATATAAAAAAACAAAAGGAAGAGCCGAAAAAAAAAGGAAGAGCCGAAAACAAAAGAGACAGACAGAGTAGAAAAAAAACAGAGAAGAAAGAAAAAGAAGAAGGAAAAAAAATCAGAGCTACCTCTTTGTCAGTTTGATATAGTCATCCATTGCTCGTTGGTGTTGATGGTTCAGTTTGGCTTTCCGTGATTACTATTAGTCGTTCTTGCGAGTTGCTCTAGCTAGACTTGGTTTAGACTAGGACCAGCACTTGTGACTAGTACTTTGAACTGCTTTTCAATTTTGCATGCTGAATTGAATAATTTCTATTCTTTTGCTACATACTAGCCTTCCGAGCTCTACTTCCTACTAACTCAGCAGGTGTCGTTCCTCGCAATCGTTTGGCTGATCGCAAGTGAGATTATCACGAACCAGCCACCGGTTGTACCACTTCCTTGCTGCATTGGTAAGAACTTGCAAGAGCTTGGTAAGAGCTTGAGCATGTGTGACTTGAGCCTCGAGATCCTAGTAGTTGATAGGAATATATACTTGTGATTTGTTTCCTTGTTTTCTACTAATAATGACAGATTGGTTGAAGATGGCCGATTACGATGTCATCGTGGGCAGATTTGAACTCAAAGGGAAACAACTACCTGCATACATGTTTCCACTCACCGCTGAGAGTACGTCGTTGGACTACTTTATATGGGTTAATATGTTGGATATCTACTTTGAAAGACAGGACCTTGATCCTTATGAGAAGATGAGCATGGCAAGGATGGCACTGATCGGTGATGTTCAACATTGGTGGTCGAATCTGGAGTACCACTTCATGTACACATGGGAGCAGATGAAGAAGAAATTGCAACGTCGTTTTGTACCTCCACCACCCACAGTCACAAGTGAAGTGCAACCTAAGGTAACTAAAAATCTTGACATTGTTTTAGCTCCTACTCCATCTCCGAGATCTTCGCCGAGACGCTTGAAGAGATGAACGAGCGATTTGGTGCATCCTAAGTCATTAGAAGAGAAGTTTGAGGTACCTACAGTATCTGATAAGGACGACAATGACAAAGATATTGATTTGGTGCTACAGCAAGGCATAGAGCCAAATTGTGAGTATATACCTCTTGTAGTGCAATCTTGTGATTTTTCTTACATTGACTTGAACAAACCATGTCTCTGCTCTTAAATCTCATAATTGTGCACATGTCGAATTAATTACACATAAGGAAGTACTTGATAGAATATCCCTGCGATACTTTGTGCTATATCATGCTTAATGAGCCCATTAGTTTGGAATGTGCTAGGGAGAAAGTTTTGAACTTTCATCTCTAAATTCTTTTTCTAGCACCTCCACCTACTATTTTAAATTAATTGGAGATTATGGTATAGATAACCAATTTACGGTTTATCGAATATGCATAACTTGTGCTCACATGGATGAATTGAAACTTGTTGTTTTGGATAACAATTCTTGTGTGCTGAACCTTGTTCAATCTGAGAGGAAAATAAAATTTAGTGCTTATCCAATGCCTATGTGTTCACCTTATATTGCACCATCTATTATGGACAGTCTAAATAAAAATGTCGAATTATGGAAGAGCTTACATTTCTTTTCACCATTGCTAGACGAGTTTGCTATTGCTCGATTGAAATCTGATTATATGGATGAATGTTGTTTGATTCCAAAAGTTGTATGTTTGCCCATATGTGCTACCACTGCAAGTTTACAATTTCAGATATTTGAATTGCATAAACGCTTCACTTACATTTGCAAAACTAGTTGCAATAATTGTTATGTGAGAAATTTTGTTTTGATCATTCACATATATGATTACTCTTGGATTAATAACACAATGATCTTTTATGATCGCTGCTGTCTTCTAACATTAATTGTGCAACAACGAAGAACTGTTAAGACAGATGACATATACATATACCATGCATACACCTTGGCTTCTTTGTTACCCTATTTTCAGCTTATCAAAAGCCGAGGACGGCTTTGTTTTCAAGAAAGGGAGGATGATGAGGACATGACTCCTATGGATACAACCATATTTGCTATGCTTGCTGTTCCAAGTACAAGAGCTCGTACGATTCACTTAACTTACCAGGTGAGCTCGTTTTTAGGAGTGTCTTTATATTATATGAACTATATGATGCTACCTAATGATGGAATATCTATATGTGCAGCACCATGTCACTTTTGGTCCAAGACAAACAAGCAGTTTGAGCGGGACCCGTTTTGGAATCCAGTTCGGCTTCCAGAATCAGCCTGACAGCACTGACTTCAAACGTCCATAACTTTCACATACGACGTCCGTTGGAGGTCCACGAGTACTTGATGGAAAGATGATTTCGTCCTCTTTCCAACGGATCTGGCCTCACCTCCAAACTCCTTCTGGACTGATCGCAATCATCTAAAGAAGACGTCATATTTGTTTGAGCCAAACTGGGCTTTGTAATCATACTGAACTTGGCCCATCTGCCGGCGGCCCACCCAGGGGCGCGGTACTGTTCACGTGAACAGTAATCCGCGACCGTTAGTACCACCTCGCTAGTTCGTTAGTTTTGTGGCTCCTCGTTCCTTATTTAAGGAGGCCGCACCCCTTTAGTTTTCCTTGGATTTTGTTTAAGTTTAGTTTGCCTTCGTCGCAACTTGTTTCTTTTGCGTGTGTCGACGAGACCACCCAATTAAGATCCTTATTCAGAATCCCAATTCAATTAAATCTTTCAATCCTATTTGTAATTTCAGATTGCTTATTATCTTGTTCTTGCGTGCTTCTTCGGTGTATGCAGGAATCGACCTTCGTGGTCAGGTCAACCGGGTATTCGTGCACGGTTGATAACGACTAGTCGATCAGTTCAGCGATTGCGTGGTTGCGAGCCTTGCTTGTTCGTAGCCAGGATCGTGAGGGTTGAGCGACGCCTACCAGACTTATCGTTCTCATCGAAAGATCGGGCCAACAAATAGAACCTTAGGGTTCATCAGGTAGACTGAAATATCAAGATCCCAGTGCTTTGATCTTTGATTTGTTTATTTCCATCGGTTTGTTATTCGGCTTTGTTTATTGGTTTGCTACTCCTGAAAAAACGGAGCCCCAGGCGGCGGCTTGGAGGCTGATCTGTAAACCAGTTAATCCTTGTTTTTGAAATTTTGCTTCGGGGTTTGATCGGACTTAACACAGGTCATTCGCTGTGCCTGTATATAGATCTTCATAGCTTTTATAGCTATTGGGGAGAAAGTAGTGTTAAGTTTGATCGAGAAGAAAAATAGAGAAAGCGTCTATTCACCCCCCCTCTAGTCGCCTTTCCGGTCCTACAGAAGGTTTCTCCAAGACTGCAAGACCAATGACCCAGCTTCTGAAGAAGGAGAAGAAATTTGAATGGACATATGCCTGTGAGAAAAGTTTTCAAGAGTTGAAGAAGAGGCTAGTTTCCGCACCTGTGCTAGTCTTACCAGATATCCATAAGGACTTCTAGATTTTCTGTGACGCATCTCGTCAGGGTCTCGGATGTGTGCTGATGTAGGAAGGAAAAGTCGTAGCCTATGCGTCCCGTCAGTTGAGGCCTGTTGGACCGAAATGGCGACTAGAGGGGGGGTGAATAGGAGCACGATCACTTTTTTCTCCTAGATCAGATTCGATACCAATTTCACTCCAATAGCTATGAAAGCTATGAAGATCAATATACAAGCACAGTGGAAGACTTGTATTGAATCCAATTGAAACTCCAAAGCAAAACAACCAAAATTACCAAAAACTCAATTCACAAAGAGTTGGGCGGTCAGACCTCTCAGCCTAGTGGTCTGAGCGCTCCATGGGGCGGTCTGACCTCTCAAATGAGCGGTCTGACCTCCAGCTTGATGAACAGTGAGATCAGCCCGAACTTCCAAAACACAAAAATGTCTAACTTTTGATAAAACTTCATGAAACTTGAAACATACCTTCCTTATGATGTCAAAAACCTGTTCCAATCATCGATCGTAAAGATTGTTGCCAAAGTTCCGACGTTTATCCGTTTTAGTGAAGGTCGCTTCAAAACCGAGCCAAATACGAAAACGGTGATTGAGATGATTTCGTGAGAGAAATCAATCCAAGATGGCTAAGGATAGTCTCCCATACTTCCTAGAATCCTCAATCACAGGAAGAATCAAGCCAAAAGCCCTCAAGAGTAAAACCCCCTAAAATCACCCTTTCTTTCACAAAAAAAACCGAGCAAAAACAAAACTTGGATCCAAAAGCTTGCTCGTGGTTGATTGATGATCTTAGATGGGTTCCCACATATCCCAGCAAGCAAGATCAGGAGGAAAAACAAAGAGAAACTCGTGGATCAAAGAAAGCCCCAAAATCATCAAATAGAGAACAAGAACACAAGGGACTCATCTCAAGAGATTTGGTTGGATTGATTTGAGATGGAAGATTGTTGGTTTACAGCCACTCCATCTAGGAGGACAAAACTCACCACGTGAGCACACACTCAATCCAATCCCTAGAACCCTAGCTCTCCCCTTTCTCTCCAAAACCCTAACACAAAATAGGGCACACAATGAATGGGGTTCCTCTCACCCTGTTGGACAGCACCCAACACTATTTATAGTGGAGGCTAGCATCTATGGAATATTCTATTAGGGCACCCGTTAAGCCCAACTCACAAACGGGTTAACACACGCACGCATCTCAAAGCGTCGTCTTCGTCTTAGATTGACCTAAACCGCTTCTCTATCCACCGACCCGCGCCGCGGTTTAGCCAAAAGTCATCAAGCCGTTATTTGGTGAAATTACCAAAATACCCCTTCTCGATCCTTCTCTAAGACCGAGTCCAATCATCGTGAAGCAATCATCTGCTTCGCCACGTGTAGGTTGAACAACGGCTTTCATCATGTCAGCAAGTCTCTCCTGTCCGGATCCCACCAGAACCACCGAGGCACTTGCACCGACCCCCGCGCCGCTTGATCCAACCAGTCGCACCGAACTGCCCGTCCGGTCATCCTTGTCCATTCTGTGCCCCGCTTGAGTCTCCTGACCTCACTCGGTATCCTCGATCGTTCTGGACCTCAGCTCTCCAAGCTTAGTCCTGATCCTCCTCGCCGTTGATCGTCATCGACCTGCAAGCCACCTGCACAGCAACAAACCAAGAAATCGATTCCGAGAACAAGTTCTTCACAACTTGACCCGCGTTAGCCAAAACATGCATCATACAGCACATATGCAATGATCAACATGAACTTCACCTAACCCAAAACAATCATCGCCACCGAGTTGGCCGATGAACAAGCCAAAACCGGTCAGACCGCCACTTTGGCGGTCGCCTCGATCGCCTCGCCGGTCGACCGCCACTGCTGGCGGTCGGCCCGACCGACTTCGGACTTAGCCAAAATTCCAACCCTGGATATCTGAACCTTTCTGGAATTTTCAAACGAATAGAACTTTTTACTAGAAGCTCCAAAAATAATGAGACCAAGTGTAGTAGAATCTCCTCTCTTGCCTACACTCTCTATTTTTGGCCCAGCTCTAAATTCCAAAGTTCCTAAGGTGGCGGTCGACCACTCATCAAGAGTGGCCGATCACCACCGCCTCCTTGCCCGACCGCCACCTGGCCGATCGACCGCCACCTTGGCGATCTCGACACCAAGAACCAAAACAGCCAACCAAATGGAGGCATGGCCGGTCTGACTGCCCCCATGGCCGGTCAAACTGCCAGAGGCCTGACAGAAGCTGAATCCACGCCGAAAATGCGTGTTTCCGCACACCCTCAACGCCATTGCCAATTGTCTCATCATCCTAAGATCGTGGCATATCCCCATGATATCCACAAGGCCGCATGAAGAAAATTATCCGACTCATGATCTAGAGTTAGTAGCAATTATGCATGCTTTGAAAATCTGGCAGCATTATCTCATTGGTAACCGCTGTGAGATTTTCACGGATCATAAAATCTGAAGTACATCTTCACCCAGTCAGAGCTTAATCTCTGGCAAAGAAGGTGGTTGGAACTGATAAAGGATTATGATGAACCCTAAGGTTCTATTTGTTGGCCCGATCTTTCGATGAGAACGATAAGTCCCAGAGGCGTCGCTCAACCCCGACGATCTCACGCTACGAACACGCAAGGCTCAAACCACGCAATCGCTGAACCGATTGACTAGTCGTTATCAACCGTGCACGAATACGGCTGACGACCACGAAGGTCGATTCCTGCATACACCGAAGAAGCACGCAAGAACAAGGTAAAGCAATCTGAAATTGCGAATAAAGATTGAAACACTTGATAAATTGGGATTCTGAATAAGGATCTTAATTGGGTGGTCTAGTCGACACACGCAAAAGATACAAGTTGCAACGAAGGCTAACTTTTAACATAAACAAAATCCAAGGAAAACTAAAGGGGTGCGGCCTCCTTAAATAGGGAACGAGGAGCCACAAAACTAACGAACTAGCGAGGTGGTACTAACGGTCGTGCATTACTGTTCACGTGAACAGTAACCGCGCCCCTGGGTGGGCCGCCGGCAGATGGGCCAAGTTCAGTATGATTACAAAGCCCAGTTTGGCTCAAACAAGTGATATGACGCTTTCTTTTGATGATTGCGATCAGTCCAGAAGGAGTTTAGAGGTGAGGCCGGATCTGTTGGAAAGAGGACGAAATCATCTTTCCATCAAGTACTCGTGGACCTCCAACGGACGTCGTATGTGAAAGTTATGGGCATTTGAAGTCAGTGCTGTCAGGCTGATTCTGGAGGCCGAACTGGATTCCAAAACGGGTCCCGCTCAAACTGCTTGTTAGTCTTGGACCAAAAGTGACATGGTGCTGCACATATAGATATTCCATCATTAGGTAGCATCATATAGTTCATATAATATAAAGACACTCCTAAAAACGATCTCACCTGATAAGTTAAGTGAAGCGTACGAGCTCTTGTACTTGGAACATCAAGCATAGCAAATATGGTTGTATGCATAGGAGTCATGTCCTCATCATCCTCCCTTTCTTGAAAACAAAGCCGTCCTCGGCTTTTGATAAGCTGAAAATAGGGTAACAAAGAAGCCAAGGTGTATGCATGGTATATGTATATGTCATCTGTTTTAACGGTTCTTCGTTGTTGCACACTTAATGTTAGAAGACAGCAGCGATCATAAAAGATCATTGTATTATTAATCCAAGAGTAATCATATATGTGAATGATCAAAACAAAATTTCTCACACAACAATTATTGCAACTAGTTTTGCAAATGTAAGTGAAGCGTTTATGCAATTCAAATCTCAAATTGTAAACTTGCAAGTGGTAGTACATATGGGCAAATCTACAACTTTTGGAATCAAACAACATTCATCCATATAATCAGATTTCAATCGAGCACTAGCAAATTCATCTAGCAATGGTGAAAAGAAATGTAAGCTCTTCCATAATTCAACATTTTTATTCAGATTGTCCATACTAGATTGTGCAATATAAGGTGAACACATAGGCATTGGATAAGCACTAAATTTTATTTTCCTCTCAGATTGAACAAGGTTCAAAGACACAAGAATTGTTATCCAAAACAACAAGTTTCAATTCATCCATGTGAGCACAAGTTATGCATATTCGATAAACCGAAATTGGTTGTCTATATCATAATCTCCAATTAATTTAAAATAGTAGGTGGAGGTGCTAGAAAAGAATTTAGAGATGAAAGTTCAAAAACTTTCTCCTAGCACATTCCAAACTAATGGGCTCATTAAGCATGATATAGCACAAAGTATCGCTAGGGATATTCTATCAAGTACTTCCTTATGTGTAATTAATTAGACATGTGCACAATTATGAGATTTAAGAACAAAGACATGGTTTGTTCAAGTCAACATAAGAAAAATCACAAGATTGCACTACAGTAGGTATATACTCACAATGTGGCTCTATGTCTTGCTGTAGCACCAAATCAATATCTTTGTCATTGTCATCCTTATCAGATATTGTAAGTACCTCAAACTTCTCTTCTAATGACTTAGGATGCACCAAATCATCGTTCATCTCTTCAAGCGTCTCGGCAGTATCTGGAGATGGAGTAGGAGCTAAAACAATGTCAACATTTTTAGTTACCTTAGGTTGCACTTCACTTGTGACGGTGGGTGGTGGAGGTACAAAACGACGTTGCAATTTCTTCTTCATCTGCTCCCATGTGTACATGAAGTGGTACTCCAGATTCGACCACCAATGTTGAACATCACCGATCAGTGCCGTCCTTGCCATGCTCATCTTCTCATAAGGATCAAGGTCCTGTCTTTCAAAGTAGATATCCAACATATTAACCCATATAAAGTAGTCCAACGACGTACTCTCAGCGGTGAGTGGAAACATGTATGCAGGTAGTTGTTTCCCTTTGAGTTCAAATCTGCCCGTGATGACATCGTAATCGGCCATCTTCAACCAATCTGTCATTATTAGTAGAAAACAAGGAAACAAATCACAAGTATATGTTCCTATTAACTACTAGGATCTGGAGGCTCAAGTCACACACGCTCAAGCTCTTATCAGGCTCTTGCAAGTTCTTACCAATGCAGCAAGGAAGTGGTACAACCGGTGGCTGGTTCGTGATAATCTCACTTGCGATCAGCCCAACGATTGCGAGGAACGGCACCTGCTGAGTTAGTAGGTAGTGGAGCTCGGAAGGCTAGTATGTAGTAAAGGAATAGCAATTGTTCAAATCAGTATGCAAAATTGAAAAGCAGTCCAAAGTACTAGTCACAAGTGCTGGTCCTAGTCTAAACCAAGCCTAGCTAGAGCAACTCGCAAGAACGACTAGTAGCAACAACGGAAGGTCAAACTGAACAATCAATATCAACAAGCAATGGATGACATGAGGTAGCTCTGAATTTTTTTTTCTTCCTTCTTCTTTTTCTTTCTTCTCTGTTTTTTTTTCTACTCTGTCTGTCTCTGTTTTTTTTTGGCTCTTCCTCTTTTTTTTTTCGGCTCTTCCCTTTTGTTTTTTTTATATACCTTCAACAGCAAAAGGCTACTGGAACCGTCCAAAAAATTACGGCACTGTTTGGCCGAACCGAACTGCTGGAGATTGAAACCGAACAGGTCAAGAAGTCCTCTGGCACACGGAAAAAAAATTTCGGTCAACAGGCGTTGGAAGCCGATTCACAATTTAATTGCCGAGCAAACAAACTGATTTTGATTTTTTTTTTTTTTTGGCTAAGAAAGTTACCGGGAACAGCAAGGCGGTTTTTCCCCCCGGTTGCTACAGTAACCGAACAGGTGCTACAGTACCCGATTCCTTTTCTTCTTCTTTTTTTTCCCCTTTTCTCTCTCTTTTTTTTTTCTTTCTCTCTTTCACTAAAGCTACCAAGCCGGCAGCACTTGTGCTTGATTTCAATGCACGCAAGAAACGAAAAGCTACTTGGTGATTGAATAAACAAAGAATCTTCTGTGTCAGTGCTGGTCGGCTATTGCTTTTGGATTTTCGCGTGGCGGCGGCCGGATCCAATCGGTTTCTCCTTTTTTTTTTTGGCAGGGAGAGAGAACAGACTCTGCTTGCTGTTGTATAAGCCGACGACGAACCGATCTGATATATATAATTTTTTTTTCCGTATCTTTCCGACAGACTAGACGACCGACAAGAAACCCTAAAGCTAAACCAATCTAGACAAGAAAATCAGCACAAAGACTCGACGATGCAACGACAATTCAATAAAGCAAAACTAAAAAAGAACAAATTGCGAAGGCACAAATTGGCTTGGACGATGAACTAAACCTAATTTTTGATTTTCGGCTATATAGACTGTAGGAAAAAAATTTCTCACCGATGAACTGAAGCTCTGATACCACCTGATGAACCCTAAGGTTCTATTTGTTGGCCCGATCTTTCGATGAGAACGATAAGTCTGGTAGGCGTCGCTCAACCCTGACGATCCTGGCTACGAACACGCAAGGCTCGAAACCACGCAATCGCTGAACTGATTGACTAGTCGTTATCAACCGTGCACGAATACCCGGTTGACCTGACCACGAAGGTCGATTCCTGCATACACCGAAGAAGCACGCAAGAACAAGGTAAAGCAATCTGAAATTGCGAATAAAGATTGAAACACTTGATAAATTGGGATTCTGAATAAGGATCTTAATTGGGTGGTCTAGTCGACACACGCAAAAGATACAAGTTGCAACGAAGGCTAACTTTTAACATAAACAAAATCCAAGGAAAACTAAAGGGGTGCGGCCTCCTTAAATAGGGAACGAGGAGCCACAAAACTAACGAACTAGCGAGGTGGTACTAACGGTCGTGCATTACTGTTCACGTGAACAGTAACCGCGCCCCTGGGTGGGCCGCCGCGATGGGCCAAGTTCAAGATATGATTACAAAGCCCGCTTTGGCTCAAACAAGTGATATGACGCCTTCTTTTGATGATTGCGATCAGTCCAGAAGGAGTTTAGAGGTGAGCCGGATCCGTTGGAAAGAGGACGAAATCATCTTTCCATCAAGTACTCGTGGACCTCCAACGGACGTCGTATGTGAAAGTTATGGGCATTTGAAGTCAGTGCTGTCAGGCTGATTCTAGAGGCCGAACTGGATTCCAAAACGGGTCCCGCTCAAACTGCTTGTTAGTCTTGGACCAAAAGTGACATGGTGCTGCACATATAGATATTCCATCATTAGGTAGCATCATATAGTTCATATAATATAAAGACACTCCTAAAAACGATCTCACCTGATAAGTTAAGTGAAGCGTACGAGCTCTTGTACTTGGAACATCAAGCATAGCAAATATGGTTGTATGCATAGGAGTCATGTCCTCATCAGATTACGACCTTGGAATCCATTATCATCCGGGCAAAGCGAATGTAGTAGCAGATGCCCTGAGTAGAAAGGCATATTGTAACACCATGTTGGTTCAGAAGAAGCAGCCAGAATTATATGAAGAACTGAAGCACCTGAACTTAGAGATTGTCAGCCAAGGCTGTGTAAACACTTTGGAAGTTCAACCAACCATCCAGAGTCAAATCAGAGAAAAACATATAGAAGATGAAGACATCAAAGAAATAAAGAAGAACATGAGAAGAGGCAAAGCCCCAGGATTCTCGGAGGACGACCAAGGTACAGGGTGGTTTGGAGACCGCATCTGTGTACCTGATCATCAGGAAACAAAACAGCTGATTTTGAAGGAGGCACATGAATCGCCTTATTCTATTCATCCCGGAAGCACCAAGATTTGAAGGAAAAATATTGGTGGGTTAGCATGAAGCGGGAGATTACTGACTTTGTTGCTCGTTATGATGTATGTCAACGATTCAAGGTCGAACATCAAAGACCTGCTGGTTTGTTGCAACCGTTACCACTTCCCGAATGGAAGTGGGAGGAAATTGGTATGGATTTCATCACCGGATTTCCTAGACCCAATCAGGATATGACTCCATTTGGGTGATAATTGACCGGTTGACTAAAGTGGCTCACTTTATTCCAGTCAAAACCACCTACCAGAGCAGTAAGTTAGCAGAGTTGTATATGGCCAGGATCGTTTGTCTACATGGATTACCTAAGAAGATAGTGTCCGACAGAGGTTCCTAGTTCACCACCCGATTTTGAAAAAGTCTGCATAAAGCTTTGGGAACCGGACTCAATTTCAACACAGTGTATCATCCCCCAAACAGATGGTCAGACAGAGCGTGTGAACCATATTCTAGAAGGCTTACTTCGAGCCTGTGCTATAGATTATGGTAAAAGTTGGGATCAGAACTTGCATATGCAGAATTCTCGTACAACAATAGCTATCAAGCCAGTCTACAAATGTCACCATTTGAAGCGTTGTACGGTAGAAAGTGTAGAACTCCTCTCCTATGGGATCAAGTAGGAGAACATCAGTTCTTTGGACCGGAGTTGATCAAAGAAGCTGAAAGTAAGGTAAAAGCAATAAAAGAACACCTGAAAGTGGCCTAGTCTTGACAAAAGAGTTATGATGATAACCGTCGGAGAGATTTGTCTTTTGGAATAGGAGATTTTGTCTATCTCAGAGTTACTCCACTCAGAGGAGTAAGAAAATTCCGGACTAAAGGAAAACTCGCACCCAGATTTGTGGGACCTTACAAGATTTTGGCAAGAAGGGGTGAAGTTGCTTATCAGCTTGAGCTACCAGCATCCTTGTTTGTAGTTCACAGCGTCTTCCATGTCTCCCAACTAAAGAAGTGTCTTAGATTGCCAACAGAAGAAACACCGCTTGAAAGCATCAACCTTTAGGAAGATCTCACCTATGTGGAGTAGCCAATCAAGATTCTTGATGTGGCAGAACGAATCACCGGGCGCAAATTTATCCGTTCATGCAAGGTCCAATGGAGTAATCACTCAGAAGAAGAAGCCACCCAGGAGCGAGAAGAAGATCTGAAAGCCGAGTATCCCCACCTTTTTGCTAACCAAGTCTGAATCTCAGGGTCGAGATTCCCTTTAAGGGGGGTAGGTTTGTAACAGCCCAAATTTCAAATTTCAGTTGAAAATAAAACTTAATTATTTTTGTGGATTTTCTGAAATTTTAAAAAGCTTTTTCTTTAATTACTTTAAAGCCAAAACAAATTTATTTGCAAATATAAATACCAAATATAAGTTGGAAATATTTTATTTAAGTCCAAAATATCTTTGAGAATTTCTGGGAATTTTCTCATAATTTTTGGATTTTATTTGCTATTTTCTAAAGCCCTTTTTAATTACCAGAATTATTTAAATTGCTAAACCAAAGAAAATCCCAGCACAGTGCTTGGGCCGAGTCTCCCTTGGCCCGACTCATTTCTCACGCGCACGCAGCCCACCTGGCCCACTTTTCCCGCGTGTTACACTCCAACTCATGACAACCGTTGGATCAAGAGTGACCGGACCGATCTTGTTAGCACATACGAACATTTCGAACACTCAAATCAAGGTGGACCACTCAATCTAAATCTAACAGCCAGAGCACCACCTGTTACTTTCCTATTCCTTGCCGTCGCTGACATGTGGGGCCTGTGCTACAGTGTCGTCTTCCCTCTTTCCTTTCTTCTTCGCGCAAATTCCGTTTGGCTCCGCCATAAACGCTTGCGCTGGAGCTTCCAAATCCGGCCAAATCAACTCGGATTCTCTGAGATTTTCAGGGCATTTAAACGCCAAATCAATCTCGCGTTCAAATCGGGCACCCCTTTCCTTTTTTCCCCCGTTGCAAATCCCTCTAACTCTACCAGCGACCGCTCGGACCTTCTTACGCACCACGCCACCCCGACCTTGCCCTCACCCTATAAAAGGATGCCCCGGATGCACCTCTCTCCACTCATTCCAACGCCGCCAACCATCGTTCTCCTCCTCTCCCCAATCGCTGTAATTTTGAGTTTCTTCGGCAATCACCAAAGCTCCGTTTTCCGTCTTCCCCGGCACCATAAAGCGTTCCTCAGCGACCCCGACCACCTCTATGGCATCACCGCTTCACCGCGAACCTCGTGCGTAGACCCACTTGTCCCGAGGATCCCCGGAGCACCTTCTTCGCCGACGACCTAGCGTCGTCGCCGCTAAACCTCGTCACCGACGCCCTTTCCGTCGTGCCCTCTCGCATCTTCAGTTAGCACCAAGTTTAGTATCACATTCTCTTCCTTTTGCACACACTCATGCCCCTCACCGTGGCGCGTAGCGCCGGCGAGGAGGTCGCCGGAGCTCCGCCGGTCACGAGCCTACGTGGCTCACCCACGTAAGCGCCACGTCGTTGCCATATTAGCACATGCATCTGAGTCAGTGCCATGTGGCAGCCACATCAGTCGCTACGCCAGCGCACGCACCCCCTGCACTATTTCATACACCGAGTCTACCATGGATGTTGACTATGCCGTGGACCTGGTCTGTTGACCATGGGCCCACTTGTTAGTGACTCAAAAGAATTTCCTTTAGAAGAAAATTTTGGCCGAAATTCTGATTTCCCAGCCGATGACGTCATCTGGCGCAATAAATTAGTTTTCCTTTAGAAAAATAATTCGGTAAAATCAACAAAATCTGAAATTAGGGTTTCTTTAGGTTTAAAACTCCTAGGAGCACGTATTTCTTCATACGAACTCCGATTTAGGTGATTCAAATTTCTAAATTTATATAAATTCAAGATCTAGCTAACTAGACTAAAATTATTTGATATGGAGTTAATTTGGGTGTTCATTTGAATTTATTTGAGTTTTATTTGAATTTATCATATTTTCGCGTATAGATTTCGACGACTCTGGAGAGCTTGACCCCTCTAAGGATTTAGTGTATCAGGACTTTGAGCAAGACAAGTTATACCATTTATCATATTGATCCCACTATTTTAAATTTATTTGAGCAAGACAGTAGTCCCACTTGGCGCAAGAGGGGGCTTCTGGAGGATGGTTAATCCAATGGAAGCGAACCTTAGCGGGCATAAATACTTTAGGGTGGAGCATTGTAAAAGACTTGTGATAATTGCTTAGTCACACACCTTCGAAAGTGTGTATTGGCCGACATTAAAAGCAGTTTATCTCGTGTGGGTAAAGCTGTACACACTCTGCATAGTAGAAAACTACTCGAATAGCCATGTTCATGGTCATGGACATGCTGAGTAAAGCCACTCTAAGTTAGACTTTGTTTTTGGTTTTAAAATGATTTTGGCAAATGGTTTGAGGATGGTTAATCATTGTGGTAAAATTGGACGGTTAGCCCTGTGATAGGAGGGTATCCTTCACCATTCATTCATGGAGGTTTTCCAGATTAAAACTGTCAATTTAAAATCTGATTTTAGTAATAGAATAAAAATGGCCTTGGAAATTATTATGAATATTTAAACTGAAAATACTGCTTTATGCAAAATAAACCCTACTAGCCTCACTTGTTTACTTATGCATGCATCTTACTCTTTTATTGGGTGTAACTTGCGAGCACGGAAGTTGTGCTCACTCTTGCTGAATAATATTTATTCAGGAGAAGACTTATACCAAGACGGTGAGGATCTAGACATTTAGGCCTACGCCCCCAGACGATCGCCTGTGGCGCATCATGTGGCACACCTACTACTTTATTTTCCACTGTGTTATTTCATTTGGCCTCAAGCCCATTTTGTAATAAACTCGGAATTATATTAAATAAATGTGTGATATGATTGTGATGTCAGTTTTGTATGACTGTGTACGCTAGCTATCCTGGACTAGTATATGAACACAGAGAATTTGGGATACTTCGTTCCTGGGTTCGACATCGGCCTAGATGGTCCATATCAGGGTGGAGGTTGTTGTTGTATGTGGGTTCAAGGCCTTTGGGTAGGCGATGGACGGTGGTCTATTTTGGCTTTCTTTCTTTGTTCTTTGGTTAAGTTGGAATGGTCATTCTCCAAGATGATGGCTCTATTTACCAAATCCTGAAATTCGTCTATCTTGTGGATGGATAGGAGCATCTTAAGGTAAGGGTGCTTCCCATCTAGAAATTTTTCTATCTTCTTCTCTTCTGTGTCCATGTCAGCTGGAGCGTAGCGGGAAAGGTCATTAAACTGACTCAAATATTCTATTATTTTCTTCCCTCCTTGGGTCAAAGCTCGAAACTTGCACTTCTTCAACTCCATTCTTCCTGTCGGCATATGGGTTTCTGTGAAACATAGCTTGAATTCTGCCCATGTGATTGGCTGTTCACTGACACAATTGCAGTTGTAATTGAAGCACCAGGTAGCTATTGGTCCTATCAGTTGGTGTGACGCATACCGAACTTTCTCAGTAACCGAGCATCCTACAGTGTCCAATTTCTTCTCTATCTCCACCAGCCAATCTCTTGCGTCTAGTGGATCGACTGCTTTGGCAAAAGTAGGAGGGCGAGTCTGGAGAAAATCACCCAAACTAACCCCGTGAGCTGGCTGTGATGTGGCTGTGAGGTGGTAGGTGCTACTCGAGTCAACAGAGCTTCCATAAAGCGGTTTTGGTTTTCTTAGGCTTCTTTTTGGGAGTTTTCTAGGAACCTGAGAATATCGACCATTATTCCTAGGGGATTTGTCGCTCCTGTTGTTGGTGGGTGGCTGGCTTCTGGTATTGTGGTTGTTCTGGGCTGGCCTGGTGCTGTTTCCTGAAGTGTACATGTGGGTTTTCTGTTGACTGGTCCTGTGGCAATAATCCCTATCTCAATCCCAAATCTCGATCACCGTGTCCTTGACCTTTCATCATGTGGGGAAGATGTTGAGAAATGGTTTGAATTAGCTGTTGTGCTTGGAGTATTTTATTATGAGTCTTTTATATTGGCTATACTAATCTCTTTGCTTCTTTAGTAGTGATTTGTGGTAAAGAAGAGGGTATTAGGTTTATCTGGCAGATATTAACCCGGGGTGAGTTGTGTTAATCCATACACAGTAATCAAATAACACCAAGAAACAATGAGATGCAAAAAGATCCAAATCATATACTAGCTGAGTCTCTCATGCTCAGTCATGCTCGAGATCTCGTTCTCGAGACCGCCCAAATCCACAGGTATGGGACTACTCCGAGCTTGCATATGAGTGCGAACCTACACTACCCTGGATCGATGTGCCCAGGTACGCTCGAGATCCCATTCTCGAGACCGCCAAACCACATATTTGGGACCGCTCAGGGTTCATTGCTGAGTACGCCCATGACTTCACTCCTGGGTACGCCAGAGTACACGCTCGGAGTGCTACGAACCACTCGTTCGGGAAAACTGGTATTTGTAAATGGGTTGAGTCACATTCTTTTACATCGTTAGCCTTTATTTGTTTTCTTTAATTATTCTTGCTTTCTTTTATACTGCCGATGGTCTCATTTAGTTATGAAGATGAAAAGGTAAGGATTTCTTATGGGTATGGTCCATGCTCATCCAATAAGTGGAAAAGTGTGTCCATGCCAGAATTCTACTTCATGCCTCTCGTTCAGGCACTAAAGTCTATAATCTTATACTGATAACCCATCGCCAACATTTTTACGTAGTCTATCCTAGGTCAAGCTGCAATACTAACAGACTTACTAGCAGGAGATGACAACACGAATCTTAATACACCCCGCACTGTCTTTAACAAAATAATAAACAAAAGGGATGGTTCTACGTTAGTATGCTGTCACTTTAAGTAAGATGAGCTTTGTGGATATCATGGGGATATGCCCATGATCTTAGGATGATGAAACAATTGGCAATGTGGCTTTTGGTTTGTAGTTTCATGTGTTTTCGATAAAGTTTCAGATCTGTCAGGTCAGCGGCTGTCTGACTTGCTTTTGTGCTAATTGTTGATATTAGTTATGAACTGATTTTGGGATAGGTCATATCCATATTTGTTAATGCATATGTGTTGCATATTGCATGTTTTGGCTAACGTGGGTCAAGTTGTGAAGAACTTGTTCCCGGATTCGTGTTTGCTTGTCTATTGCTGTGCAGGTGTCTTGCAGGTCAATGACGGTCAACGGCGAGGAGGATCGGGACTAAGCTTGGAGAGCTGAGGTCCAGAACGATCATGGATGCCGGGTGAGGTCAGGTGACTCAAGCATGGCGTAGAATGGACGAGGATGACCGAACGGGCGGTTCGGTGCGACTGGTTGGATCAAGTGGTGCGGGAGTTGTTGCAAGTGCTCAGTGGTGCCGGTGGGATCCGGACGGGAGAGACTTGATGACATGGAGCTGTTGATCAACCTACACGTGGCGAAGCAGGTGATTGCTTCATGATCTGTGGACTCGGTCTTTTGGAAATGATCGAGAAGGGGTATTTTGGTAATTTTACCAAATACCATCTTGGTGACCTTTTGACTAAGCCACGGCGCGGGTCGGCGCATGGTGAAGCGGTTTAGATCAATCGACGATGAAGACGGCGCTTTGAGATGCGTGCGTATGTGTTCCGTTGATGTTGGGCCTTAATGGAAGCCAATTTGGGTTTTAGGGTTTAGTGGCTACCCTATAAAAGGAGATGTGATGGTCATTTGTTGGGTTGGCTCTGCCCTGCAAAGAAATGCAGAGGCTTTAGATTTTGGGGCTGCTTCTGGAGATTAGGGCTGCTAAAAAAGGCAAAATTTGAAATATGCCATTAAGAATCTTAGCACTTCGAGATTTGCCACTGAGAAACATGAAATTCGAAATATGCCACTCAACTTTCTTTTCTCATTGAAATATGCCATTTCTCACATCTTTTGTCTAATTCCCATCAATTCAAAATATGTTATACCCATTTTGCCCCTCTACCAAACCAAGAAACGAATTCAACCAAGCCAAAGATTTCACCTGCCCATTTAGCTCGGGTTAAGCACCATGAACCGAGAAGTGAGGTTGAGCGCTAGGGCTTGGAGCCGCCACCGGTCCTGCCGCCTCCTCCACGCACGGCCACCGTCCCGCCCTCCCCCTCCACGGCCACGGTCCGCCCGCCTCGCCGCGCCTAAACCAGCTGCCAGCCCGTCGGCTGGGCGTCCCAGCCATGGCGGCCGCCGCTTGCCGCCACCCCACCTGGCCGGCCGGAGGCTTGAGCGCTAGGGCTTGAGACGCCGCCGCCACCGGTCCCCTCCTCCTCTCCACGCCGGCTCTCCACGCCGGCCATCCGGCCCCCCCTCCTCCACGCGCCCACCGGTCCTGCCCCTCCCCCCTCCGCCCGGTCCCGCCCCCTCGCCTCGCCCAAATCGGCGCCTCCCCGTCGGCCGCCAGCAGTCCTCCATCATAAGATTGAGTGCTTTTCTTCATAGACCGCAGATTCATCAAGAGGTTATTGCATCACACTGGAAGTAGCATGAGATGTCACACTGGAATGTGAAGTAGCAGGGGGCCGCATTCATAGACTGCAGCATTCACTGAAGAGGTTATTGCATCCGGTGCCGCATCGCCGCAGGGGGCTGCATGTGAAGTAGCAGTCACACTGGAATGGTTGCATGAGATGTCCAATGTCCGTTGTTGATCAAATTTGGTTGAAATGTGATGTCAATTGGGCTGCTTGTTTGATTTTTTGTAATGTAGAAAAAATGTTTGTTTCTGTAATTGGTGTGTAATTGGTGACTGGAATTGCAGAAATATAAAGTCAATTTGGATGCATGTGTGTGATTGCTATTGCTGGAGTTGATAAAATGTGTGTGATTACTATTGATGAAATTTATGAAATGTATGTGATTGCTGGAATTGATGAAATGTTGAACCAAGTTTCTGGAATTGATGGAATTAGAACAAGTTCAGTTTTAATCTTCTGCTTGTTCTCACATAGCCTTGTACATTTTTGTGAAGCGGAATAGCATGGCTCTACTCTGAACAGTTATTAGTCTCTAGCTAGCAGAAACCTAAGAATCAGCTTGGTAGCTCTGCTGATCAAGTTGAAGCATCAAGGCAAGTCAATGGCTTCTAGCCTCTACGCGGAGCGCAAAATCATACTCCTTAGTCCTCACCATTTCAGCGTGCCTGCCAACTCCAATAGCGCTTCCACTTGACGTATAGTCCGCAGCTTCTCTTCTTGCTTCAACATGGTCGCAACAGAAAAATAAGATTTCAGAAATTTCCTGTAGCATATGAGAACCAAGATGATAAAGAAAAGCAATATGAAAAAGTGGCAGAAAATCCATAATCCAATTATGAACTGATAAGGAGACAACTGATTATCTCTGGACTCGATTTACCATGAGGGATGTGACATTATCCTTGCCCTGCAATATTTTCTGCACTATTTATCATGTACAGCTTTGCTTCAAGGGAAATTGCATTGCTGTAGATGTCAATGATTACAGAATGTACAACTAAAATCGATGAGCACACAGTATCAGTGAGAGCAATCACAGCCATAAATTCATAATCTTCCAACCAATCCTGTCATCAAGATATGCTCATTTACATAAACAAAGTAGTGTAAAGCCAAAATAAAAGTTCATCCATTGCATGTAACAGTAATCTTCCAACATCAAGTCTGAACCATACACAAGTCTAACATCAAGTCTTAACCATAAAGCAAAATAAAGGAAGATGCAACAAGTTTGTCATTACATAGGAACATCCATGAATTCTGTCATCACAAAAGCATCATATTACATAGGAACGACCTACTTCTTCTTCTTAGGGGTTAGCTTCTTTTTAGCTAGCTTCTTAACTGGCGATCTCATCTTTTGTGGGGTAGAAGTAGATGGTTCACCTCCAAGACCATGAGCAGATATGACATCCAATTGTTGCCTCATCATAGTAAGTTGGGGAACAATGGCAAGACCATCCCCTACAGAAGGAGTAGGTGCTACAGCAACATCTTCTCTATCCTTCTTACTCTTCTTCCTTGGAGGGTTTCTTTTCCTATAACACATACATGAAATTGGTTAGTGCATTATAATAAAATTTAAGCATGCATTTTAACACATATTTACCTTTTCTTAGGGGCTTTTAGAGGGCATGCTCCCCTGCTTTGATGTCCTAGTTCTCCACAGGTCTTACACTTCTGTTTACTTTGCTGCCTTTTTTTCTTTGGCACCTCATTGGCAGCCTTAAACCTTTGTGTCTTTGGTCTTCCCGCTGACCTTTTGAGCTGAGGTGGGTGCAACTTGAAGCCAGGATCAACTTTTCGCCATTGGGACTTGTCAGTCATCGGTTGCACAATCCCAGCATATGCAGCTTTAAATTTAGGCAAAGAGAAGAACTCATCAACATAGTCCTCCATATTGGCTTGCCTATTGCTACAGATGAATCGCAAAGCATGCTGGCATGGTTTCCCAGATACTTGCCATTCTCTACATGTGCATTCCCTACTAAGAAGATGGACCACATGCCTGCTATTGTCAAGCACGTTCACTACCTCAGCACTTGTATTTGCTCCTGGGGTTACCTTCAAGTGTCCAAGACCTCTAGTGCTCGCATTGAGTTCATGAATAACAGCTGGAAGTATTCTACCCTGCAATCTGTCTCCAATCCTCCTCCTCTTATCACAACGCTGCATAATCAAGTTTCGGATGGTGTCCATGAGTTCAACCACCGGAAGATCCTTAACATTCATGATCCAAGAGTTGTACGTTTCTGCAATATTGTTGTGCATGTAGTCACACTTCGCAATTGTATTGAACAAGGCCCTACTCCAGATGTGAGGGTGGTATTGGTTGAGGTACTCAATGGCTGCTGGACAATTTTCTTGAATTACTTGAATGTGCTCCTGCAAATCCTCAGATTCAGAAGATCGTGTCATTATCCACATGTTACTGGAGACCATAGGACCATGAAACTTCTTCTGCATGTTCCCCCAAAGATGCCTGAAACACTCTCTATGCTCAACATCCGGGAACACCCTCTTTACACTCAAGACATACCCCATTCCCAAAGATCTGATGCAAAGTCACCCATGTGGTTTGCCGATTGCCTTACGTAGCTATTGCATAAACCAAGTCCAATTCTCTCAAGACTCGAGTCAATAATACCATATGCAACCGGTACATCCAGCCAGGCTATCTATGGTCAGAAGCAGATGCCAATCGCCATTGTACCTACCAAAGGAGAAAGGTAGAGTCGATGCCCAAGCACGGTCTACAACCATTAAGAAATCCATCAATGCAAGGCTTTAGCGCAACGAACATCTTGTGAAAGTGTGTCTTCTCACCGTACACCTTGGTGTCTATCTCAACGATGCTACTCGGCATTATTCTTTCAAGCTCGCTTTGAAACTGCATAAAGATTGGAAACTCTCCTCCCATGGCCCGTAGATAGTGCTCTAGTGCTAACTGCTCTCAAACCCACACCTTTCCATAGCCAATTGTTACATTGTATTTGCTCGAGTGCCTTTTCTAACTCACTTGCACCCATAGTTGGATTTGCCCTAATCAAAGGAAGAGCTCTATCTCGCCACCCAAATTTGCGATGCCATAGAGCTCTTTATTACGCTTGTTGAAGCACATTTGTGGGAATCAACCAACATCAGAATCTCGCAGATAGATTGCAACAACTTAGTATTTAGCAACTTAGTATTTAACACAATGAAATGAACATTACTTAGTACAACTTAAACTATGTTACGTTAGTACCGTTACACTTTGATCAATCCCAGTATGCGCAGTTATTCTCCAAGGACAGTCCTCCTTCTTACATTCTCCTCTGTACCTTGTTTTGTCAGTCTTACATTTGCCTATCTCAAACTCCCCCTTAATAGCAAACTGCCTCAAAGCTAATCTGAATTCCTTCATATTAGGAAAGGTGCTGCCCAATTCAATCTTGGGATTTTCCTTATCATGCACATGCACTGCTCCACATGTGCATAGTCATTCACTAATAAGTCGCCCTCTGTGATCAATACCACCATTGTTGGGACCACTAGCATCATCATTCGCTCCACATGTGCATACTCATTCTCCTCGCCCTTAGCCCAAGCATGTCAAACATCTGGTCGTCCGTGATGTACACACAATTTCCATCCACATTAGTAGGGTCGGGTGGATCAACTTGGGGAATAGCAAAACCTGCTCCTTGACTAGCCCATATGAGAGTGTGTGTGGAGTCATTGCAAGGACTGCCTGGTTCTTGCCATTGTGATGTGGAGGAGTCATTAATATGATCAACATGAAAGGATAGGTGTGGATGACTCACGATCGACATTGCAAGCACTAGAAATTCACCGCAAATAGTTGACAAGTTTTTTTGGGTATCCACTATAGTGATGAACAAATTAACCAACTTACTATCCATGTTTGCATCAAATAACCCCAGAAGTTCGGCATCGCTACATACCCTTACTTGTGTTCCTTTCTTACTATCAAAGTACCATATCAAAGCATCCTGCGCCGACCCCCAAATTGACTTTCGTTTCAAGTCATCGTTCAGATCTAACATCGAGTACAAATCTCTATCATCTACCACCAAATCATGAGTTGCAGCTCCATATGACTTGGTGCTGCCATCATCAAGCCGTGCTACGTACGCAGCAAAGTTAGCAACTACTCTATATGCGGTACCACACTCAACCCTACACCAACACCAACAAATAAATGAAATACGAAGCACATGTTAGCTACAGCGAACATCTTAGCTATATCATATAGTCCACAATATGATAGAAAATATATATATATACCCGCTGCTACAATGCGATTCTTCCATTTGATTTCCATCGCAAATAGTCAAAGGTGAAGTTGCCTTCTTCTTTTCCTTCTTCGAGATATAGGACTCCTCTTCGACTCGGAATCGGGCTAGTGACTAGACAAGCAATAAAAATTAGTCACATGAGCTTGTGCATACATCATGGGATGTCAGAAATTTGTAAATAAGAATTCTGACAAAAAAAAGTTGATGTTTTTGTATGCGAGATTGTAAGATTTGGAGATTACTACTGCCTGCTCATTCTAGTTCATGAATTGTACAAACCCTCACACCTTTTTTTTAATCAAATGGTGCAGATCACTACTTTCAGCATTTCATTGGTTGTGCATGGGACAGTAGCTGAGGGCAGTTCTGCAGTAAGTACTTAATTACAATATAATGAATGCTGGATGCAAACTTAACTAAATTAATTGCCCAAATTCAACTTGAAACTTGATGAATGCATGTTGCAGGGTGAAATTGATCCTTACGCTGTTCCAAAGAGCATGGGCATTTTCCAAACAGTCAGAAGCCCAAAAACTATAACATCAGTTTCAGTGGCTACAAGAATAATCGATAACCATGAAGCTTACAAGGTACATTATCACAGACACAGTGTGTCAGGGACTTGCTTCATAAACACACATTTCTAATCCTGCTCACTGAAAAAACAAAAGAAAGCATTGAGCATTGCACCTGGAGCCTCTTGATTCCCCAGCGGCGGTGGCCGGCGAGCTGGGGGTGGCGACGCGGCGGCCGGCGAGAGGGGGCGCAATGACGGGGAGGCGCCACGG
This sequence comes from Phyllostachys edulis, assembly GCA_036346405.1. Taxonomy (NCBI): domain Eukaryota; kingdom Viridiplantae; phylum Streptophyta; class Magnoliopsida; order Poales; family Poaceae; genus Phyllostachys; species Phyllostachys edulis. The sequence goes on along the minus strand of CM070552.1, from coordinate 45,401,749 downwards.
TTTGGGCGAGCAGGGGAGCAGGGGTAGGACCAGCGGCGGCGTGGAGGGGGAGGGGCCAGGACCGACGGCCGGCGTGGAGGGGAGGGAGCAGGACTGGCGGCGGGCTCCAAGCCCTAGCGCCAACCTCACTTTCTGGTTCATGGCTGCCGAACCGAACGAAATGGGCTGTGAAATGTCTGTGCTGTTGAATTCGTTTCTTGGTTTGGGAGAGGGCAAAATGGGTATAACATATTTTGAATTGATGGGAATTAGACAAAAGATGTGAGAAATGGCATATTTCAATGAGAAAAGAAAGTTGAGTGGCATATTTCGAATTTCAGGTTTCTCAGTGGCAAATCTCGAAGTGCCAAGATTCTTAATGGCATATTTCAAATTTTGCCGCTAAAAAAAAGGGGAGCCGAGGGTTTTTTGGGAGCCTGAGTGGCGGCGCCCCCTCGATGAGAAAAGAAGAACCCTGTGTTAGAGCTGCAGCGGCTGCTTTTTCGATCCTTGGTTTCTTAATGCTAGCAGATATTGTTTGCTGCAAGAGAGTCCTCCTGAAAAAAACCAGGAAGTGGCGGCCGTCCCTTAGCAGAGAATAGGAGCTGGCCGGTTCGGTGCTGGTAAAATCCTGTGCTGCTGCGGCTTTGCATATCGGCAGTTTTGCTGCTTTTAATCTGTTCTGCTTCATTGCTGCGGCACGAAAAATTCTGGAGCTGTGCCGGCCGGTTTCCCTTCTGTATTTTTGCTTTGATCTGGGCGGCGGTTCTGCCCAGTCCGGATCATTAGCATGCTCCTGGGCAGCGACCGGTTCATGGGAAAGATTTGTGTTCTTAGCTGCTCTGTGCGTGTGAGGTGAATGCACCCAGCTTTGATTCGGTTCTATACTGCTCCATGTTTTGATTTTTTTGCTGAGTGTTTTGCTGCGGCAGTATTGATTCCGGTTTTTCCTCTGTTGCGCGCTGCAGAAAGGAGATCTGGGCAGCGGCCACTTCTTGGCTGCAGAAAAGCAGTCCGTGGCCGTAGGTTGTAGTTCCTCGGCAGAAAAATTGCAGCCGTAGCTTTTTCTTGCTGTTTCGGTTGGCAGTTTACTGTTTTGGTTTTCTTCAGTTTTTAGTCTTTTACTCTCCTGTGGCTGCTGTCCCTTGGCAGGAAAAATGATTCGCTACTGTTTGATTTGATGATTCAAGATCTTTGTTTTATGGCTGCCAATTTATATATATATATATATATATATATATATATATATATATATATATATATATATATATATATATATATATATATATATATATATGCTACTGTAGCTAGTGGCTGCATCTTGATGTGTGCGAGGCACTGGTTCTAACTGCCAGCAGGTTGTCTGCCCGGAAAAAATGAGGAATCATAGCTGTCTGGATTTGGTGATTGTTTTGGCTGCAGTCTTGTGCGTGTGGTCTTGAGATGTTTTTGGTCTTTTGCTTCGAGGTTTGATCGGATTCAACACAGGTCATCCGCTGTGCCTGTATACAGACCTTCATAGCTTTTATAGTTATTAGAGTGAAAGTAGTGTTGAGTTCGATCAGGGTGAAAAGTAGAGAAAGCGCCTATTCACCCCCCCCTCTAGTCGCCTTTCCGGTCCTACAAGCTTTTTAGCATAATACTTTTGAAATGGGAATGGAATAGAAATTGATATGGAGACAAGAATTAGTACAGTACTTAGTGCCATATAGCAAGTGAGAAAAGCTTACTTAGGTTTTGCAACAGTTTCTATTTTATTAGCGTGGCCCTAACCGATCGCTCTTATACCAGCTGTGGCGCCTCGTGTCATTACCTCAGAGGGTAATCATAGTTAAGCATATGGATTACTATTTGTCTACCTGGTAAGACACCGCTCTAATAAATAGTAAGCCTTACTAGAGTGAACGCAGTAGAACAATAAGATAGAAACTGTACTTTTTATTCCAATTAGCCACTCAAGGCTATTGTTCTTACAAGTAGTAATTTACAACTGCAAAATGGGACTAAATCCTCTCACTTGCCTGCCATGCTCCATTGGTCTTCTATTCCTCCCACGCGTCAAATAGGGTGTCCACCTCGCCCTGCTCCTCGCAGACAGCGCCCTCGCCTCCTGCAACCTCCTCGGTACCTACATGTCCTTCATCCCACTCGGGACAGTTCTCGGCCAGACTAGGATCTAACAAAGGAGAATAATAGCAAGTTTGAGTACTAGTGTACTCAGCAAGCATTAATAGCAAAAATGCACTATATGACTCATCTCTTAGCTGTGTCTTTGGTTTTGACTGGAAGAGAGGCTTGTGAGGGAGAAATGCTTTGTGATGGCTTGAGAAATGAGGCAATGCATTTATGTGGGGCAGACTTCGGTTGTGACTTCCCTTCTGCCCTGTGCATGACCCTTATGCCCCTCCCTTATCTCATTTGCTCTCACATGGCACTTGTCGACGATCGAGTCGCCGATCTTACGAAATAAATAGAGAAAAATGACAAACAGTTCTTGGGAGAGAATGGGACTGCTCTTTATTTATATAAACTGGCTATTACAGTGGATGCTCTTAACAAGGCAGTGGACTAATCCTAATTACACTTAGCGTAATGCTTGCTGTACTGTAGAATCAGACTTGAAACATGAATCTAATGCTGATTTTCGTGCTTCAATCCGATGCCATTTCTATCCGTGCTCCATCTTTAAGTACCTCGAAGAGATGGTAGTTTCTCCTTGATGAGACGCCTGTTGAAAATGCCGTGACTGGTCGCAGCAAGGCAGCGATTGATGAAATACCAACCGTTCGGCGGTTGTGTGTCTGTGAGACCCTCAACCGTATGATGGTTATTGTCAGTGTCTTAGGATCATGCAACGTTGTGTGGTGTGGAGCAAATATGTCATGTGTTCGATTCATCACATGGTAAGGAATATACTTGGAGTTAGATCCAATGCCAATTCATTGCTTCTACAAGCAGTCATCTGGTCGGGGACTGGGTACAGGACCTCATTCGACCAGGATACTTATTATGTAACCTTTGGAGTCCTTACGACCACAAGGGTTGTTAGCCATAGGGGCTACGACCACGAAGACATATGGTCTTTTATTATGTATTAAACTAATACATAGAGATTTTAATCCTCATCAGTTAGCCTCCGAACTTTAAGTGAATTGGTCATGTAAACACTTTCTCCTGATGGAGTCGTATCAAACAGACCCTCATTTAATCCCGTGACATACGAGATGGTCTGTATTCACTTTAAAATTGAGAAACTGCCTTGGGACCCCAAGGGTTTTTCTGTCCGTTGGACTTTGGTTTGTCTCCGGTAGACTTTAGGTAACTCTCCGATGCAGTTAAAGAATTGCGGCTATAAATACCCTTCAGCGCAAGGCTTTAGGGTTTTTACGCCTCCTGCTTTCCCTTTTCATCTCCTGAGAGAAAAAATTATCTCCGACCTCCTTTTATCTACTACCTTCTACAAGCTCCTTTCTTCCAAAACTCTGCCATGCCGGATCTCATCGCCAACCGGTCGGTTTCCGATTTGAGCGAGAAGAAACTGGAGAGCTTGGAGAAGATCAGGTTGCTATCTGACAAGGACCTGATTTCTTGGAGATTAGTAGCCGAAGAGCATTCTCCGAGTAGTGAAGATGAGGAAATTCCTGTTTTCCTTGCATATATCGAATGCGGCTTTAGGTTGCCAGTTCACTCCTTCCTTACCAAGATTTTAGAGCATTATGCAGTCGAACTGGTGAACCTTGCTCCCAATGCCATCGCCAACCTCAGTATCTTCGTTTATATCTGTGAAGCGTACTTGGGGATTGCCGCAGATCTGGATCTCTTCAAGTACTACTACAGAATGGTGAAGTCGGGGAAGACGACCGAGACGCCTGGAGAGCGTACCTTGCGTCTCCATGACGGAAAGGCCGATGAGTACATTAGCATGTACTCAAAGTCTTCATGGTCGTCATGGAATAAAAACTGGTTCTACATGACGGTCACTCAAAAAGATCGTCTTTATTATACTGGTAAGAAAGCGGTCGAAAATCCAGAGTGGCGCTCCTCCGTGGAGAAGGAGGGAAAAGTGGGGAGATGGATTGAAGCCATCCAACTCCTTAGTGTTAGGGATTTAACCTCCTGGCACGTGGTAAGGGATTTCTCCATGCGCCGGATTAGCCCCTTGAAGGCCTGAGCTCATTCGATGCTCTGGTACATTGGTCGTGATGACGCAACGAAAGATTCCAAGGAGGGTAAGTCCTAAAAGATTCCAACCAGTTTGCTTATCTCGACTGTTTACCTTTATGATCCTAAAGTCTCTTGTTTATCCTTACAAATGTTTCTCTTGATGAGATCAGAAGCCGGATCAAAATGATTTGCATTGGAGAGCCTGGCGAGAAGGCTGATTTCCCTCAGATTTTAGCGGTTGTTTCCGCAAACGAGAGGGCTGAGAGACTGAAGGTAAACATATCAACCACCTTTCATCGTTTATATATTTTCCAATGGGTTTACCATAAATCCTCTTTAATGTGCAGTCGGTTGGATTGAGGATCAATGAGGCCACTGAAAGTTGTGAGCCGATTGATACTCCGACCAATCCTACGACCACCCAAGATGGTGGTCTTATAGAGGTAGGTAACTGAACATAAATGTATATTCTAGTTGAAGGATTTTTCATCACCTAATCAATTTTGATTATTAATTTAGGCAGTTGTCATAGACTCCAATATGGTCACTCAAGACCTACCAATTGCTACCGACGTAACTGTTCTGGAGGTCGACGAATCCACACCCTCCGACCAGATGGTCAGGGATCTTATTCTTGATCAACTGGTCAAGAATATTTCTTCTGACCTCCAGTTGGAGGATATGAAGAGTCTAACCAACCCTACCGGTTCAGGACCGGTGAAGTTGGTCGAATAGAAGAAAAGGAAAGCGAGCGCGACTGATTTTGATTCAGTGCGCTTCAAACTAAAGACCAAGCAAACGACCAGGTACGTATACATGAAAGAAGGACTTATGTAAGTACTTACCTCTGGTGTGTTTAGAGTCTTGAGTTTCTTTTCTTCTTGTCATTGTAGATCGTCTCGTATTCCGGTTGATTCTGACCAGGGCACTCCTCAGGAGAAAGCTCCTGAGGAGAAAAAGGTCGAGCCAGCCCCCGAGCAGGTGGCAACGCCAGCGCCTGCTTAGGAACCCGTGGTGGCTCCAACCCCACCTACAGAGGTGGTGGTTCCTGAGGAATCTTAGCAGGTTCCGACCCCTACTGAGAATTCTTCTCTTCGAGTCGCCTTTCCACATCGCTTCCGAATTTTCAATGATGAAGATCTTAACGAAGCTTGGGGAAGAATTTCAGACCATCAAGCAAAGATGAGTCTTGACTCTATTTTTGCCGAATATAAAATATGATAATCCAGGTAATCTTTCACGACCACTTTTAATAGCATTTCCCTTTTTAAAAAATACTTAAAGGATTTTGCTATTTTTGTAGCATTTGGTGGACAATTTCGCTGTGGTCGGAGGGCTGACCTAGCAAATAAAGCTCTTGGAGAAAAAGAACTCTGAATTAGAAAGTAAGTATCCTTTTGATGTCTTCTTCTTTCCTTCTTTACCATTTGGCTCTTTTTCTGTTAACCAATTTCTCCCTTTATCATGTTTGATAAATTCAGAGAAACTTAAAGAAGAAGTTGTGGCTAAGGAAACCATTATTGCCAAGCTTAGAAAAGAATGCTAAAACAAGGACCGGTCGATTGAATACCTGATGACCAGGCACATGGAAGTCCTTGAAACTATTGAGAAGAAGAGAGAAGGTAACCGGTCGTAGACTTGACCAGTGTGCTTCCTTTCTTTAGTCGTATGTACTCATCCTTTGGTTTACTCGTACAGAGCAAACTCAAGTATTGAAGAAAACAGAAAAAGCTCTTGAGTTCGAGCGTGGCAAGGAGGCAGCCTTTGGGCAAAGTCTTGAAGAGAAGATCAAAGCTTTCAACAAGATTCTCTTTGATATGGGATCGGGAACGCAACTGCCCAATTTAGGAGATCCCACGGAGAAGATCAACTACCTTGGCCAATAACTCGAAGACCTCAGGAGTGTCCTCAAGACAACTCGGAAGAACCATGCACAGACTTTGTTTGAAGCTGTCAAGAATGGAGTCAGTTTTGCTTTGGCAAAGCTGAAAGTCTTCGACCCCACCATAAATCTCCAAGCTGTTGAGGAATACTTCAACTGCTCAGGAGAGGAAGCAAACAAAGTTTTCGAGAAAATGGCAGCTCTCGGACACAAGGTTGCGGAGGAAATGGAGGTCAGGTCTCCAACGCACAGCGACCAATCTGGTGGATTCGAGAAGTAAATGATTGTAATATTTAGACTGTTGTAAATAAAACTTACCTTCTATCATCAATAAAGTCTTTGTTTTGTCTTCTTAAATTTGCTAAGCACTCATATATTCCCTAGCCCTCGACTGCTTGTATTAGTAGAAGAACTTTACTAAAGAAGCGGTAGACCAGCAAAATTGGGCAATAGTCATGACCACGGTACACAGTATATGCTAATTATGTTATAAAAATGATCTAAGGATCACTAGGAAATCAATGTGGTCAGAACCAACATATGACTTCGACTAGTTTTAGATCAGTTCCATAATCGAAATACTGTGTAGTACCTTGTGTGGTTGAAAGATGTATAAGACTTGTATTGATGATAAGGAATCATGCAAAAATGTATGCAAAAACAACAAGTGAACTTGTTTATATATCGTAGCCAAAACTGGTCACAAAGGTTGCTAAGTTTCAGAGACTAAGAGAAACACTTCTCAAAACGTGTTCATGCTCAAGTTCCGAATGGCAGCGAGGATCATAAGAAATGGACCATTGCTAGGAAGCTCCTTCTAGTGAGCAGGACCACGTGCGGGGAAGGAGAGACTTCAACTAGGAGGTTTTCCGTGTCCCGACCAGTAGCCAAAACAAGAGTAGAATAGAATGTTGAAGGTAAGAAATGTAGTCTCTGAAAGCTTAAACATGTAAAGTACTATATTTAGTTGCCTGTGTGATACTCCTTTTACTCGTATATTTCTTTTAGAAAAGAGTGTTGGCCGCGCGTGAGAACCATTGTTTGAATGGTCACGACTAGGACCCTTATGGCGTTTAACTCGTATGTCGTAGCCATGGAGTAATAGAGATCCTTGAAAAGGGATGTTGGAGAGAATTTGATCTTCTCCGACCAATTAGACAATAATTGTATACAAACGAGATGATGAGACAAACATATAAACAATATCATTCGTCGCAAAGTAAAGGAAATGCATCTTTATTAAAAAAAATTGAAAAGAAAATAAAAATACATTTACACAAAGAACTTAAGCAATTGGTATTTGATAAAACACGCCCATCTAACATAGCTAGTCGTATCGAACCAGATCTTGTGACTTCAACCACAGTGTGTGGAGCTTTCCTTTTGGGAGAAAGTTTATTGCAATTAGCCTGGTTCTGAATTCGTCGTAGAACCAGATCACCTACAGCTAGGCTGTGAGGTTGCACCTTACGACTGTGGTATCTTCATATGGCTTGTTGGTAAACCGTCGATCGGATGAGGGCTTGGTTTCGTCATTCTTCAAGGAAATTGACGTCAACGAGTCTTAGTTGTATCTAATAGTTCTCATTGAAACAATCAGTGCGAGCAGAGCCTATCTTCAGTTCTAGAGGAAGCATGGCTTCAGCACCGTAAACCAGAAAAAATGGTGTTTCACTGGTCGCACGACTGGTCGTGGTTCGAACGACCAATAATACAGAGGGAATTTCTTGAACCCAAGCTCCTGACCATTTGATTAACTAGTCGAACACTCGGCGTTTCACTATTTGCATTTTGATACCATTGGCCCGCTCAACTACTCCATTGCTCTACGAATGAGCGATAGAAGCAAAATATATCTTGATAACTAGATCCTTACAAAATTCCTGAAAATTTCTGTCAAAGAATTGGGTACCGTTGTCTGTGATTATACAACTAGGTATGCCAAATTGTGTGATCACGTTTTTTGTGGGGAACCTCTTAGCAGCTTCAGTCGTTGTTTTAACAACTGGCTCGACTTCTATCCATTTTGTAAACGTGTCAATCATGACGAAAAGGAATTTGAAGCACCCGGGTGCTCTTGGGAAAGGTCTTAGAATGTCTAGTCCCCAGGTTGCAAAAGGCCAAGAAAGAGGTATGGTTTGCAAAGCTTGTGCCGACTGATATACTTGTCGACTATAAAATTGACACTGTATGTACTTCATCACAAGCTCTTTTGGATCATGAAGGGCAATTGGCCAGTAATATCCTTGCTTGAAGGCTTTACCGACCAATATTCTGTAGGAATGATGTGCTCCACAGACTCCTCCATGAATGTCGGGTAGCATGTTAATACCATCCATTTGAGATATGCATCTCATAAACACTCCATGATATCCTCGTTTATACAAGGCACTTTCGATCAGAGTGTATGATTTGGATTTTCAAGCTATACGATCAGCATCTACATCATCTTCAGGAATAATGCCATGCTGAAGATAATTGTAGATCGATGTTATCCAATCTCTACTGTGATCGTGCTGTACGACCTGTGGAGCATCCATGTTCTTAGGATCAATTTGTACGACCTCCAATGGAACATCTATGTCCTCGTAAAGCTCGACTACCGAGGGCAAATCGAGTTGCTCGAGAAAAACCCGGGCGGGACAGGTGACCTGGTGGAGGCCATCCGCGCCAACTGGTCTGCTAGAAAGTTTTTATTTCTAGGAATTTGTTGGATCTGAAAACCGAAGAAGTGCTTTTCGAGTTTCTGTACTTCCGCCAGATAAGATGACATCTTGGTACAATAGCATTGATACTCTTTTCCGACTTGATTCGTTATTAGTTAAGAATTGCCTTTCACTAGTAATCTGCGAATCCTGAGTGCACGAGCTGCCCGGAGTCCTACCAGTAAACCCTCATATTCTGTCACATTGTTTGTAGCAAAAAAGTTTAACTGGATGGCGTACTTGATGTGTTCGCCGGTAGGGGATATTAAGACAACTCTAGCCCCCGAGCCTTTTAGCATCAAGGAACCGTCAAAGTACATTGTTCACTCAGCGTGGTGTTCGTACTCAGGCCCTTGGGTGGGTTTAGGGTTTGTCCATTCGACAATGAATTCTGCTATTATCTGGGACATGATTGATGTTCGTGAGATGAAATAGAGGTCAAACGCCCCAAGCTTGACCGCCTATTTTGCTATTCATCCTGATGATTCCCTGTTTCTAAGGACTTGACCCAAGGGATATTCGGTTGGTACGATCACTTTGTGGGCCTAAAAGTGTTGGACCGAAAAGGCGACTAGAGGGGGGGGTGAATAGGAGCACTATCAATTTTTCGCTTTGATCCGATTCAAGCATGATATTGACTCCAATAGCTATGAGAACTATGAAGATCAATATATATAAGCATAGCGGAAGACTTGTACTTAATCCCTTCAAATCCCCAAAAGAAACGACCAAAAACACAAAAATCAGCCTTATGAGCAGTCTTGATGAACAAGAACGATCGAACCGGATGAACAAAGGTCGGTCGTTCAAGATGAACAAGAAAATCAAAGCGAATGAACAAGAAAACAGCTTAAAAACGAAAACAAAAATCGACGAACTTTTGATCCGCTTGGCCAAACTCCACCAAATTTGAAACACATCTTCCTAATGATGTCAGAACCTATTCCAAGCAACGATCGAGAAGATCCACGTCAAAGTTTTGATCTTTTGCAATTTATCAAGGAGGGTTCAAAACCGAGCAAAAACGTAAAACTTGATCCAAAACTTGCTCGTGGGTGGATGATGATCAAGATGACCTTAGATGGGTTCCCACATATCCCAGCAAGCAAGATCAAGAAGAAAAACCAAGCAAAAACTCACGGATCAAAGAAAGACCTCAAATCACCAAATAGAGAGAAAGAAAGCAAATGAACTCATCTTTGAGAGAACTTTCTTTGGATTGATTTGATAAGGTATTGGTTTACTGACCACTCCATCAAGGAGGACAAAGACTCAATACATGAGCACGAATCAAATCCAACTCTCTAGAACCCTAACCTCCACTAATCCTCTCCCTAAGCAAACTAGGGTTTCAAACACAATGAAAGGGTTGAGGTGGTCTGTCCAAAGACACCCCTATTTATAGTGGAGGCTTAGACCTTCTAGAAGAGTAACCCTAATGGGCTCCCCGTTAAGGCCCAAAACAAACGGGTCACACACGCGACGCATCTCAAAGCGCCGTTTTCACTTTTCTTGACCTAATCCACTTCTTGACGCACCGACTTGCGCCGCTGGGTTGGCATTAGGTCACCAAGGCGTATTTGGTTAAATTACCAAAATACCCTTCTCGATCTTTTGCAAAGACCGAGTCCCATCTTCGTGAAGCACCTCCATGCTTCGCCGCACGTAGGTTGATCCAGTGCTCTCTTCATGTCGGCAAGTCTCCCATCCGGCCCACCGAAACCACCATGGCACTTGCACCGACCCCCACGCCGCTTGATCGAACTCCGTCGACCGAATCGCCTGTTCGGTCACCTTTGTCCGTTTTGCGCCATGCTTGACTCCATTGACCTCACCGGCATCCTCGATCGTTTCGACCTCACTCTCCAAGCTTAGTCCCGATCATCTCGCCGCTGACCGTCATTGACCTCCAAGCAACTCGCACATCAATAGACAAAGAAATCGAATCCGGAACAAGTTCTTCACAACTTGACCCACGTTAGTCAAAACATGCATCATGCAACACATATGCCATGAAACCCATGAACTTGACCTAACCCAACAACAAAACTCCAAGTTAACCAAACTTAGAACCAAAACCGTACAACCGCCAAGTTAACTCCCAGATAATCAAGATCATGATCGCATCGCTTATATAACCGCTGGTCGTCGTCCGCTCCTCAAGGAAATCCAAAACTTCCCAAAACATCTTCTCTCGAAAAACCATACCGCTTCTCAAACGGTTCACCGTGATGCGGTACAACCGCTCTCTACACGCCGGTTCTATCAAGATCATGGTCGCATCATGACTTACACGCGCATACGACCGATTGTCCCGACATTCTTCAAAACGCTGTTTCGACAAACCGAGAACGACATTGCCAATTGTAACATCATCCTAAGATCTCGGGCATATCCCCATGATATCCACAATCTCCCCTTGATGAACACATTGGCAATTTCCCACAAATGCAAATTTTGAGGTTTGAAAAGTAAAACTCTGCGTTTTTAGCTCAAAGGCACAACTTGATCCAAATGCAAGAAAAAGCAAGGAAATGACCAAGTTGGCTCGAGAATAGTATCAACAAGTGAGATACTGCAAAAGAAAGCAAAAAGCTTCATTTTCCGTAAACGAGTCAAAATCTCACTTAAGGTCCATATGAAAGAACAATTGTTCGATATGACCTTTGATCATTGTGAGGATCAAGAATTGCAATTCAAGTTCAGAAGTAGCAATAAAACCATAAGAATGCAAATAAGAAACTCCCCCTCACTATGATCCTCAGAATTTCAAATTTTCTCCAAGTAGCTCCCCCTTTTTCAAACAACTTCTCCCCTTTAACACAACATTTTGAAATATCTTCTCCCTTTGACAATGGAGTCATCAAGGAATCACGCCTTCCTCTCGTCCAGAGATGACAAATGCGAATGAGGAAAAAGCATAAGAAGGAGTATGCATGAAATGCAATGGAGTGGCTTCAATTTTTTGTATTTTTCAATTGTTGAGTACAAGAAGCTTTGGAGATTACCCAAAAGAACAAGCTAGCATTTCTAAAGTTGCACAAACAACATATCAAGCCTAAATGCTAGCAAGATCATGATAAGACATATATAACAAAGCTAAGCAAGAAGGCTCAATATAAAGCAATGAATTTTAGCCTTTTAAGCAAAGCTTCAAATCTAGCAAGTTCGTCAACAGGGATCCTAAAATGATAGTGGCCATGTCAAAATGTCAAAGTTAGATCCAAAAGCTAACAATGATCATATTAAGAGACAAATAGGTCCTGAATTGAATCATTTTGCTCAAATTTCTCAAAAGCCCATTTTTCAACTGTTTTTCATTTGCAATGAATATTGAAGTTGACTAATGGTCTAACTTAGTGACAAGATCCTGGACTAGGAGCCATCCACAAACTCATCCTAAGCTTCGACCAGAAGTTGACAATTTGTATTTTTAGCATTGTGCTAGATCTCAAGCCTCACTACGACCATCCCAAGCAACAAAAGCTTAAGAGAGTGGTCTAGGTCATCCAAAACTCCCCCTGAGTTCATGCCTAGTGCAATGACAAGCAGTCTCATGAGAAAGAATTGGTGAGATCAGTTCTTTCGCACAAAAGAGATCATTTTTTATTTTGCACAAGAGCGGTTTTAGATTCTCAAGAACACAAGAAGCTCAAGTAATGATCAAAGCTAGATTCAAGAGCTAACAAAGCAATTTTGACAGGGCCAATGTCATAAAAGGAGCACTAATTGCGCAACTGGCTAAACAATTCACAAATTGCTAATTTCTTAGTTCAAGTTGTTTTTCAAGTTCTAGCTCATACAAAGAAAGACTTAGCTACACATGTGAAAGCATGATAATTCTAGCAAGTCAAAGAACTAGACATGGCATTGAGCAAGAATTTGAAACACTAAAGCTCCAAAGGGTAATAAGCAAAGCTTCATCAATTTTAAAAGATAAGGTAAAAGCTTATATTACAATGCATCTTTTGGATTTTTCATATGAATGCAATATGATACAATGAGATGCAAGAAAAACTCAAAAGCCTAAAAGATCAAAAAAGATCAACAAGTTCAAAAGAAAATCAAGAAAAGATCAAATGAACAAGGAAAGATCGAGAAAAGATCCAACTCCCCTCAAACCAACCCATAGGGATAAATTACCCTAACTCACTCCTCAAGGTGGCAAACCTTGTTGGGTCTAAAGGCTTGGTGAGGATATCGCTAATCGAGCCTCTGACTCCACAAAATGTAGCACAATATCACCCTTCTCAACGTGGTCTCTAAGGAAGTGATAGCGAATGTCTATGTGCTTGGTCCTAGAATGTTGCAATCGGTTTTTAGCAATGTTAATAGCGAAGTGTTGTCACGTAAGAGAGGAACACTAGCAAAAGTTAACCCAAAATCCTTAAGAGTGGAGACCATCCACAAAATCGACTACAAAGAACTAGCAAAGACTACATATTCAACTTCAAAGAAGGATTGTGCAATGTAAGACCGCTTCCTAGAAGACCAAGAGACAAGAGAAGTGCCTAAGAAATGACATGTGCCGATGTGCTCTTCCTATCTAGCCTACTACCCGCAAAATCGAATCAAAACCCCGAATGGACAAATAAGAAGAACAAGAATACCAAATGCCATATCAAGGGTAGAGTGTAAATACCGAAAATGCGCTTAACGGCTTGGCGATGTGAAGTCCTCGGTGACGCTCAAACCTCAAGCAGAGGCGCATCATGAAGTGGATGTCCGGTCTTGAGGCCGCCAGTATGAAGGAGCCGATCATGTGCGGTACTCGCTGATCCACGGCTTCTCCTTCCTCATCTCGATCCAAACAATCGATGTCGCCATGGGAGTGGCGATCGACTTGCAATCACCCATCTCAAAACGCTTGAGCAAATCCTTGGTGTACTTCGCTTGATGGATGAAGATCCTTCCTTGCATCGCTTGATTTGTAGCCCCGTAAAGTAGTTGAGCTCTCCCATCATACTCATCTCAATTCCTCGACATGGTCTCGTAAAAACCGAAACAAGAGCATGAGAGGAACCACCAAAGATAATATCATCTACATAAATCAACAAGCAGAAGTCATTGCCATGCCTAAGAATGAAAAGAGTCTTATCAACCTTTCCCATTTCAAAATCATTCTTAAGCAAGAAGGTCTTAAGTCTATCATACCAGGCTCTAGGGCTTGCTTAAGACCATACAAGGCTTTGGATAACTTGTAAACACGATCGTGGTGCTTGGGATCCTCAAAGCCGGGGTTGCCTAACATACACTTCCTCCTCTATAAAACCATTCAGAAGGCACTCTTAACATCCATTTGATGCAACCTAAAACCTTTAGATGCAGCAAATGCAAGCAAGATGCTGAATGGCTTCTAATCTAGCAACAGAGCGAAGGTCTCATCAAAATCTAACCCCTCAACTCGCTAAAACCCCGAGCTACCAATCTAGCCTTGTTTCTAACCACGTAACCATCCTCATTTTGTTTATTTTTGAACACCCAACGGTTCCTATAACATTATGACCACTAGGAGGATCTACAAGGTTCCAAACTTTATTTCTTTCAAAATTCTCTAACTCCTCATGCATGGCATTGACCCAACTAGCATCGATAAAGCATGTGATATATCTTTGGGTTCAAAAGAAGCTACAAATGCAGAGTGAGAGAAAAGACTTGATCATGATACCGGAGCGAGTGACTCGCTCATGGAGATTACCAATCATCCGATCCGGAGGGTGTTGCTTCGAATGTGCAAAGGAGCGCTGGGGAGATAGCATCTCCTCAACCTCCGCAGTATCGCCGATGAAGAAGTCGCAGCAGAGCCTCAATTGGAGGTGAAGCAACAGAAGGTGTTCGAGCTTGGGCGGCTTGCACAGAACATCGACAAACAGTGAAGGAGCAAAATCAAGTTCATCCTCATCTTCTTCAACAAAAATGCTCTCTCACACCGTGAGTCACCAAACATCGGATCTAGCTCTGTGGCTAGTCTCATCAAAAGTAACATTGCATGTCTCTGGACAATGTTAGTTTCAACATTAAAACCCGAAAACCCTCGAATGAGCAGGATAACCCGTAAATAAACCATCACAAGTCCTTGATTCAAATTTATCTAGGTTCCTGTCTTGAGAATAAAACACTTCGATCCAAAGACTCGAAAGTGAGAGACAGAGGGTTTTCTCGCCAAAACGAAGCTCATATGAAGTCTTGCCCAAAGACGGTCTCAAAAAGACACGGTTTGAAATATGGCAAGTCAGAGCAATAGCTTCGCCCAAAACCTCCCTGTGCTATACTCATCCAAAGATCGTTCTAGCCATCTCAACTAGAGTCCTGTTTTTCCTTTCCACAACGCCATTTTGTTGAGGGACGTGGAGAAGAGAAGCGATGCTCAATACCGGCCAAAGACAAAAGAGGCAAAAGAAGCATTCTTGAACTCCGTGCCATTGTCACTGCGGATCGCTCTCAAGGCACCAGGAAGTTCAGAAGCCAAACGAAGAACAAGGTCATGAAAATGATCAAAAGCCTCATCCTTCGAAGCAAGAAAGAACACCCAAGAGTATCTCAAAAATCATCGACTATGACAAGAATGTACCAATTGCCACCGATCGATCGAACCCTAGCAGACCAACAAGATCCATATGAAGTAACCGTCTTGGTCCGTCACCATGACCATAGTCAATGATGGGTGTGAGGCGGCAACTTGCTTGCCATGCCTACAGGCGACATACAAAGATCCTTGACAAATTTTGAGTTTAGGCAAACCTCTCATGAGATCAAGGCCGCTAACTCGTGTCAGATGATCAAAACCAATGTGCCCCAAACGTCGGTGCCAGAGCCAGATATCAGAAGAAGATGCAATCAAACACTTAAGAGATCCGGCAAGCGATTCAGAAAAGTCAGCTCCAAAAATTCTACCAACTCTAGAAATCCCAAAAACGAGCTCACCAAAAGAATCAAGCACACGACAGCATTCTTCTTAAAACGAGTCTCATAGCCATCATCGAGAAGTCAGGAGACGTAAAGGAGATTGTACCTTAGCTTAGACACAAGCGCGACGTCCTTGAGAATGAACTTGTCGCTCACCCTAATCATTCCAGCCTTCAATGCGCCCTTGTGTATCATCTCCAAAGGTGATGAAGGCATCACCGCTGATCGCGTGAAGGAGGTGAACCATCTTGAGTCTCCGGTCATGTGGCGTGAACACCCGAGTCGATTTAACCATGTGTTCTTCCCCTTCCGCCAATCTGAAAATCAAGGAACAAAGAGCGATGTGTCTCAACATCAAGTTAGTTAAAAGCGACTTGGGAACCCAAGATCGAGACACTCGCTCATGAAAGTAGTATGCAAAGCAGATGTGCTATCCTTGACTTTATTAGCAGTTCTATTTTGAGCAATGGTAACCAAAACATGAGATGCATCCTGTCTAGGAACATGGTGATGAGCATGTGCAACAAATCCTAGGCTGGGGTTCTTCTTTTGTACGTGACCATGTCTCATAAAAGCTCTAGGTTGATTAGATGACATTCTAGCAATATTTTTCTTAGCATTCTTCAACCTACGCCAACAGAACTCAACCAAATGTCCACTCTTCTTGCAATAGGTGCAATGGTATTTTGTACCACTGGGAGAAGCACCTTTTGGCTTAAAAGAAGGTTGGACAAACCCTGCAGATTTAAAAACAGTTTTTGCAGGTTGGGTTTTAAATTCAACTAAGCCATTTTCCAAGACCTGAATGACATTAGGTTTGGACATGTCCTGGGCAGAGTTGTATCCTAAACCTTGCTTCTTAAAAGGAGTTTTAGATTTATCTAGAATCATGTTTAACTGTTTTTCACCATTAGAGAATCTTTCTAAAGTATCCTTGAGATATGCATTCTCTTTTTCAATATTAGCACATGATTCACAAGTCTTGCCCTTAATGGCTCTAGCATGTTTCTCCTTAAGATGAGCAACTTCAAGCTTATAGGCGCACAAGAGGCACAAGATGTAGAATCAATTGAATCCTTAAGCTTGGCAAACTTAGCTCTAATCGCTTCTAGAATATCCTTAACTTCATGTTCAAGCTCTAAGCGTAAAGAGCAAAAGCTAGATTTCACATTACCGTAGCATCCAACTTGCTAGAATCTAAGCATTTTTCACATGGAGCAGATTTAACATCAATTAGCTCAGTTCTAGCATTTTCAAGTTGATGCAAAGCAATATCATGAGCAGATTGCGCTTAGACAGTTCGAGTGCAAAGCATGGCAGATGAACATTCATCAACATCTAGACTCTTAGCATTCACAATATCTAATGTCAAATTCTCGACTTGTGATTCTAGATCCTTGTTCCTAGCCATGGTGAACTTTAAAGCCTTATCTGACTAAGCAATTGCTCATACATGTTATCGCATCTAGCGGAAAGGACATCATAGGATGGAAGTACCTCATCGTTGTCATCGACGCCGTGAGTCGGCCATGAAGCACATGGGTGAAGTCCTTGGCCTTCCCTTTCTTGTCTTGAGGATCTCCTCCTCCTTGTCCTCCTCGCTCCCCGAGTCCACATCGCTCATGGATTGATCTCCAAAAGCTGCAAGGACCCGGTGAGCGACCTTCATGAGCTTGGCAAAGATCATACTTGGACTTGCCCCTTGAGGCTTCTTCCAGCAAGCTTCTCAATCTTGTGGTTGCCCTTACCCTTCAACTTAGGGGCTTGGTCTTGATGTGATATAGCTCTCCACACTCATAGCATGTCACAGGCCACCTCTCTTCGCTTTTCGACATTGTTATATGCCCGCAGTGACTTTCTTGGCTAAAAGAGCTAAATCAGCCTCAGAAGACTCTCAAACTCTTCTTCTTGAATAGCGAGATAAACACGCAAGAGAAAAACCGTAAGAAGACTCGGAAGAACCATCAGAGTCCCTTGAAAGGATCACCACCAAAGCCATGTTATCCTTCTTAGGATTACCGCCTCTCTTGATCTCATGAGTTTTTAGCTTGCTATAAAGCAGCTCCAAAGTGAGATTAGAGAGATCGACGTTCTCCTCTATGGCGCTTGCCTTCATCTCCCACTCCTTGGTGTTGATTGCACCCAAGAGGTGGGTGGCATTCTCGCATTGAGAGTACTCAATGTCAACAATTTTCATCCGATTAATCACCTTGTTAAAGCGAGTAAAGACGCCATCGATGCTCTCACCAGACGCATCTCGAATTTGTTGTACTCTCGCTTGTAGACATTCTCGACGACTTGCTTGATCCGGGACGATCCTCATGGTAAGTTTCGAGGGTGTGCCAAATCTCATGTGCGGTCGCAAGATTGCAAATCCTATCGTATTTTGCCTACCAAGCCCAAAGATATAGAAGGTTCTTTGCCTTGTTGTTGTTAGCCAAGAGGGTCATTGAAGCCGGCAGAGTAACTCGGCAAACGAAGCGAGGATCGAACAACCTCCCATATAGCTTGTCCTTCGCTCTCAAGGAAGACTCGCATGCGATTCTTCCAATAGGCATAGTCGAGCCCATCGAAGACATGCGCTTGGTCGAGTACTTATCCATCGCCAGTTCAAATGACGGCTAAGATCAAGATTGAACTAACCGGCTCGATACCACTTGTTGGACCGAAAAGGCGACTAGAGGGGGTGAATAGGAGCACTATCAATTTTTCGCTTTGATCCGATTCAACATGATATTGACTCCAATAGCTATGAGAACTATGAAGATCAATATATATAAGCATAGCGGAAGACTTGTACTTAATCCCTTCAAATCCCCAAAAGAAACGACCAAAAACACAAAAATCAGCCTTATGAAGCAGGTCGATGAACAAGAACGGTCGAACCGGATGAACAATGGCGGTTGTACCGCAGTCCGGTCGAACCGGATGAACAAAGGTCGGTCGTTCGCATGAACAAGATAAATCAAAGCGAATGAACAAGATGCACCAAAAACGAAAACAAAAATCGACGAACTTTTGATCCGCTGGCCAAACTCCACCAAATTTGAAACACATCTTCCTAATGATGTCAGAACCTATTCCAAGCAACGATCGAGAAGATCCACGCCAAAGTTTTGATCTTTTGCAATTTATCAAGGAGGGTTCAAAACCGAGCAAAAACGTAAAACTTGATCCAAAACTTGCTCGTGGGTGGATGATGATCAAGATGACCTTAGATGGGTTCCCACATATCCCAGCAAGCAAGATCAAGAAGAAAACCAAGCAAAAACTCACGGATCAAAGAAAGACCTCAAATCACCAAATAGAGAGAAAGAAAGCAAATGAACTCATCTTTGAGAGAACTTTCTTTGGATTGATTTGATAAGGTATTGGTTTACGACCACTCCATCAAGGAGGACAAAGACTCAATACATGAGCACGAAATCAAATCCAACTCTCTAGAACCCTAACCTCCACTAATCCTCTCCCTAAGCAAACTAGGGTTTCAAACACAATGAAAGGGTTGAGGTGGCTGGCCAGCACACCCCCTATTTATAGTGGAGGCTTAGACCTTCTAGAAGAGTAACCCTAATGGGCTCCCGTTAAGGCCCAAAACAAACGGGTCACACACGCACGCATCTCAAAGCGCCGTTTTCACTTTTCTTGACCTAATCCACTTCTTGACGCACCGACTTGCGCGCGGGTTGGCATTAGGTCACCAAGGCGATTTGGTGAAATTACCAAAATACCCTTCTCGATCTTTTGCAAAGACCGAGTCCCATCTTCGTGAAGCACCTCCCATGCTTCGCCACGTAGGTTGATCCAATGCTCTCTTCATGTCGGCAAGTCTCTCCCATCCGCCCCACCGAAACCACCATGGCACTTGCACCGACCCCACGCCTTGATCGAACTCCGTCAGACCGAATCGCCTGTTCGGTCACCTTTGTCCGTTTTGCGCCATGCTTGACTCCATTGACTCACCGGCATCCTCGATCGTTTCGACCTCGGCTTCCAAGCTTAGTCCCGATCATCTCGCCGTTGACCGTCATTGACCTCCAAGCAACCCGCACATCAATAGACAAAGAAATCGAATCCGGAACAAGTTCTTCACAACTTGACCCACGTTAGTCAAAACATGCATCATGCAACACATATGCCATGAAACCCATGAACTTGACCTAACCCAACAACAAAACTCCAAGTTAACCAAACTTAGAACCAAAACCCAGACAACCGCCAAGTTAACTCGGTAGATAATCAAGATCAGCGGTCGTATCATTTATATACCGCGATCGCATCGCCTCAAGGAAATCCAAAACTTCCCAAAAACATCTTCTCTCGAAAAACCATACCGCTTCTCAAACGGTTCAACCGTGATCTTGGTACAACCGCTCTCTACACGCCGGTTCTATTAAGATCGCGGTCGCATCGCGACTTACACGCCGCAGATACGACCGATTGTCCCGACATTTGCTGAAAACGCTGTTTCGACAAACCGAGAACGACATTGCCAATTGTAACATCATCCTAAGATCTCAGGCATATCCCCATGATATCCACAAAAAGTAATGCTTTAGTTTCCTTGAAGCCATAAGGAGACCATAGAGCAACTTTTGTACCTGTGGATATCGTTCCTTTGGTCTCTGTAAGACTCTACTTACGTAATATACCAATCGTTGGATGTTTTCATGTTCAACGACCAGTACAATACTAACTGTTTGTGGTGTTGCAGCCACGTAAATCAGCAAGGTTTCTCCCGATATCGGAGAGACTAAGATCGGGGCACTCGTAAGGTACTTCTTAAGTTCTCCAAAGGCATCGTCTGACTCTTTAGTCCACTCAAAACGTCCATGTCTCCAAAGGAGTTTGAAGAAAGGTAATCATTTTTCTCCTAACCGTGCTATGAAACGACTTAGCGCTGCCATACAGCCGGTTAGTTTTTAGACTTCCTTCTTCGTGGTCGAAGGACGCATCTGGTTGATGGCCGAAATTTTTGCTAGATTTGCTTCAATCCCTCTAGACGAAACTAGGAACCCAAGAAGCTTTCCAGAAGAAACTCCGAACACACACTTCTCTGGATTTAACCTAAGGTTATGCCTTCTTAAGTTATTGGAAGTCTCGTGTAGGTTGGAAATATGGTCGCTAGCATTGATGCTTTTTATGACCAAGTCATCAACGTAGGCTTGTAGATTTCGACCTATCTGAGGATTAAAGGTTTTCTGCATCAACCTATGAAAAATCGCACCAGCATTTTTGAGACCAAATGGCATCTTAACATAGCAGTAAGTGCCATTTGGAGTGATGACGGAAGTTTTCTCTTCGTTGTCTTTACTCGTATTAATCTGGTGGTATCCTGAGTATGCATCTAAAAAACTTAACAACTCACACCCGGAAGTAGAGTCTACAAGTTGATCAATGCGTGGAAGGGGAAAGTCATCCTTCGGACAAGCTTTATTAAGATCTGTGAAGTCAATACACATTCGTCATTTCTCATTGCTTTTTCTAACCATTATAGGGTTGGCGAGCCACTCTGGGTGGTTGAATTTATGAATAAACCCAGCTTTGAGGAGCTGGTCAATCTCCGACTAGATTGCCTCCTTGCGATCAGATACGAAACGTTTTAGCTTCTGCTTGACCGGTTTTTTGTCAGGCTGGAGAGCTAACCTGTGCTCGATCACCTCTCTGGGGACTCCGGGCATGTTAGACGCCTGCTAGGCAAATACGTCCTGATTTGCTCGGAGGAAGGAGATGAGCGACTCTTCCTATTTGAGGTCGAGTCCTACTCCGACCAGCACCTTTTGGGCAGAGGCATTAGCGTTTCTTAACCCAGACGTAGTGTTGGCACTTTCCAGAGGAACGCCTTTGCCGAGTGGTACCTCCTTGGTCTAATCAGAAGGATTTGGCACCATCTTTGGCTTCGAGTGTCTGACCTGCATGGTAGGCGGATTAGTTTCTCTAGTCGGAAGCTTATCGACCAGTTCTAAGGACTTCCGATCACATGCATAAGCCATTTTTCAATCTCCTCAAACCGTGATGACACCTTTTGGTCTTGGCATCTTTAGACTCTAATAACCGTAATACGTGGCTATCAGGAATTTTGCTAGAGCCAAACGATCAAGGATTCCATTGTATGCGGTTTTGAAATCCATCACATCAAATGGAATTTTCTTTGTTCGGAAGTTGTCGGGTCTTCCGAACGTAACCAGTATGGACGGTTGTCCTATCGGTTTAACGGTAGAACCAGGAACTATGCCGTGGAAGGCATATTTCAAGAGTTTTACTTTTGTCTTGGGGATCTGCATCTCTTCCAATGCTCCCGCAAATAAAATATTTAAAAAACTACCTCCATCTGGTCGAATCGATGGGATGGGGCAGTCTTCTCTTCTGAAGGAGATTACAGTTTTTGACCACCTGGATGGCTTGACAATGATCGGAGACTTGACAAGGTCGACTTCCCGCTCCACGACCTTCAAATGACATCTCGAATTGTACGAGGAGGATCCTCCGAAGATCATATCCACTGTATGATGCGGCTCCTGGTAGTCCATCTATTCGTCGCCATCTTTGTTCTTCTTGGAGCTTGGTTCTCTGAGTTCTGTTACGGAGGAGAAGGGTCCTTTACCTAAGTAGTAATCCTCCAATTTATGTTGCCAGGCCCGGCAGGTGCGCAGATCATGCCCTGCTGCCTTGTTGTCGGGCTTGTGATTCTTTTTGTTCATGAGAGGCTTCTTGCTTTTCTTCTCTTACTTCTCCAGACCCGACTGGGGATCTTTATCTTTCCGATCAATAGCTTCATACCATTCGACCGCTTTACTAGCGGCCGCATACTTGTTTGCCATGTCAAAAAGTTCAACGGTTGTTCGTGGAGGATTTATTGCAGTATCCTCCGTAAACTGGCGATTCCTCAGCCCTGCTTTAAAAGCCTAGATGACAGAAGATTCTGCGATCTCTAGGATGGAATTTTGAACCTGATTGAATCTCTTGATATATTGTTAAAGAGTTTCATTGGTCTTCTACTTCATCCGATGAAGATCATCCTCCTTTCTGGGGTGGTCGTCCGTCCCTTGAAAGTTGGCGATCACAGTATCGTAGAGCTGCTCCAAAGTATAGATAGATCCGACCGATAGACTAAGCAACCACGATCGGGCAAACTCTTCAAGAACCGTGGGCAAATAATTTGCCATCACGTTATCGTTATCACCAGCGGCCTTGATGGCGATAGAATAAATTTGAAGAAATTCTAATGGGTTCTAAGTCCCATTGAACTTCTCTATGTTGGCTGGTCGGAACCTGTCCGGCCAATGAACAGCTTGGAGACCTACCGGAAACGCTCGGCAGCTCATAATGGAGTCCTGGCGTCTTCTCTTAAAAGGAGCCGGATTGTAGTCAATCGGGGATCGGTTTCTCAGATTTGCATATCTAAGATCCGGTGTCCCAACCTGGTCGTGGACGTTATGATAACGTTTTTGACCACCTGCTTGGTTCAGATGATGCCTAAGATCGCCTGAATCAAGTGGTTGTTGCTCTTGACAAGATGGAGGAGTGGCTGCTATGAAGAGCCGCCTTCCCTCGTGATTCCCTGGTCGGAACCTACGAGGGGGTCTTGGTGTTGATCAATCCTTTGCTCGACCATGTTGTCTCCTGCTGAGAGAAGAATGCTGGGACAAGGTCATCGTCTGACTTTGCGAATTCCTCTGCTCCCAGTACATTTATGTACGCTGCATGGTTTGTTGGAGGATCTCCGACGCCTGACCTATAAGCTGAACATAACTTGGAGTTCCTGCTAAAGCAAGGTCCAGATTATTTAGAATATCTCGGACTCGTTGCAGGTTTTGTATCGTTACCGAAGGTCGTGGAGGATTCCCGCTTGCAGTGGGCGTCCGATGAGTTGATTTTTCCCTTGACCTTCCGGTTGGCCCTTCCTGATTCCTTACTCGCGATGGGGTAGGAATAGGTGAATTAAATTATGCACGTCCATCAGCTCGGTTGCCTCCGGTAGTTGGTGCTTGAGCGCATGTACCATCTCCACCAGCAAGTGGTGGCGAGCTAACTCGTGGAGGATCGTGTATGGCATCTGAATTGGTATCTCTGATTATGTTAACTTCGTGGCGCTAACAGTGATCTTCCGATGAACTCTTGTCGTAGCTAAGAGAGAGCCTTCCAGTGCTTCCGTAAGGAGTCTCCACGATAGAGAGCAATCGGAGATTACTGTCTCTGGTGGGCCTTGTGGTGGACTCAGCCTAATTCGGCGGACTGCCGATCGTATGTTGAGTTTCACTATACCCACTTGGCCTACGACCGGTGATAACTTCATCGATACCCTTCCCAGATGTCGCTTGGCCCCCGGAATACGTAGGAGCCGTTGGCGAATACTAATCGCCCATGACAATATCGAGAGTACATAGACTCTTTGATTGCAGCGCTGGGCTTCCATTGCTGCTTCTGCCGGTCGGATCAACCAGGCTTGCAGAGGCATTCGGACGTTCCGAACTAGTCGTAACGAGCGGTTCCTCTGAGAGTGCCATTGTTGGTGGCGGTGTATCCTTATCTATCTGGTCGATTTCGTGAATCTCTGCGACTAGAGAGCCAGCAGAGGAGGAGGAGGATGATGATATCCTGTTTTCTTCCACGACACAGATACATGTGTCCATGTTGAGGTTGGAGTAGTCCACCAGGTTGAACCAATTTTTCTCATCCCAAGTCCCTGTCATGTTCGCATGAGCGATGATGGAGCAAAGGAAGTGGATGAGGAATGCTTGAGCAAAGTAATCTTCAAGAACTCAACGTCTTCTTCCTCACGGATGGTGCCAGCTGTCGACGATCGAGTCACCGATCTTACGAAATAAATAGAGGAAAATGGCAAAGAGTTCTTGGGGAGAATGGGACTGCTCTTTATTGCTATGAACTAGCTATTACAGGGGGTGCCCTTAATAAGGCATTGGACTAATCCTAATTACACTGAACGTAATGCTTGCTGTACTATAGAATCAGACTTGAAACATGAATCTAATGCCGATTGTCGTGCTTCAATCCAATGCCGTTTATATCCACGCTCCATCTTTAAGTAACCGTCGAAGAGGTGGCAGTTGTTCCTTGAAGAGACGCCTGTTGGAAATATCGCGACTGGTCGGAGCGATGTAGCAGTTGATGAAGTACCAACCATTCGGCGGTTGTGTGTCTGTGAGACCCTCAACCGTATGGTGGTTGTTGTCAATGTCTTAGGATCATGAAACGTCGCGTCGTATGGAGCAAATATGACATGTGTTCTATTCATCACACGGTAAGGAGTATACTTGGAGTTAGATCCGAATACCAGTTCATTGCTTCTACAAGCAGTCATCTGGTCAAGAACTGGGTACAGGACATCATCCGACCAGGATACTTATTATGTAACTTCTGGAATTCTTACGACCACAGGGGTCGTTAGCCTTAGGGGTTACGACCACGAAGATATATGATCTTTTATTATGTATTAAAGTAATACATAGAGATTTTTTATCCTTATCAGCACTATTTGCTTATTGTCCAATGGTTAATAAATCACTATGTGTGGAATTTTTTGTGGTTCAGGTAAGTCAATATAACGTCTAACTTAGGTTGGGCTGGGAACCTCGGTGATCCTCCCAAAATCTGACAGCAATCCTTTCTTTCCTTCTAATTTCTATTTATAGCTTTTGGTTTTGTTGTGGTTCTATTGGTTTCTTTGGCGGTCGATGGAATATGTGCAGGGCTTCGGATCGGCTGAAGAAAGGATTTGACTGGCTGGCGATGAATGGACAAAGGAAAGGCTTCAGCGACATGCAATGAAAGATTTTATTCTTTTAATCTTTTGTAATGTACTCAAGTTGTAACTTTTATATTGCTGTCCGGCGTAATTAATTCTTGTAATTAATCCAGATATTGTATTATTGTTTATTTCTGCCTGAAGCGGATTCTTGCAAATAATTCCATGGTTGCATTAATATTTCACTTATGTTTGTAATGGGTTCTTCTATCAAAGTCTGAGTTTGTATTAATGATTTAATTTCAATTGCAAGGAATTCAAATTGTAATTTATCTCAGGGATTGTACTCAAGTTGTAGCTTTCATATTGCTGTTCGGTGTAATTAATTCTTGTAATTAATCCAGATATTGTATTATTGTTTATTTCTGCCTGAAGCGGATTCTTGCAAATAATTTCGTGGTTGCATTAATATTTCACTTATGTTTGTAATGGGTTCTTGTATCAAAGTCTGAGTCTGTATTAATGATTTAATTTCAATTGCAAGGAATTCAAATTTTAATTTATCTTAGGGATTGTATTAATTATTGATTGTCCGCTTGTAGTTGACTTTGAGTTTTAATGATGACGATATTTAAATTTTTGGAAATCCTATTGTGCCTCTTGCGGATATGAACTTGTATTAAACTGTTGTGTGATGTGTTTGATATTTGTCGTAGGGGCGGCACAATGGCCCCCACGACCTAGCGAAGGGAGAAGCGCGCACGTCCCGATGGTCAAGTCGCCAGGGTGCCAAACGCGGCGAATATTTCTACCAGGTCACGAAGGCGTGCGAGGGGTCCCGAGGCCCTCCGAAGGGGTCCCGAGGCCCTCCGAAGGGGTCCCAAGACCCTCTGAAGGGGTCCCGAAGCCCTCCGAAGGGGACCCGAGGGGTCCGCTCAGCGCCCTGCCACCGGCGACGGGAAGGTCCAGCGAAGTGCCTCGAAGGGCTACGGAGGGCTCGAAGACCCAGGAGCTCCGAAGGAGTTACTGCACCTCTGAACCGGTACGCCAACAAGATAGACCAAGTCTAGGGCTGCCCACCACGTGTTAAAGGCTAGCACTAGGGCAGGAAAGGTCCCTGCAGCCCCTATCGGCATAGATATGCAGTAAGGGGTAAACTCAGAATCTCAGATGCCTCCTAGGAGGGCTATAAGTAGCCACCCTGGCCCCCCTTGGGAGGCAGGTTTTTTTTCTGATTCCGAGTTCTGGATAAAGGTTACCTGGCAATATAC
Organism: Phyllostachys edulis; assembly: GCA_036346405.1. Classification (NCBI taxonomy): domain Eukaryota; kingdom Viridiplantae; phylum Streptophyta; class Magnoliopsida; order Poales; family Poaceae; genus Phyllostachys; species Phyllostachys edulis. Next base: position 45,375,136 of record CM070552.1, on the reverse strand, counting down.
GTTCATTGGCAACCGGTCCCCTCCTGTTGAGGACCCTCCGGCTCACGGAGGGTCCCCCCTTATTCTACTGCCTAGTCTTGTAACTACGACGGTTGGCGCCGTCCGTGGGGACGGCCAGTAAGCCACGGCACTTAGCACAAAGATACCGAGATGGCCCCGAACGAGGGCTAGACCAAGGCTCCGTGAGTCAAGCAAGCTGCGTCCCGGCGACCTCGCCGGGCAAAAGGAGCCGAGTCAAGCCGGCAAGCGAAGCCCCGCCTAAGCTTCAAGAAGAAGCGAACAACTCGGCAAGACGGGGGGCGAGCCAGAATCCTCTGAAACCTCCAAAGAGTGGCGGCGGCCCTCCGCCGAGTCGGCAGACCTCCGGCACCGCCAGGCGGCTCTTCTTTCAGAACGAGCCCGCCATCGCACCACCCGCCCCGCCAACAACAACCGCCATACGAGCGGCCAGCCCTCGCCAAACACCGGTGCTCCAAAGCGACAAACTCACCGTTGAGCCGGCCGAGGCAACCAGGTGGCCTCGAGGATTCAAGATGCCCGACGTCGCGCCATACGAGGGGTCCACGGACCCCTCACAATTCCTCCGGGTATACGAGACGGCCATCGAAGCAGCCGGAGGAGACGATAACACGAAGGCAAAAAGCCTCACCCTTGCGCTCAAGGGCGTAGCGCTGACGTGGTTCTTCACGATCCCCCCTCGCTCCGTATATGCCTGGGAGCAGCTGCGGGAGCTCCTACGCAACAACTTCCAGGGTAACTACACGGAGCCGAAGGACGCTGGACACTTATTCGCAGTAAAGCAGGCGCCGGATGAATCCCTCCGCAGCTTCTTCAGGAAGTTCGCGGAGGTCAAGTGCCAGGTACAAGGCGTCAACGAGACAACTATCATCAACGCAGCAACGTGCGGCCTCCGCAACGGGCCGCTTTCAGAGAGGCTTGCGCGCAAGCCCGCGCGCACAGTGACCGAACTCTTCGACAAGATGGAGGAATACACCCGAGCGGAGGAAGACAGCGCTCGGAGGGAAGCGAAGGCGACGCCAACACCGGCCGTGACCCCGTCGAAGGAAACGGTCAATGCGGCACAAGCCGGAGCATCCGGCAAGCCACGGAACAGTGACTACAGGCAAAAAGGCCGAGGAGTCTACCACGTGGACAGCGAGCCGCGAAACGAAGGAGGAAGATGCGGAGGCCGCTGGACTCAGCGCGGCGGGGCGTGGGACGGAATGCGGACGTCCACCGACAATCGGAACGGAGCACCCTCGCAGTTCTGTGACCTGCACGGCGAGGGATCGCACACCACCAAAGAGTGTCACACGATCGCCGCCATGTAGGACTACATGCGCCGCGACCAACCTACGGACCATGAAGGCAGGACCGCGGTTGACAACCAACTCCCTGCACCATCGCCAATCCCGCGCATAGGTGGCCGGGCCGACGCACACCGGCGGATCATCAACATGATCACCGGAGGCTCCTCGCTCGGCATTTCCTCGAAGAGGCAGAGGCGGGCGTATGCCCGACAAATCCACCACCTAGCTACGTACCCCACCTCAAGCCCACCCCGCTACTCCGAAATAGCCATACCTTTCGGACCAGAAGATGCCCGCGGGGTGTATTTCCCGCACCAGGACCCCCTCGTCATCTCGGCCAACATCGCGGATTTCGAAGCAAGGTGCATCCTCGTCGACGGAGGGAGCTCGGCAGACCTCCTCCTCGTCGACGTCTTCGACAAGATGATGATCCCTCGTGATCGCCTGACTCCTCGGGGCATCCCCCTGTTAGGGTTCGGAGGAACCCCCGTCACCGTATTGGGACAGATCCGCCTCGCTGTCACCTTCAACGACGACTTCGCATCCCGAACCGAGGTCGTCACGTTTGATGTGGTCCAGATGGCTTACCAGTACAACGCTATCTTTAGGCAAGCCCACTGAACGCCTTGGCCTTGAGAGCTCACCACAACTACTTGTGCATGAAGCTCCCACCTGGCCGGCATCGGAACGATCGCGGAGACCAAGACTCGTGACGCACATAGAACTTGAAGTACTATCCCGGCTCGCCGCCACGCGCGCCGTGGGACCAGCAAGGCGAGGTGGCACCACCCTCTACGAGATGGGCCCCGAAACACAAGCCTCAAGGTCACCTACGGACAGTGGCATTAAGGGACACTCACGGAGAAGACGGTGGCCTCGGCTTCGGACCTCCACCGGGAGGCGCACGACGCGATCACAGGGGTGCTCACTTAACAATGCAGGGCCTTCGCCTTGGGGCCCAAAGACCTCCCAGGAGTGGCAAGGGCAACAATATAGCACAGGCTATCCCTTCGAGCCGACGCGACGCCCAAGAAGGTAGCCGCGACGATGTCGGCCGACTCGGTGCCAGCCGCCAAGAAGGAGATCCCGGTTGCCGCGGGGTCATCCGCGAGGTCAAATATTCCGAGTGGCTGGCAAACCCGGTCCTTGTCAAGAAGGAGACGGGCAAGTGGCGCATGTGTGTCGACTTCACCGATCTCAACAAGGCCTACCCCAAAGATGATTTCCCCTTGCCTCGTATTGACCAGCTGGTGGACGCTACGTCAGGCTGCGAGCTCATGAGCTTCCTTGACGCCTACTCCGGCTACCACCAGGTGCACATGGCGGAGGCGGACGAGCCGAAGACAGCTTTCATTACCCGATGGGGAACATATCGCATAAGCGCATGCCCGCCGGTCTCAAGAACGCGGCGACGTCACTTAACTCATCGCGAAGGTACTAGCCACTCAAATCAGGCAACGCTGAAGGTGACGTTGACGACATAGTCATTAAAAGCAAGCTCGCGGGGACGCACGCTCAAGACCTCCAAGAAACCTTCACGAACCTTCGAGCAGAGGGCATAAAACTCAACCCCGAGAAATGTGAGTTCGGTGTGAAGGCAGGGAAACTCCTCGGTTTTCTAGTCTCCGAGAGAGGGATCGAAGCCAACCCGGAGAAAATCAGGGCCATCCAGGAGATGAAGCCCCCTGCAGAAGCCTGCATGGCGCAAAACTCACGGGCGTGACGCCGCCCTTAGCCGCTCTGCCTCGGCCGAGAGCACTACCGTTCTTCAAGACCTCCGAGGCACGGAGCTATTCAAATGGACAGAGGAATGCCAGAAGGCCTTCGAGGACGGTTGTACCTCGCGCAGCCTACTAAGCCTCACCGGTCAGAGTGGAGCCGAGTCGCTGCTACTACATCGCCGCCACCCGTGCTGCCGACAGCGGTCCTATCCAGAGCACACCGCCAACAACCGTGTACTATGTGCCGGAGGCCTTGCAAGGAGCCAAAATCCGCCACACGAGCTCAAGCTCAAGCAGACGCTTTGCTCATGGCATCGAGAAAGCTACGGCATTATTTCGGGCGATCCCATCAAGGTCCCCACATCC